>CM034151.1:281427206-282074906 GCA_019776745.2 Taxus chinensis | reverse complement strand
GGATACGTAGAAGAAGCAAAAAAATGATAGTTAGAAAGTTTTGATGGAATATAAGATATATGATAGAAGGGAAGATGATAATGTAGCATATGCACCATCCTAGCTCAAAAGTATCTTTTTATTTGATGTAAACATACAAAAAAGGATAAAATGACATAAGAAGCCATAATACCTATGGTGTCCCTACAAATTTCACTTGGAAATGGTGGGATACCCCTTTAAAATATTTGTTTTGTTCAAGGTGACAGGTATGTTTTGTGTTTGTTTCACCTGTAGTTGTCTTTATTGCTTTCGAATATTCCCAGGGATTCATAAAATTCAAACTCGACAAATACCCATATGCTAAAACTCACTCTATCCCTTCGCTAGGTTTCTGAGAGAATTTTATTTATTTATTTATTTATTAAAGAAATAAAGTTATGTTTAAAAATAAATTGTGCTACAGTTGAACCCTACTAAGGATTTTCATGCCAATATTGGTTCTGCCTCTAAATGGAGTGTTCACCAGGGAAGATTTTTTACTGACCAGCTAATCGGCAGGTGACCAGAGCTCAAGATTCCTTCAAGAGATTGAAATCAGTTGCTTGGTCCAAAAAGGTGTAATAATGGATTTTATGAAAATAAGAAAAATACCACCACCAATGTGTAGAGCTCGAGAAAATATATACTTTTAGAAAAAATGACACCTAAAACGGAGCCATGGAGTGAAATTTATGGCACTCACAATTTTTTTCTACTACATCTTCCTGAACCCTTCCAAAAATGGAAAATTTTATCCTATTCTTGTGTTTTCTTCACCAAAAATTAAAAAATGGAAATAAAATGTTGCTGATGATTTTTCACGCAACTTTAAAAGTAGAAGTCATACAAGTCACTCTTTGTGGGAAGAGCAATTTCATAATACAAGTAAATTGTTTCAAAGTTGCCCTTCCATCTTGAGAGGCTTCATGAAAAATATGATAATTGAGAGAGTCACTTAAGTGCAAAGATGGGATTGCTTCCCATTTTGGTACTACCTAGAAGGTCAATGGAACACCATTTTGGAGGCTTCTTGGAAGGTTATTTTTTCCCATTATGAAAAAGTGCAAATGGGAATTTTGGAGCTGTCTCGAAGGTGGAAATTTGGAGGCTTCCTGGAAGGTTGTTTTTTCCCATTATGAAAGTCAAATCACTTAAGTGCAAATGGGAACTTGCATGCATGGGTACCAAGACAATGTCGTGAGAAGAAATTCCCAGTTCCTTGCCCTATTCCATTTTCTAACCTCCTAACTATTGTTAACCATCTCCACTTCAAGTCACATATGCATTTAATTATCATTTGTATCCATTGATATAAATTAAAAATTAACCCAAATTAAAAATTAAAAAATGGATATCCCAGTCAGAACTTAATCAAGCTTCACTTTTAAACATGTGGGAATCTTTGGGGTTGCCTAAACGGTGAAAAATTCCCATGATGCAAGTCAAGTCATTTGAGAGGCTTAGAAAAATTAGAATTTTGAGAGAGTCTATTGCAAATATCAGATTTTGAGAGAAATTCCCACTCCCCCTTCCACATTTTTTTTTGTTACACAGTATTCCTAGCAATGGTACACCAAAATGGAAACCCACTTTGGAAAAGTTGCAAACCACCATGCCTTAAAAGATATTTATTTTTTATTATTTCCGTGAAAGGTTGGTGCCAAAGGGAGAAGTTGTTAGCATTAAAAAAATATTTTTAATTGTTGGGAAGCATCCAATTTTGGCACCTAGGGTTGGAAAGGATTTCTTTTTATTATTCTAGCTATATGCATGTTGATGTGAGTGTACAAGTGAATAAAATAATATTTTTAACTTGCTTGGCATGCAAGCAAAGTCTAAAAATATAGGCAACATGCTTTATAATCAGATTTTGGTGAAGAAATTGGGCATTCATGCCATGGATTCTATATTAGTCTGAATTATTTGCAGGAATACTTCACTGGCGCTAATATTGGTGAAAAGAAGGAAAAGTCAACTGTCTGATACATTGTTTACGGGGTAAATCTTCAGAATCAGAGGAAGCAATTGCAACTTTTGCACAGAAAGATCCATTTTTCACAAATGCAAAATATTCACACAAAGGTGGAAAAGGGAAGTCTCAGATAGAAGTAGATTAAGGCAGAATAAAGGGTGATGACAAGGGTAATCCTGTAGAACCATGCATAGTGCCCATACATGCTGAAGTTAATGATATAAACATGGGGCACGTGTCTAGCAATGGATTAATGGATAGATCAAGGGAAAGAATGAAGTGTTGCAGCTAGAATAATTTATTCTCCTCTTTCTTCTTCTTTCTTTTATTTTCTCTGAAAAAGTGATTGAGTGATTGATTAAATTGTAAAACTTAGGCAATTGGTTTAAAAGATGTTACTTCAAGTTACTAGAAAAAGTCATGAAAAGATTACTTGGGAATATGTGGCAGACATGTAGGGCATTGATTTAGTCTTTAGATGCATGTCATACAAAGAGGAACTCCAGGGGAAAGGTTTCTAGTTGTTTCCTTTATACCTTCCACATGTGTGAGTTCAATTAAAAGCTTCTTATTTGTAATTTCCCTCTATGTACTATAAATAGAGGAAGAGCCTACAATGATCATAGACTTGTTGATCACAATTTTGTGAGAGCATTCTCGAGTCTTTCAGACTTTACTTTTTAATCCTTGTATTTATGTGAAAGGAACGGGGAAGATTGCCAATAAACAGGTGCTATTCAAGACACCATGTGTCAATACGATGATTTGCAATTCTTTCTTCTATTTTAACTTTTAGATAAAACTTTGTGTTGTCAAGATGTAGAAAGCTATTCATTTCATTTATTGTGATTATTGTGAGATCTACAATGCAATTTACATCTGAGTATGGGCCAACTCTGAATAGACAATTGGTTGAATAATAATCTTCCTTTCTTCAGTCAAGGTCGTTTATGAAGCCATCTTCTAAAAATAATTCATAAACAATAGATACTTGGACAGAATTAGACATCAAGCGATCTAGTCAATAGCTTTGATCAATTAAAATAAATACCCTAACAAATAGTTATTAATATCTCCTAATACCAAATTGGATATAAGAACATGGGATCCACACACATAAATGAGGTGAGGATTTATAAAATAACTAAATAAAGTTTTTTAGTTGTGAACATGAGCTAAGGTCCAATACCTTGGTCTAACAATTATTTCTGCTGAAAGTTGGGGATTTCTGAATTCGAAGACAACACTTTACAAAGAACTTTGTTTTCCTACGATGCTTTGATTCTTGCAGATATTTGATTTTTGTAGAGTTTTGTATGTGTTATCTGTAGCACTTGGCTAGAAGCTATTTTTTCTTCTCTGTAAAGAAGTTTGTGAGATATATTTGATCTATTTGTTCTGTGTCATGAGACCAAATCTGAGAACTATTGGTTGACTCTGACATGTTTCCTTAAGGATCTTTCCCAAATTGCTATATTTCTCTGTAAATGAATTCATAACAACTGCTTACTTATTGCAGACATTGCTTGAAATTATTGTTCATGAGCTTTGTAATTAAAATAAAACACCATAGATGATTTAATAGGATTCATGACCCACTATCTTTATTGATAAAATCTTGTAAACAAGAGCCTCACCATTATTTTAGGGATGATTTATCTCTTGATTCCTAGGTCTCTTTAGCTTGCTAAAATATTTGATCTTGTGATCAACATTGCCAACAACCGATTAGTTTTAATTTTTGTGTAATGTTAAAGGACTTATTTAAAGAAAAATACACAAGCAATGCAATATAAGAAAGTAAATAAGTAGGAAAGGAAACAACAAGATTAAGAAGCTGAAACACACATACTAACATTGTTTATATTCATTTTGTACCAATTTCTTTGAATGATCCATAGTCAGTATCCAAATGGTTTCTTGATTATATTTTAATTGAAGTTGTAAATGATTCCTCAAGAAGGATAAATGCACTTTAGATGGAGGACATGTTTGTCACAAGATGAAACCATATGTTTTGCATGAATGAGCGTACTGCTTCAGTAAGATGTTTTGTGGTATAGTTTGCAATTTTTATTTTATTTTTATAGAATGTTTAAGATTTTTTATATTTATCTGAAGTTTTGGGATTTTTAATGTTTTACCAATGTTTTTTGTATTTTTGAAAGTTTTCCAAATTTCTAGGGTTTTTGGAAGTTTTCTAAAGCTATGTACTGGAAAAGGAAGATGCAAAGATTCCCTTTCGAAGGAGCTCCAACGGTTACTAGATAGGCGAAGGGTCCAGTTTGGTCCTCCAAATGGACCCATACCCTTTTAAATTTTAAAAAAAATTAAGTAAATAAAAAAAAACTCAGCGAGAGGTGATAATATATAAGGGAAAGTTTTACGCATATATACAAGAATAGGATCATCCAGATCAAGGCCAAGAAGGATAAGCTCAAAAGGATTACAAACACAGGATACATATTAGCTAGGAAGAATTGATCATAACCCCAGGTAGGAATCTTGTGAACAACTAATCCTCCTCTGGCACTGGAAACCAATTTTCACCAAAGGACTTGTCCAAAGTGCCACAATTACATGGTTTTCACATTTGAATGAATTTATTTCTCTTTATTGTTTTTTTATTTTTTTGAATTTTTGATGTAGGAGCATCATGTAAATAAGAATTTTTGGATTTCTTATACTTTTAGGTGTGTCTTGGGTCCATTTGGACTCCATGTGAAAAATAAGGAGTTTCCCTCCATTTGTAAATTTTAAATATTTAAAATTTAGTCATAGGTGTTATAGTGTTAGATTTTATTATGAGAGTCATGTATGATGTAATGATGGTTACAAGAAACCTTTTTTAACCTTTTCTTGACTCTTTTAGCTCACCTAGCCCTTAACTCATTATGAGTTAACCCAATCAAAGTGGGGTTAGTTGTGTGGAAACCCTAACTAGCTTATTCTTACTCATTTGTAAAAGGAAATACATCATGTATTCGAAAAGGATAGTAGAGAGTAGAGGTTAAGGGTAAATTTTGGAAGGAAACACATCATGTATTCCAATAGAGGAATTTAGATTCCTAGAGCGTTGGCAAGAAACCCACAAATTTGTCCACACAAAATTTTTTCTCTCCAATAGGTCTTGACTGAGTTTTTTATTTTTTCCCTATCAAATCAACTCAAAAATTCTTTAAAATTATTACACAACTAAAACATACATGTCAATCATTCCTCTCCAAAATATATTAATTTTTTATGTACATTTTTTAAGTTATGTAATTTTTCCTTCCTTCATAACCTAGGATAGGGTTCAAGACAACAAGGGAGTAGTTTTGTGTTATTTACCTTTACTTGGAATTTGTAGAGATCCTAACGAATAAAAATAATGTCACTCACTTTAATACCATCATACCAATGAAGCTACTTACTCCTAAAAATATCTTCAAGGCTTAGACTTTCCTTATTCACATACAAAATCCTTTCCCCTCTTAAATAACAATCCTTCCAAAAACACAATACGCAGTTCTCAACAAATGTAACCCTAACTCCATATAAAGGACTGTTATAAATGCATGAGGTTTGAAAAGCCTATCAAAATAGTAATAAAATATGCTAAAAAACTCTTGATTCCTTATTCATCCTTCAATGACATATATTTAACCATACCTCATATCAAACAATATAATGTTCCTTGCTTGCACATGATTGTATACAATGTCATTGTCTCTCTTTAGACTTCCTTCAAATTGTAAGCCTGAGAGAAAAAATATCTCAAATAAATAGTATTAAACCAATATTGATGAAGTTAGTGGAAGGTTGAGAACCATCACAGTTGTCTATGACATAGTTTATTTTGTAAACAATCTCAGTGTGAGTGAAGAGTTAGATAAATGCATGTACAATACAATGATAATTAAATGAGGAAGTCAAAGTCAATATGATAAGACAATTGGGAAATAAATTGTAAGGGGATTAATGTCAAAAACATATTGGGTATTCTATTGGAGTGTGTAGTGCCCACATTTTACACACCCAAATACAATAGTAAAATACCAGGACAATTTTTTTTGACTTACATTGCTCACTACACACAACACCGTAAGGGCTCCAAGTACAAAACTCGACTCACATGTGACAATCACATAATTCATCGACTCACATAGACACATGTAGAAGACATCGGCATGTCAATGCCACACTTTTTCCAATGAACGAATACTAGCAATAACATGACCACAATAAAAAGGGACTTAAGGAAAGGCGACAACCCACAACACAACATTACCATGGTTACATCTATTTTAGTACGTTAAACATCCAATAACATTATTATGTAAGAAATTTTTTTTCCCTTTTTCCGCCTACATGTTCTGAAAATTCTTTTCACCTTTCACTTATTGTTCAACCATTTGATTTTGCTCCTTACCCTTATGCCAATCTTCATAAATTACATAAGTATTTTACATATTTCAAATTTTGTACAAAATTCTAACTCTCTCATTCTTATGTTAAGATTATGCTTCCCAAAATGCTTATTCAAAGTTTAGAATTTAACCTTGCTACACAAGTGAACCTAACGTGATGTCAAGATGAAATCTTGGGATTAAGGAAGACATAGATTTGAGATAGCTTTTTCCCCAGAACATCCTTCGATCACGGAATAGTTATTTCGCTACCAAACTTAATAAGGTTCAATAAATTATTGAATCCTATATATATATATATATATATATATATATATTTCCTCGAAGTTTGGTTGCACCAAGGCAATACATATTCTTTGAAACACATGAAAATGTTTAATTAAGTTATAAGGACTCCAAGAGTGACCTTAATCCTAATCTCCAATCTCGTGCTCATCTTATATGATATGCTTTTACATCGCACTATGGTCACGTTATTAACATCGTCTCAAAACAAAAGAGTTACGGAAGCACTTTCCTGACATCTTAAGGAAGTACATGGCTAGGAGAATTATAAACTACACATGAACGCGAGTGATCTGTGTTCATGGCATATCCTTGCATTGCACGATTACGCATAAGAAATATTATTTATTCCTTAATGAAATAAAATGACATAACAAGGGATTAAGGGACAAGATTACACTTTCTAAGGTTCTCTAGAATCAACATCTTTCAACTCAATTTCACATACAAGGAGTTAAATTATAGTTTTCTACCCACAAGTTAACATAAAAAATCCACTAGGGTTTAGTTTAATTCCAATATGCACCTAATGATCTATGCCTTAGCTATATATGATTTTAAGGCAAGCGGACATATTTATACTAATCCACCTTCAAGAAGATACCAAGATGTTATTTTGATAGAAACCAAGGTAGCACCGTTTAGTCGTTCCTTCAAACAAGGACTCATAAGGTGACTTCTACGGTGGTCTTCAACACTCAACCTGGTGTCAGACCTGAAGAGAGTGCATTCTTCTCGTGATTACCAAAACTAGAAGGACATCACATACTCTGGATAAAGTTGGACCATGACATTCCTAAAATATGGGTTCACGACCCTGTTGCTAAACATAATGACTATGACGGTAAACTCCAACTAGGGGTTTTATTTACCTAACCTAGAGAGTGTTCCATCGAGTGTAAAGCTTAAATTCGTTATACGGTATTAATTTTCTTATATGGTAAAAAGGATCACACATGCAGGCAAGTTATGCACAAATATTTTATTAAGGTTGAGTGTTCCCATTAAAACTCTTTATTATGTTTGCAAGGTAAGAAGATAACCCAGTAATTAATTTAATCATTTATAGAATACTGAGAAAGTACTACAATATACTAACTTCAATTTCATTTACTATAGATGAATCAAACCCTTTTTGCCATACACAACTAAGAATCAAATTGAACCGGTGATTAGATGCACATTTCCTAAGATATCCCTAAACTAGCATCTCCTACATATTAACAAATTTCAATTATAACTTTTTCTATAACAAGAGACTACATTAGACAATTATTCATTTTACAATGACCTGTAAAAATTACAATAATAATAATTAAATTACACATCACCTTTTTCGTCGTCATTCTTCCATCCTACAAAACCCACGTGAGCATGATATCAGCGATAAATCATTGGCATGGCATCCACCCTAATCAATCATAATTATCATTTTTCAGTTTCCCATTTACATAAGATAAAAATTACAATTTGCAATCGAAACAAAAAGGTTTAGAGACATGTATACATTACATTTCATTTTGCTTCTTTTTGTAACCCAGGAGAGAGAAAGAGAAGGGTAGAGAGAGAAAACACCATTTGGTCAAAAGTTCTAATACACACAACAAGTTTAATTATAGTGTTTTAAATAGTTATTTACATGTGTTAAATGTTTTCAGGGTGATTTGGCAACCCTAAGAGGTCCCACAGTTTTCTATTCTTACATTTTCTCACTAGCTACAAAACGTTCAAAACGGGCTCAGAGGCTAAGAAACTGCTTCCAAAGGTTATCTTCCGATGAGCACGCACACCACGATTAACTTTCTATGTGTCCCCAGATATACCAAGAGTTAATAGCAACTGATGGAATTGAAAAAGAGCACATGGTTTGCATTTGGTGGCTAGTTTTCCGGGGCCACTGGTCATAGTTCACCCAGTTGTAAAATGACAAAAGTTAGCTCGAGGGCCCAGAAAACCGCGTCCAAAACGACGTTCGATGGAGGAATACACAACGATACATCTCCTACTAGTTCCCCTATATGAAGAGAATTCATCAGGGTCGACGGGACTGAGAACTAGAGAACCAGTTTTAAATGGCAACACGTTTTTTGGAGTGACAAGATGAAATTGGACCAGTTTGACCTCGTCAAACTGCGACCGGAGGCCCACAAAATGGCTTCGCCAAACTATCCCGAAAAGTGATCTTTCCTATACTGAATGTTCCATGCAATTGTCTAGTATAAACACTAGAGGTTTGCGAAGATGGGAAGTAATTTCTCCATTCAGGTTTCAAATGGTGGTTCAAAACGAAAGCCAAGTTTCTAGATTTAACAGCTTTCTACTATTGTAAACTAGTGTAACAGGGCTCCTATAAGAGCGTCAAAAGGATGTCATATGTTTGTTTTAGGTCAAACCAAAGGTCAAGGTGACTCCTCGTATACCAAGGTACATGAATGAAACTTCACATCTCGTTTCTAGAGTTACGAAGGGTACTTAGTGAGTCTTCAAAAAAAGTAAAAATTAACTATTTAAAATAGGGAGAAGATCAACTTTATCAATGGGAGTCAAATTCGTCTGGTTGATAAAAAAATATTGGAGCGATTAAGAAGGGTAAGAGTTTTCTAAATCATCTTGAAGTGAGGGTGATAGTTCATGGTTTAAAGTAGGCGAGTTATAATGACTTCGTGAGTTACGACACGAAAATTTATTGTTTTGTAACGAGTTGAATGAACATTTAACTGTATTAAAAATCCCATAAATTTAAAATTCTATTTAGTTGCAAAAGAGAACTAAAACATGAAATTTATGAGAGGTAAGGGAAGAAGAACCATGCCTAGAGAACGAAGTCGGTCAAAGCTGCAGGCTTGGGTTCAATCTTTTTCTTGGGCACTTTGTCAACCAGTTCACGAGCATCCTCAGCTCCACCATTTTACATACACGTCTACCAGGGAAGTTGTATTGCAAACAAAAAAAACATCTTGTTTTATATGCCTTGATGGTTTTCCAACAGAGTAAGTAATTGCTTGTGCATTTCTAAAACCTTTTGAACAAATCCATTATGTGCATATCTTGCAATCCTGGCATTCCATGAGGCAACATTTCTTTGAGGATTTTTTCAAACAGTTGACATTTTTGTATACATGTCTGCCATAACACCTGCAACTACAGCATCTGCCAAATGTCCCTGCCCTGACTGAAGCTCTTGAGATCATGTTTTTATTTCACTCGAACCAAGCAAATACATCCTCACAACCGCCACAGGTTGATGGTCATGGTAGGTTCCATAAGACCACATCTCTTTGAGGCATTCTGTCAAACAGTCCAATGCCTTTTTAACAGACCCATTTTTTGCATATCTTGATATCATTGCAGTCCAGGAGACTACATATCTTTCAGGTATTTTGTCAAACAGTTCATATGCGTTGTGTATGCCTTCACATTTTGCATACATGCCGATCTGGGTACCTGACAAGACATTTAAAGATATTATCTTCCCATGATGCTTTGATGGATGTCCATGCGCTGTTCTAAAGCTCCCATTTTGACAGCAGCTGGGAGGTTGCTGGAAAAAGGCTATGGATTCTGGCTTTATACACACCATATGCATTTGTTGGCTTTACTCATACCAAATGCATTTTCTTAGAAGTTTCTAAGGCCTTTTCAACAAACACATTTATGCGTATCCTAAAATCATTGCAGTCCATGGAACTGCATTTCTTCCACGCATTTAGTCGAACAGTTCGCATGCTTCCACATTTTACATATGTATCTACTAGGGCACTTGCGACTGCAACATCTGACAAATTTCCTCCGCCATTTTTTGCTTGGATGGGAGCCCATGCAGGTCTAGGTGCAGCTGGGAGGATGCTGGCAACGTGGCAACTACACAGACAAAAATCCTTCTCCATTTTTTTTGATGAGCATCCATACTCTGTCCCCAAAGCTTTAGTGACTGCAACAACATCTTACCAAAATCCCTCTCTCCAATGCTTGTTTTTCCCACGCAGGTGTGTGGCACGGTCTGGGAGAATGCTGAAACAGTTGTGGAGTCTGGCTTTACATGCATCAACTGCATTTGCTTGAAAGTTTCCAAGGCCTCTTCAACAAACTCATTCTGAGCAGATCCCTGTGCCCCCAAGCCAGCCGCCCCATGCCCAAAACTAACTCATTCCAAAAGCCAAAAAGAAAAAACCCTAACTGTGATTTTTGGACTTTTTCACCTTCTTCCACTTTGCCCTAAACCGCCCAACATTCATGGGCATTTTGATTTTATTTTAAATTCCTTTTAAATTTATTTATCTATATATATTTTTGTTTGTTTTAATCTAAAAACACCATAAAACCCTATAACAAAGTAGACAAAATTTTTTTTAAAGTCAATCCATTACCAGAGGTAAAATTTTGACACAAAAGTGACTGATCGAAGTCAGTGATATGAGTTATAATAGTATTATAAACATTATTTTAATAATTTTACGGCTTAATAATGATAATAATTATTAATCCTATTAATGTCGACGACCCGACAAAATTGAAGAGCCTAGAACCAAATTTTCCTTTAACCGGATAACCATCCATGATGCTACGGGGTCCACAGTTTGGGGTGTTGACAACAACCCGAAAGGCAAGAAGGAGAGGGAAGGTGAAAAATCTTCACTACAACCTAGACACAGTCAACAACGGTCAACGAAAGCACACGCACACCAATCTCCCAGGCTTAGCAACAGGGTCGTCATGCTAGGGACTGGGAGAACATCAAATGGGGCATTACAGAGTGATTTGAAATCCTTGAAGGTGTGGAAATAGTATATTGGAGTAATCAAACAAGAAACTTTGTGTCTACCATGTTTTAGTCATAGTAAAGAATATGAGAAAGTATATAAGAATTAAGGATACTAACATAAAAGGAGGTCAAGAACCAAGAGTGGAGGGAATGGGAAGGTGAAGGAGAGTGGTAGGAATGTGAATTAGAGAAAGGAAAATATAATGTAGTGGAGGAAAAGCTCAAGACATGGTATAAGATTAATCTAACAAAGTAAGACTAGACAAGAATTCTAGAAGGTAAATCGTGAAAAGTTGTCCAAAACAGTGATGCGGTAATGAAAGAAGATTGTAAATAGCTTAGGTAAGAGTAATATAGGTGGAATAAAGTGGTTATAAGCTTGGATATAGAGAGAAACATTAAAACCATAAGAAGTGTATCTAAACCCTAGATTAGGCCTAATTAGGCTAGTTCTGAAGGTGTGAAGTGAGTTGGAGACTTTGCACTTAAAGAAGAGAAATGAAATTGTACATGAAGCAAGAAGACCATACAGAGTATCGAGGAAAAGAGTCATTTTTTCTTGAAAATGGGTATATTATCCCAGCCACAGTGGTCTACATGAAAACATGGATAATTGGGAAGGATAGTAAAAAACGGTAAAAGAAGAATAAGTTTTTATGGGATCGAAATTAGATCATGAATCTTTATCGGCACTTGAAGGGGAAAAATGGGTATCTGCAAATCTTATCAGTAAGGAAAAATTATTTGTATTTTTTATTTTATGCTAGAAAAAGGATTTTATGAGGGCTACAAGGACTTAAGGAGGTCTAAAATGGAAATGGTGAAAAATGGAATTATGAAAATTTATGGAATGATCTAACATGTTGGTTTAGATGTTTTAGCTCTTGAATTAGTCATGTTTTACATATTGGGTCTTGTGAGCCAATTAAGGTTTCTTGAACATGGTGGCTGCAAGACTCCTTGTTTTGAAGGTTATAGGAATTTTGTGGTTTGGAATGAGGTAGCTTGTAATGGGAATCATTTTGGAGGTATAATGGTTTTAGTTAGAGAAGTGGAGGGCAAAAAGATTCAGTTGGTAAGAGAGGACACAAAAAAACAATTCATTTGGTTTAAAATATCAGAAAATAAGAGTGACATTAGAATAACATCGTGTTAATTTTCTCCTCATGTCTCAAAAACATACAAAAAGGTGTGCTAGATGGGAAAGATCCTTATGCAGCTCTAAAAAAGATATTTTAGAGTTTTCCCAACAAAGGGAAGTTTTTCTTTTAGGTGATTTTAATGTGAGAAATGAAAATGAGAAAAATAACACTTGGAGTAGTAAAGAGAGCCATAATCTACTATGGCTCATGAAAGAAGATAATCAATAGTGGGCAAGATGATTGAAAGATAGCGTGGACATTAATCATTTTGGAGAAGAATTATTAACTCTTTGTGGCATGTTTGATTTGATTATTTGCAAGGGCATAGAAAGATGGCATAAATATGGATATTATACTTGTAAAAATTATAATGGAGCAAGTGTTATCGATTATGCAATTAGTTTGTAAAGTTTAATTGACAGGATACTAGAAATGGAGATTTACGATTCTATTAGGGATCTAAAATTTCATCATTATATAATTTCCATAGTGGTAGCTTGGCCAAACACTAATCATCTCAGAAGGAAAGAATAAGTTCAACAACAACTTCTAAAAAACGGAAAGATTCTGGTAACATAAGAAAAAATTGATATTTTCAAAGTGGCGTTGAGCCACATAATGCAAGATGGGTAAGTAAGATCACAAGGCCTTAAAAGTTAAGAGTTAAAAAACATAATGAAGATGTCCCTTGAAAGTTACAAAATATCAAAAATTAAGAAGAAGAAAACAAATAATTTTCTAGTAAATAGATGGTTTTATGAGGATTGTAAAGTGGTGAGGAGAGCTACTAAAGAAATAGGTAGAGAGAAGCTGAACACAACGATGTACAAACAAATCCTAAAGCAAAAAATGTGAGTTCATGGCCACAAGGAGGGAAGATCTTATATACTTAAGTAAACATAACCCAAAATTATTTTGGAAGGAAGTTCAATCAAAGAAAAAACATACAAAAAAAACAATATCATAGGTAATTAGTGGTTTGAGTTCATAAAATAGCTTTATGAGTAGGATTTAAAAGTTGAAGGCCCCCTGTCCAAGAAGTTGAGGAGGGTATTATGAAATTGGGGGTTGAAAAATTCTAAGACTTGGATGTGTTTTAGGCAGAATATTTAAAATGGGGGAAATAATTTCTTTCTCCTCACATTGTCAACATATTTGACAACATCATTCAGCAAGGTTTTCTTAGAGATTGGACTACCAGTCTTACGATACCTCTTTTAAAGAGTGGAGATGCTAACAATCCTTCTAACTGTAGAAACATCATAATCCACCCATTTTAAAAAAATATTTTTGGTAGTATGGTGGAATGTAGAATCAACAAGTGAGAAAAAGAAACAGATAAGAAAGAAAAAGGGAAAGCAGGGTTCGGGTGTAAATATTCAAAAATAGATCATGGTATCACTTTGAGGCACAAATCATGCTTACTATTGTTTTGTTGACTTCAAGAAGGTTTTTGACACAGTTCCTAGGAGCTAGTTATGAGATAGAATAAAGGAGCTTGGTATCCCATTGCATCACAAAGCGAATGTTCATAGGATTCAAAAATACATGATTACAACAAGTTTAAATTAAATATCTCAGTCCCATATGAGATTATCCTAGTTAAAACGGTTGGTGTAACTCTAGAAGCTATTACTATGGTTCGTCTCATAATATATTTTAAAAGGGACGAGAAAATGGATGGTAGTAGATGGCATAAGGTAGTCCTCAACAAGGTTTTGGAGAAAATAAAGAAGTCAAGGATGAATCAAAACAACAAATGGAATAAAAAATGGAACATTTACTTGAATGCATGTCCTAATAATATCGAAGAGATAAATAATTTTTTTATAGATAAATTCCACTAAGTTATGTGGGGGAAGCCGTTAGGGAGCAATAATATGTTCTATTTGGATGTATTTAACTCTACGTGTGATCATCAACAAAAGGCTTTCGTAGGAGCTAGTATCCCATGGAAAACAAAGATATTCATGGCTCAATTGAGGACTAATTCACATCAGATTTGATGTGAAATAGGCATATGGAAAATACCTAAAGACGTATGGGAAGAGAGAGTTTGTGTCTTCTGCACATCTGGTGCAGTGGAGTCAGAGAAACATTTCATTTTGGAGTGCAATGCTTACAATGACATTAGGTCCCAGTTTTCTAGTACGATGGTTATTGCATCCTAACAGGATATTTTTAGCAAGAATATGGTTGAAAATATAGAGGATTTGATTATCAAACTCACAAACAAGAGATATGAATTCCAAAAATATCTTTAACAATATCTGTTGTCCTATAGGTTGTTTTTGGTAGCCTTGTAGATGTTAAAAGTTCTTATTCTTCTTCAAAATGGTTTGTTGAAGGGGCACAATTTTTCAAGCAATTACTATTAATAGGTGTATTCATGAATCTACAAAATTTTCCATATGTTCCCCTACCCCATGCCATAATGGAATTCTAGAATCAATTCTTGGATGTAAATCAACACATTCACAGCTCTAGCTTGAGGGAGGAAAATTTTATTTATTTTTATATAGGAATTACATTGGGAACTTCAAGCTAGTTGGATTTCAATATAGAAGGATGAGTGATAATAGTTTTGTTTTTAAGAATTTTAAAAAGAGTATTTTTCCCCTACCACCCCCTCTCCTACCATGCATGCATGTGCCTATCCTATGTTAAAATAGGAGATTTGAATCAAGGCAGAGATACAACATTCTTCAGATGTTGTATACAAAATGTGGATGAATAGAAAAGGCACATGATTTGTTTGTTAGGATGCCTGAAAATAAATAAAAATATGCTTTCACATGGACTAATTAACAAAATTACCTCCAAGAGAATGTTCATGTGGGCGGAAATGATTGCAGACTATGCACAAAATGGGTTTTCTTAAAATGCCTTGGAAATTTTCAAGCAAGTGCAATTCACGTGTAAAGCCAATTCCACATCCTTTGTCATCATCCTTCACTAGCATTCAAACAAATTAGGATGTTCCTGTAGGTTGTAGTAATGGCCATGGTACTCACATTTTACATGCATTCGTTTTCCCTTTTAAAACTACTTAGATAAAACACACAATTTTTCACCAAGAAACATGTTTTTAGAGGCGCTCTTTAAAATGAGTTAGCCACAATGGAGAAGGGGAAAGAGAATACAAAGGTCTGGGGTTCCATGATGGCATTTGGTGTTGTAGTTTCTTCTGTATATATTCATTTATTTCATGAATGTGTATCCAAGAAAACCCCTTTTTGGGGGCAATTCAAAGACCACCATAGCTGATATATGCCAAGTTTGGAATTTTGGTTAGTGTTTAGGGACGTTGGAATAGGTATTGACACTTGTAAATGAAAAAAAGTTTGTTTCTTTCTAAATTTATTACTGGAGCCTCAACATGTATTTTGGTGGATTGTAGTGTTTGAAGGATAACCACAAAGTTTAGTTAGTTGAAAATGGCTTAGAAAATCCATGTAAAGTAGCCTCATGTCTTATAATGACTCCATAGTTGCATAGACGGATTTAGATCTTTATCATATTGATGGAAGAAAGTGTGATTAATTGTTTCTATGATGACAACAATGGCACAAATTAGGCCTAGATTTGTTGAGAGAAAAAGATTCATTTTTATATTTTGAATGTGAGGTTGAAATCCTTGGCCAAGTGAGCTACCTCAATGAAACTCTATATTTTTTCTCCTATCGATGACGTTAAGCAAATGGTGGCTTATATGAGTGCAATAAAACTAGCTTGAAGCATGTCTTACCACCTTGTTGTTCATAGGAATGGTTCTCTCACTTTTATCTAGCATGTTTTTCATAGTGTTAGTTTTTCATTCATAATTTTATCGAAAATTAAAATTCATGGATAAATATATGTTTTTGGTTAAATAAAATGACTTTGTTTTTTGTTTAAAATGTCAACAATTAGATTATCCTGTAAAACTAGAATGACCATTTAAGAGTGTTTACCCTTTCCTTAGAATGCATTTGAAACTAATTTAAAATTTAGACATGAAAATTTGGAAAGTGTAACCACTAGTTGTAAGTTGAATGCAATACTTCGTACAAACACTTTACTATTTAAAACCTTGCAAAAGTTAATAAAACATGTTTTAAAATGGCATGAAAAATATCTCTCTAACTCTCATAGTAGAGAAGCCAAGGTTTGACCATGTTCCTTGGTGACGTGGAATGTCAGATCAACCCTTCTAACAACATGAGATTATTGTTTGGCCATTTAATGTCATGTTTTTGGATCCCAGTTGGTTGTTTCACAGCATGGGATAGCTGCCAAAAGTTAGAAAATTGGTTTTGGTTTTGGCTCGTGGTTTGGGGATCCATGTTGGGAAACAAATATCTACCACCACATACCTCTATAATTTCACTATGGAAATTGTAATCAACCTTTATTTTCAATAAAACTACTTTGGAAGCTATTTTTACAAGTGGGCTTTGTAGGTCACTTTTCATTCTATAGCAAGGACAAACTATTACATTTATGATAATTGGCTTCGGAAAGGTACACATAAATTGAACCCTTATTGCTAAAAAATGGGGTTCCTTGATTCTAAGGGTTTCTTTGTATATATGGGAGTAGATGGGAACTAAGAAAATGCATGTTTGAGTCTTGGACGTTGGTTTTCAAACTCAATTTCACAACCATTATGCCTAAATTGATCACTTTTGGAAAACTTGCAACAATAACTAGAAAATTGTCATGGGACCCCCTTTAAGCTTAATAACTATTGAGAGACCTTATGACACATTCTTATAACCGTGTGGAATCTCTTTTCTTCACTTTCTTAAAAATGTTTTTTTTGGGAAATATTATTTTTTCTGTCTCTTCTCTCTCTCTCTGTCTCAATTGTAAATGAAATGAAATTGAAAATGTATTTCTTACCCTCTTTATATTGTGTGCAAAGTGTTTGACATCATTTTGAATGACAAAATATGCACATGTGAAATATGTTATATTATAGGAGACTGACATGCCATCTTCTAGGGATGACTATATTTTTGGTTATAAGTACCCTGAACAAATAAGGATTCAGTAACATTATTATTTTGTTTTGTGGTAACATATTTGTATTGAAATTTATGTAGTTGATATTAAAATTGGGGCCTCATCTAGGTAAAGATTAAAGGAAATAATTTTTTTGCATTATTTCAAGTGAGAACCACACTTGATTTTGTGAGGAAGCGATAATGATATGGTATTTGTAATTTAGGTGACTGATATTCTTGTATGATTAGAAATATGATTTCTAAAGGAACAATAGATACTCATGGAAAGTAAAAGGTATCAACACGATCGTAAAATAATATCATGGTAATCATAATAAAGAAAATAAAGATAATGTCACAATTTTGTGAAAGAATAATATTTGGATCTAATGACATGTGTGTAAAATTGATATTGTAACATAGGAAAGGAAGATATAAGCTTGAAACTAAACTTTGATATAACCATTTCTAGGTCATGTAATAACGTTTAACATTAAATATTGTATGTAATTCATGGTGTGTAGTGAATATTTACATATTTAAATAAATTAACCAAATTATATAATTAGTGAATGTAGTGACAAATTGTCATGTGTATCTAAGTTGTGCACAATCTTAATGGAGTTTTTAATTATCACACATAGGGAGGATTATGCTTAATAAGATGTGTAAACTGAGATTTATTGTAAATTTGGATCTAAGAGGAACTAGTTAATCAAAAGAGACATAAGTAAATGGGTCACATGAACATTGTATACCTTGTTAAAAGATCTAATCTTTTATCATCATAGTCATGCAAAAATATATCTTCTCTCATATCTTGTACAACTGAAGTAGGCTTATGTGTGCATTTAAGTACACTTAACATGTTAAATAAGTAGTAACATGCTCATTTAAAGAGAACTAAGAAGTAATGAAAGGATGGAATCTTATGATTATCATAGGAAAATACATAACAATGTACAATGGTTATCCTATTATAGTGGTTTTGGTAACAAGTGAAATAAGGTGGAACCCTTTTGTGGAAATGTAAATGGTCATCCCATTTAGAATTAAAGTAAAACCTCAAGTTTTATGATGTGAAAAAATTTATTAGGTTGTCCTTGTTATCGCACATAAACTAATGTAAGATTTCCAAGTCCTTTTATATCATTCCCAATAGGAAGGGATCAAATGAGGTAAATCTTATAATGTTGCAAATTTATCATGAGATGATGCCACTACAAGAAATAAAGAAGATTAATTTTATGGTTCGAATAGGAATTTAGTCTCTCTAGTTAATATCTTGTCGTAATAACTACCCTATATTTATCCAAAGAATAATGTTGTCACACCCACCGATCAAATGAAAACATATTCCTATGTTAATATGTGAGCATTGTTCCCCTAATTTTTTTTCATTAAATGACTTAGAGAAATGTGTGAAAGACAACTTGATCCAAGCATAGTTGATTCCATGAAAGTACTTCCTTAGGAATCCTAGTGGTTTCATAAGTGATCTTCTTATTAACCCTTTTTCATGCATTAGGCTTGAGTGATGGCCTTATACCTTGGTTAGTGTTGTTTCTTCATGGCCACTGTGGTCTTGCGAGAGCATATTGTACAATGTATGGGTTTTTGGTTGTCGTAGAATGGAGAAAAATTGTATCACTTCATAGTCGCACTCTTGTGTTGATTCGAGAATTTCCTATTTACCTATCAAGAGTAGGAAAAACCGTGATCAAACCTACTTAATGTTGTTGTAAAACCACCTTGGTAGGAGGTGCATGGGACCCTATGAAAGGTGTTTCAAATTATACTCTTATCCTTCCATATAAATTGGAATGGGAGTGACATATAATCCATAGAAGGATGGAGGTCAAAAAACATGTTTAGGCATACGTAACTCAATTGTAAACATCTCACTTCCTTAGCAAGGGATAGTGTGCATTTTGGGTCACGTCGGATTTGCACACACTTAAGACCTAGCCTATTTTATTAGAATTTAAATTGAATTTTTGTATTGAAAGAAGTAATGAGAACAAAAATATGGAAAATAACACATATTTGAATCCTGGAATGAAATGAAACTTTCCTGCATTGTGATATTGTGTGACATAATGACTTTAACTATGATTTTGTAAACGAAATACTTCTAAGGTAAAAAAATACAATGCATAAAAAATTAAAATTGTAAACTATTTGATCTTTGGATTAACGTAACTATGAGATTTAGTGTTTATGTGGCCCAGTATTGTGTTAAATAACAACATAAAAAATCACTAGTTTTATTGTTACATTTTACATTGTGATATTTTGGGGTGTTATATTTAGTATCAATATGAAGTTCAAACACTTGGATCTCTATGATAACTTTGAATGATTCATATGTGTGTGACTATATGTGTAACATGAGTTTCTTATCGAGTCTTGTTTGTGGGTTATGTCAAGTTATTATGATTTTTCTCTAGTGCACTTATTGTACTATATATGTGACACATTGTTAAATGGTTTTACAATGAGTCCCCATTTCCTTGTGTTGTACTATGTAGGATTGAGTTATCATTTTCCCTAATTGTTCTAGAATTAGAATCATAGTGTTGTGTGTAGGATAAGACTAACTCAGTACTTTGAACAGAAAGAGGTTGACCACCTTCTCTAAATAGCCCACTTGAGAATATATTTTCCTTACTGGTTCCCTTGGTTCATTCAAAATTCTTTCCTTTAAATCTTCTAGGTTCATGTGGGTTACATCATTGTCCCCCACATTGGGATACTTGGTGTTCAGAGTGGAAATTGGTTCCAGGCCCGACTATTTTATCTTCATGATGCAAGAAGCATGAGAAAGATGGAAAATGATTCGATGTGGAAATTTCAACCCCAATTCCAAAAATTTCTATTTTGAGAAGGTCCTATGAAATGAAATTACTTGTATAATTCAGATTATGAGAAACAATAGAACACCAAATAACATAATATTTCATACTAGTGATCTCAATATGCAATTAGAATAGCTTCACCACTTCGAGGGGGCAACCTCTAAACCATATAATAAGAATCAAATGCTCAAATGATAATGAAATAATACCTACAATCCCCTATATACTATTCATATGTTATGGCCATCACCAAGGCCGACCTATTAAGCATGAGAAAGTATAAATGATATACTAAAATGATATGGTAAGCCACAAGTTGGCTACTCATATCATAATACAAGAAATAGGTTAAGGGCATAGTATGCCCTTCCCCTTCAAACCAACATTGTCCTCAACATTCAATAATCCAGGATGTTGCTATAGAAAACCTTCATCCTCCCAGGTTGCATCTTCTATGCTCAGATTCTTCCACTTGATCAAATATTCCTTAATGTCTCTGGTTCTCATCCTCTTAGCACATTTTTGTAGAATCTTCTCTGGCTCCAAAATGATTCTTCCTTCCTCATAAAGTTCTGGTAACTCTATCTAGGCTTCAAATTTCTTTTCAATAACCTTCTCCATGCATGAAACATGGAACACTGGGTGTATGTGTGAAGATGGAGGCAGCTCTAGTTTATAAGTAACACTACCAATTTTCTGTAGAACCCGATAAGGGCCATAATATTTAGGATCAATTTTGTTGTCCTTTTTCTATTGCTTTAGGGAGATCTATTTGTAAGGCTGGAGACATACAAAAACCCAGTCACCAATTTCAAAATGTCTTTCACTACGATGTTGATCTACTTGTTGTTTCATCCTCTTTTGTGCTAATGCTAAATTCTCCTTAAAACTAGCCAAAACCTATTGTTGATGTTGAATGTGTTCCTCAACATCTCTGACCTTAGTTTGAACCCTCAAGGAGGAAGTGATAGAAGGTGGATGGTAACCATATAATGCTAAAAATGGGGTCATTTGAGAAGAGGTGTGAAAATATGTGTTATACCACCATTCTGCAAGTGGTAGCCATTTAATCCACCTTTCCTGCTTATCTGATACAAAAAAATGTATATACCCCTTTAAGCATTTGTTGACCACTTCGGTTTTCCCATTAGTTTGAGGATGATAAGATGAACTGTGAGCTAGCTGAGTACCCAAACATGAAAACAATTCTGTCCAAAAATTACTTGTGAAAATAGGATCACGATCACTTACAATTATCTTTGGGGTTCCATGTAGCCTTTGAACTGTCTCAAAAAAATAGTTGCGACTGTACTGTGTTGGTTGGATATTTTGTCACGCAAAAATATGGGGTTCAACCACAGTACACGGGATTGAATCCCTCCTCAAAGATAGGTGAGGCTACCTATTTATTACTAATCTAAAACACAACAGAAGTGATATGTATAGTATTCACACTAATCTAACCATTGGGGTTGGGATAGAATTCTAGAATCCATATCCACAGTAGATGAAAATATTGTTGCTTTCAATATAAAATGGATTAGAAAGAGTACACAATGGAAAGGAAATGACGGGAACGTATTTTCTTTTGAGCAAACACAGATCACGAAATAATCATACGAGTTCTAGATAACAAATGTAATGTGATGTTTGAAACCATTAAAATGATTGAGAATGCCAAAGAAAGAATAGCTTAAGATCCTGAACATAAGAACAATATCTTAAGAGGGATGAATCTCACAACACAATGTTTGTAAAAATAACATCAATTACTATTTCTTGAATGATTGAAAGAAAACAAAAAGTTCTTCTTCTTCACAATAGTTCTCAATATTCCAAAAATCTCAACCCTTTGGAATGCATAAGCACCCCTTATTTATAATAAAAAGAGTAGAGAGAAAATAGGATAAATCCTAGAAAATAGTGTTTTAACAAGAGTTCTATTTTTCTTGACTCTCACGCAGGAGACCAAGTAAAAATTTTCTTCCTATGTGATGAAATAGAAATGAAAAAGACATGTTGATTTCAAGGTTGAAATGACATGTTGCATTGTGCCTATTCTGAATCATCATCTTTCTCTTCCTCCAACAAAGCTTGCTTGTTCTGAAATTCTTGGAATTTTCAGATTATTCCTTGCATCTCATTATCATTAGGCACGGTGGAATGATCACTCAAAACTTCACATGTTTCCTGAGTATCACCAGCATTTCCGGGAAGCTTTTTCAATCTCTTGTTGAGTTTCCTCAGGGTCTCCAAAGAATGTTCAATTTTCACAAACCTGTCAATGACTTCCATGCCGAATCCATAAGTTGGTTCATGTTGAATTGATTATTGGATCTATTCGTAAATATCATCAACAGGTAGGATACTTGATCCTTCACTCAATACTTTCGTATAGATTTTGACAAACTCTTCTTCCAAGTTGTTCTTGCCATCGACCAATTGATCTCTTGATTATCTCAATTTTCTACAAGCTTCATTGAGAATATTTATTCTGAATCTGATGGCTTTGGTCAGCTGGAAATGTTCATCTGCATGTGGGATGATGCCCTCTTTGACCAAGATGCGGGATGGAATTTGTTTTAGCGTTTGGAGAGCTTCCAAAGTCAACTCCAGGTTCCTAATTTCTGAAGAAAACTCATCATCCATTTTTTCTCCATCTTTTTTTATATCTTCCAAAGATTGATAGACTTCCACAGTATCTTGGATTACTTCTTTTCCTTGCAGGAGTAGTCTTTAGGTCCATTCATTGACCACTCTCCCCTTTTCGTTAATATTTTCAATCATGGGTACCGATGAGAAATCGAACCCGATAGGAGTAGAAGATAATGGTGCTGACTCAGGGGGATTTGAGAGCTTAAGTAATACTTCAGTCAATTGCTCCACTTTCTCTTTAAGCTCATCCTTTCTTTCCTTTGTTTCTTTTAGCTTCTGGCATAGCACATTCATAGCATCTCGTGCATCTTGTTGTGCTCCTTCTGCCGTCACCTTCCCTAGATTGACCCTAGTTATCTGATAGTCAAAGGCCACTATTTCCTCTTTGGTCTTGTCAGTTGCGGGAGTGCCAATCTATACAAACTTGTGCCCTGAAGCATCCACTAAAACCCTTGAAACAATTTTGGGTTTCTTGGCTGATTTAGCAACATAATCCCTGAGTGAACTGAAGTCAAAGGATGGTATGGGAACTACCAACTTCCTTTTCCTCATAGTCTGATCAAGCAACCATTGAGGCATGCCAGAGGAATTTTCTATTGTTGTAGGGGTTTGGGTCACACTTGCAGGTGGAGGAAGACTTACTGGTGGAGTGGGAACGACTATAAGTGTGGTAGTGGATTCAGTGAAAAGATGTGTAGAAGGAGGAGGCATATCTATAGTCACTTTGGTTCCAACAGAGAGAGGTGAGAGTCTGAAGAAAATGCTGGCCATGGCTGATGAAGAAGATGGAGAAAGAGGAGGTGGAAGTGGTTGCGAAGGAGGAGGTGGAAGTGGTTGTGAAGGAGGAGGTGTAGCTCCTAAAGCCAAAGCCTAGGAAGCGAGGGATAAACTTACTTTTGTTGGGCAATCGGAAAATGGTGAAATTAGAGGTTGACTCACCTCTACCTCCAAAGAGATTTACCCAATTTCTAGTGGTGTTGGTAATTCTGGTATGTTCACTATTTCAACTGGAGTGACAATTGAAGGGGCTTGTTGTTCTTCTCCATTCTTGACAAATTTGACCTTTATAGGCCTTTTAGAAGAGCTCTTGTCCTTTTCCTTTTTGGAGGGTCCCACTTCCTAATCAACCAACTTTGAAAAAATATCTTCTTTGTAACTCATTCCCCAAGAGGTGAGCCATGCCTTAGTGCATGCGAGAATTGGATCTGATCTATCTACAATAGAAGCTTTTTCACCGATAGACCAATCAATAGCTGGGAAAACATATTGATCCTCATTCAGTCCGTCATATGAGGGATCTAGAACACTTTCATTGTCACAAGTACCTTCTGGGATGTTAGGGAGCTCGAGTGTCTAAATTTCTTCAAGTGTTAATCTGCTATGATCCTTCTACGGATAGCGAATTCATCACGAAGATCAACCCAAATGTCTTCTATGCTAGGCACGTGTAGGTACAGGGTTCCATATGACTTAAGAACTCCTCAAAAGTCAAACCCATCTCTGGGCTCCATGTGCTTCTTTTACTTGTCCTGAAGCTTGTGAACTACGTTCTTGGCTTTTACCACCGTTGAGCAGGTATACCTTCCAATAGAAATTGGGAAGGATACGGCGGCCTTGTGCTTACTCTGTTGGAACTTGTGAAAATCCAACAATTACCTGACCAACTCCATCAAGACCAGCTTGTCCCCTGGATATCTGGGCAATCAGAAAGAATCACCCAGGTACATGAGCACTTGAAGATATGTGAACTTCTTTAATTGCAAGAAGACACAACCCCAATTTGAAACTTCAGCCCATGCCTCATCAGAGACTCTTGTTTTCCTCAGTTCAAGGTTCATCTTGTAGATGTTCTCGTAAAAGAAAGCTTCATTTACTCTTCTAAATTGGTCCTCGGACCCCTTCTTTGTTAGCTGAGGAAAATACCGATAAATGTGTTCAGCTGCCTTGTTTCCCTTTGTGTCCAATCCGAGATAATTCCTCATACCAGCTACTGCATAAGTGACATATGAGGACATATAAAATTTTCATGTAGACAAAACCGTTTTCATCTGGGAGTCTATCTCGTCACTGATAAGAATACCCCAATCAATCCCCTGTTGATTATTCTTAATGATGACCATGAATTGGTACATCCATCCTTGGAAAACATTTGACTCAAGAAATCCAAAAACCCGGCTCAACAAAGTAATGATATCATTGATCTCTTGAATGAAATCACTTCTAGGAACAAATCTTGGAAACCTAGAGACAGTCGGCTTGGCTTTGATCAGGAACTTCTTGTTCATATGTTTAATACAGTCTTCTGGATCTTTGTCCTAGGATTTCTAGGATGACTTGAGGTCTACATCCCCATACTCTTCAAAGTTAGGCAGTCTGAGAAGGTCATCGAAGTAACCTTCGTCTAACTTGACTATGACTTCTCCCGCCTGATTTCTCACTAAATGAGAAGAAGATTCATAATTCGAAGCACATGCCAAGATGAGCTCGGGGCACTAAGAAGACATGGGGAATCCTACTACAAGAGGGAGGCCACTGTCGGCTATTGATCTCATCCAGGGCTTTTGGGAAGAACTCTTGACTCTATTCCAAAAATCTTCCATGTCTACATTTCCGAGTTCTGTATCCCGAATGTCATAATTACAATCAATGTAGGAAGGAGACTCCACCTTCCTGAATTCATACTTCATCTTCCCTAATTTATCCAACTTATCATGTGATGAACTAGGATTCGACATGAGGATTCTTGGAGGAAAAATTCCTTGACCACTTTTGGTTTGAACACTCAGGTTTGAAAACTTGTTAAACAACCCCACAGACCTGCCACATTACCCAGGTTTTAGGACTTGCAAAGCACCTACTGGAACCTGACACACTAGAGAGAATGCATCAGATATTAGGTCTTATTGGACACTCTACAAACCCTGACAGTCAGTTGAGTATGTCAGAAAATTGAGGATGTCAGACACTTGTTAAAACTTGAAACACTGCGGAAAGTTGACGATGTCAGACACACCGCCAAACTCGACACAATGGAATTCAAATGTAAGAAGATGGTATATTCCTGGCACGCTGGAAGACTCGACACACTGCGGAAAGTGGGAGATGTAAAACACCCTGTAAAACCTGAAAATAAGGGATCGGGTTTTTGAGATGTCCAGACATGAAATTTTCCCACCATCTCAACAGTTTGGATTTTTGTCTTCTTCTTCTCTTCTTTAAAATATAAAAGGCATATTACAAGGAATAAAAATAGGCAAAGAACCCTAAGGGTGAAATTTTAATCAATGATTTCTATTTGGAATACAACTCAAAAGAAGAAGAAAAACCTAAAACCCTAAACCTAAAAAGAAAATAGGAAAGAAAGGAAAAGATGCAAAGGAAATCACAAAAACATTTTCAAAAAAAACTTCACAAGCAAAAGGCAGAGTAAATACATTCAACAAATTCAAAAAATAATTGAAAATGGATCACGTGAGTGAGAACGAGATCAAATCAGGTTTGGAGGCTGAGAGAGCATGTAGGAGAAAATCCACGCAACTAAAAGCACAAAAGATAAAAATGACGTGTAAATCCAACTATTTATAAAAGCCCCGCATTTATTACATCTCACTTGACATGTGTGCCAACTACCCTACAACTCGGCATGAATTCCATGTCATCATGTTTGGAGTGTCTGGAAACCCGACATGAAGCAAGGTATGTTTAGATGCTAGAAGGTTCCAAAAACCCGACATAAAGCATGATATGTCAAGATGCTTGAAGGTTCCAAAAACCTGATACAAGGGAGTTGAATCAGGTTTCAGGTTTTAGAAGTCATGTCACATGAAGCATGTTTTTGATCACGCATGTTCCGATGCTCCGGAGTTACGAAAACCTGATGCAAGGGAGTTGAATCAGGTTTCGGGTTTCAGGAAACAATTAGCATATAGCATGTAAATAACATGTTTACATGTTTTTGAAACCCGAAAACCTGAAATACTCTTCAAACGGGTATTTTAGTAGATTTTTTCAAAAATTTCTATGGTTATCTTGATTTTAGCTGGAATCACTAAAATGTGATAACATATTGGCTGCAAATGAATGTGATAGGGCAAAAAAATGGTCATATTTTGTGAGCCTATCCACAATAACGAAAAATAACATTCTTACCCTTTGAACAAGGCAATCTGGTGATGAAATCAATGGAGACCTCCTCCCATTTCTGGCTAGGAATTGGTAAGGGTTACAATAGACCTAGTGTCTTAATTGTTTTCCCTTTTTTTTGTTGGCACACTAAACACTCTGATATAAAATTTTGTACATCCCCCTTGAGTCCTTCCCAAAAGAATTATATTTTTATTCTATGATATGTATTCAAAAACCTAGAGTGTCCTCTAACAGGTGAGGCATGTAGCTCTGCAAGAATCTTATGCTTCAACTCAGAATATTTACTCAAGTATAACCTATCCTTGTACCATAGGGCATTACCTTTCCACTCAAATTTGTTAAATGTAATAGATCCTTGCTTGATATTTTGTATTAGAGATTGTGTATCCTTGTCTTGATCCCATTGCAATCTTGCTTCATCCACCCAATCGGCCATCAACATGGACATTCCACATAGTAAGGCATCTGCGGATGTATCCCTTCTAGACAACATATTTTCCTTACCCTTTTTGTATATGATTTCAAAATCATAACCCAACATTTTTGTTACCCACTTTTTTTGTTCCTTAGATGATAACCTTTGCTCCAAAAAGTATTTGAGACTATCATGATCAGTTTTTACCTTGAAGTGTCTACCCATGAGATAGGGTCTTCATTGCTTGACCGCATGAAGAATAGCCATCATTTCTTTATCATAGATAGGTTTGAGAAAATATTTTCCTTTGAATTGGTGACTCTCAAATGCAATGGGTCTTCCTCCCTACATTAGAACTACTCCCAATCTTGATCCTGAAGTGTCACATTCAACAATGAATGTTTTTGAGAAGTTGGGAGTAGCCAAACTGCAGTGCTGCACAAGGAATCCTTCAGTTTCTCAAAGGATTTAGTGGTTATGTATGTCCAATGGAAGGCATCCTTCTTTAGAAATGTAGTGAGTGAGGTTTCTATTCTACCATATCCCCACACAAATCTTCTATAGTACCCTGTTGGTCCTAGGAACCCACAAATATTTTCGAGAGTTTTGGCCTTGGCCATTCCACCATAGCTTTGATCTTCTGAGGATCAACTTTGACGCCTTCATGGGATACAATGTGACCCAAGTACTCTACCTATTGTACACCAAAAGAACATTTGGATGGATTTTCATAAAGAGTATGTTTCTCCAAAACTTCCAACACTTTATTTACATGTTGTAAGTGTTCTTCCCATGTCTTACTGTAAATCAATATGTCATCAAAGAAAACTAATACAAATTTCCTTTAAAATGGCCTAAAAACAGTTTTCATCAAGCTTTGAAAGGTTGAAGGTGTATTTTTAAGACCAAAAGGCATTACAAAAAACTCATAATGGCCCTTATGATTTCTGAAAGCCATTTTATGAACATCTTCCTCTTTTATTCTAATTTGATGGTACCCCGAACGAAGATCTAATTTTGTGAAATAAATAGCACCACGTAATTCATCAAGTAAATCATCAATTACTGGAATAGGAAACTTATATTTGATGGTGTAATTGTTGAGTTCTCTGTAATATTGACACATCCTCCATGTTTCATCCTTCTTACGTACCATGACCACTGGTGAAGAATATGCACTCTGGCTAGGCTTGATGATACCTGCCTTCAACATTTCCTAAACCATTTTCTCGATCTCACTTTTCTGGGAATATGGGTATCTCTATGGTGTGATGTTAGGTGTTTGGATCCCTATAATCAACTGAATGACATGATCATGATCCCTAACTGGTGGTAGTCCCTTTAGGATTGCATAAAAAATAGATGAGTGAGCATCAAAAATCTTCTGAAGATTGGGTGGTATTGAAGATTCTATATTTTATACTTCTATGGAAAATAAATTTGCCATAAATCCATCTACTCCTTTTCTAAGAACCTTCTACATTTTATGAGAGCTAATAATCTATGGAGACTTAGCTACCATCCCATTTAATTGTATTGTCTGTCCATCTGAATGAAATTGCATGAAAAATTATTGGAAATTCATCTCTATAGTACCTAAGGTTGTGAGCCATTGGACACCCAAACCAATATCTGTACCTCCCATAGAAATAACAAACATAGGTGAGTCTAACATGTAGTATCCCATGGAAAGCTTGATACTATGGCACTTTCCTGTGCACTTGACTATCCCACCATCCGCAATCATAGCTTGCATTTTTGGAGTTGGGTAAATAAAACAATTGAGGTGGGCAACTAACTTACTATTTATGAAGTTATGAGTACTCCCCGAGTCAATCAAAACCATCACCTTCTATTTTTTGAGAGAGCCAATAACCTTGAGTGTTTAAGGAGTACTAATACCTGATAATGCATGGCAAGAAATTGTAGGTTGGTGATCCTCTACTTCATCTTCTACTGGTTCCTCAACCTATCCTATCTTTTCAGCTTCCTCATCATCCTCATTACCTCCGTCAATATATAACAACTTATTCTTAGCACATTTGTGTCCCAGTCCATATTTTCTATCACAGTTAAAACATAATCCTTTTTCTCTCTTTTCTTCCAATTGTTGAGGAGTCAGTCTAATTGGCCTAGAAAATGAAGGGGAAGAGATACTGCGGTCTCTTGTGTTAATGAAAGGTGGCTACTACAAAGAAATTTTTCCTCTACTCAACGTGCCATGATAATAGAATCAGAAATCTTGAGTGGATTAAACATCCATACCTCATGCTCGATGTGGTCCTTAAGACCCCCAAGAAACATGTCATTCAGATTCTCTTCTAGAATATTACCCACCCTTAAGGATAAGTTCTAGAATTGATGCACATAATATTTGATTGATCCTATTTTCCGTAACTTTTCTAATTGATTAAGGTAGTTCTCTGAAACACTAGAACTATAGTGCAATTGCAACTCCTAGGTAAAAACTGTCCAAGTGATACCGAGACCATTCTTTTTCCTCTGAGCACATAACCATTGATACCAAATGAATTGGTCTGGTTCAAGAAACAGGGATGGTAATGTAACCTTTTGTCCTGATGGTGTTTGATGTAACTCAAAGAAGTTATCCATTTGATTTATCTAATTTAGGGGATCCTTACCATCAAATTTGTGCATATCCACTTTCGGCATCATGTTCCGTGTTTGCAAATAAATTGGATTCTGATTGGGATGGAAAAGTGATCCAAAATGGTTATTTTGTCCATGATTTTGAACTTGAAGATCCTCCTTGGTTGATATGGGCCAGATTTGGGCCATATTGTTTACCCTTTACATGTTGCATGATATCATCCAACCGATGATTGATTTGGTCTATGTCTCCTTTAGAGGCCATCTCAGATTATACATTTCGCAGCTCATACTCAAGTTGGATCACCTTATGATCAACTGAGGTAAACCCTAGTGCTGAGGAATATGTATTTACCCCTTTTGAATACAGATCTTCAATCACTACCCCATCTTTATCTGGGGTTTTACCTGGAGTAACTGGATTCTTTTTTTCTCTTATGGAAGGCCCCATCATGATGTCAACCCTTAGGGTTTAGGGTTTTGATACAAATTCAACCGAATAGGAAAACATAGAGAAGATACTAATACTATTTTTTTGAGATCTTTATGAAAATGTAAATAACTTGAAACAATTACACAATTTGCACCATAGGGAGTGATTTTATGTAAAACCCTAAATTTGTAATAACTATTGTAAAATAAATCAAAAAGTCTCTAAAAGAAATTAAGGTAACCTTACTTGAAATGTTTCAAAACTTGGTAAAAATATATCCCACCAATTCGACTCTGAAAACCCATTCTGCAATCATATGGTCGAAAAGCAAAAAATTAGGGTTTTGCCCTAATTTTGGGCCAGGTAGCATCGTCTGCGTATGCACTTGTAATGATATGTGACTGGTGCCATCCATTCCAATGAGTGAGCAGATATTAGATGATGTTTTGATAACACAATAGTGACGGAGGAGGAGTGAAGGGCTACACCGTAGTTGTGCACATCCAAGAAAAGCTGTCACCATCCTTTGAGGTTTCGGGTTTTCATTGTCTAAACCATATAATAAGACTCAATTTGGTCAAATGAATAATGAAATACTACCTTCACTTTCCTTTCCCTTGGTGTTCACCTGATTCAGCTGGACCCTGTTCTAGCTCATCATTCCTGTAGGGCAACCTATTATGCATGAGAAAGTATAAATTATATAATAAATGATATGGTTACGCCAGACATTAGGCAATTTCCTCATATCCCTTATACATCAGACATAGGTTAAGTTCCTAACATCATATTATGTATGGTCATTTTTAGGAAGTTTCCAGAAATGTTCACTGTAATTTATGGGCTCCCTTATAGTTCTTACATAGGTTAATGGCGATAATGAAAGTCCCATACGATTTCTCATTGGTCATCAAGTAAAGTGCCTGCATTTAAATGCGAGGAAGCGTACTATGAACTGACTAGCTTTATAAAGGAGGACGCCTCAAGGTGCCGGCATGAAACAAAATGCAGTCTCCTGACATACTCCTTCCCCCCCCACGTCTCTAGTCTCGGGGTACACCTATTTCCAATTTCTTCCACCGCCATTTTTAATCTCTAGTTATTTTACTCCGTATATTTGAAAAGGTAGGTGTAGGGAGTGAAAATTTATTCTAACTACTGCAAATTATACAGAGCATCAATTGTGATGAGTTTATAGTCAATGTGAATTTGTTTTTAGAAGGAAAGCGAAAGGTGCAGTTACATCGACCTCCACACCCGTGCATGGTTATGGACTTATGAGCAAATTGCTCACATACAAAATTGAGGTTCGAGTAAAAATTCAGCAACATTTTACATGTGCATCGATGGAAGTTTCCTGCCCTTTAAGATTAGAGACATTCATTGATTCATACACATATCCAAGTGTTGCCTTCAAGTCCCTACATTTACTCCCATTATACTTACATTGCTCTAACTCAATCTTGTATGCCAACTTGCTCAACTCCCTTTCCATGGAGGTTGTCACGAGGTTGCTTCCTAATATTTAGGGGGGACATGGAGCAAAGTACACATGCTTGTGACATACCTTTTAACTTATTCTAAAAAATAATAAACATGTCCTAAGCATGTAAGCCGTATGAGGATGACATGAGAGGGTTCAAATAATTAACTCCACGTGGATAAAGTATTTAAAAGAGCCTTGCATATGACCAGGGGTTGACAAATACTTGATGATAATCCCACCGTCGTATGTCCCTAATGTCCCCTTGGATTTAATTTTATTAAATCTAAGGTTACATCAACAACTCGTGTGTCATTCAGAATGCATGCAAGATGCTCTAAACATCTAGATAGATTTTGACTCAGGGATAAGTTTGGGAGGATTTTCGGAGCTTAGATAGCACCAAGGCTATCAATTTAAGCTGATGAAGACAGCTGTAGGTGCACGGATGACTGTTGAGAAATAATTTCTTGTCGCTCATATCCCCTTACAGCTAAGGGAAGACATGTGTAAAGAGTCGATACACGACTGTTGGGAAATGCAGCAAGGGTTAGCTCAAGTTGCAAAATAGGGGTCTATATAACTTGAGTCCGATAGGTACGTTACTTATTCTGCATTTTCTTTTGGATTAGCATAATTTTATTCTGCGTTTGAGTGTCTGGAGGCATGCCAATGCATAGGGCCCTGCTGTTTGTGTTTTCTTGTCCCTTGATGTATATGTTTTGAGACATTTTATTTGTGTCTTTCGTATATTATGTGAAATGCATTTTTTTAGTTTTTCTCTGTGTTTTTGTGGTTGGAGTCCGCTGATTTGTTTTTCCCAATGTTCTGTAATGTAAATGTTCTAGTTTGAATTACGAGAACAGGGCAAGATCAAGAACAGCGAAGGTTTCAGACCAAAAGACGTATCAACCCTGTATGGTAAGTTCCTTCAAACTTCTAGTACAGATTTTGCATATTAGGATTACATATCTCAAAGTATCCTACATTAGCAAGTTAGTCTGTGCGTTTTGTGGTGTAGCCTTACTCCTCATCAAATAACTCATTTAGGCTTCCCATCATCAAGACATACTATAAAAAAATATCTTCATATGTTGCACATTCCAAAACTAAGTTCCATTCAGTTTCAACCACCCATTTACTGTAAGACCCTAACCAGGGTCAAATCTTCCCGATTGGTTACTCGGGGACCATGTATTTTGTAATCTCACACGCTAAGATGGCTGTCAGATCTGGTCCTCAGTATAGCCATTAACATCCTACCTTTACACTGCAGAGGGTTTTACAGATACTATTTTTCCGTTGTTAATGGTCCCCATATCTCTTTTGATTTCCGTTCTAGTGTAGGGATTACAGTTAATTATTCCACCAGATAAGGTTTATGTCACACATGAGTTTAAAGTACTGAACTTCTGATGCTAAGACAAACATAAGTTCGTATCTAGTATTGGTGTCTAGCCAAAGCTCTCTGTAGCTATATTATGTACACAAGGATTCATCCACTCTGATTTTTTTGTTTTCATCCACGACTAATGAACCTACGTGTCCAACAGGGCCTCAACGATCTCGATGGTTTGGGTCAACAATAGTTATAGATAGGTTTCAAACCTTGTAATGGTGATAGCTAATCAACCATGTTAATGTTAATAGCTCCATCGAGAAAGTTGCCTGTTTCAACGCGAGAAAGAATCTAATCTGGAAGTTTTTCTATAAGACTTTGATGCTAACAAAAAATTTACATGCTTTTGAGATTCTCAATCTCAATGTATCTTAATTGTTGAGTTGACTACTCCGCATATACTTCTCACCCATAAAGATCTAGTATTTTGACCAGATAACTGAAGAGTTTAATATTGCATTTGTAGGATTTGCAATCCTATTAAATGCTGTAAGGGTTTATTCTTGTACCTGTCCTGATTCTAGGTAAGTATTTTTTTTACCCTCCCTGTCTTTTCACTCTACATGTATCCCAGTTGAGCCTATTGTAGAAAAAAATTCCAAAGTATTTGTACTCTTCCACTATTTCTAGTGGGTTGCCTTCAAAAATAAATGTAACATGTTGCTTCTTCCTTTTTAAGGAAAAAATTCATGACTTTGGTCTTACTAGTGTTCACTTGCATCCTAACCTCCCGGAAAAGGAGTTTTAAGGCCCTTAAATGTTCTCTTAAACCATGGGTAGTTTTTGCAATTAGAATAAGATCATCTGAATATAGAAGTAGCTTCACCACATATCCCACCGGCTAGATACCACCCCCACCTATTTTGTTTAACCATTCCTCAATTTTAGCTATGTATAAACCAAACATAGTAGGAGATAGAGGAAATCCCTATTTGAATCCAATGTTGCTACCAAAGAATTCATTCTGATTTTATCTTTAAATTTATCATAAAGTTTATGCACTACAGCTCTATACTCATCAGGAATCCCAAGTTCCTCCATCATGTTCCACATTTTTTCACTAGGAACTGTGTCAAAGGATTTTTAAATTCTGGAAAAAAGTAAACATAGATACGTCCTCCCCTTAGAGCATTTCTACTTAGAATTTTTTAGTCAAATTTGTAAGAGTGATGCAGGGTATCAATGTTGTTTGAATGCATTTCGTCTAAAGTCATGCATTCCCTAGAAAGCTAATACACCCTGCTTTTTCCACTGAAAATCCTATTTATTATGGTCTAGCCCAAGCTCCGATACAAAAGTTTTACAAGGTAAGAAGGGTTATGACCAGATTATATTACAATAGTTGAATGATAATTTCTGAAGCTAAACACACAGAATAGCTTTCTCCTAGCGCAACGGTAGACTACGCTGTTTATCCAGGTTATATCGGAAAGACATCTTGTGTGATGCTGTTAAAAACTCTTATGATGTGAGGAGCAAGGGGTTCAACTCCCCAATTTAGAAATTCATCTCACATCCCATATATGTCTTGTGCCTTACCCCCTGCCAATTTCTTTATACCTTTTTTAATATCTAGGAATAACCAAGGGCTTAATTGTTTTGCGGTGTTTATTGGAGGTTTCAGTTATTACTCTAACAGTTTGCTCATAGATTTGCATTCATCAGTAATTTTATCTTTTTGAGCATATGTGATTTTATTCTAATGGAAGAGTTTGATGATCTTTTGTTAGTAGGGAAATTCAAAATCCTTAGGTGTCCTGTGATCTTTCCGAGACATATTGGTTGATGACCTTGTGTAGGTGGAGTGAAATAGATTTCTTTCTTGGATTTTAGGCCAAATACTCATAGGCTGTCTCTCTTTGTTTATGGTTCTCACTCTCTTTGAGGTATCTTTCTACATCCTTGCATTCATTGTTGTACCATGAATTAGCTGGGAAGGTATTTGCATCCCCCTTCCTAGGTCTAGACCTCTTGGAATCCTTTAACACCTTATGGATTAAAGGGATCATCATACTGCTACACATATGAGTTATTTTCTTTCATACAGTTTAGCAGTTCGCGGACTTATCAATTAATGTGCGCACAGATTTATATCATTTGTATTGGGACGGGTTTGTCTGAAAAAAACTCACCGAGCTTCAGAAATAAAATAAAATAGCGTAAAACGCCACTACCTTCAGCATATCGCCTAGGAATTTAGTAGCTTATTAGAAATTATAATGTATAATATAATGGATTTTGTCTCTTCATTTCTTTGGTATTACTATAGTTATTGGGAATTTGGTGATTTTCAATAATTTCGCTTGAACAAATTGACCAAGGTTTTTTTTTTTTTTTTTTTTTTTTTAATGTTTGCAATTGATATATTAGAGCTAAAGTGTTTTACTTTCATCATGGTCCAAAGATTTTGTTGTCTAATAAGCCAACTCAAGGTCCCTATATGGATAGAAGACCTTGGCATGTTGATGCCTCTTTGGCCCTACTTAGATCAAATCTCAACCCTTGTGTTAGTTTTTAATGCTACAAGACTAAGTTTTATGTCACTGTAATTTAAAGAAGAGTCTATGTTGAATTTGAACTCACAAAAGACATTACGGAAACCATAGTTATACACATTCATGGATGATGATTCACTAAAAAGTGGTGTATATAAAATTACCCAACAATATTTTCATTACCAATTAGTGGAGAAAAAGATAAAAGAGTGACCTCTCATGTTCCTTGTTAATCCCTCAACGAAACCACATGCTAAGAAAGGAAAACCCCAAGAAGGGATCAACTATTCCTAGTAAGTTCTGGGTCGATGAAATAACCAAAATAAAAACGATAGAGATCTTATTTCTAATAATACAACTAAACCTAAACATCTTTTGGTTGTCACATCAGCCAAGCCATTACCTATAGCTCCAACTCATATAGTACAATCCCTTCATATTAACCTTAAGTCGATAGCGGTAAGCACTCCACAAATAAATAATATTTTCTTTAAGTCAAAATATATGATGCAAGAGCATCTAGGTTCATGAGTAATCATGCATTTCCCAAAAATACGTACTTATAAAATAAATATTTGTGTTAGGTCATGTCTCTCTTAAGCAAGCCACATAAAATTTCATTTGCCTTAGTAATTATGCAAAATTTGTAAAACCCTTCCTAAATTCAAATTAAAAAGTAAAAATGTTGTGTAAGCTTAACCAAGTTGTACAATTTTATATGATGCATAAGATTAACCAAGCCACACAACACTATGAATACCACCAAAGTTTATCCAAGCTTGTGCAACACTATTATTATATAATTCACACAACATTAGAATGCCATGTAAGCTTACCAAGCCACACAATGTTATGAATGTTGTGTAATACTATGAAAGCCACATAAGATTTCCTAATGTCGTGATACACTACAAAATCCGTTGAACACTAGAAAAGCCCCATAATACTACATTCCACAAGACCACTTCATTGAGCTTCTATGATGAGATATGTGTCTAACATAATCACTTGTCCACATCAATACATTTAGCAAAGAACACACATGGTACTTGAAACAAAAAAATTTCACGTAGAATATTTATCTATTTGAGAGCATGTTTTGGTATCTTAATGTTTTAATGGAGGAAATTATATATAAACAAAAAAATATATTTGAATGTAGAATTGTATACGTAAAAGTTAATATGTATAGAAACCAAGGTAAAGCATGAAAATTGTCATTCTATTAGTTGTAGCTATAGTATTAAATTACAATTGAAATACACAATGGTTTATAGGAATTCATATTTAGATTTGTGTTGGTCTATCTTTTACACTTATTTTCTATGAGGAAAATTTTTAAGGGCCTTGTCAATAAAATTGTGTGTGTGTCTGTGTGTGTGTGCATGCATGCGCATGTGCGTGTGCATGCGTGTGTGCGTGTGTGTGTGCATGTGTGTGTGTGTGTATGTGCGCGCGCGCGCGTGTGTGTGTGTGTGTGTGTGTGTGTGTGTGTGTGTGTGTGTGTGTGTGTGTGTGTGTGTGTGTGTGTGTGTGTGTGTGTGTGTGTGTGTGCGTGTGCGCGCGTGTGTGCATGTGCGTATGCGCGTGTGCACATGTGTGTGCGTGCATGCATGTGTGTGTTTCTATCTGCCACTTTATGTAAAAGTATTTAGAGATGATTAATAATATCTTTAGGTGTTACTATTTATGGAATCAACACTTAATAGTGTTTGCAAATGTATAATATTACCAATTATTTATAAGTTATTGGCATTTCTTTATGCATAATTATTTTTTAGTGAATAATTATGCAGGTCCATACTAAGACCTATTAGCAATTTTCAACCAACAAGAATGGAATGGAAAACATGATACTAAATATTAAATAAGATTTTATTGTTTCCCGCATCATATGTTCCTACAAATTTTATTTGAAGGTTAGATTTTATTTTTGAAATTATTTGTTAGTTCAATGGAGAATTTGTTATATTATATCAAGAACACTTCATGTGTAATGAATCGATCACCTAAAAATGTTTTTACTATAAATTTGATGGAAATGTTGAGGATCGTTTGGAGAGGGAAAAATCTTTGAACAACAACATTTTCTTATGTTGGTTGGAAAGAGAGATGTTTGTTGATTGTAAATTTTAATAAATTTAATATGGTAAAATTTTATATTTAAAATATATCAGTTTATAAATTGTAAATTTATTATGATAATTATAATTATATTAAAAATTTTCTACTTAAGTGTTGTAGAGAATGAATTTTATAGGTTGGAAGTATTGAAGAAGGGTCGCCATCCGATGAGAGGAAAGCATTTTATTGTGGTGATATGAATAGTGTAATAACACTATGTTGGGTTATATTTTTCATCATAAAATTCTACATAAAAGGAACCCTAAACACAAATTTTTAAATGATAAAACCTAATGATGGAACCCTCAACCGTAAATACAAAATTTTTTGCTTTCCTTTTTGTGTTTACTGTTTAGTGTGTAGTGTTTATTGTCCATATTGTTTTATTTATGGTGCAAGGTTACCCCGTGTAATACAATTACACCGCCATATACTATGACGCAACACCTTGGAGTCCCTTGAATTATTTGAAATATAATGGCTTGCAAATTAAATAACTGTGTAAACATTTATATGACATAATAAGCTGTAAACAACAAACACTAAAAACAAGACCATGAACACTATATCATAAGCAATAAAGACTAAACACAAACCCTCAACAAGGAAACACCTAAAACAAACCTCAAAACCTGAACAACATAATGACACATAAACGTGAATAATAAAACAACGTCTGACATGCTCATTTGACACGTCGACCACTCATCCAACGTGTAAAATACTAAAGGATCATGTTGAATGATGAAAACACTTACATGTCTTCTTAAATCATGTAACCTAAGTATTGGATAGAAAATCCCAAATCCTTATGTCCAAACACTCAACCCTAAAAACAAACCAGAAGTGGTAAGCGTGAATGCTAAACCGAAAGCCCTAAACATGATGAAAACTTAACTACACATACTTTACTATTAAACCCAAGTAGAAACATTGAGTTTCAAACATCATACAATTAGTGCAAACCCTAAATTTAAACATGAAATTAAGGGTTTGTAGCTTATGTTTCACATTCAATGTTTGTGTCTTAATACATAGCATTAAGTGTTCAGGTTGTCTTATTTAGGGATTGGAATCACTGAAGTGAACACGATCGAGACATGATAAATGATAACACCACACCTTAAAGGATTGTTTGTCAACCTAAACACTCATGTGACACCTTAAATGTTCAAATTATAAATTGGAAATGTATTATGAGTATTATATTTATATTTATAATTTTCTGTGTATTATGATTATTAAGGGTTGCAAAGAATGAATGTTATCATTATAAGAGTTGAAGAAGGGCCACCACCTGATGAGAGGAGAGTATTTTACTACATTGAAATAAGAATTTTAGTAACAATGTGTTTGGTTATTCTTTGCTCTTTGTGCTTAGACCGCGCAACCTAATGATTGGATAATAAACCTCAAATCGTTAAGCTCAAATCCTAGACCATGAAAATAAGTTGGGAGTTATAGCCCTGAATGTTAAATCTAAATATGTAAACATGATAAAAAGTGAACTGTAACATATAAAATGTCAAACCAAAAGGGAAACACTAAGTTCCATACATCATACCATTAACATGGACCCTATACGTAAACAAAAAATTTGGGGTCTACAGCTTGTGTTTCAAATTCGGTGTTTGTGTCTTAATGTGTATGACATAGTGTTCATGTTATGAACACCACAATGAGGGTGAACAATAATACACCACCTTAAATGTTCAATTTATTAATTAGAAAATTATTATGATAAGTCTAGTTATAATTAAAATGATAATTACGTTGAAAGCATTCTAAGTTGGATTGAGGGTTCCTCTCTAAAATCTGCGGTGGAGATATCATGCAAAGATTTGGAGATGGAAAACATTAACTATAACGAAATATGACCCACAATTCAATGTAAAAATCCCTATTGGTAGTTAAAATATAGTTCTGGATATTCTCTATACATAATGCACATGTGACTCAAGGGCTTGGACATCCAATCGAAAACATTGAGACCCTAAAAAATACTAAAATGCATTTTCCCCATATTTTCTCAAGAAAAATTATTTTTTTATCATTTTTGTAAGGTCCAGTTGTTGGCATTATAGAATTGAGGAATAAGTTAACGATGTTGAACTTGTGACACCTCCTTATTTTCTCCTTGATATGGAAAACATTTTACTAAGACCTTCAAGACATTTCAAAATATCTTTTAAAAGTTTTCACCTCTCCAAAATTTAAAGGTTTTAAAACTAGACCATTCTATTAAAGTTAGTATATTAAAAAGTGTCACAGTTTTATACCTATGTTGCAAATGACTAACCCTATATAAATCATAGAAACCTCACCCTATCTTTCCTAAATGATTTTAGAGAGCTTATCACATGTAAATGTTATGGTCAATGGTTAGAGACTTCATTTCCCTTCGGCCCCTTATACATTGCCCCTCCTCCCATGATGTTTTGCTCCCTCAAATTTAACTTCTCTAGCGCACCCCCTTTGATGTTTCCATCACATATCTCATGTGCAATTGATAGTTATATTTATGTTTTGTTATGACTAAAAACAAGACCTTGAACACTATATCATAAGTATTAAAGACTAAACATAAACCCTCAACAAGAAACACCTAAAATGAACCTCAAAACCTGAACAACACAACAACATGAATGATAACACAATGCCTTACATGCTCATTTGACACATTAACCACTCGTTCAACGTGTGAAACAATAAAGGGTCGTTGTGAATGATGACAACAATTCAATGTCTTCTTAAACTATGTGACCTAAGAATTAAACACTAAACCCCAAATCCTTACATGTCCAAACACTAATCTTTAACAACAATCCATAAGTTATAACCCTAGATGCTAAACCTAAAGTCCTAAATGTGACAAAAACTAAATTGTAAATACCTGATCATTAAACCCAAATAAAAATGCTAAGTGTCAGACATCATACCATTTGTGTAAACCCTAAATATAAACACAAAATTAGGGGTTAGTAGCTTGCATTTCACATTCAATATTTGTGTCTTAATACATAGGCTATAGTGTTCGGGTTGTCTTATTTAAGGATTGGGATGACCAAAGCAAATGTGATTGAGACACAATAAATGATAACAACACATCTTTAAGGATCATTTGTCAACCTAAACACTCATGTGACACACAAAATATTGGTGCATCACAATGAATGAAATGACTGCCAATATGGCATCATAAATCATAAACAACAAACACTTAACCAGACACTATGAACACTACATTGTAAACCCTAAAATCAAAACACAAACTCTCACCATCATACACCTAAGAAAAAACACAAAAAATGATTAACACATTAAGGGTGAACAATATTGCAACACCTTAAATGTTCAAATTATAAATTGGAAATGTTTTATAATAATTATAATTATAATTTTTTTTGTAATTATATTTAAAGTTTTCTGTGTATTATGATTATTAAGGGTTGTAAAGAATGAATGTTATTGTTAGAGGAGTTGAAGAAGGATCACCACCTGATGAGAGGAAAGTGTTTTTCTACATTGAAATAAGTAGTATAGTAACGATATGTTGGGCTATTTTTCATTCATCGTGTTCTTAGACTGTGAGACCTAATGATTGAATACTAAACCCCAAATCTTTAAGTCTAAATCATGGACCATGAAAACAAGTTGGTAGTGCTAACCCTAGACAATAAATCTAAATCCATAAACATGAGAAAAAGTGAATTGTAAAGGCTAAGATGTCAAACCCAAGGAGAAATGCTAAGCACCAAACATCATACCATTAGTGTGAACCTTAAATGTAAACATGAAATTTGGGGTCTGCAGCTTGTGTTTCACATTCGATGTTTGTGTCTTAATGTGTATGACATAGTGTTTGTGCTATGAACAACACAATGATGGTGAATAATAATACACCACCTTAAATGCTAAATTTATAAATCAGAAATTTATTATGATAATTATAGTTGTAATTAAAATTTTATTTTTAATTATATTTACATTTTGGTATGTATTATGATTATTAACGGCTATAGAGAACGAATGCCATGGATTGGAGGCATTGAAGGAGAAGCATTTCCTAATGAGAGGAATCCATTTTACTACATTGAAATAAGTAGTTTAGTAATAATATGTTAAGCTATTTTTTGTGTATCATATATTTAGACTTATAATATTTATAATATATTAGATCACTATTATTTATATGTAGTAGTTTTTGTAGTCAAATACAACATACAATATATTGTATAAGGTCATTTTAATTTAAAAATTAATATTTTGTTAATTAATACAATATATAAATTTATTAATTATTATAATATATAATATATTATAATTATTATATATAATATAGTAGTTTATGTAATACATATTTAAAACTTATAGTATAATATTCAAAAAATAAAGAATAATAAGTATAATATAAATATATTTACAATATATTAGATTACTATTAATTCATTTTTATATATAATATGTTATTATGTGTGTGTGTGTGTGTGTGTGTGTGTGTGTGTGTGTGTGTGTGTGTGTGTGTGTGTGTGTGTGTGTGTGTGTAAGTATATGAAAGATATATTATGATATTTAAATGTTAAATATTAATAAGTATAATATTAATATATATGTTACATTTATAATATATTTATTAAAAAAATTAAATATTGTATGTTATAATATTTAACAATATCTATGATGTATTATACTAATATTAAATTTAATTTAATATACTGTATTTTAATTATTATATATAATATAGTAGTTTATGTAATAAGTGTATAAAACATATGATATATTATTTAAAAATTCAATATCGATAAATATAATATTAATATGAATGATCTTATGTGTTGGAGTTAGCGAGCGCTCCTGCTGTGAACCCTGAGCCCTAGCTCCTGCTGTCACATGTTGTTTCTCAAGTGTTAGCTTGGATGCCAGACCCTTCTGGTCCAGATCAGGGGTCCTTTCACCCAAGCCTCTTGACTCCTAGAATAAGATCGTGGAGGGTTCCACCTCCGCTCCTAGTACAGACAAGCTTTCTCCTACTCTTACAGATGGGTCCTTCTCACTGCGCTTTCCCTCTCACATCACTGATTCTGCTACTGCTTCATGTGACCTTTCTCTAGTGGGAAAGCTGATGGGCCCTAGGCCCCCTTTGAAGGATATTAAAAAATGGGCATGGATGAAATGACACCTATGTGGGGTGCCTGAAATAGCAGCTATGCCCAACAGATTCATTCTATTCTCCTTCAGCATGAAAGAGGATTTCGTGAGAGCTCTTCTTGGTGGCCCTTGGTTTTTTGGAAGATGTGACTTCTACCTCAGGAAATGGTCTCTGGGCTTCAATCCACATACTGAATCCATGACCCAAGCTCCAATATGGGTTTGCCTCCTGGGGCTCCCCCTGGAGTTTTGGCATCCTGCAGTTATTGAAGGTATTGCTCTCACCATAGGCTCTTTAATAGCTATTGATCAGGCTACTAAGGCTAAAACTAGATTCATCCATGACCGTTTCTGTGTTAATGCCGATGTCAGCTGTCCTCTCCCAAAAGAGATAGAGCTACTTTCTAACCTAGGGAACTGGAAGTAGAATATTGACTACGAATATATTCCTCAAGCCTGCTCCTTTTGTAAAAGCATTGGCCACTGAGCCTCTAGTTTCCCTTCCAAACCTCAGCCTAAACCCAAAGCCCAAATTATCTCCCTAAAATCTAAGAAAATCTTTATACCAAAATCGTCTCCTATAGGATCCTGATCATTCCCATCTCTAATTCCTTTGCTCTCCTTGAAGAGGGGGAAATAAACACTACCATAGAGTTGGCCTCCACCACTGATCCCCCCCTCTCTCCGACATGTCCCCCACCCTCTCGGTGAACCCCTTGGCTCTCCCCCCCTCCTCTGAGGTCATACCCCCCTCCTTGAGTCTCCCCCATGGCCCCCTTTTTTCCCCCTCCCTTGGACCTCGCCATCTCACCTACAGCCCTTTCTTCTGATGATAGCTTTAATCCTCATTGTACAAGAAGCAACAGCAAAAAGCCTGATATTGACACTGAAAAAGTTAGGGGATGTACTCTGAGCAATATCAAACTCCAGCAAGAAGTTGCTCTTAATGTCGCTTAAGGAACACAGAGCACAATCCCCATGGTGGTGGGGAGCAAATCAAAATCTAAGAAATGAAGATCATTTCTTGGAATATAAGAGGTCTCAACTCTCTTCAAAAGTAAAGAGTCATCAAAGATATAAAGTTTCAGAATTCTCCTGATATCATAATGCTGCATAAAACTAAACTTAAAAAAGACGATCGTCTCCTGAAAATTTGGCCTGCTACATCCTTTGAATCTTAACCTTCGGTAGGGAATTCTAGAGGCTTATGCACCTTATGGGATCCAAGAAGCTTCAAAGGTGACTGTCTTCTCAAAGACCCCAACTTCCTGTGCATGCTCTTCCAAGAAGTTGGTTTAGACTCCACATGGATTGCCATCATTGTCTATGCTCCCAATTTGGAGTCCCACCGTGGAAAATTGTGGAAATACATCTCAAATTTTATCAACACTTGCAGCAATATTCCCATATTAATAATGGGAGGTCTCAATTTCCCCCTTTTCCCTTCCGAAAAATAGGGTGGTGCTCTTGCCATGCCTGCCAGCATGGAAGCTCTGGCTAACTTCATTAGGGATAGTTCCCTTTTTGACATGGACCTTCACGACTCCTATTTTACGTGGTCTAACCACATATTGGGTAGGAACCATATTCAATGCAGACTGGATAGATCGCTAGGCTCTCTAGACTGGATCTCTCTTTTTCCTAATTTTTACCTAAGTTCCCTCCCTCAGGCTGCCTCTGACCACAACCCTCTCCTGCTCAGTGCTAATCACAATCTGAATATCAAGAACCCTCCCTTTAGGTTCGAGCTTTCCTGGCTTAAGAATAATCACCTGAATCCTCTTGTCACCAAATGGTGGGATATCAATGTTGAGGGCACTGCCATGTTTAGGTTTTCCAGCAAGCTAAAAGAAATTAAAAAATATCTCAAAATATGGAAGACCACAGTTTTCGGCAGCATCAAGCTCCATAAGCAGAAGCTGTCACATGATATTGCCAAAGTCTCTGCTCAAATAGAAATTGATGGGAGATTGGATCACCTTCACAAAAAAGAAACCTCCCTCCTCAGTGAATATCACAATACACTTCAAGAGGAGGAGACCTATTGGAGGTAGTGTTCTAGAGCCCTTTGGCTTGAATAGGGGGATCGCAACACCAAATTCTTTCATATCACTGCCTCCAAGCAAAAAAGTAGAGACAAGATCAGAGAGCTGTTGTCATCCTTAGGTATTTTATTAACCTCTAATTCTGACATTTCTAATGATCTTGTCTCCTTCTATTCTAACCTCCTTCAGGTCGACCAACCACCTTCGGAGCAATCAATGTCATCTATGCTCCAACATATTCCCTAGCTTGTGTTTGCTAAAATGAACAATAGTCTGATCAAACCTTTTGATATGGAGGAAATTCACAAAGCGGTATTCACCATGAAAGGGGACAAAGCTTTGGGCCCAGATGGTTTTCCGGTTGCTTTCTTCCAAGTCTTCTGGGAGACCATCAAGTAGGATCTCTTCAAAGTGGTCAATGATTTCCAGACCAGTAATAACCTTATAAAACAATGGAAAACCACCTTCTTAGCCCTTGCCCCAAAAGAGCAGGGCTCAAAAGATGTTTCTAACTTCAGGCCAATCAATTTATGTAACACCACTTATAAGATCATCACTAAGATGTTGGCGTATAGGCTTAAACCCCTAATGAACATTCTCATCTCTCAGAACCAGAATGACTTTATTAATGCGTGGCTCATCCAAGGAGGTATCATTACGGTCCACAAACATATCCACTTGGCCTATCTTTCAAAATCCCCTGGAATGATCCTTAAGCTTGACAGGTAAAAAGCTTCTGATAGAGTCAGCTGGCCTTTCTTGATCAGGGTTCTGGAAAAATATAACTTCGATAAAATATGGTGCAGTTGGGTCTTCTCTTGTATTGCGACTCCTTACTTCTCTATTCTTATAAATGGCATTCCAGTGGGATTCTTCAAAAGCAACAGAGGTATCAGACAAGGTGACCCCCTGTCCCCCTTCCTTTTCATTCTCATGGCTGACTCCCTCAGCAGAGCCCTTGAGGTGGCTAAAAGTCAATCTGTCATATCGGGTCTGAAAATCACCTCCAACTTGCCTTCGGCCACTCATAGCCAATTTACGGATGACACTTTGATATTAAGCACTGCCTCTGTGATTGAAGCCTGAGCTCTCATGTACATCCTAACTCTCTATCAAGATGCTTCTCAGCAGATCATTAATTTCAACAAGAGTAGCATCTCCTTCATAAATACTGCTCCTAGGACTCAGAGGAAGATTGCTGATATTTTTGGCTGCAAAATTGTGGACCTCCCTACCTCCTATCTAGGCATTCCTCTCTTCCAAGGAAAGAAAACAAAAAATATTTCGAATCCTGTTATTGAAAGATGTCAAAAAAATCTCGCTACCTGGAAAGGGGCCTTGCTCAGCCAGGCTGGCAAACTCCAACTGGTTAAAGCCACCCTCCAGAGTCTCCCTACATACTTCATGTCCCTTCTCAAATTGCCCAACTCGGTAAAGGAGGTGGTGGAAAGAATCCAAAAGCACTTCCTGTGGTCTAGGGTGGAAGAAAAAAAGAGGATCCATCTGGTCTCCTGGAAGGAAGTTTGTAAGCCGACCTCTCTTGGAGGGCTTGGGTTAAGAAGGATGGCTGATATGAATGCGGCCCTCCTGGCTAAAATTGGATGGGAAGTTGCTAAAGCGAACTCTCATTGGGCTCAGCTCCTTAGAGCTTAGTACATCGCTCATAATGAGGATTTTATTACCTCAAACCCGATGAGAGGTTCGGCCATTTGGAATTCTGTTATTAGTTCCCTCCCCATTATTTGAGCTGGCACTAAATGGAGGTTTAGAAATGGTAGGATTATTGAATTCTGGTAGGATCATTGGATTGGGGAGGAGTCACTGGATCGCAACCCCTCATGGGATCCTATTAAAAGAAGCATCATTAATAGGCATGGAAGATTAGTTTCCGGCTATTGGAAGGTGGTGAACTCCATCCCATCCTGGAATATCCCGGATTGGGCTGGAATAAGAGATCAACAGAGGCTGCTCCTGATTTCACTTAGAAGTGAGCTCTCCTCCATCTATATCCCCTTTTCCTTACCTGAGGATGAGCTTATCTAGCCCCCCTCCCCTTCTAGATATTTCTCAGTTAAAGCTGCTTATCTCTCCATGCATTGTACCGGCTCTAGTCCTCCTCTCAACAAATTCTGGCCAAAGGAAATAATCCCCAAAATTGGATTTTTCTCCTGGCTCTCTTCTAAGAACACTTTCCTCTCAGGAGAAAAATTGAAAAGAAGGGGTTTCTCTCTTCCCACTAGATGTGTGCTCTGTGCTAAAGTAGTGGAATCCTCTTCCTGTCTTTTGATCCACTATCCCTTTTCACAAGATATTTGGCATTGGTTTTTATCGCGGATGGGAGTGCTCTGGACCTTTCCAAAGTCCATTCAGAACACCTTCTCTCAATGGTGCCCCCTTCTCTCACCTGGCCCTGGTTCTGGCTTGGAAACTTCTCCTCTCACATGGCATCTAGGGCATCTAGAAGGAAAGGAACAGAAGAATATTTAAACACCAAGGTCTTGAACTTGATTGTGTGGCCATCAGATTGATCTGAATTTCTAGGATAATCTCAACTCTCACTTCTGGGCCAAATATCAACAAAAAAATCAAATTTGTAACTCTCAGGAATGGCAACAGCTATTGGAAAATCTCCTTGTAAGGCAAGCCCCTGCTTTTGATCAGAGTTTAGTGTGATGGCTTCCCGCCCCGCCCCCTCCCCCCCCCCCGGCTAGAGAAAAATTAATACAGATGGAGCCTCGAAAGGAAATCCTAGTAAGTCAGGTGGCGAAGCCATCCTTCCTAGCTCCTCCAGTTCCATTATTGTTGCCTCTGCCCACAATCTTAGCTTTAGCACCAACCATCGTGTGGAAGCCATGGCCATTCTCAAAGGCCCTGAGCTGGCTATCAAATTCGGCAACGATCCTCTCCAAATTGAAAGCGACTCCCTCAATATCATCAATCTCTTGCAGTCGATGGACTCTGGTCAATGGTTATTCCAAAATATTATTGTTGATATCAGAATCTTGCAAAGGAGTTTCTAGCAAATTAAGTTTTAGCACCTCCTTCGGGAAGGAAACAAAGTGACGGACCACTTGGCTAACATCGGAGTTCTCCTTGAAAGCCAACAAAGATGGAAGGACAACTTCCCAGCCGATCTCCTCCAAATTATCAAGAATGACTTCTCTTCCTAATTTTGGCTGGTCAAAGGGTGAGCTGACTTAGGTGTCAACTTTTTCTTTATGGCCTCCCCAAAAGGTAGCGGTAATAATTCTTCATTTATTATGAAAAGACCTTTGGTGCTGAAACATTTGAAGGGGGAGATGTGTCATGATTTTGTGGATTTTCTCACGCATGGTGCAATTCCTCCCCATAATTATATTATGTCCTGGTGGGAAGGTAATGACATTGAAGCGGATGGCTCCCATGCTCTGGGATGACTTTTTATAGACCTCCAGCACCCCCTCCTTTGCACTCATTCCAAAATTCTCAACAGTATGGGTGGCCAACTGAAATGAATTGAGCTTGCTTCCTACAACACGGTTAAGGATGACGAGGAGGTCTGGAACATCTTGTTGGAAAATGGTATCACCACTTTTCTTGAGAGAATGACAGGCCACTCGACCCTGGTCTAATACGTTGTAATGGCTTCCTGGTCGAGGGGGTGTGTCCAGATTGGTAATACGTATTTTACTATCTCCACAAATGTAATTGTTGATGCTACGAGTCTCCTGACCACCGGTGATATTTATTTAAAGCGCTTGCTACATGCTGAAATGCAGGATTTCATCATTCTAGGTGAAAATCCTATCAAATATCTCTTAGTGTATACTCATGATTCTCTGCCTCCCCATGGGACAAAGTTTCCGAGGTCATCATGTGATATTTCACAATTGACAGCTGTTATCGTCTGGTCTACGGCCCCCACTTTTTCATTCTCTCACATCTGCGTTGGGGTAAAAAGATCAACTTGGTTGCCTTCCTCTATCAATCTTTGGAGCATTCTGTTCAACTGGCTCGAGATGGGGAATGAGCAATCCTTCATCATGGCTTAATGTACTTATTATTTTCCATTGATGCTTCACATGTTGATTTTTTCCACTTTCCCCCCAAGACGGGTTGTCGTCGCCGTTCTCCGTCGCCTTCCCCCGTCCCTCCTCTACCTCCCTCCACTCTTCTAGACGCCATCAACACCTGCACATTTCCTCTGATTCTGACTCATATGTCACCATCCTGGGCCCTTCTCACGATGGCTCCACTCCCTCTTCTCCCCCTACTATCCCCTCACTTCCTCTTGTTCATTCATGCATGTTTTTGGAAGGTGCTGAAACTTATAATAAGGTAGTTTCCCCTGTCTCTGGCCCCGACACTTCTCTTTCCGAGGACATCCTAGGCCTTGCCAAGCTTTACCTGGACTCCCCAGCTATGGAGCAGATCGAGATGAACCAGCATGTTGAAGACCCCAACACTCAAAAAGTTGGGGAAAATTCAGATTTTGCTAACAACTAGCCTCGTGCCAACATCCTGAAGTCACCTTCGAATATTGATGCTAATCCTACTGAGAATGTGGTTGTTGAATCCCAAAGGGATCAATGTAGAATTGAATTGGTGTCCTCTATTTTAAACAAGCTCCAATGTGCCTTCAATGCCCTGAAGGCCTGGGAGGATTTCACTGACACTACCAGGAAGGCCATTGCCAGAGACTGTTCAGAGCTCATCACCCTTGTGGATTAGCTTGGGCTGAGGATTCAGGATCTCCTAGGGCTAGAAATGTTTTCGCTGAGCTGAAAAAGCTCATATGATGTTCTTCTCTTTTCTCCTGCTGTCTTTTTCATTGTCCTTTTTTGGAATCTTCGAGGGTGCTTTTGTTCTATGTTTTTACTTGCTAAATCTTTCCTGATGGTCCTTTTTGTATAAGGTTGTGGGACCTTCTAAAACCCTCCTTTTACCCTAGATATTCCAATATATATATTATATATATATATATATATATATATATATATATATATATATATATATATATATATATAATAGTAATATGTGTGGTGCAATTATCATAGTTTTATGAATTATTAATTTACTATATTATTTTTGATTATGTTATATGTTATATGTTATGATATATTAAAATTATTATATATAATATAATGAGACTTGTCTAGTACAGGATAATATTATTTTCTTAAATGTCTATTGGTTTGTTTATAACACTTACGTCATGTGGGAATCTTGCTTATTTGAAGTCATCCTCTACAATTGTGGATTGTATTATAAGGCATCTCTTCATTGAGACTCCTAATTATGACTACATCATTATTAGGCAATGCCACTGCGTATAACGTTATTCATTTCAAATTATTAACTAACAAAAGCATCCATAGGTGCTTGTGAGAGGCTGATAGGCATATAGAAGGATTTATTAGAAGTATTACATTGCTAGTTATTGTACTTTATATGTACTTTATTAAATCAAAATATGAATTCAATTTTATTGTAAACAAATAATAGTAGCTATTATGGATTGATTCATTCATTTGTGACAATGGATTTGCCATATGTTGGTAAACTTTTAGGAGACTACAATACATGAGAAATACATTTTTTAATTAAGGATAAAGGTTTTTTGATAGGGACCCTACCCTGGTACAAACAAAATAAAGGGTCTTACCACCCAGATAAAACAGTAAGAACAATACATGACAACCTTGAGACGAAACAGAGCAATTGCCGAAAAGAGTGGTAGCAACACAACAATACCACAACAGAAATGCAACAAAAATAGACAAAGGCTCACCCCTTAAAAGAAAAATAAAACAAAAAAAACTACTCCCCCTCATGACTTTCATATGTATTGTTGATCTAATTGTTACATGGTAGGTGGAATATTGCTTAATAAATACTCTTATACTACATATTAAATGTGTGTCCTATTTTTTCAATCTGCAATCTACTTGTCTTTCACCTACATATCATTTTATAATAAAATATTTATGTATTTAACAAACCACCTCTTTGTTTACTACGTATAAAACAGTTCTGATCTAACCATCCACCTATCAAGTATAATATACAAAAGAGATCTCTCTCAGTTCCATTAGTGAAATAAATCAACATATTACACCGACAAGTAAGGCAAATCACTTGCACACATGCATTGGTGTTTGGGAGCTTTCACACAATTAAAACCTTACCCCGAAACCTTGTATGCCTTTTTTTTATCACTATTTTCCTTGATATGAAATGAAATTTTAGGGTTTGCAATTATAGATATTTAGATTTTATCCTCATATCCTCTATATCATTTAATCAATCTTTCACTCTCAATCCAGGAAATTTAATGTAAGGAAATTGGGTTTGCAGAGTTGGGGGACCAATTTTAGATTTTTTTTATAGCATTCAATATAGATATTCCTTTCATCTCGTGATAATATTCTGGTTGAAAAGCTGTGATTGAATCGTATCGATTCAAAAGTATCGTATTTGTTGTTTGGTTTTCTTCTCATAATATCGAACAAGGAAATAAAATTTAAGTGGGAAAACTAAACCCATGTCAAACCAACCCACCACCAGGTTAAGCACTCTTCAAACTAAAAGCAAAACATAGGAGAGTGAACATCTTAACGACCCTTTCAAACACCCTGTCATTTTTACTTGCATAATAATACAAACACGCTTTGTTTGAGATCTTAGAGGGCATTAACCACGCTGAAAGGACCCCCGTTAAAACATTGTTAATTTAAGTAGATTAGATAGTTGCACCATCAGTGCAGAAGTCGAGCTCTAACTGTTACTAAAAAAGGGGAAACGCAAGTTTTTGTACTCTCATAATGAAATAACAGAATGTTATGGGGGTAATTGTGCTAAACCGGACCTCTCCCTAATATTCATATCCTAAAATCATGTCATTATGGGTTTAAATCAGCCTACACATAAAATAAACCTTTACCTAATATCCTCCTCATTTTACTATATACAAATTGAATTGATCTGAATCTTCATCTATATCTGAAGTGGGTTAAATTATCTCGGAGAGGAACTACTGAAACTACTGCCTATCATTTTTTTTTGTATGAAGAAGAAGAAGAGATTGAGATAAGGAGGCACTATATTCCGGTGTAATTCCAGCTGTATTGATTTTTCTTCTGAGCAGCTGTGCTACGTGCAATGTACCTTTACAGCACCATTCCTAGGATAGACATGACTACCACTATTTTTTATGCTCTTATCTTTTATTTCAAGTAGTTGTATTGATAAGACGTTGAAATTCACCCTTTTTGATTATCCCACTTATGCCTCTACAAGAGTTGTATCTTTTCCACTCTTCCTCTGAGTGAAACCCTTTGTTATCCATTCCTCAATCCACTTTTTAATTTTACGAATTCTATGCTCCTCAACTTCCGCAAAATTAAGGCCGTCACCTATTTTTTTTTGCACCATTGGGAAAAAGAGGAATGGAACAAAAACAATATATGAAAAATAACTATGATGAAACAAGCGATTACTCAAGAAATTTTAACTTACGAAAGCCTATCACCGATAATTTCTTTATTAAAGTTTCCTTGCCAAATGATTCATCTACCATTTAAGTTTAACTCATAAAATATTAGTTATTTAATAATCTTCGTCTATATAGACAAGAACAAATTGCTTGAACCCATTTTTCCTTGAAGTTTTATAAAGGTGTAAAATTTTATTTGTTTTATAACATGTGATCAAGCTTTTAAATTTTACAACACGAAATTGAAAAAGTTCTAATTGTTTTAAAGTTTAATAAGAATTAATATTATTTAGTATTATTTTGTTAATATTTTTCACTAAATATGAAGCTTCCACACACTCAAAATAAATGAGGAGTGAACATTTCGCAGGGATCATCATCCTTCCCTGATTTATAATACAAGCTTGTAAAACAACCCTGCTCAAGGATGGATCTGGGCGGTGGGGTAAAAAGATCAACTTGGTTCCTTCCTCTATCAATCTTTGGAGCTTTCCTTTCAACTGGCTCGAGCTGGAATGACAAATACTTCATCAAGGCTTAATGTTACTTATTATTTTCCATTGAATGGCGTCACATGTTGAATTTTTTCCACTTTTCCTTTCCTTTTCTTCCCTCCTCCTTCCACCTCCCCCCAACGGTTTGTCGTCCGCCGTTCTTTTCTCTCCTAAGGCGTCAAGGGGGAGCGTGCGAATAGGGGGAGCGAAGTAAGGGGGTATTTCAGGAGGTCTGGGGGAGGAGGAGAGACAGGGGGCCTAGTCCCAAAGCAAGCTAGGGAGTGCCACGATTGACTCTGCTACCTCCCTCCACTCTTCTAGAGCCCATCAACACCTGCACATTTCCTCTGATTCTGACTCATACAAAAAATTGTCACCATCTCCTGGGCCTTCTCTCATCCACGATGGCCCACTCCCTCCTCTTCTCCGCCCTACTTCCCTCACTCCTTCCCCTTTTTCATTCATTGAATTTTTTTTTGGAAGGTGGCTGAAACTTATAATAAGGTTAGTGTTCCCCTGTCTCATGCCCCGCCCCTTTCTCTTTCCGAGGACATCCTAGGCCTTGCCAAGCTTTACCCCCTGGATCCCAGCTGGACAGATCGATATAGAAACCAGCATTGAAGACCCCAACACTCAAAAGTTGGGGAAAATTCAGATTTGCTAACAACTAGCCTCGTGCCAACATCCTGAAGTCACCTTCGAATATTGATGCTAATCCTACTGAGACTGTGGTTGTTGAATCCCAAAGGGATCAATGTAGAATGAATTGGTGTCCTCTATTTTAAACAAGCTCCAATGTGCCTTCAATGCCCTGAAGGCCTGGGAGGATTTCACTGACACTACCAGGAAGGCCATTGCCAGAGACTGTTCAGAGCTCATCACCCTTGTGGATTAGCTTGCTGAGGATTCAGGATCTCCTAGGGCTAGAAATGTTTTCGCTGAGCTGAAAAAGCTCATATGATGTTCTTCTCTTTTCTCCTGCTGTCTTTTTCATTGTCCTTTTTTGGGAATCTTCGCGGGTGCTTTTGTTCTAGTGTTTGTACTTGCTAAATCTTTCCTGATGGTCCTTTTTGTATAAGGTGTGGGACCTTCTAAAACCCCTCCTTTGTACCCTATATAGTCCAATATAGAGATAGTATAGAGAGATAGATATATATAGATAGATAGATATATATATATATATATATATATATATAATTAATATGTGTGTGACAAATTATCATAGTTTTATGAATTTATAATTTACTATATTATTTTTGATTAATTTTATATGTTATATGTTATGATATATTAAAATTATTATATATAATATAATGAGACTTGTCTAGTACAAGGATAATATTATTTTCTTAAAATGTCTATTGGTTTGTTTATAACACTTACGTCATGTGGGAATCTTGCTTATTTGAAGTCATCCTCTACAAATTGTGGATTGTATTATATAAGGCATCTCTTCATTGAGACTCCTAATTATGACTACATCATTATTAGGCAATGCCACTGCGTATAACGTTATTCATTTCAAATTATTAACTAACAAAAGCATCCATAGGTGCTTGTGAGAGGCTGATAGGCATATAGAAGGATTTATTAGAAGTATTACATTGCTAGTTATTGTACTTTATATGTACTTACTAAATCAAAATATGAATTCAATTTTATTGTAAACAAATAATAGTAGCTATTATGGATTGATTCATTCATTTGTGACAATGGATTTGCCATATGTTGGTAAACTTTTAGGAGACTACAATACATGAGAAATACATTTTTTAATTAAGGATAAAGGTTTTTTGATAGGGACCCTACCCTGGTACAAACAAAATAAAGGGTCTTACCACCCAGATAAAACAGTAAGAACAATACATGACAACCTTGAGACGAAACAGAGCAATTGCCGAAAAGAGTGGTAGCAACACAACAATACCACAAAGCAAATGCAACAAAAATAGACAAAGGCTACCCCCTTAAAAGAAAAATAAAACAAAAAAAAACTACTCCCCCTCATGACTTTCATATGTATTGTTGATCTAATTGTTACATGGTAGGTGGAATATTGCTTAATAAATACTCTTATACTACATATTAAATGTGTGTCCTATTTTTTCAATCTGCAATCTACTTGTCTTTCACCTACATATCATTTTATAATAAAATATTTATGTATTTACACCTCTTGTTTACTACGTATTAAAACATTTCTGAATCTACCATCCACCTATCAAGTATATATACAAATAGAGAACTCTCTCAGTTCCAGTAGTAGAAATAAAATCAACATATTATCACCGACAAGTAAGGAAAATCACTTGCACACATTGCATTGGTGTTGGGAGCTTTCACAACAATTAAACCTTACCCACACCTTGTATGCCTTTTTTTATCAATATTTCCTTGATATGAAAATGAAATTTTAGGGTTTGCAAGTTATAGATATTTTAGATTTATCCTCATCCTCTATATCATTATCAATACTTTCTCAATAAGGAAAATTTAATGTAGGAAATTTAGGGTTTGCAGAGTTGGGACACATTTTAGATTTTTTTTATAGCATTCAATATAGATATTCCTTTCATCTAGTGATAATATTCTGGTTGAAAAGATGTGATATGAATCGTATAGATTCAAAAGTATCGTATTTGTTGTTTGTTTCTCCATATATCTAACAATGAAATAAAATTTGAGTGGGAAAAATAAACCCATGTCAAACAAACCCACCAACCAGGTTAAGCACTCTTCAAAACTAAAAGCAAAACATGGAGAGTGACACATCTTAAACGACCTTTCAAACCTGTCATTTTACTTGCATAATAATACAAACACTTTGTTTGAGATCTAGAGGCATTAACCACGCTGAAACCCAAGTTAACATTGTAAATTTAGTAGTAATTAGATAGTTGCAGCAAGTGCAGAAGTCGGAGCTCTACTTTACTAAAAATGGTAAAGCAAGTTTTTGTACTCTCATAATTAAATAAACAGAATGTTATGGGTAATTGTGCTAAACGGACCTCTCCCTAATAGTCATCCTAAAATCAATGTCATTATGGGTTAAATCAGCCCTACACATAAAGATAAACCTGTAACCCTAATATCTCCTCATTTTACTATATACAAATTGATTGATCTGAATCTGTATCTATATCTGAAGTGGGTTAAATTATCTCTGAGAGGAAACTACTGCCTATCATTTTTTTTTGTATGAAGAAGAAGAAGAAGATTGAGGATAAGGAGGCACTTCATTCAGGTGTAATGTCTAGCTGTATTGATTTTTCTTCTGAGCAGCTGTGCTACGTGCAATGTAACCTTTACAGCACCATTCCTAGGATAGACGATGACTACCACTTATTTTTTATGCTCTTTATCTTTTATTTCAAGTAGTTGTATTGATTAAGACGTTGAAATTCCCCTTTTGTGATATCCCACTTATGCCTCTACAAGATTTGTATCTTTCACTCTTCCTCTGAGTGAAACCCTTTGTTTATCCATTCTCAATCCACTTTTTAATTTTACGAATTCTATGCTCCTCAACTTCCGCAAAAATTAAGCGTCACCTAATTTTTTTTGCACCATTGGGAAAAAGATGGAATGGAACAAAAACAATATATGAAAAAATAACTATGATGAAAAATAGCGATTACTCAAGAATTTTAACTTAAGAAAGGCCTATCAGCCGATAAATTTACTTTATTAAAGTTCCTTTGCAACAAATGATTCATCTACCGATTTAAGTTTACATCATAAAATATTAGTTATTATAATCTTCGTCTATATAGACAAGAACATTGCATTGACCCCATTTTTTCTTGAAGTTTTATAAAGTGTAAAATTTTATTTTGTTTTATACATGTGATCAAGCTTTTTAATTTTACAACACGAAATTGAAAAAATTCTAATTGTTTTAAGTTTTAATAAGAATTATATTATTTAGATATTTATTTTGTATAATATTTTTCACTAGAATATGAAGCTTCCACACACTCTTAAAATAAAATGAGGAGTGAAAATTTAGCAAGGGATCATCATCCTTCCCTGATTTATAATACAAGCTTGTAAAACAACCCTGCTCAAGGATGGATCTTAAAAATCCACCTGAGTACTCAGATTCGAAGGCTCCCCAACTTCAAAACCTACACCAATTTTGTCAAAGTGCACTTTCTCCAAAATAAAAAATAAAAAAAATTCATAATTTCTCCATATGAAATCCAAGGTAGGCTTTTCATTCTTCTTCTTCCGAATTTGAGAATTTTCCCACCTAGAATCGTCATGATGTGTGGGACAGATAGAAACCCTTATGGCCAAGTCTTCAGCTCAAGTATATTAATAGTATATCTTCATAAGACATAATTTTAATACATGAACAAGCAAAGGAAATGAAGGGAACAACATAAAGTAGAGGCTTTTCTACATCAATATTTACACACTCTTACAAAAAGCCTATAACTAGCAATCGCACACGAGTAGTGCAATGTGTATGCCGAAAGGTGGAGTAAGGTGAAAGGGGTTCCAATTATGAATGAGAAGAATATAGGAGGAAAAGAAGCCAATGGTGAATGGATAAATGAAAGGAAGGAGGAGGTGAAGAAATTAGGAAGTAAGGAGAATAGAAAGTGGGTATTGTCGGAGATAGGTGGAAATGGAGACACGACGATTAGTGTGAGAGTCAAGAGGTAGATGAAAAGAAAAGGGAAGGGAGTGATGTAGAACAGAGCGAGCCAGTGCATTTGTCGAAGCGTCATATGCTTTGCAGTCACACCAAGTTTCCTGTGCTGGTGAGGAAAGGAATGCAATAAGCGTCCGGGGAAGAAAATAGAGAGATGTGCGTAATGATTAGAAATCAAAATTTCCAAAGAAAATGCAAACAAAATTTGTGTTTAATATTTTCAAGCCAAATATATGCGTGAATGACTATGTATTCATATTGTGACAGGAGAACATGTCATGGTTACAAAACTTTAGATGAAAACCCATAGACAGTTTATGAAGAAATAAAATTTTGATAATCTTTTTTTAGATTTATAGAAGCATAATGCCAATGTCGTTGCAATATATTTTCTGTCACTAATCATAAAACTCTAGTATCCTAATAAACATGGTGTCTGGAGGTGTTGGGAAGGCTAAGGAGGTGGGTTTCAAGATGGGGGGAAGGGAGGAAAGGATTGAAGGCAAAGCTCTCCATTCCTACAAAAATTAAGGTTGGGTGTTTTAGACATTCTTGAGTAATGTTTGAATGAGAACGGTGGAGAAATATAAACGTATTGTAAGGAGAGGACTCTAGATAATGCAGTGAACGGTTTAACAAAAAAAATAATTTGGGATTGTTGGGAGTGGGGACACACATTTAAGGTATGGTCATGTATGATTAGCCTGAGTGATTTACATCTACAAGATCCTCCCAATATCAAACATCAACAAACAATTGACGGTGACTTCATATTGGTGTTTTGAATTAGTTGGTAGTTGGTTGCTTAATTACATTTCTTTCAATGCAAAATGAACATTACATACTCTGTTAGGTTCCTAAAAATAGTAATTGTCATCTTAATAAGTGCATTGAAAGAAGACAATAACATACTTTGATGTGCAATGAACACATAAATTTTAGAATCCTAGTCATGATACAAGACATTTAAGTAAATGGTAAGTTCTGCGTAGGTAGTTCTGTTGCCAACATTCAATGGAAAAAATTATATGTAGGGTTTCAATATTTTTTGTAGGATCTTGAACAAAATTTAACAAAAACAAGACCTGCCCTAATATTTACAAATGAAACAAATTTAACAAAAAAATACATACATGGTCGGCTCTGTGCTTTGGGCTTGTCGGCTCTGCCTCGCATTGGTGGGCTCTGTCTTGTCGGCGTTGGCTTCACACGAAGGAAGGCGAGAGGAGGAAAAGTGAGATCCTCCACGCCACCTCCAATATATAAGTTGGGGGTTCGCATGAAGGTGGTTCACGCCAACCGCCCCCCTTCACGCAAACCCCTTTTCGTGTCATACATGGCAATTCCATGCACTACGTGGAACTTCAAGTGAATGGGGTGTTCGTCTGAACACCCCTAATTTTTCACCTTGCCCAACCACCCACTCGCATTTTAGGACACAGTGTGGGACAATATTATGCTTTGACCCTAGAGCATTGAACCCACATCCGAGCAATAGATCATTAACTATGCAACTCCTCTTGAAGTCTAAACTATGTCCATTTTGCAGCGCACACACCAATGGAAAATGTAACCGTTGCATGTTAATTGCAAAGGTCATTAACAAAGGGAAATTGCGCACAACAAGGTAAATGGGAAAGTCGCATGCTATGTCACCAAATACATACAGGGGGGAACTTTATTGTATATTCATTTAATTTTTTTAAAGTTTTGAAAATAATTTTTATAAAAAGTAATTTGGTTGAAATCGAAGTTAACCTAATTATTTGAAAACTTTTTAGATGGAAATTAATCTAATCATTTAAAGAATTCTCTTAACCCAAAAATTTATAGAATATAGTCTGCAATTAAATTAGAAATTTAATTTAAAATCAAACTATCTAAACAAATCCCCTTTTGCTCACATAGTATTACAATTTCATTCTTATAAAATCCAGCCACAAAAACACACTATGAAAAAAGGCGAGCTCAGGCCATCCATAATATACAGTCATACCACAATTAGCGGTCAATTTTTCCATCTATCGATAGAAATTTCTTCTCCCGATCAGTTGCAACCGGATATTTAGAAGTCAAAAGGTCCACCGTCAATTGCCAGAACTCGACCTGGCTATTGATCGTTCTTGTACATTTATGCAGTCTTGTGTTCTATGGTGGGTACTGAGGAAATTGCTGTGAGGGTTTGTTGACGGGGATTTTTTGAGCTAGAGATTTGAGGTTCGAATATGTTAAGCCCAGAGCCCTACAAATGAGAGAAAAATGTGGAGGCGAAACCATCAAAAACTCTGTTTATATAGTTCGCATTAAAGTGAAACCATCACAAAGGCCATCTTAACCGTCATTAAACCTGTCAAAATTAATCACCTTTCAAAAACGTCCAAAAAGACGTCAAATTTAACACAGTTGTAGAAACGTCCGCAGAGGCCTTTCCCATAGGGGGAACACCTTCAGCGTAATCATGTGATGGCATGGATGGTGGAGATAAGGTGTGGATGGTCATTGATGTATAGCACAATCATATTCGTCCATGCCTTGAAACCATAAATTCAAGTTTTTGATATATGAAATTCTAAATCACAAGCTATGTCATGAACCATAAATCCTGTATGTTATTGGAAGAAATACCTTGTAAATGCATCTAAATAAATTGTAGAGATGCATGGTACTAAATACCACTATGGCCCTTATGTTTAGTCATGTCCATGCCGACCCACTCTATTCCATTACGACTGCCATCAATTATCAGTTCCTTTGTCACTCTCCCTTCAACCCTATGACCAGAGTATGTTATTTTTGCCTCGTGTTTGAAGAGAAGGAAGGGGCTCTCATTGAATTGCTTGTAAGAGTTTCATTTGTTTGGGGAAAAAATTAAGACTCCAAAAACTATGTTTCCTTCAGTGTATTTTGAATATTGGTGTTTTTTTAATGATTTTCATCTTTTGGGTTATTTTTTAATTACTTATCCTAATCTTTACCTTTTATGGTTACACACTGCCAAAATTAATATTTATGTTTTGCAGTTGCAGACTGTCTATGAACCTATTTCAAGAGCTAACATTGTTAACCTTTGGGTGACACAATTATTGCATCATGTCTACTAGTTGCCTCATTCGCAACATCTCTTGGATATGTTGCTTCATGTTATTCGACATGAGATTTGATATGAGCAACGAGAATAAAGAGGTGAAGAATCTTTGAGAGATGGTGGAGGGGGGATTTGAGCTACCTGGGGCCTTTTAACTAAGATGACCATTTCCCCTAGCTTTACCTACTATATCCACTTTGAATCCACTCACATTGGCTCAAGGGCATGGACATCCAAAAATGTGTGACAACGAGGACATAATCTCTACTCTAAGAGGACAACATATTATTATTTCTTGTTTAATTATTTTATTCCATTTTTCTTGGTCGGTAATTCATGTTAATGGTTGTTTTGTATTTGATTGGTACATAATAAGTATAATTAAGGACCAAACATAGCAATGTTGTTCACAAAATATGAAATTGAAGGTCTAGATGGATTGTGATGGTGTGATGATAAAGTCAAGAAGACCCTAACTTGTATGTCAGGTAACAAAAAAAAAACATATTTCATTTTATGGATATAAAGATATAGACAAAAAGTTGTTGTGAGTGACATGGTACATAAAACCAAACCAAGTGCTCAAGAAAGTGAAAGGAACATGAAAACGTGTGGAGATATGGCCTTGCATGACTTATAACATAGTTTCAAATCTTATGGCGAGTGCAAAAACCACTTGTTGGGTACGCCATGAATGAATCATTCAACACCACCCTACCAATAATTACCAAGACGACCAATAGAATTATTTCAGTGAGGAAAATCCAATAATTTTTTATGTTGTAATCTTATTTTAATTTGAAGATAATGTAGTGAAACATGAATAGAGATGTCTTTTAATTTTACAGGTATTCTCCCAAGGGAGATGAGACATTCACTATATAGCCATGTAAGTGTAATTTTTAGGGAGGACTAACTATGGGAAAGAACAGGTAAAACATGCACATAAAGGATAATGGCTTACCCCTTTTGACATTATCATGTGGATTTGTTTGCAATCCAGCTGTTTTGTGAGATGGCATCGCATAAGGGTGTCACTCAATGCTCGATTTTTGAATTTTTTGTCAATAATAAGGAATAATATATGTAATCTGGGTGGTGAATATGTTTACACATGTTTTTCCTTTCAAAAATGTTGAGTAACATTGAAGACTCAATTTGATTAAATATTGTGTTTGAAGTTAATAATATTGAAAGTCCTTACAATGTATTAAAATTTATTATTAATATACCATGTTTTATGTTATGAACTATTTTCTATGTTCATGGTATTATTGACATTTACATATTAGTTCAATGCTTATGATAATAATAATAATGTAATTGTAGCAATCCCAAAGTTACAAAGTTGTTTTAAAGACATTTAATACTCAACAAATATTTTTTTTGATTATTAATATTTATATTTGTAACGGTGTAGTTATGAATTAGTTTTTAATTTTAATATTAGTGTGTATGAGGCCAAAAATGATCAAATTGATTTGAAACTAATTAGAATAGAAATGCTAAAAGAAAAAAGAAGAGAAATAAAAACATGAAGTTTTTAGTTTCTATGTTTACCTGTTAATATAATCCCAACCGACTTGCTTTAGAGAGTAAAACACCAAAGAAAAAAATTAATAACAATAAAAGAAAATAAAAACAAAATCCAAGGACTTCCCTTGTGCAATTCCTACTTGGCCACAAGAAGAGAAATGGAAAGAATTCTTCAATTGGTGCTAGTTTGAAAAGGGGACATTACATGAGCCCTAGAGTCTAGTGTGTTCTCGCATAACCAAAGAATATAAAAAACATCATGGCCATCAAAATTTTGGGTTGATTGGAAAAACTTGTTATACAATTTGGGGTCCCGCATCGAAATGATAGTTGTATACAATTTCAAGCAACATATCAACAAAGGTATGAATATGGTAGTCAATGGAGGGAATTAGTCTTCCAGTTCTGCCGTGTTGGTCACCATAGACATGCTCCACATATTCTAGTATTTCATTTTCTTCTTGGTGTGGATCGCTTTGTGGTTGTGATTATATTTATAGTTTGTTGGTATATACATGGAACAATCTATTTTCTGATATATTTTTTGCATTTTTCGTAGGCCCCTCCAAAAATTATGGTGACTTATGTTCAAGTCCTTTGGTGTGTGTGTATATTGCGTGATGTCAGAAGGATTTGGTTTTCATGTCTTTTGGTGTAGTACATTTGTGTTAGTTTCACCTCCATTTATCTACATAATTTGGTTTCAAGTGTTTGGGAGCATCTATCCAATCCTTTGGTCCTTTTGGTCCAACTACTTAGTAAAGAGTGCATTGTAGCATTTTGCTTGCCTTCTACAATGTCTTGAAATATCATATTTTTTTAAGTTTTTGTCATTGGCATTCACATTTTCTTATATTTTTATTTTATCTTATTTGTGAAATGTTTGTTTCCATGTGTGAGGGGTGAGCCTCCTAGTTTTGGGTGTTTGGGTGCCTCTCTGTAAGCCTCAACTCCTTTCGACATTGCTCTCTAGTAAAGAGTGCTTTGTAATAGTATACTTGTGATATACAATGTCTTCAACTGTCACTTTTAACAAGTTGTTTCTATAGACCTTCAAAGGTGATTGAAGTTTTATTTTTGCATGTATCTCTATGTCATATTATTCACAAGACGGTGTTTCAAATTTTAAATAGGGTACCTTGTGTATATAGTAATTTTGCTTTGTTATTTGTTGTGTAATAAAATCAACTACGTGGTACTATTTGAGTTTCATTTTCCCCCCTTAATTTTCCTTTAATGATGAATTTGCATTGCAAATGCCATCATATTATTACCTATTTTCAATTTATTGAGAAGAGGCAAATCAACCACAACACTTACTATCTATATCAAGAGAAACATTTCCAAATGGAAGTTTCATTGGTTATAGCTAATACATGTCAGGGATATATAGGGTCAAGGAGGTCCCGTTAGAAATATAATCTGAGGTGTGAATCATAGGAAATTGACCGTCAAAATTTTTAATGTATGATAGCATATCCCTTGATAAGGTGTCTCTTCTATCATTGATGGCTTCATGGAAATTATGCCAGATAGAGGATGCCTTCATGAACATGCTTTTCTCCCATGTCACTAAAGAATCTAACAACATTCCTGTCATATAAATTATAGGAAGACAACATTTGACAAAAAATTCCTATCACATGATTTGAGATCTTGCATCAAACTGACAACTACATACAATTTCAAGTCTTATTCCAAATACAACTCCATAGGATATCAAGTCTTGTATCTGAATGAAAATTACTATAATGAATAGCCACATTAACAATGCATCCTAATTCATAATTTATTTCAAAGGAAGAAAGACAACGTACAAGATAAGGACCATTAGTATAAGGGAAAACAACTTTTTCCATATGCCCTTGATTGTAGATGTAACACCTATATTATGCTTCATCAAACTAAAGGGATTTTTTTTACCAACTCATTAATTTCAGTTAATTCCTTCATTGAATTTAACACACAACAAGTAAAATCTAGTATACTGGGATGTATAAAATCCCTTAGGTTCTTTACGTTGAAATGAATATCATTATTTGCAGCTACCGCTAAATTATTTTATCATTAATCAATATTCGGAATCCATCTAGACAATATATGATAACCATGTGCAACTGCAAGGGTTTCCATATCCTACTTGATCCCCCTAAAACACTCATTACGAGCCAATATACCTAGTATATCATTTGGTTAAGCCATATTATAGGGTAAGAGAAATTTTGAGTCTTCTTATAATCCTTTGGAAAGTTAATTCAATAACACATATATGAATCTTGATTCAACACGTAGACCAAGTGAACAGACAATGCATTTAGTAATATGCACTACTATGGCCATAGTTATTTAGCATTGGTTCTAGTAAGCTGGTTTTGAGACTGCACATAAGAATGTAAAACATGTTTTCCCTTCACCTCATAACTTCTCCAGTCATAGAAATCAAGATTCATTTTTTTATAAGTTTGTTGTGAATCATCTTTAGTAATAATGTATTTAATTACTAAGATCAAACATTGAAGCTACATATATCATAACTTGAAATCTAGGTCATGTGGCTCATGCCAGTACCACTTTGTGATCCCTATAGGAAAAAATATGTTTATTGAATGACCTAAGTCATTACGTAATTGATCCTTTCCCTGTAGCCATCCCAAACTGGTACGTGTATGACTCGTATGACATAAAGGTCATCTCATTATTCTTATCTTCATGTACTTTTTGTTATGTCATCTAGATCATAATAGAAGATATCTAATGATCTATACGAGACATTGATTATTTATATGCTTCTAACCACATACCAGTCAAATATAACAATTTACAATCTCGTAACAATTGTGAACCGCCAAGCCATACAATAGTACACTAAGTGATCCATCTTTGAATCCCTATGGGAAAGGTTACATATGCGTGACGAGTTGTGTCATCGTGTACCATCACCCTTCCTTTAGCCATTCCAAGTTGGATTTCTCAAGATACTGTCGCATTGCCTTGTGGCATATAATTTCAATCTTATTTAATCCAATGTTATATATTCATAATAAGAAAGGTACACTTATGTTCTTAACTTACTATGCATCATTTGTTAATGATTAGAAATCATAGCATAACAACTCGATATAATTTTTTATGACTATTTATTTTGCATTATCATAACATTAGGTTACTGATATCGTTATATTTGTTTACCTCAAATAAACTTAATCAACCTTACGAAGTATGATTAGTCATTTTACATATTTCTTGTAAACATAGTTAAATTTGTCGTTATATTAAATAAATAACAAATGTAACTTAACAATTTTGTTGTGTTTGTTGTAATAAGTTGTCCCGTCTTATCATAAAAAAATTCATATCATAGCAAAATCAAAATCAATAATATTATTACTGTCATAATTTTTTCATTATAACACCTTGTAAATACACAAGTACGATGTAAAAATAGAATCTTAAATTCATATAATGGAGATTAAAACCTCATCATTAAATTACATAATGATAATGAAATCAATAACAAGTATGGCAGGCCTTGAAATACCTTATTAACAACTTGCGAAGTAAATAATTTCACCTTAAATTAAATACAATACATTTATGATATTTCACAATCAGAACAATATCAAATAAGTATATCATGTCAACTCTTTATTTCTTTTTCATAATCACTTACAAAACCTACAATATGAACCTATTAAAGTACAACATTATACATGTTCATTTCGTAAGAACTAGCATGGAATTACAACTCCCTACCTAACTATGTTCATTATGAAACAATTAACATCAAATGTTTCATTCATAAAAAAACGTAAATTTAGCAACAATCTCATATTAACTCATCTTTTTAACTGCAAGGTGATAATCCCCATATGATGATTGCATAAGTATCAGATTTTCAACTATCTAAGATAAAAATAATATACCAATAAGATCACTTATGTTCTTAGTTGTTTTCAGCTCATTAATCAAACAATATTTAACACTTGAACATCATTCCTAAGGATTAGAACAACTAGAAGTTAGGGAAGTAGTCAATCCTCTATAAAAACTTTGATTTATTCAATTGCTTTTGAACCTGGAAAAGTAAAGATGATTATCCTCTACAATATAATTTTTTAATCTGACTTAGATCAGCTTATTCACATATAGTACACTTGCTCAGCTAATTGAAATTTAATAAATTGAAAGGATAAACAAGGCCTATATATTGAACTATGTAACTACTCAAACTATCCACAACTAATAATCAATCGATTACTTCTCTTAAGAGTTGAAAGTTATTCATTTTTAAAGTTTAACATCCCCAAACATATTTCTAAATTTAAAAGATTTGATTTCACAATAAAGGAGGACTCCTAGTGCTTTTGTTAAAAACAACAAACATCCTCATGAATAGTGGTGAATATTGATTTACCCCAAAATAACCGGGTATCTATGTATTATTCGAATCAAATGTAATCCCTAGTCAGTAATTATTTAATCACTTAATGGATTAACCCCTACCTGATAAACAAGTTTTTGCAAACCTCAACCCATATATTGAGTCATGATTTGACATCTCGAAATCATGGATTTGATAAGCAATTAATACAGAGTGGGTTGATATTATCGAAGCCGAGTCCATAGTCTCACCAAACCCTTTTCATATTATTTTCAGGGTTCCTTAACCAGTTACCAATAGCTTGAACTAAAAGGGAAGAGACCCAGTTTGTTTTCCATCTTTAAGGGAATGGTGAGTCTCTTCTACAAGGGCCTGAAACAGTTCTACCCTAGCTAGTAAACTGACCCATCCAATTATTTAATGACATGGCTAAATGAAATCCCTCGCCCAAGCAAGTTTTTTTAATAAATTACAGTCAGAGTCCATTCCTCGACCCTCGAATATGATCAAACTCAACAAGGTGAGCATACCCAGAATTAACTTATCTTACGGAAATGCACTTTTATAATCCCGGTAAACACAGTCCTAGTTCACGCACAAGATCTCGTGTAATATAACTGTTTAGAGTACATAATATAGCACTCAATTAAACAATAAAGTCCAGATTATATATTTGAGCACCCAAGTAAAAGCATAACATCCATATTTGTAGATCTAACGATTTGCAGTTCACAATATCAAAATTATCATTCAATAGTAATTTAAAAACTGTGTAATTATTTAGAAATGAAACAGTTAGGTGTGGATACGTAAAACCATGCATGTTATTTTATAAAATTTCGGCAGCTTGTCCTCTATTTTTCTTGCAACTTTTCCAATAATTTCCAAGCCAACCAGAGGATTTTTCCAACACAGAATCAAACAAAAAATCATTCTAGCAAGCTCGAAAACTCAAACCCGTAAAAACACCCCATTTCCTCGTTACTATTTCCACATTTAATATAACTAGTCTTTCGCTTAGCTGAAAATAGATCTCACTTATCTAACAGTGAAACCATCATGCATGGCTCGCATAACAACATTTTGATCGAATAATTTTGAAATTAAACAATTCTTTTTATGGCTTGGGTCAACCATAGAACAAGATTAAATCATTAAAAAAAAATAATCAATTTACAATCAATTGCTATGGAGTGTGGTCAAAAAACCTCATAACAATCCAACATACTTATGTCGTTCAATCATGGTCTTAGACTATTATCAATAAAATGGCGATCAATAATTTTTCTCAAGTATGGTCAATACAAATCAAACTCAAATTATTTTCAAGTTCTAAAGGGTATAGAAAAGACCATGCAATTATAGTGCCTATCCCAAGACCATGTTGTTCATAAACAATCTTAGCAATGACCTCTTAACAAGGAGTCATGATTAGTTTGAGGAAATTAATATAACAAGTTTTTTTGATCCCAAGCATAGTATGATAAATCAATTATCCAATAACACGTTATGCTCCACAAACAAGATTATTAAAGTAGTCAAGTAATTAATCTAAGATCCATTGAATTTCCATCAATTTACTTTTTTCTTTAACAATTACATTTTTACCTTTTACGATCACTAATTTTACCTTCTCATTGCTGAAGACCACTATTATGCTTTACGTCCTTTGACCACCATGATAACAAAAGAAGGTTAGTATCATGTAGTCAACTATGTTTTCATACCGAAATAATAGTATTGCAACCATGTATAGATCCTTCACTTTAGGAAGTCATTACCCATTTCAATAAGAATATAAAGTTATCAATTTCAATATCAGTTACAACAACCAAGAAAAGTATCCAATTATTGAAATCATCACACTTTTATCAAATTAAATAACCCATAAAACTCAACATAGTAAGGTATACAACAATATCTATTACAAGTGAAACAACTAAATAGTCCTGCAATGCATTGCATCATCATACCCAACAAGGCAAATACATAAAAACATCAAAGAAAAAAAATAATACGTCATAAATGCTAAGTTCTTTACAAACGCTAGGTGACAAGCATTGTTGCGTGGTTGCACATGCAACTGCATGTAAGTGTGTATATCCTTTTCAAGATATACATACACACATGTAGCTGCATACCCTGATATGCAACAAGTATTATTCCCCCTTCCTTTGTAAAGTTGTCTTCATCAACTTATCCTTTCGACGAGACAGATGGAAATTGTGGTATGTGACAGTAGATGTATTTTATATCTTTTTCCTTTTCCATTTTCCCAAGAAATAAATCCCTCATTACAAATGCACATTAAATGATATTGCTTTAAAAACTTTAAATCAAATAACAATATAAACATTTCTTCTATCTCTCTATGGTGGTTTAAGTTCATAGATTAAAATCCCATTTGAGAGGAAGGTGAAAAAATTCATGAGTTTGAATAAGGAATGAGAAAATTATAATAACGACAATAGGTCAGATGTTCAAAAAAAAAAAATTCCATAATGTTTGAAATATTTTACCATGAGGATTATGTGTTTACATGGTTTGGCTTCACATGTTGGATCCTCTATGACTCCACATGCATTATTCAGATGAATGAATGATATCTCTTTTTCATCTTCCTCTCCAACTACAAGTCCTTTATCACTTGAATTACAACTTGTTTTTTATAGTTTTCTTCAACACTTTATATGATGGGAACAACTCATGCCTTTTAAATTGATCATTCAAGGTATGCCTAGAATAAGGAATTTTTATCTCATTGTACCTATTGAAGGAGAATTTAATTCCACTCCATGTGTGAATAAATCTCCTTCATTCTTGCTAGAGCCAAATGATGTCAACATGGGATGTTGATTCCCCTCAACATGTCCATATATATAGTATCATGCATCACACTTATGCATATGTCCCCCCACCAATTTTCCCGCTCCTTCACTTCTCTTCCCTTAATCACCTTATTCAGTATCCCGGTTCCTCAAACTCTATTTCCCTCCTTCAATTTTAAATTCTTCAATGCATTCCCTTTGGTGTCTCCATTTCACTACTCATGTGTGATTACTAGTTATGAGAAGTCAATAAAAAATAAGAATATCTCGCTATAATGATAAGGGGTGTGACATAATGGTGTAACCATTTCAATTTTATCCTCTACATTAAATTTGAATGCCAAAAGTTTAAATCAATCTAAAGGTGATAAAAATGGTAATATCTTGACCATGTGGTAGAGTCTGGGGATATAGACACAAAATCACACACTTGGGTACATTTCTACATCCTCAAAACATGTTGGCATTTACGTGATTCCTAAGCAAGAAAGCTAGTAATTGACAACTATCTTTGGCCTCTTTTATGTGTTTCTTGTTTTCTATTTGTTCTTGCACACCCTATAGCCTAGTCAAAAAATTTACTTACTTATCTTTTATGACTTCAAACACCAATTCCCAGCTAGGATATCAGTGCTCAGGTGTTCGTATCCCCTTTTGGCGCTCCCAACTCTTTCTCACCTTATTCGCTCCTTTTGGGTCTCTTTTATCTTTTGGTCATCTTTTTCACTTATGGATTGGCCTTCCAGTTGTTAATTACAAAATTAAAACAAGGGAATCATATAAATACATAGTTATGTGTTAAAAATCAAGGACCAGACACTAAACATTACTATCATCACTTAAGCTTGCATTTAAAAGGAACCTAAAGCTCTTCAAGGCATTCAACTAGCATTCATTCAAGGGATAAGGGACTACATCAACTCTGCATACACAACATAGGAATGGGAAGTTCATTCTAATCCATCCACACATTCTATTACATTGGTACATTCTAGGTATAGCCCGCTATCAAGTGCAACTTGCACTAGGGAATCCTAGGGAACAATTTCTACACACAGTCATAAGAACTACATGGAGTCTAAGATGTAGTGCAATGATCGATCATAAGTTCACTGTCGAGCGATCGTTAGGGTCAGTATGAATCCCCATTCTACATTTTTATTTTTAGGTTTGATTCAGTTTGTGGGCTTGTGTAGGTGAACATCTCTTTTGTAGGTTACAGGTACCTTCGACAATCAAGGAGCGACTATCAGGTGATCAACAGGGAAAAACAACGAAGACCTTATGACAAACATGAAAGTATAGCTTGAGATCCTGCACAGCCACTGATGTTCAGATGTTGTATCTAGCACCTAGGCACGCTTGCCCTATCCTAGGCACCCGTGTCCTACATCATCCATGTATTTAAAAATTTACAGTGAGAAGTAAAAACACTCTTCCTATTCTTTTCATCACTTCTCTCTGCCTAGATCAGTCCTAGATTGCACATAAATAAGATAAGTATTCTTTTCTCCATCTCTTTCTTAGGGTTTTATACTTTATATCTTAGTTTGTTTGCGCCATTACTGTATTTTATCATTTATAAATCAGTTACTCTGTAATACTTAGATTTAATTCAAATTAAATTAAATCATTTGGTGAACCCATCGCTCAAACGCAACCTTTCTTCTAGGTATTTTATCATCCTTTTAACATGGCTGAAACTTATCCACCCTTTACTGATGAAGGCCTCCATGATCTTCAAGCTCATCTTGCTAAACATTCACAAGACTTAGATCTTCTTTTATTCATTTCTCATGAGGAGGCCACCAATCTAGTTAAGCTTAACCCTTCCACCTAATTCTATTTTTCCCATGTCAGTTCCTACCCCTACTAACCATTTCACTCCACCTCTTATTTCTTACACTTGGTAGGTCTCTTCTTTTGGTACTCAATACTTAGCTTCCTTATATCAAGACCTACAAGTTCAAATCCATCAGTTGCAATAAGCTAATTTATGTTCCTCTCCATCACTTGATTCCTGTTTACTTCTTCACACCCCTTTTGTACCCACCATTTTTGCTTATCCAATTCCTCTAAAATTTGTCACCCCTAAGCTGCCAACCTTTAATGGCCATGGTGACCCTTAAGAGAATCTACGATATTTTCATGTGGATGATCATACATTTCTAGCTAAGCTATTTCCTATAATTCTTTAATATTAAGCCATGTGTTGGTTTTATGATCTACATGTTCATTCAGAAACTTATTTTACGAGTCTAGTCAATGATATTATTTCTCACCTTTCAATCAATATCGGCCCCAAGATCACTTATGCATAACTCGCTCAAATCAAACAAAGGTCTAATGATCATCTAGCTAATATGTTTTGTGTTACAAGAACAATCTAGCTAAGATGACAAATTTATTTGTTGAATCAGAATTTCAAGATCTTTTTGTTCAAAACCTCATACTACCACTTCAGGAGAGTGTTATCTTTAAGACCTCTCCTTCATTTAATCAATTATGTCATACGCTTAAAAAATGTGAGGTCAAACTCCTCTCTATTGGAAAATTAAAATATCACGATTCTTCATCAACTTATTCTAATAAGTTTCAAGATAAATCGACATTCAAGACATCTCCTAATCCCACTGAAGCAAAGGCAACCGTTAATTTTGTCTCGCCACTTGAAAATCTTCAATGGAAACCTCCAAAGTTCACTTTCACCAAATTACCCTATGCACCTCATTTTTTATTACCTCAACTCATCGAAATCAATCTAATCACTCTTCCACTGCCACCGTGCTAAATGTGACTATCACCAATGTGTTGGACATTCTACTGATCGTTGTTTCAAACTTAGGAATCTCATTCAAGATATTATTGACAATAGTTTACTCAAGATCCCTGAGCCATCTACTTCTAAGTCAGTTAATGATAATAAAAAGCTAAAAATATTCAATGAACCTTTTCCCAAGTATGACCCAAAAGCTTCTAATTCTTCTGTCAATCATACATATCTAGTTGCGCCCACTCCTTCATTGGGGCCTCTTAAATTCCTTGTTGCTTTTGTTGATGCATCACTACTAGTCATTTCATTTTCAGATCATGATTATCATGCTACATTCACTTCTAATTCATTACATATCAACACTTCTATCAGTTCATATACTCTCAATAATACCATGATCTATCCAATAGATGTAATCATTTTATGCTCTATTGCACTTCTAATGTCTATCAAATGTCCACTATCTAATATCACATATCATGTTCCTAATTATTTCAGCTACATATGGCTTCCAATTACAGTTGGGACTCTTACCATGCTTCCGCAATTTGTTGTGGCATATTCAATCAAAGGATGTGACATGCTCTTAGGTTTAGCTTGGCTCCACACTGCCCAAGTCATTCCCTCCATGAATCATTTGTGTCTAAAGTTCATTCATAATAAGCAAGTTGTCACTATTCAAGGCATTCCACTATGTACACCATTTCCTAAGCCTAGTCTTGGTGATATCTTTCTACCAGCTACAACATCTAGGCCTCCTAGGCCTCTTAAATCTAAGGAACACTCTTCACCAAATTCTCCTATTCGTACACGGCATGCTTCACAACCTTTTCATCCTCATTGGTCCTCTAGTCCACCTCACTGGCCTAAGTCCCCTACTCGGGAAACCCCTTCACATAGGTGTTCACAACCACCTTCACCACATAGGTCTCCTTCACATGAACGACACTACTCTCATACTCCACTAATCTTAGAGCATCATCACATGCCTTTATCTCCTCGGATATCGGGTGGAGGGCCCTTGCCCTTCACTATCATTGGATAGCCTTCTATCCTTATCACACTTGGGGGCATCATGTTTTCTTCCCCCCCTCCTAGCATCATAAGTTCTCTATCAAATATACTATCACAATCCATGCTTCACACTCAATCTATTCTCAGTACTCTTACACATTTTTATACATGCATTGCATCGTCATTACCCTATGATGCACTCTAGTTCCACGGTTCATAATCAACTGTTGAGGGTCTAAATCTGAAATAAAACTCACCACATTCACTTATTCACACTCTATACTCCATGATCTACCTTTCTAGGACACATTCTCAAACCATTTCCTGATGACACACTCTTGTTCCATGGTTCATTCTTGATTGTTGAGGGGTATTTAATAAATGAACCTCATCTCATACAAATAAATTAAGGGCACAATTTTCCTTCCATCTTCACATATTGCATACCATTCCATAACACTCATACAATACATTTGTATATCTTGGTTTCACTTACTCTTGCTTGCTTATACTGCTTACATGATGCATTTTTCTTACTATGCTAGTCAAATGCTCTGTATGTCATTATCTTTCTATATAAAAACATGCACATTCACTTGGTCTTTTAGAGAGAATGAATATCTCTTACAGGCTCTTACACATTGCAATGATGCTTGGAATTGTACCTTTTACCAGTCCCACCAAGGATCCTGAGGGCATCTACCTTTAATACTCTCACACATTACAGGTTTTATTATTTCATCATATACTACTTCCTATTCTTACTAGCACATTAATTTACATTGATACATACATGTCTTGACATACTTTTTAATCTTTCTAACATGCTAACGGGTGCCTTCATGTGCAAAATTTTGATTTGTAGGACTATATGCCACCATGGTTGTCTGATGCATTTTGCTTTCCATTGTTTGTTCTGTTATATGCCATTGTTTATCGGGCTATGCCTATGTATTGTTTGATCACTTTGTATTATTTTGGCTACTTCATGGCCTTGACTTGTCTTGTGACATTGTGAGTCGATGTCCCATGTATGAAACCTAATTTTTACGGTATATCTTTATTTGCACACTTGCTTCATTACATTTTCTTCTATTACATGTTTGTTACTTTTTCTAATAACACATGTTACTAGCCACTTTGTTTGTATATGCCTTAGTTTTTTCCATGCACATCCCCTACCCTCTATAGTTATCAGCTTTAGATCAACATCATGTCCTCTCTTTTGGGCTACACACTCCTACAGTCATTGCATGCACCCCAAACGAGGGGCATAGATTGGGTGAAAAAATCACCCCTACAATAGCTCAGAGATATAGTACACAGATCATAGCATAGTACATGAAACATAACAATGAACACAAGTCACATAATGGACCCAGAATCATAACTTGGGTCCTTAGCATAACACATACACCAGTGCCTAGACTTATACATTAGCACCTTGACGCCTTTGTCCTCCCCTGGGTGCTAATGTCCTAGGGGCACACACATTCAACTTATCAAATCAACAAAATTCACACAAATCCTTTAGAGCATTTCTATAGTTACAGGTACAATCCTCCTAGTTACAACATGCATGTAATCTATCTACAATCACATTTTAATCAAAACAATAAATACAAAACTAATTCAGGACAACATGAAAAAATCAGGGACGCACCATCTGTAGTGGTGCTTATCGAGCATAGTCATGGATGGAGAGTAACACTAGACCTCTCTCCCCAACACTTTCTCTTTGGCATGAGATCACCCCAAAAACTCAATCTTGGCATGAGATCGCAAAAAAACTTGCACTTGGCGTGAAATTGCCCAAAAAATCACACTTGGCGTAATATCACCCAAAAAAATTTCTATTAGTGTGATATTTCCAGAAAAATGCATTCATCACAGCATTTTCAGAACACTTTTCAGCCCTTTACACTCTTATACATCAAGTGCACACTTTCCTTTACACACTTTTACATATTGATGCACATTTTTCTCTGATTTATCATATACAAGACTTTGACTACATTATTTCTCTTCTTTTTAAAGTTCCATCCTTACAAGAAGCAGTAATCACAAGCTACAACCACACAGTACAACGCATACACTTCACCCCTAGGGTCACTTTCCTTTCCTAGTCTCCATGCTTCACTTTGCATCATTCCACGCTTCACTTGTCCACTTGAAAATGCTATTCATCGCATGACTCTACAGGATCATAAGGTACACATCTCTTATCTACTTTATGTTATCCAATATTCACTCAACCATATAAATTGGAGGAAAATGTAGACAAAAAATCATACAATTTGGTACATTTCTAGGTCCTAAAAACATGGTGACATTTACATGATTCCTAAGCAAGAAAGCTAGTATTTGACAACTATCTTTGGCCTCTTTTTCTGTGTTTCTTGTTTTCTATTTGTTCTTTCACACCCTACAACTCAGTTGAAACTTTACTAGATTTATCTTTTATGGCCTTCAGACACCAATGCCCAGCCAGGAAAGTAACGCACTAAGGCGCTTTTATCCCCTCAGGATGCCCCTGACCCTTTCTCACCTTACTCACTCCTTTTGGGTCTCTTTTATCTTTTGGGCATCTTTTTCACTTATGGGTCGGCCTTCCAGTTTTCAATTATGAAATTCAAACAAGGGAATCATATAAATACATAGTTATGTGTTCAAAATTAAGGACCAAGCACTAAGCATTACTATCATCACCTAAGCTTGCATTCAAAAGGCACCTAAATCACTTCAAGAAATCCATCTAGCATCCATTCAAGGGAAAAGGGACTTGCATCAACTCTACATACACCACATAGGAAGGGGAAGTTCATTCATATTTCATCCACACATTCTACTACATTGCTACATTCTAGCTACAACCCGCTATTAAGTGCAACTTACACAAGGGCATCCTAGGGCACAATTTCTACACACACTCACAAGAAATACATGGAGTTTGAGATGTAGTGCAACATTTGGTCATAAGTTCACTCTCAAGGTGACTATCAGGGTCAGTCTGACTCCCCATTCTACATTTTATTTTTTAGGTTTGATGTGGTTTTGTGGGCTTGTTTATGAGATAATCTCTTTTACAGGTTATGGTGTGAACAGTAAGTGATTAATTAGAGAGCAATCTGTGACACTCTTACGATGCAATAGAAACTAGATCTATAGCCTCTATGTAGTCACCGACACCTAGGATCAATCAAAGGCACCCTAAGTGCCCCTGTCCCAGTCTCTTGGCGCCCCTAAGTGGTAGCATTCAGTTCCTCAGGCTGCAAAAATTACAAAGATTATTATGACATTGTTTCCAGATCTTGTTCACTCACTTCTCTCCTACCCATATCAGTTACTAGATTGTTCATAATATCAACTAATTCTTCTTTTCTATATCTCTTGATTAGGGTTTTATACTTTATATCTTAGTTTTCATGCATCAATGTTGTATTTTATCATTTATACATTAGTTATTCTGTAATACTTGGGTTTAATTCAAATTAAATTAAATCAGGGGTTCTTTTTTTCCTAAAAGTTCTTTTTATTACCAGAAAGTGAGAAATATGAAGGAAAAAATGTAATAAAATTATTAATCCATGTGATACGAATAAAATCCAAGATAAGATCCTCAAAAGTGATATCTATTGCCATTTTCAACTAGATGTATTTAAGATATTTGTATTAGTTTATATAGATAAGGATTCATCATGTTATAATTTTTTAATTATTGATAAATGGTTTTAGAGGGGACCATACCTCGAGGTATAAAAGAGGCTCAAAATCTAGATGAGACAATGCAAGATAAATGGTTTTTTGACTAGTGGGAACCACACCCCAAAAAAATCCTAAAAGAGATATATATTACAATAAAGAGCAAGGTAGGGACACACTTCCAGTAAGGAACCAAGACAGTGTCAAAAAACAACCCGAAAACAGCTAAACAATAGTTGTAACATCACAATAAAACAACACTGAGACAAAACAGGGCCAATCGTAAAATTGACATCGAGACAACTACTTAAGAAATTAGTTGAAGACCTTTTGGGCCTCCTCAATTTTCTTGAAGAGATTGATAGATGTTTGTAGTGTAGGGTCTTGACTACTCGACGCCAAGACTTTCTTCTTAGCCTTTCCATCCTTCCAAACTTCTTTAGAGATGTCACTGATATCACAAATTTGCATAACCTACAGCTGAATGAAGTTTAACATGGCCTTATGCATGGAGAATTGATCAATCTACTTGTTAATAATTTGTTACTGTTATCCAAAATTCACCCCTCAAGGTAATTTTGATAACATGCATCAAATTGTTCAGTCCCGAGCAAGTAGATTGATTCAAGGCCCAAAATCATGTTTTCGGGGTCCCCTCGGCCTTTTTTCTAACTCCCCCATCCAAGAAGAAATCCCAACGAGTTAGAAAAAATGGAAAAAAATGCAAAAATAAGGTTGCAGGATTGTTCTAAGGCATTTTGGGTCTGAAGGGTTCGGGTCGTACTGAGGTTCGTCATACCAAGCTTGGGGCTGAAAAAGCAAGAAAATCAGCTAAGTCTTTTGTCCCAGGTAGTCTGTGGGACAGTTGGGACGTCGATTGGGACGCGTGGGATGCGAAAAGCCGAAATGGCCGAGAAGCAAGAAAAATCGTCCAAGTCTTTTGTTTCAGCTGCAAAAGTACGTTTGGGACATCCGCCGGCCAAAAACAGTACGGGCGAGGGATATTTGTGAGGAACCGTGCTCAGATTGGGAAAAAAGTATGCCAAGGGAACGTGGGATAGTGCCAAGGTGTCTTCAGGCCACAGAACAGGTACAAGGAAGCCCGATATTTGTCCAAGTGCAGGAGATTTTGTCCCAGGTAGTCCGGGACAGTTGGGACAAAGGTACACGAGGGACGCGAGGGACATGAAAAGGTGAAATGGCCGAAAAGAGACAAGGAGGCCCACGGACGAATCAGAACATGCCACGTGTCAGAAGAGGAAAAGTTGGAAATTTGGCTAAGTGTTTCACCAAAAATCCAAAAGGAGTGTTTTGGCCCGCTGCCCCAGCCAACGAATCAGGTCATGCCACGTGTCCAAGTGGCAAGAAATTTTCAAAGGATAAGCCCGCGGATGAACTAGAGCCTGACACATGTCATCCAAGTGGCGGAGCATAGAAAATTTATAAAAAAAATCCCAAAATGCAAAAAGAGGTAAAATTCAAAAAATTTCCCGCTGATCCGTTTTGGGCCTGTTTTTGCCCTAAATCTTCAAATGGCCATAACTTTTGATCCAAAGCTCAGATTTTCATGTTCTTTATATCAATGGAAAGCTAGTGAAATTATCTACATGATTTTGGGATAAATCTTTCATTTTGGTTCAGTTTGGAGAGAGAAAATCGAAAAATGCCTCTGGCACGTGATAATGGCTAGAAATGACGTTTCAACAACCAACTTTAATGCAAAATACAGTTTGCCACTTTTTCTAGGGTTCTCACCTACCACCATAATGAGATGAATTAAATGTAACCTAGAAGTGGTTGGGGTAGATTTGGATTTCCTCTCTCTTCCCTCTCTCATTCTTCCTATAAATTGTAAGGAGGGGCTTCTTTCTAAAGGTCAGACATTCTTGTTTTGCCCCTCCCTCCTTCTCTTCGACAAGTGAATTTGTGGAGTTCGAACCTCCCATTTAAAACTGTAATGTAACTTTAACTCTTGGAATTTTACAGTGTATTGTGTCAATCTTTGGATCAAGTAATGCATGTCTGTGGATGATTCCCAACCCTCTCTGTGTTCATTTACATCCTCCTGATCTTTCACTACAAATTTTGTTATCTATGCATGATCTGGCATCACATTTTAACGGTTTGTGTTTATTGGCAAGATAGGTGTTCTTCATTCCTCAATGCATCATCTCTGTTATCTTAGGTTTATTTTTATGCATCTTCTTATGCTGTCTCCTTGGCAAGTTAGATTAGATTTTGAGTAAACCCTCTGCATGTTTTTTCGTGTGCATCTGAATAGAGGAATAGGAACCAACCTTCTCTGGAAATTCCTTTCTCATTTTTGCAAGTTCCACACTCAGAGAAAGGATTCAATGTTGTGCAATCACACTGGATGCTAGTATGATCAACCCATTTGAGTTGTAGACAGGGGTGCTACTTATTTGCACTAACAGTTTTGGCAGGCCCGGTGGGACCTTAGAGGTCTTCATCTTCATTGCAACAAAATTGATGTGCATTTGTTGCAAGTTTTTTGCTTTAAAATAGCTATAAATTACACATTTGATGACTCCAAGGAAGAAGAATCAGCTGGTTTTAGCAGTGCAGACCTGAAAAACTCATGAGAAGAATCAATACAAGGTCAAGAGCTGGAGAGGAAGAGGTGTTTTTTGAATATCTGTAGTTATCTCCAAGAATAAGGAAAAGTGGGAGGAGAATCCAAAGGTCTCCATCTCCACCTAATAGAACCTTGTCAACACCTCCACCTGGTAGGCCTTTCATCCAATCAACAAGGGTTCTCAGGCCAATCAGAATGGTGCAACCACCGAATCCGTACGTCAATTTCACTGACAGCAGCCCACTTTCTCTCAATGCACAACATCCAATCCTAGTTGCAGCATTGAAGAACATTCCATACTTCACTAGAGAGAACCAAACTACTCCTGGTGATCATGTTAAAGACATTACCAACCTTTGTGCAATTCATGAAATCAATGAGATGCAAGTTGCTATCAAATTGCTGGCATCCTCATTCAAGGGGAAAGCTTTACAATGGTTCAGGAGCCTTGCCTCAGGTTCTATTCAAAATTGGAACCAGCTATGTATAGCCCTCCACGAGCAGTTTGGGGAAAAGGGAGACAACTTGTCCCTTTTGGAGCAGCTGACTGATTTTAATTTCAGATTTCAAAGGACTTGGGAGAGGATTCCAGTGGCAGTAAGGCCAACGGCAGAAGGTGCTTTTCTATATTACCTTAAAGCCTTAAATTCTAATATTTCTATGTTGATTCAGTCCATGGGAGGCATAACTATCCCTATGGCTTATAGCATTGCCATTAGGGCTGAAAATTGTTTGATTCAAGCTGGAAAGCTAGCTCCTAGGCCTCCAATGCCATTATATCCAAGTTTAGAGAGCCCAAGTACTAGTCAAGCACCTGTCTTAGCTTCTATCCCACTCCTAGAAATCAGAGTTCAAATGAAGCTTCTACTTCATCTCCAAGTGCCTCAAATGAGCTTCAAGAAGTCATGAAGCAATTGCAAAATTTAGGCAATGAGCTGGTTACTCTCAAGAGGCAACAAGCCCAAAGTTTTAGACCTTCCTTCTAGCCTCAAGATCAGCCTAATAGGTAGCCATATCAACCTCATAGACCACCTAATCCAGCTGCAAATCTGAATCAAGCAAGGCCTCCTGCCAACAGACCATTTCATCCCTATAATCCAAATGCTATATCTGCCTCTAAGGCATTGGTGCCAACACAAAACAACATTGCTCAGGAGTATGATTGGTGTTTTCCATGCAATGAACCTCACAACCAATCTATGTGCTTCAACGGTGCCTTAAATCAAGCATTTATGGTGACAACTACTGGTGTGGAGGATGAGGGCAGTCAAGGAAACAACCAACAACAAGAAACATTCCAGCAGCAATCAGCTCCAAATGACACCACACTTGTGAACTGGCAGGAAGAGGATTTCTGTGGTATGAATCAAGTACCCTCTCAAAGTGTTGCAGCCAACACAAGATCAAAAAGGAGAAATTTGGGTGAAGGACAGCCATTGGCTCCAAGTAATCCACAACCTTCTACCACTCCACAAGCTTTTGGCAAACCAAATGTAGTCCCAAACATGTAAGGAGCACCCAAACCAGCTCCTAAACCAACTCAAATACCAGTTGTTGCTGCCCACATGCAAGGGATGAATATGCAAACCAAGGGACAACAAAGAGATCCTTCATCACCATTTAGTATCATTGATCAGATGAAGAAGACAAATGTAAATATATCAATGTGGGAATCCCTATCTATCCCAGGCTAGAGAGATTTGCTACAAGCTTCCATGAAGGACTGGCCAACTTCGAATCAGCAAGTCCAAATGCAAGAGAAGGTGCTCACAAATGCTGCCCAGCTTGAAGGGAATCATGGAGGACAACAAGGTAAAATGTTGAAGCCCCCTCCTTTTTATGTCTCATTAATCATTGGAAACCAATTGGTGCACAATTACATGATTGATTCCGGGGCAAGTAGCTCAGTGATGCCCAAGCAAATAGCTGATCAGCTAGGACTTCAATATGAAACCATATCCAAAGGGGTAGTGCAGTTGGATGGGAAAGCAGTAACAACAGTTGGGGTGATTAGAAACTTGAGTCTTACCTTGCATGCATGTCCAAATGTTGTTGTTTTACAAGATGTATCAGTTATAGACCTTCCACCACTTTTTACCCTATGTTTTTCAAGAGATTTCACAGCCAAGATTGTAGGATATTTGTCTGTTGATTGGTCACACATGCTGTTCAGAACGAGGTATGGAACCAAAGCTACAATCAGGTCTGAACCTATTGCAAACGTCCACATTGAGCCCTACACTCCAAGTCAGATCAATGCCAACTGTTCGGCATTTGATCAAGAAGATCACCCAAGCACTGATGAAGCTGACACCAAGGTCGGAAGCATCCCGGATCTAACTCTTGATGAATGGGAAAACAAGGTGCATGCTTTTGATCCTTATCAAGAAGTAGAAGAATCTGAGCTAGGAGTCTATTGCATACATGAAGAAGATCAACCCATTCCTAGCATCACCAAGCCAGACCACAAGGATGAAAATGAGGTATGGCAGTTGTTTTTTGATGGATCAAGGAGTAGACAAGGTGCGGGAGGTGGAGCCATGTTGGTTTCACCTCAAGGAGTAAAGTACTATTCAGCTTTTAGATTTCAGTTTTCATGCTCCAATAACACTGTTGAATATGAAGCCTTGGTGTAAGGGATGCATTGGGCAATAAAGAAAGGGATAAAGAACTTGTAAGTCTTTGGTGACAGTGAATTGATTGTAAATCAGGTCAAAAGGCAGCATGCTACCAAGAATGATCTACTCAAGTGTTACAAGAACAGGGTGTGGGACCTCATTGAAGATTTTGAGGGCTTTGGCATCAAATCAGTCCCTAGGAAGGAGAACCAAGCTGTTGACAGGCTTGCAATAGTTGGGGCAGCCTTTGACATTGTGGAGAGCATTTAAAAAGACAAGGTACAGCTAAACATCCATGTGATTGTGAGGCCTTTAGTGCCGGATAACAATGTAAGTTGGCAAGTGTTTGAGAATGACTAGAAATCATTCATTTCTTGCAAGAAGAATCTAAATTCTCAGCCAAAAATCAGGAAAAGTTAGAGTAGCAGTATGGTGACCAAGTGGTACAACTGAGAACTAACAAGTTGCCCAAGGGACTTATCACTTTGGAGTCCATTTTCAATCCTAATGACCAATTTAGGAAAGAGAAAGCAAACATTTAGGTCAAGAGAGAAGATTCAGTATCCATCTTGGTGGAAGAGAACAAACCATTGCAAATTGGAAAGATGACAACTGAACAAGAAAAGTATGAGTTCATACAGCTGTGTCAAGAGTTCCCTGATGTGTTTGCTTGGAGCTATGAAGACTTGAAAGGTTTCAATCCCGAGTTAGCTCAACACACCATTGAGTTGGATCCAAATACTAAGCCCATCAGGCAGAAACAAAGGCCAGTAAATCCACACATGGAACCTCTCATGAGGAAGGAATTGAACAAGTTGATTGAGTCAAGAATCATATTCCCAATCAAGCATTCTAGTTGGGTTGCCAACTTAGTTCCAGTCAGAAAGAAGAGTGGAGAGATCAGATTGTGTGTTGACTTCAGAGACTTGAATAGAGCATCTCTCAAGGACCATTACCCACTCCCTTCTATGGAGAAAATTTTGTAAGTGGTGGCTGGCTCCGAGAGGTTTTCACTACTTGATGGCTACTCGGGCTACAATCAGATTATGGTGAAGGAAGAAGATCAGTTCAAGACAGCCTTCACAACCAAATGGGGAACTTATGCATACAGGAAAATTCCATTTGGGTTGTCCAACACTGGAGCTACCTTCCAAAGAGCAATGGATATGGCATTCAAAGGTTTGATCAACAATTTGGTGTTGATATACCTTGATGATATCACTATTTTTTCAAAGAATGCAGCAGACCACCTCTCTCATTTGAGACAAGTCTTCCAAAGGTGCAGGAGATTTGGAGTGTCTTTGAATCCTAAGAAGTGTATCTTCCTAGCACATGAAGGAAAGCTCCTTGGCCATATTGTCTCCAAAGAAGGATTAGCAATTGATCCAGAGAGGGTTGAAGCCATAAGAGCACTACCATTTCCAAGCCATAAGAAGGCCCTTCAGAGTTTCTTGGGGAGAATAAACTTTGTTCGGAGGTTTGTCCCAGATTTTGCAGCCCTTGTCAAACCTATCACCAAAATGTTGAAGAAAAGCATGGCTTACAAGTGGACAGCAGAAGGAAAGGAGGGTTTTGAAGCAATCAAAGAAGCCATCTCCCAAGCACCAACTCTCATCAACCCAGATTTCTCCAAGGATTTCATCCTCTATGGATTTGGAGGTAATGATACTATTTCTTCCATTTTGGTGTAGCAGAACAAGGACAATGATGAACAACCAATTGCTTTCTTCAGCCAAATCCTAGAGGACTATGAGGTGAGATATTATTTTATTGAGAAGCATGTACTTGCAGTAATCAGAAGCTTGAAGAAATTCAAGCATCTAGTCTCAAACAACAAAGTTTAGTTGTTGGTCTCTCATGCGGGAGTAAAGGACTTCCTCCTCAACAAGGATTTGAATGAGAAAAGAGTAGGTTGGATCACTCGTGTCATGGAGTATGACATTGAGATCAAGGTCACCAAGCTGGTAAGAGGAAAAGGATTGTGTGAGCAGCTAATTCTGGGCAAGCAAAAGGGAGTATGCAATGAAGAAGAGGTTGTTTTGACAGTTCAAGATAGCCATGTGCAAGGTAGCACTCAAGAAGAGGATAATGTTGTCCCCACTCCTTGCTAGACCCAAGGTATAATGCACTTCCTAAGCATGGGCCTATGCCCTCCAGAGATGAACAAGACCCAAAGAAGACACTTCAGATTGCAGGCTGTCCCATATGCCATAGTAGACGGTGTTTTGTTCAAGAAAGATGTGAATGGAGTGCTGCTGAGATGCATTGGTACAAATCAGATTCATAGGGTGTTGGAAGAGTTCCATGGTGGACCAGCTGGTGGTCATTTTACACCAAGAGTGACAGCCCTAAAAATCATGAAGGCTGGTTATTATTGGCCCAAGATTTTCAGTGATTGCTTCGCATGGATCAAAAGGTGCAAGAATTGTGCATTCTTCACAGGTAAAGAGAGGCTTGCTGCCCTCCCGTTGCATCCAATTTTAGTTGACCATCCATTCATGCAATGGGGTTTAGACTTCATTGGAGTCATTAATCCCAATTCAAGCCAAGGGCATAAGTGGATTTTGACAGCCACAGACTACTTCACCAAATGGACTGAAGCAGTAGCACTCAAGGAAGCAAATGAGTCTAGCATCTTAGACTTCTATGAGGGGATAGTAACCAGATTTGGCATACCTGCTACAATAATCTTAGATAATGCATTAGCATTCATTGGATCCAAGGTGACTGAGTGGGCTGTCAAGAACGGGATCTACCTAAGTACTTCATCAAATTACTACCCTCAGGGTAATGGCCAGGCTGAATCGACAAACAAGAACTTGTTGAGGATCATTAGGAGGACTCTTGATGAGAATCAGAGGTCTTGGCATACCAAACTGAAATCAACCTTATGGGCTGATAGGATAACTCCCAAGAGATCCACAGGTAACTCTCCATTCAGGCTTGTTTATGGAAGAAAGGCAATCTTGCCCATGTCACTTGAGTTGCCAACATTGGAACTCATGAAGCAGTTAGAGTTGCTAGAGTTTGGGCCCATGGAGGTGAGATATGCAGAGTTGATGGAGCTCCAAGACATCAGAGATCAGGCATCCCAAGCAATGGGGAAGGATCAAGCTTTGATCAAGAAGACCTTTGATAGGAAGGCCAAGAGTAGATCTTTCCAAGTTGGAGATCTAGTGTTAAAATGGGATGCAGATAGAGCAAAACTAGGAAGGCATTCAAAATTTGATGCCATTTGGAGTGGCCCATACATGGTCACAAAGTGTAAGGACAACAATGCCTTCCAATTGTCTTCATTAGATGGCAAAGAACTGCAGATTCCAGTCAATGTCCAATCTATCTAAAGCATTGCTACTAAAGGGAAATTCTCCACCTTGTAAATATTAGCTTAGGTTTTCATTCCTCCAAGTGCTTGTGCACATTGTTTTGCTGTAGGTTGTTTTGCTTTCCCTAAGTGCTTTGGCACAGGCTTGATGTCCCTAGGAATGTGTTTGCAGACCTTGCTCCATCAGGTGATATTCCATCTTCCTCCTTGCAACGTTCTAGTTAGTTAGGGTATCAGATAGAAAATCAGGTGACTCCATGCCCAATAGATGCTTCAGACAACTGGTGACTTCATCCAGCAGGTAGATGACCCCACTGAGTTCCCAAAATTATTATCCAAAATTCACCCCTCAAGGTAATTTTGATAACATGCATCAAATTGTTCAGTCCTGAGAAAGTAGATTGATTCAAGGCCCAAAATCATGTTTTCGGGGTCCCCTCGGCCTTTTTCTAACTCCCCCATCCAAGAAGAAATCCCAACGAGTTAGAAAAAATGGAAAAAAAAATGCAAAAATAAGGTTGCAGAATTGTTCTAAGGCATTTCAGGTTTGAAGGGTTCGAGTCGTACTGAGGTTCGTTGTACCAAGCTTGGGACCGAAAAAGAAAGAAAATCAGCTAATTCTTTTGTCCCAGGTAGACCGCGGGACATTTGGGACATCGGGACATGAGGGACGTGAAAATTTGAAATGGTCGAGAGCAAGAAAAATCATCCAAGTCTTTTATTTCACGTAGTTTGGGACATCCGGTTTGCCAAAAGTACACGATTTCGGACGTGAAAAGCCAAAAGAGTCACCAACGAATGGACATCTCACCATGTCTTGAAAAGGCTCAAAAAGGAACAAGGAAGCCTGAATTGTCCGAAGCAGGCAGTTTGGGACAGTTGGGACAAAGGTACGTGAGGGGTGCGAAAAGGTGAAATGGCCGAAAAGAGACAAGGAGACCCGGATGAATCAGAATGTGCCACGTGTCAGAAGAGGAAAATTTGGAAATTTGGCTAAGTGTTTCACCAAAAATCCAAAAGGAGTGTTTTGGCCCGCTGCCCCGGCCAACGAATCAGGTCATGCCACATGTCCAAGTGGCAAGAAATTTTCAAAGGATAAGCCTGCAGATGAACCAGAGCCTGACACGTGTCATCCAAGTGGCAGAGCATGGAAAATTTTTATAAAAATTTCCCAAAATGCAAAAAGGAGGTAAAATTCAAAATTTTCCCGCCGATCCGTTTTGGGCCTGTTTTTTCCCTAAATCTTCAAATGGCCATAACTTTCAATCCAGAGCTCAGATTTTCGCGTTATTTATATCAATGGAAAGTTAGTGAAATTATCTACATGATTCTGGGGGTAATCTTGCATTTTGGTTCAGTTTGGAGAGAGAAAATCAAAAAATGCCTCTGGCACGTGATAATGGCCAGAAATGACATTTCAACAACCAGCTTTAATGCAAAATATAGTTCACCGCTTTTGCTAGGGTTCTCACCTACCACCATAATGAGATGAATTAAATGCAACCTAGAAGTGGTTGGGGTAGATTTGGATTTCCTCTCTCTTCCCTCTCTCATTCTTCCTATAAATTGTAAGGAGGGGCTTCTTTCTAAAGGTCGTCCATTCTTGTTTTGCCCCTCCCTCCTTCTCTTTGGCAGGTGAATTTGTGGAGTTCAAACCTCCCATTTAAAAATGTAATGCAAATTTTCCTCTTGGAATTTTACAGTGTATTGTATCAATCTTTGGATCAATTAATGCATGTCTGTGGATGATTCTTAACCCTCTCTGTGTTCATTTACATCCTCATGATATTTCACTACAAATTTTGTTATTTGTGCATGATCTGGCATCACATTTTAATGGTTTGTGTTTATTGGCAAGATAGGTGTTCTTCATTCCTCGGTGCATCACCTCTGTTAGCTTAGGTTTATTTTTATGCATCTTCTTACCCTATCTCCTTGGCAAGTTAGATTAGATTTTGAGTAAAATCTCTGCATTTTTTCATGTGCATCTGAATAGAGGAATAGGAACCAACCTTCTCTGGAGATTCCTTTCTCATTTTTTCAATTCCCACACTTGGAGAAAGGATTTAATGTTGTGCAATTACACTGGATGCTAGTATGATCAACCTAGAAATCTGATCAACATCCAGGGGTGCTTCTGATTTGCACTAATAGGTCCTTCCCATTCGGATTAAGAGGATGAAATATTACTAAATTCTAAGACATAAAAAAATTAAATATTCCCTTGGGTACATGAGATTGTTGCAACAGAAGCTCAAATGGTGAAATAAGTGGTAATTCATGATTTCTCAACTATCACCTCGATGATCAAAGGAAAGAAAAGAAAATTGGCTCAAGTGGCTTCTTGAATTCTAGTGTTGCCTCAACATGCTTCAGTATGTAGAGGTAGTCATATAAAAGGATGACGATAAAATTGAAGAAATGACTCTAGTAGATTATAAAATAATCAAAATTCCCTTGGAACTAGATACACATGAGGGAAATGTTCACTTGTGTCAAGATCATCCACTCTCCTCTTCATAAGAAATAAATAATACAAGGAGAAGCATGATCAATCGAAAGACCATATCATGGAAATATTTTTTTGGAAGGAAGATGACCCCTTGGTGAAGAGGGAGGCCTCTAAGGTGATCTTGAACATCTACTATATATTTTTCCATGTAATGTAGGATGAAATAGAAGAGGATTACCCTAGGGGTATGGTGGAAGTGATCCAAAAGGACCAGATGATGGAGAGGAAAATTGGAGAAGTAACCCTCTAAAGTAATGTACCTAACCACCATCTTTGCAACTTTATTGAAGGGTGGGGGAATGGAAGAACAAACCAGACCCATTTTCCCAATCTTGAGTTTTTCCTCCCTTTCAACAAACTTCTTTTCTTTTGCATCCTTATTGAATTTATTTCTATAGAACTTAATCCCATTCATTCCCAAACCAGTTACAAAGGAGATAAGGTCCTCGGTGATAGAGTATTCTTTACCTTTATAAGAGAAAACCGTGTCTTTCCATTGTTGGGAAAAAGTGATGGAAATGTACCTATCATGACATTTTATCCTCTCCACGAAGGTTGTAAACCCATCGACACATCGATGTTGATAGCCCTCCATAGATATTCATTCTGATGCCATGAGGGATCACAAATAGGTTCTATGCGACAGGGAGGTTCACCCATGAGAGAAAGAGCTCCAAAAAATAGCTGACACATAGTCTTCACACCGCCAAATTTGGGCTTCCCAACAACTCGACTGCAAAAGATAAAAAAACAAGAAATGAAAACAAATGGACTACTTGAGATTACTTCTAATCCTTCGTGCAAAGTATTCATGATAATGACTTCTCTTAGGATTTTTACACCAGTAGGTATTGATGATATGGACAACTGTCCTTAACATCTTACAAAATGATTGTCCTTTTAGCTTGTGATATTTTGTTACAGTCATGCCATAAATTGAGATGATTATTGACAACCCCCTCATCATCTAAGACATCAACAAAATGATTCCCCTCCCGGTACGTGTGAATAATGTTTATAGTATCAAGATATTTGCAAATGTTTAAGGCCCCATTGATGAAATCTTTAATGGTACAACTTAGGGTATGAGTGCCTTTAAGATTGTTAATAATATTAAGGGAGTCCCCCTCAACAATTAAGTTATTAACCTTGTGATCTCTAGCAGCCCTGATACCCCAAAGAGCAGCGAGAGCCTTGACATAATGATTAGATTGGTGTCCATGGGCCCAACATAAGCAACAAGGACATGGCCAAGGTGGTTTTTGATTAAGCCTCCCCCTCTTGCAGCTCCAGGGTTCCCCTTAGAGTCCCCATCAAAATTAATCTTGTAAGAACCTTCAGGGGAAGGATCCATTGGACCAGAGATCTATCAATGCTTGGAGGTTTATCTTGAACCTTCTCAATGTCAATATTCCATTTACTCAAGAGTCTCTCCTCCTTCTTAGGAAATTTGGAATTCTTAGCGGGTTTGAATTTCATAATGTTCTCCTTGACTTCGGTAGTGATCTCACTTAAAATCCTCTTGTTGGATTTATTAAAATTTCTAAAAATGATAGAGTTTCTGTCTTTTGAGATTCTCCAAATGGCATGGGGAAAGATGAGTCTCTAAAGCCTCCTGAACAAGCTATTCTTGAAGGGAGGTTTTCATTGCTCCTAGGCCTAAACAATATCATTTGGGAAAGTCCAGACAATACCAAACCTGGTAAAAATAAGCTCCCATAGACTAGAAGTAGTAGGACAATGTAGGAAAAGGTGGTGAATTGTCTCATTCTGCTTCATACAATGACAACGTCTATTAGGGATGGTAAATCCTCTCTTAGTGAGGTTGTCAATGGTGAGAATGCTTTTGTTCAACACAAGCCATATGAAATGATTAATTTTAAGAGTAATCTCTTTGAACCATATTTTTCTCCAGTCAAAGTGGAAAGGAATATCACCTGTAAATAATTAATACCCAGTATTAACTGAGTATTCACCATCAAATGGCTTGACCTAGATGAACTCATCTTTAGCTTGAATCTTTAGCTTATTGGATTATGAATGAGAATCCTTTGATATCAGCAAGAAGGGATTTAGAGAAAGGAACTTCAGTATGCAGGTTCTTCCATTGGAGTTTCCCATTGACAGTATATATAATCATTGGATTTTTGTCCAACATCTACTGTGAGGTTACTTTTAAGTTGTTTCAAGGAGCTATTATTCTTAAGACTCTGGAAATTAGCCTAGTTATCTTCCTAGAATAGAATGTCTTCACCATTTCCTAAATTCCACTTGCAACCTTTGTCCCAAGCCCTCCTTGTCTTGAACAGATTATTCCAGAAAATGGAGCCAGATGGTAAATATTATCATGGTTATAAAATGATCATGATAAATATTATCATTGTTAGAAAATGGGTGCTCCTTGATATAAAATGATTATGGTAAACATTATTTTTTAATTTTCTTAAGTGATTAGAAAATACCATAGTCACCTAAGACTGTGAGAATGTGGGACAAGGTTTTTAGGATGGAAAACAAATTCTAAATTTAGGGGTCGGCAGGGGAATGACTAGTTTATATATATATATATATATATATATATATATAAGTTGAAATAAAACCATTTGAGATTTAAATATGATGAAATCATAAATATAAAATAAATTATACATACTTTAATAAAACCATTTCAATTTGATACTTAAAAGTTAAATAAGCTAAAATAAAACCATTACAATTGATTAATTGACAATATCTGATACTCATATCATTTATTTGAAATTTAAATACACCAACAATTGTCAATATTACAAAAACAAGATGACAATTTTTAACTAAAGAATTAGAATCAAAATCTGAAACAACATCCATGAAATCCTCACTATAACTACCAAACTCATCCTCAACAAAGAGCCCAAGCAATCATCGTTGCACAATATTTTCCTCTTTTACTTGCCTTAGCTTCTCATGATTTGTTTCCCATTGTAATGTTGGGGTATACTGTTACTCAATTGCTTTTCGATCTATAAGATGAAAAACATTGTGTACAACTACAAGTTTCTTCTCTTTCTAAGATGTAAACCTATTTCTCTTAATAGAGTGGATCCAACCCTATATATACTAATTTATCTCCTAGTTAGAGGAACTAGAACCCTAGAAAATTAGTAAAATTAAAAGTGTTCGTAGCATTTGTAAATGCCCATATAGTTTCCACCAGCTCACCATCTTGTCTTGTGCCAAGGTTACTCAGGCCATATTTGTTAAATTCTTGTACCCATCACGTTTAGTGAAGCCAGGCAACTCCAACCTGGCCTATGAAACCTCCTTTGGACTAAACATTTTTAAAGGGTCTTCATAAGGATCTTTTTCACCTCATTATCATCCAAAGGGATAACTCTATTTGGCCTCTCCACATAACATTTCAGATTAAGTGCATATGTAACCATCTGAAGTGGGGTGTTCAACTTCTCCCATAAAAGTTAAATAATGGGATGAATATGTTCATGGTATAACTCCAAAGTGGGGTCCCTCACCGAATAACTACCTTCATTTTCCCAGTAATGTTTTCAATGCACTCATATCTCACCAAGATTGGGGCTATTAGAATCTCATTATTTGATGACGCTAAAAAATGGAGATATAATTGATGTGATGTATATCACATCAGCTCAAAATGTCTCCCTCAACACCACTTTCTTCACTCTCTTTCTTTTCTCTACCTTGGAATCATGACATATAGTCCAATATTTTATCATAATAATAACTTTTAGGGGATCCTACAACTTAAGTATCCTTTCCAACAAAATAAAATAGGATGCAAAGTGAGTGTTAACTGGTTTGAGAAATTCCTTCATTGTAAAGCTTCAAAAGAGTGTCAATGATGTGTGGTGATTACATATGAACATCTACACATCATTCACCTCAACCAATAACTTTATGAGCCACTGAATCCTCCCCATGTCTCTCAGTGCATTGGTCATGATATACATGCAACATAGGCTCCAACAAATATGATTGTAGGTATCCTTCACTAGCTTTCTTACTGGTCTGTACACATAAGTTGTATTTTTTATGACATGTACATCATTTGAAGGTCCAACCTCTTCAATGACATCCTTAAAAATTTGGAATTGAAACTTGACGTCTTTTTACTTCCTAAAACAATTAATTGTTCTCAAGAAATGCATTCCATCTTTGCAAGGGGAAATTATATTGATGAGTAGTTTGTGTCTAATATTTATCCACTCATCCAAGATAGTGTTGCATCCATGTGACCTTCATCTCCTCCATTTAAAAATTAATCTTGGAATAGTTTCTATCCTAAATTGTTGTCCTAGGTTTGGTGTCTCTATGTGGCACATAGCTTGTACCTTCTTTTTCTATCTTGGCCATAACCTTCGTGTAAAAAGGAGAGGGAGTGGAATGAAATGGGATCCTAATAGCATAATTTTCCTCTTCCCTTGCCTTTGAATCAAACATTTCTACAACTAGATTAGGGGAAAACCCCACATTCTTTCTCTTCTCTATGATTTCCACTTTTTACATTCCAAAACTACAACAAGCCAAAATGTTATTTTTAGTTCCAAGATAGCTCAAAGGGGTGTCATCCTTAGTGCTAGTACCATGAAATTCCAAAATGACATTGGTGGTATTTCCATTATAACGTCTAACAATGTATACTCTTTGGTTAAGCCTTAAAAATACCAACCCCCTTCTTGCATTACTATATATAATGTTAAAAACGTTGAAAATGGGGTCCATTTGTGTCAATTTGTAAATGGGGTTTTTTATTTTATTTTAAAAGGGATTCTCGAAACAATAATGACCTGCTAATAGTGTTGTAAATGTGGCACAAATGTAATGCTAATTGTGTCGCATTTGCACCACATTTGTGTAACGTTACTTTTAACTGTGCGGTCCCACATTTCCTATTTAGTCCCAAGTGAATGCCATTTTTAGTACACCTCTCATATTCAATCTTGTGAAGTTAGAGAAGAAGCTCAAATAACCTAGTGTTTTTTCTACATAAAAAGAAAGGTAAGTTAAAAAAAATTTAATTTGAATTTTCCTTTTCTTTTGCAAATAATTGATATCAAGTTCAAATAGGTTATTAATTTTGTTTCAGTGTCAATAAAACACATTATAATAAATTTATTCCATGGGACCACATATCCTTAAGTAATTTTGTTGATAAAATTAATTAAACAAATGCATTCCATGACACGTACGCATATCCTAGAGTTACTTTTTCAAATAATTCATGCTTTGTGTATGATTTGTTTTTTAACATTATACAACAAAATAATTGCATTATACTTCAATATATATCCATACCCTAAACTTAAACTCTCTTTTTTGCATAGGCTTCAAGTATGCGAAAAAGGTTGTGGAGTCTAGCTTTACATAAAACTTCTTCAAACTTGTGATAAAGTTCAAATTTTGCCAAACTTTATTCTCAAATAACATGAAATCCTTTATCGATTATTTTTTACATGGTTTTTTTAATGTGATTTTGCATTATCTTCCCTTAAGGTAAAATTTATCTAGATAATTATTCATCAATTTAAATTTATTAAAATGATGATTAAAACATTAGGTTTCAAGAAAAATAAATGTGGGTTCCTTTTTCACGTTGGTTTGAAATAGTTGTAGAAATGTGAAATATGGTTGTTTGCACTACTTTCGTATGTGATACAATGTCTAAAAATAATAATGATCACCTTATGTCATGATTAAAAGAAATTATAGGGTATTCTAAAACTCCCTAGAAAATTAGAATGAGCGCAAGGTCAACCAAGGTGAAAACTCCCCTAATGATCAAATGCAAAACTCAACAATACTTCTAATTATAACAAGTTAACAAAGATGTGTTCTAAGGATGGTCGTAGATACACACTTTCAAAATTAACCACAAACATTGTGGAACTCTATAGGAACCCAAAAAATGTTTACATTACACAACACTTGGGGATACAATTAGTTGCACTAAGGAAATTAATAAATACCAACTAGTTATTTTCATCTCATACCCCTGCTCATCCAACCGCCAAGAAAACACGTCCACACAACCACCTAAAGTTTAATTAGCTTTTAGATTATAATGTGTAGAGATTCCTCAAGATAGCCAAGATGGCCAAGAAGGTTATCCATGCATACAAAATGATTTGTTTTGGGTGTAAAGTGCTAAAAATGGTCATGCCACTGAAGTATGTATAGTCCTCTTCCAGTCAACTTACATGGTTGCATGTTTATTACAACATTTGTAACCCTAATAGCTGAAAAAATACACTAAAAAAATATATTTGTAACCCTAACAACAACACACAAACCCCTTGTAAACTTCTACATATATCTAGCCTTTGCAAACTCATGTTTCTCCTTTAGAGGGAAAGTAGAATTGTTCCAACATAAAAGAGGGAATACAAAAGGATTCTCACCCATTGTTGAATAGTAGATTTATTTACATTTTGTAACAATATGCATGCCTTCATAATGTTTCAACATTGTTAGTACATTTTTTACTAGGGAATCTTTTTTTATCTGCAAATGGAAATATGAAAAGTTGTAACCTGCAAATTTTGGCAAGTTTTTGCAAAATAATGATATTTTTATAATTGTTGTATTGGTATTTGGTTTTAGCTAATACTTATAAAATAATGTAGTTATCTTTATTGTTGCAGAAATGTCAACCTCTGAAAATTCAATTTTATCTTCATCACATCCAGAATCATCTACACACTCATATGTAGACAGTATAGATATTGTGGGCAAATATAAAGAAAATATGGATTTGACAGAGGAAAATTTGGGAAATTATGTTGAAGAGGAAGAGGTTGAAAGCATTTTCAATGGTGCACAGAGAAACAATAAGTTGGTAACAATTGTGAAAAATCTGCATGCAAAAAGGAGAAAATATCATATTACACCTTGTGAGAAAGAGTCCAAAAATGATTTGGAACTTATGCCTAAGGCGTTGAAGAAATATCAATTTGATTTCCCCAATTGGCAACATTATGGGGGCTTGACCAATGGATAAACCACTTCCAGCACCTTATAAAGAATTTATATTTTGGAAGCAGAGCTACATGATATGGCCTTCTACTATTCCCAATGTTGGTATTGGGCTATTCACTTTGACGGTAGTTAATGTCGGTTCAACTACTCAATGTTCAGTCATTCTGCCAAAATTACTTTTTTGTGGCCCAATGTACTGGTTTTGCAGATTGGATTCATGTGGCGAGCTACAAAGTCAGTATGTCCAAATATGGCATATTTTGTAACACAAAGTCAATGAAAGAACAGTTTCGTATATCCCCAGAGAAAACGTAATGTATGTATGATCGTATGTACATCTATGGGACATGCCCTTATGCATTTAAAAATATTATGGGTTTCATCAATAGTACTTGTAAGTGTTCACATCTGGTATCTCACAATTGTCAATTTATAGAATGTACCAATGACAAAGCAGATGAAATGAAAGGGCCAATATGACCACTTTATGTCATGGTGGAGGCAATAAAAAATATCAAAGCTAGTGAAGAACTTCTAATTAACTATAGTTTTATAGGAAAAGCACACCAGTGAGATTGAGGAAAAAAATAATGTTACCATTGATGATTGTTGCATATGTATTGGTTATTTGAAACCTAACTTTTGTCACAATTGAATTTCATTACTTTTTTGAAAAACATCTAATGTTATATTTTTTATGTTATGTAAAATATTATTTCTTCCATAGTACAAGATTTTATAAAAATAGAATAATTTGATGATATTTTGTCTAATGAATTGTATACAAATTTGATGAACAAGATGGAATTTTTGAAAAACAAAATTGTGTTGTGGGTTGTCACTACCTTTACACTCAAATAAGAATCCTACTCCATCCCTTGCACCACATTTAGCATCACCTCCACTATCACCTCATGTTGCAGTACAACCTTATAGAAGATCCATTAGAATATATGACAATGTTTGATTGTTTGTCGTCAGTCCTTTGAGACATTCATTTATAGGGTGTTCATTTATACCTTCTACACTACCTATATATATTATGGATCCTTTACAACAATGAACCCCTAGACTAGTACAATCATGGTATGAGTTTTGTAAAGAAATTAAGGAAAGAATACCAATGCCTCCACCTCAGCGAAATCCTTTTCCTTGTAATATTATTTTTTAAAATGTTAGTTGCTACCTATGAGTTGTAATATGTCAATTATTAATGTTTGTGATTATGTGTGTGTGTGTGTGTCCTATTTTTTCTCCTACTTTGAATATTATATGTTGTACTTGTTTTAACAAGTTGAGTAGTTTCCACAAGAGCATGATGGTTGCATTGACTATGTTATCCTTCTTAGACTGATATCCTTATTATTAATGTTATGAATTAAACATATCAAACTTAGCATAAATGGTGGTAAATTTTTGAAAATAATATAATAGAAAACACATTTAACCAAAACAATTATGAAAAAATTCATGAAAATTTAACTAAAATCCAACTCTATCTTTAGCTTAATCCCTTTTGACCTCCCTTCTTTAACAACTAGTGGAAGTTTTGTCTCGACCATCTCTACACTTAGATTGTGTTAAATCTAGTCAAGTATTATTTTTAGTAAGGCGTACACCTAGTATGAGTCTAAAACAATTGATACGACACCTTAAACACTAATATGACACCCTAAAAACTAGTGGGTCACCCTTAAACACTAATCAGATCACACTTAAACACTCATACAACACGACTTAACATTAATATGGCATCCTAAACACTAATATGACACCTCAAACACGAATGGGTAACCCCTAATAACACAAATAAACACAGTTAAATAATGATGAATAGCCTTATACTACACAACATGCAAATGTGACCATAAACATTGATATGACACCCTAAACACTAATAAGGCACCCTAAACACTAACATGATACCCTAAACAACAATGTAACCCTTAAAACCAATAGGTCACAAAACACTCACTTAACATTTCAAACACTAATAATAACATAAATTAATGACACTCTAAAGACTACACTTAGTGCAAAATAAACCCTTTAAAAAACATCCACACCCTTAACATTGCTAAACCCTAAGTAATGTGATGCCACCTAAACACTAATGAGAAACCTTAATAACACTAAACACTAAGGGTCACCCTTAATAAAAAAATTCATACACCCTAAACAATTTTGAAGACCCTAGCACTGCATAACACTACTAGGTCAAATGACACATAAACACTCATATGAACATCACCAAGCATTGATATGACACCTTGAACACTAATGGGTCACCCTTAATAACAAAATTTAGACACCATAAACAGTAATGGGACTCCCACCTCATAAAGACAGTAAACACTAATGAGACTCCCTAAACACTCATACAACATAGTAAAAAACTAACGAGGCTCGCTAAATACTCATATGAAACACTAAACATTAATGATGCTCCCTAAACACTAATATCAAACACTAAACACCAATGGACACCCTAAACACTAATAAGGCCCTAACACTTAAACACTCCTTATAACAAAATTTAGTATCAAACACTAAACACATAAAAAAACTCATGTGACACACTAAACACTCACATATCACACCAAACATTAATAAGACACTCTAAATAGTAATGTGACACCCTCAGCACTAATGGGTCACCCTTAATAACATAATTAAGATGCAATAAACACTAATACAACATGCTAAATACTCATACAACACATTGAACAATAATAAAACACCCTAAAGACTAATATGACACCCTAAACACCAGTTGACCACCCTTAATAACATATTTTGAATGCCACAAACACTCATACGAAACACTAAATACTCATACAACACACTAAAAACTCACATGGGACTCCCTAAACAAACTCATACAAATACATGGGTATTTCTCTCTATAGATTAACTATATATAGTATAGTGGTTCTCCTTTATCTATCCTATATAGCTTGGATCCCTAGTATAGATAGATAATTGGGACCATGAATGTTATAGATTGGGACCCCCTCTCCCAATCCTCGTATGGATATAAGGGGAGATGTGATTCAAATATAAAGAGGGGGCCTATCTAGACTCTTATACACTCTATATTTGTTTAAGGGTCTAGTGATTTAGGTTTTTCTTAAAAATAAATTTCGAGGGTGGCACAAATGTGGCACACATGTGCATCATTATCACCTCTAACCTAAAAAACATAAAATGGGATCCCAAAAGGCAATCCCACTTTATTTCATTTCTTTTAGGCACCAACAAATGGAAAGAAGAAAGCGAAAATGGAGAGGAAAGGAGAATTCTACAAATGATAGCAAGAAGTAAGTGGAAATAGTAAAGAAACAAAAAATGAGGAGAAAGGAACATAGACATCACAGAGGACAACATAGAAAAAAAATGTGGCACCAACATAAATATGGAGCAAAACTAACACCTAGAAGGAAAGAAAACCCTCCATTGGAAGAAGAAGAAGAGTATGTGACAAATCCTAAATTACAGGTATGCAGATTTTTATTTAAATTTGATAAATAATGTATGTGAACTATAGGATGTAAAATGCAAATCTTAGGATAAATTGTGTAAACCCTATAATAGATTTGAAAGGAAATTATGTAAATCATAAATAAAATCTAAAAACCCTAGGATAAATCCTGTAAACCCTAGTGTAAAATGTGTAAACCCTAGGGTAAATTATTTACAGTATAAAGAATATTGTGTAAACCATAATGTTCCATTGTGGCAAACCATTTTAGGTGCTTTCAAACCATAGGGAATGTTGTGTAAACCCTAGGTAAAATTGAGTAAATTCTAGGGTAATTGTGTAAACCCTAAGCCACACTATAATATTCGATTAACACAAATTTTTAAATTGGAATACAAGAAATATATTGCTTGCTCCTTCACATTAGGCTTGTTATTTTGATAAACCCTAGGGATGCCTGGGGCATCTCCTAGTGATTTTTATGGGTGTATTACTTATTTTTTTTGTGACCATGGCTTTCTTTTATTCCTTACGGAAACTTAGTGGTTACCATCCATTTAATTAGGTCCATACCAATTATGAGGTTGCAAGGCATGTTGTTCCATCTTCATATTTTGATATAGTATATAATTATGATCAAGATAAAATCCTCTTGTATTTTGATAAATACCACCCCAATTTGCCAATAGGACCTAGGGCCAAGTCTCCTATGCATTCTACTGTAAAATCACTACCCTAGAAATAACTATGGAATTTCTATCTCCCACATTCCACTACCCATAGTGATGATGATCAAGCTTTGAGGCAGACATGTGGATGGTACAATAGTGATGGCTTCCAAAGCAAAGAGGCAAACCAGTGAATGATCCTCCTAATGTTATGTTTTCATAAAATTCTAGTGATGATCCAAGTTTCTACCTTACATCGAGTTTTGTTCCTTCCATTTATACATTCATTAATGGTGTTCTTTATGCTTTTGATGGTTCACTAGAATCAATTCCTAGTGAATGCAGTCATAGCAACAATGATTTCTTCTCTCCTTCTTGCACATGATATGAATGAACACAATTGTATCTCTACCACTTCTCTTGAATGTTTTCAATAAACAGATGAGCATTTTTCTACTTCTCTTAGAAAAATGGACATGTTGAATTTCCTAATGACATGTGATTGCATAGTCTAGTTTCCTCTCCTAGTTTGGATGTCATTCTCAACTTTGCATTTGATTCAAAGTGTAATATACCTTTAGAGCTTCAATTTAAATTAAACTTGTGATTAAACCCCAAGACTCTTTACGCAATGTGGTTTCAAATGAGACATGGATTATTACTTTTAAACAAAATAGTGTCCCTATGAGAACTAAATGGAGAAGGAAAATATGAGGAAGAAGTATGTACATTTAGTTGTTCAAATCTTGCGACCCAGGAGGTCCCTTCTTTTGAGACTTAGGAAAAAGAGGGGGGTATCTCGTAATTCACAGTGCGGAACTAAGCAGAAAACTTTTTAAAAAGCTAGCTATTCAAGAAAATACCGAATACTTTTCTACTGGTCGAAAACATAGACCCAAAAAGATAGAATTAGGCTTGTGGATACAAAAGCCTTTTTTTCCCTCCAAGATATCTCTCAAAATGAATGGTATGAATTGAAGAAACTCATCTTCAAAGAGGGTCTTTAAGTGGGTGTCCCCACACTTGAAAAGATGAATTTTAGTATTTAGAACATAGAGGCAAGGCTACATATGATATTTACCCTCCTTACATCAACGCTGAGAAAGCTTATATGGGGCAAAATGCCATGAGAAAATACCAATAAAAATAATAGATTGTTATATGGCAATAGATTATTGTGAGACGTTCATATCTTGTTTTGGCGTATTTAAAATTATATATTCTATAGCACCCCATTTTGTGAAATCAAGATCTACAACAAAGTGGTCCATCAATTGGTGGGTTTAGTAATATTATTTTCATTTTTCTCCTATTGTCGTGTCTTCTCATCTCCTATAGACTCGTATTGTTTATTTTGGTTGTTAACATCAGAATTCAAAAATTAATTCTCATGTTCATTAAAAACTACACTTGGGCATAAATTTGTATTTCATGCACTTAAAAATATATTCATTTTTGGTCTCTTTTTAAAAAGGTTATTTTCTCTCAGTGCATTTTATAATTTTGGTTTTGATATTAGAGAGGACACAATCTATCCAGAAAGATATTTGATGCCTTTACCTGTGGCGTCTTTAGAGATCAGCGGTTCGGCACAATATGACATGGATGAGGATTTAGACAAAACTCATGTGTCATCTCGACGTTGATACATTTACCGGCTCTAGAGATCTAGGTTTGGCACAATATGTCTGAGGATTTAGACAAAAATTGTGTGCCACCTCAACGTTCATTGACCTCTACCCACCCACCACAGAGGTATAAGTTTATAATATATTTTGTAATTTAATAATATTTTTCATATGTAAAATTATAATTTTTCATAATTTTACATCTCCATAATGAAAGGTCTACTACTTATAGAGACCTACAGGAGCCATCTGCTCTTAAGGTGTCCCTAGCACGGAGCTATAAATCGACAATTTATTTGTTAATATAAAAAAATTTCTCTTAATTGAACAATTATAATATGACTTGATTATGACAGGTCTACATCTCATATCAACCAACACGAGGCTGAGGACAATCATAAGATGAGGGAGTCATTTGTGCAGAGGTATATAGTTTTCATTTCTTATTTAAAATGATTTTAATTAATTCTTTTATAAAGAGTTAGACATATTTTTACATATCCTCATCAGAGGCAGGTCCTTCTTACCCTGTTAGTAATTAAAAAAATAAAAAAGTGAAACAGTGAAAGACTGCCCCAAAAAGTATAAATGGCCTAATCCCTAGTGGATTAATGGAGGATGACAATGCATTATGCCCCCTCCAGTAGCAAACGTTGATAGACCCTCTCATTTTGTTTGTAGTAATTATAAACATTAGGTGCAAGAGGACCTCAAAATGGACCTTTATGTAAATGATACTATGAAAATATTAATGGATATTTGGAACAAGTATTTTAATATATTTTATTTGAGCTAGAATAATGTATCATTGTATTAGTTTAAATTTTTTTTCAATTGATTTTATGTCATTTTTAGTGATTTTTTTTTTTTGTGGTTGCGGACATTTTTAAAAAAGAATAGTTGACCGAACACAAAAAACGTTTCATTCATATTGTCATCTAGAGTTGTTGCAAATCCCACTTGAGAGACAGAGAATGTTGGTTGATGTAACTTTCGTAGGGTTCGAGAGGACCCTCTATGACCCAATGATAATTGGAAAAATTGCATCAAAAGGGTTTCGAAGAATAAAGAGGAACTTGAGGGTAATTACATTGTGTAAATTATTATTTTAATAAAATAGTATATAGTTTTAAAATATTTTTTATATTTAAAATTTGCAGGTTCACTACTAAGGAAACACAAATGATGAGAGGAGACGTCTTCAACCACCTGAAATAGAGAAAAATGTTTGGTCCAATTTGTGTGACAAGTGGCTAGCAAAAGACACTAATAGGGTTGCAGGTTAGTCACTGAAAGAAATGATATATGTTGATATTTGAATTGTAAGGAGGACTATTTGAAAATTTGCACTTTGGTTGATAAACATGTTTTCTTTAATTTGATATTTTATGGTGTCTACTTTCTATTGGTGTCTTATAAAAGGCAAATATGGTCTAAAATCAAAATGTAATAGTAATTGTATAACACGGTCGTCGATTAAAAATTTAATACATATTACAATTGATGTAGGTATCAAAAGTAATGCGTTGAAGAGGTATAAAACAAAAGTCTGAAAAGGATTTTTAGTGACTCATCGTTTAGGCCAATAAAACTTAAAAGAGACTGCTAATAAATTTGTAAGCTCTATATAAGTTATTTATAGAGTAATCATTTTTTGTTTTAATATATTTTTAAATAAAAATATTAATATATGTAATTTAATCATACATTTTTAATTGCAAGAAGAGCGCTACAAGAAGCATGCAACAAAGTGTGGCATAAACATATTTGGGATGGAACACAAAAACATTTAATTAGTGGGTCCAAGATAATCAATTTGAACTGAAAATACATGTAGTGTTCGATTTGTTGTACACAAGCTATAAATAAAAATTAAACACTTTTACCATTTTATCATTAAAATTTTTCAGAATAAAACAAATTGGAAGGATGAAGAGGATTTACAGAAGGATGTGGATGATCAAGTTCAGGAAGAGCAAGAAGATTGACAAGGAGCGTGATGAAAAGGATGATGCACGACGACCATGAGTATTCAGTTCAAGAACGAGCAAGCAAGATTGTGAGGATCATGAGGAGGAGAACAAGACCAATCACTTGGATATTTAAGATGTAGTTTTGCAATCTATTTGTTTTTTAATTCAGAAGGAACCCCTTAATACTCCCTCGAAATTACAATGTTTTTTTATTAGAGGTAAAAAAGGGTTGAGGGGACCCTACCCCAAACATCGAACACTCTCTATAAGAGCAAAAAACAACATTACAATAATATCAAAAAACTATAATATAATTGTTCATAGTAATAAGAGCTCTCTTGAGCCCATAAAGAGAAACTAACAGCAACAAAAAACACAGATGAACTAACAAAATTGATGAAAGTAACAACCAGTAACAGAGACAGTGAAAAATCAAAACAACCCATCCCAGGTCATTTGTAGGCTTTTTCAAGCCCCTCCAACACCTTAGCCCATTCTTTCGCCAAAGCTTCAATATTAACCGCCAAGGATCCCAAGTCGAAACCATCCGGGGTAGCCTTTCTCTTCCTTCCTTGACTATCCACGGCACAATAGGTATTAGAGAGCTGCCCTAGAATTTGAATATGTTGCAGGGTCAATTTCACCATCAAAATGCTCCATTCCATATAACTATGAAGAATTTCCTTAACTTGATCCATCTCTTTGGTTATGGTACCAAAGTTGGCCTTTAAAACCTCAATCTCTCCACCCTGCCCAAAGCTAACCGCTACCTCCACCTGCTCTTTCATCTTATGCCAGTCATTAAATTAAAACTGGACCGAGCTATTAGTGATCCACATATCACCTTTGAGTTCCTCTATATTTGCCACCATCCTTTCCAAGTGGTTTTCCCCTTTGATCGGACCAATGTGACCCATTTCCTCAAAGTGTTGTTCCAGTTGAGCATTAATAGGGGTCGAGACATCCTGTTTGTTGGACTCACCCTTGGTGTTCGACGGGGAGCAAGGGGTCTGCTTGAAATAACAATGTTATATATGGTTGTAAATCACATTTTAAATTGAAGCAATGACTTATTTTATTATTTTAAAACCTCCAATATATTACATTCAAAACTTTTTGTGTTTATTTTCACAATAATTCATTCAAATCTCCTCATTTTCCATTTAGAGGATTGACTAAATCCCTCTTGAACCAATTCGTTGAAAGACTCAACTAAACATGGACTTGTCTCAGCAAACCTACTAAACAAGAAAACATGATAAAGTTACCTAAAACCAACTCATAAATTTGTGCACACCTAATTACATGACATGGGAGATCTTATTTATCTTCTATCCTTCCTTATTTAATCAATTTGTTTAATTGACAACTCACTACAAAATATCACTCTTACCATTACATCACACATACAATTTTTTAAATTGAAACTAATGGAGTAAAAGATCACCCCTCACACACCTAATATTCCTATAGAAATATAAACAACTAAAAAATCAAATGTTGGCAACCTCAAGATGCTCCCGCATTAGATTGCTACCAATTTTGCTCCACGGTGGGTGCCAAAAACTATTGGGCAAGAAAATTTGTCATATGTAGAAATTGATGGGTATCTACCAATGCTCTTGAATAGAAGTCCCTCTACTTGAATGGTACAGCTCCATGTTATTATGTATGAATGAAATACAAATATGTGGTGTCCTTAGAGGCTAGGGATCCAATAGGAATACTCCATTGTATTCTACGGAAAAATATTGCCCCATGGTGAATGTGCAAGGGAGGACATTTGATGAGTGGTTAGGAAAGGGTAGTGGGAAAAAAGAGGGGGGAGATTAATAGTTGTAGGCATAAATACTCAGATTATTATAGCTCACTTAATTGCAGAGTACCCCCCTTCAACAAACATAGCTACCCCCGCAACACAACTTTGCCCTCCCCATAACAAGATAAGACAAGACTTCCACCCATCACAACCCTCTCCTCCTAGTAATCTCCTTATCAACCATACTCAGGAAAGAAACTCATTTCTCTTTTATTGAAGTTGTTAACGAAGCTATCAATGAGTGGGAGAATGGAACGAACATAGTTATGAGGGAATAGATAGAAATAAATGTCTCATTTCTTTACTTCAAGTGATAATCTCTCTTGGCCTTACAAAATTAGACATACCCTTAAGAATATGCAGGGTGTCATTAAAATGTATAGACATCAAGAAGAACCATATGCAGTGATTAATCCCTACATGACATTTCATTTGCCCATCACAACCTATATGCAATAAATTAAAAAAATCCTAGGAAAGAACATTAAGTCCCCTTTTATTTATTAAACATGTAACTTATAAAATTTTAGATTATAGTCACCTTACATTCGTGCATAGGTATCAGAAGTGTCATGTATTTCTCACATATTTTAAAGAATGTAGAATCAGGGGGAATTAGGCCAAGACCTATTCAATAATGAAGAGAGTTTTATGTGGGAGAATTATCCATAGTGTGAACTGGGAGTACCTCAACTTTTGATGAAGAATGCATTTTCCGTATGATCCTACAATCTGCATAGACACCCTGGACCATTGTGAATGTAGAAACAAACACTTAAAAGAAACAATTATTCTGAGACCTCCCAATGCGAGCTCGAGATTCTAACAATTAGAGACTATGCTCACGTATGATCAGCTATTTGATACTTCATTGATGAACCTCTCACTTAGCTCATTTATCTCACTTGCAAAAGACTCACTTATAAATCACTCTAGCTCCCTGTAGTGATGAATATGAATTTCTTACCTTTTCTGCACCTTGTGATGCTCAAGTGTCAATATTCCCTACTGAACATCAATTTATAACTTACAAAGTGATTAGTTTCTAAGGTTACCCATATGTTGTGTTTCATTTATGTTGTTTTAACTTTTCATAAAATAAAATTTCACAAAATAGTTTTTTTTAAAGAAAATATAAAAAATTAAAAAAGGTGTCATGGGGATGTCTAATTGTCTCCAAAACATGTGGGACAACCCCTAATTTTCTAGAATGTGAGACCATGACCTGTTATTTATCTCGAACATATCTTTCATTTTTCTCCAATTGGTGGACCTCTTGAACCTTATGGCATGGGGGACGTTTCCATCCTCTGTGTCGTTTATGATGCATTATTATTTTTAGAAAATTTCCATTTTTAGAAGGCTACTTTTCATGGATATGCTATTCTGGGAAATTGTTGTCTTTTGCCTTTCCTTCATTTTTCATCTAAAAATATATATGTCCCGAGTGATAATAACACATTTGCAACCCATTGGAAATTAATATTTTCTATGTACATAGATGCCCAGGAGAATCATCACATATGTTATTTAGATAGTATAGTTAGTAAAAATGGCCTCAATTTGTGACGAGATATGCACATTTTTATATTCATCTATATCGTCGCGTTATCTCATGCTCCAAATTTCACTACTATTCGCTAGTGCGAGAGTATCTTGGAAATTAAATGGGATATGTCACTTTGTGTGTAGATGTCAAGCATATTATACCATGGCATCCATATAATGGAATCAATGAGTATTATATGACAAAATGGAATCTTCAACAAATTCCTTATATTGACAAAAAAATTAGCTTCAATCTGTGATGCAGGTTTTTTCTCTACATTGCTCTATTAGACAATAATTAGCTGATCACCCGCTCTACCTAGATCAATGGGAATATTGAGGAAGAAGAATTTAGGGCACAAATAACAAGTGCAATACTCTACCTATATAATTAGATCATATAACAGTCTCTATAATTTTGAAATAGTTTTTTTCAGCTTGAAGTGTTCCTGTGCAGAGGAAGAGATGGCCAAATATTTACAAAGTTAGATAAATCCGATAGTATGAATTACATGAGTTATGAAGATAATCCTCACCTTATTTCTTGGTCATGAAACTTACTTCTTGTAAACAATGAGCGCGACGTCCCCACTACATAGTATTATATAAACAATTGAGGGTTTGGAAGATCATTACCTCCATATTAGAGGAGTAATGGGAATGGATTTATAATGAAGCAACTGAAATGATGTCCAAAGAAATGGTAATGGAGAAAACTTGTTAGGTCTTCCAGACAGATGAAGTAATCTCGTATCACATTAGGATAGAAACAACACGACTTAGAGGATAAAATTTCCAAATTTTAACTTTGTCAAATATTTATGGAGTTGGGAAAATCCCTATGTCCTATAGTATTTAGGAAATATGGTGCATTATTTAGTAGAATGCAATCCTTAACTTGATTGTGATAAGTGGCATAAACGAGATTGGATAGAGAGGGTGAGTGGAAAAAGCACTGTAAAACACCACAAGGGATGAAACTGGTCACATGAAAGACCAGAGAAGGGGATAGGCTTGGCGAGACAATTTTTTGGAGTCCCATTGGTGCATTTCTTCAAAACTTCTGGGAATCTAAGTCAGTGCAACTTAAACGATGTTGTTGTCTTATATGCATGCGCAAGTAAAAAGGTGGATTTTCCTGGTGGCCTTTCAACTGGGGATCCAACAGGGGCACTCCAGTGACCATGCGGAAAAGCTAGCAATTTCTTGCTAGAGAGGACTGTTATGAGAGCGAGAAAGGGAGTGAGAATATGAGGTAGGAGGAACTAATGCTGCAAGTAGAACAATTTTGTGTCCCATGTGCAAAAAATCATTTGGGACATTTTCTGGAATAAATTATGCATTTGAACCTGGTAGTGATATGTACTCCAAACATGACAACAATGACTAACTCCCATTTAATGCATACACTTGGAGAGAAACTTGTCAGAGGCATTATCTCAAGCATATCGACTTTTCACTGCACTTATTTATATTGATGTTGATTGGATAGGAAATTTTGGGATAGAATTTTATATCATCCAATGATTCTTCTGAGCAACCCCTGGAAAACATAGCCTTTTTTCTTAGGATTTTTGGTTATGCATGCAGAAGCAAAATCTCTGTGGGAAAAATTGCTTGTCTTGTGAAGAACTTGACAACTACCATCACTTAGAAGAAATTTAGAAATAGAACCCTTTCCAATGAGGAGCTCATTACAATTTGATCCCAAATCCTTGACTCCTCGTCTTAGGGAAGAACTTCCACAAAGCTCAGGTGATGTTTTGAGCTTGCAAACTCCTTCACATTCCTACTGAAATACTCAGTCCCTTTCACTAAAGTTAAGGTGAATCTAAATTTTACCTCATGAAACTCCTCTAAAGTCACTGAAAAAGATCAAAGAAGTGCATTATACCACATACACTCAAAATATTTCAATGTAGTCATAGAGTTAAATTTTGGAGAATAAGAGAGAGGAAGAACGTAAAGGATGTCAGTCCTAATGAAGTGCAAAGGATTATTCCATGGAGATGAAGCTCTGAAGTTCTCTATGAATCTGTTGCCCTCGAAAAACTCCTTAAAACTTGCACTTCATGTCGAATAGTTCTCTGTCCCGTGTTGATGAAAAGATCCCCACTCCCTCGAATTCCCAGTTGTAAATGATTTACTCTTTCTACAGACGAGAAACTTCCGTTAGAGTTGATAAACCTATGGACACCTTGAACATGAAGTGATTTAGGAACATTAATTAAAAGAATAAGTTGTGGTTCAAAAGTGTTCTAAGATCTTTCGGAGATCTCTTCTTAAGATACTTAAGCTTTTGGCCAAATCCTGCCTTGGGTAAGTGCACCAAGTTGGGGGGCCAAAAGGGGGTCTTAAGTGGACGTATTTTTCTGAAAAAATAAAAAACTTCAACTTTTATGAGTTTTTTGAAATAGTTACACTCAAAATTGGAAGATGTTGTAGAAATATGAATCATATAATTTTGAGTCTAGTTTCTACGCTACTAAATTTTATTGAAAACAAATAAGTTTAAGTGGGTCAAACAACTAAAATACCAATAAGATACTCATATTTTTGTTAAAAAAAAACATAATAGAGTGAATTTCGTGCCCCCCCACCATTTTTTGAGCACCATTGAGTATTTTTGAAAACCCTTTGGTAGAAAGATAGCTAGGAGCATCTAGTTTGTGTTAGAATTTTTTTTAGATTATTTTAACAAGTACTTTTTTATTTATGATTTTTCTAGTACATAAATTTTATGTTTTGAAAAATAACGAAGCTCCGACCGTGCCCCCCCTAATTACCTCAAAAACTATCAAAAATTGGATTTTTTTAATATGTATAGAATTATACCTAGTTTGTGCTAGTATAATTTTGTTTCAATTTTGATGACTCAAACAAAAGATACATGATGAAAGATAGACATATTTAAACTTCAAAAAATAGCTATAAAAAGGCATAATTAGAAAATAAATAATATAGAAACCTTGTATTAGTCAGAAAATTTGAAAAATTATATTTTTAGAAAGAAGAAACTCTGCTCTACATCGTGGTATTTTTTTTAAAATGGATCGATTGTTTTATTTTGATTTATCATAGAGGAAGTGGCATTTTTACATTTTCTTGCAAAAACACGTTGTTTGATGTGTTTGTGTAGGTCCATGCCTCAAGGTTGGGGATCCAAACCGGATCCCAAGCCTTGAGGCATGGTTTGGAAAAAGATAAAACACAAAACACGTACGCGTTATAACACGTACACGCTATAACACGTTCGTGTTCTGTATAGTATGGAAATTGTATATGCTTTTGACATACTTCTATTTACAAAACTAAATGTTTAAATATAAGAAATAATAAATGGAAAACTTATACTTTATATTTATTTATATAAATATAATAAATTAGGGTCACTCTGCACCTTATGGAACTAGTCTCACAACTCCATTAGTCATAGTTTAGGAGATAGTTTATTATAGTATAATCTGGTCAGTACATATGTAATTTTTAGGCTTTTAGCATTCATCCTAAATGTTTTAGCATTTAAAATCTACAATCGAAACCCTAAACCCTAAACTCGAGGTCCTAAACTTAAACCCTAAACCCTAAACCATGATCCCTAAACCCACAAAACCTAAACCATAAACCTTAAACCCTAAATCTTAAGCCCTAAACCCTAATCCTTAAATATTCAGCCCTTACCCATGAGCCCTAAACCCTAAACCTTGAGACTTAAGCCCTAAACCCTAAACCCTAAACCATGAACCATGAGCCTTAAATGTTAAACCCTAAACCCTAAACCATAAAAACTAAATCCTAAACCCTAACCCATAAACCCTAAACCCTAAACATTGAATCCTAAACCCTAAACCATAACCCTTATCCCATGAAGCCCTAAATCCTAAACATTAAACCCTAAACCTTGAAATTTGTGACCTAAACCCTTAACCCTCAACCATGAGACGTAAACCCTAAACTATAAACCCTAAACCCTAAAACCAAAATAATAAATCCTAAACCCTAAAACCTAAACCCTAAACCCTTAACCCTAAACCCTTGACCCTAGACCCTGAGCCCTGAACCCTAAGACCTAAACCCTAAATACTAAATCCATAGCCCTGAGCTTTAACCCCCAAACCTTAAACCAGTAACTCTGAACCTTGAACCTTAAGCCATAAACCATGAACCATGAACCCTAAACCCTAATCCCTAAACCTTAAGCCTTGAACCCTACACCCTAATCCTTGAGCCCTAAACCCTAAACCTTAAACATTGAGCCCTAAACCCTAAATCTAGAGCCATGAGATCTAACCCCTAAACCTTAAACCCGTAACTATGAACCCCGAACCCTAAGTTGTAAACACTAAACCATGCACCCTAACCCCCAAACCCTGAGCCCTAAGCCCTAAACTGTAAACCCTAAACCTTAATCCCTAAATGTTAAATCCTAAAGGTCCCTAAACCCTAAACCCTAAAAATTAAATCATAAACCCTAAACCCTGACCCCCAAACCCTAAGCACTAAACCATAAACCCTAAACCATTAACCCTCAACCCTTAACCCTAAGACCTAAACCCTAAATTATAAACCCTAAACCCTAAAATAAAAATAATAAACCTTAAACTTTGAACACTAAAACCTGAACCCTAAACCCTTAACCCTAAACCCTAAACCTTGAACCCTAAGCCCTAAGTCGTAAACCCTAAACACTAAATCTAGAACCCTGAGCTCTAACCCCTAAACCTCATATATTTCCAGTAGGTCTCATGAGTGAGTTCATTTGTTGAATATCTTATGACCATATTTCCTAGTCTTGTGCCTAGAACCATCATTAAGTCTACTTTTACAACTACCTTGTTTATGAGAGGTGGGCATTTCCCTCCTTCAAAATATCAATAGATGAAAGACATCAAATTTTGATGAATCTCTTTGAATTTTGTTCCTACGAAGTCGATGAACCCTTTTTTAGTTGAATACTCTTTCTCAATACTAATAAGAATGGGTAAGACACAAAACATTACAGTGAGTGAAATAGTTCGCATGTAATGGGCATTTCCCTTCTTTAAAATATAAGTAGATGAAAGACATCAAATTGTGATGACTCCCTTGAATGTTTTGCCTACAAAGTAGATGAACCCTTTTTAGTTGAATACTCTTTATCATTACTTATAAGAATGGGTAAGACAAAACATTACTGTGACTGAATGGGTGAGCCTTAAATCCTTAACCCTAAACACTAACCCCTAACCCCTAAACCCTAAACCTTGAGCCTTAAACCCTGAACCCTGACCTTTAAACCTTAAACCCTAACTCCTAAACCCTAAATCCTCAACCATAAACCTTAAACCCTGAGCCATAAACCCTATACCATAAACCCTAAGCCCTAAATCCTAAACCCTAAACCCTAAACCGTAAAACCTAAACCCTGAGCCCTAAACCATAAACCTTGAGCCCTAAACCGTAAACCCTAAGCCATGAACCCTAGGCCCTAAGCCACAATCCCTAAGCTAAAACCCTAAACCTTAAAGCCTCAAACATAAACACTCAACCCTAAACCCTAAAACTAAACCTTGAGCCCTAAACCCTAAACCCTCAACTCTCAACCCTAAACCCTAAACCTTCAACCCTGATCCATAAACCCTAAACCATGAAACTTGAGCCATAAACCCTAAACCCTCCACCTTGAGCCCTAAACCCTAAACTCTAAACCCTAAACCATAAACCCTAAGCCCTAAGCCCTAAACCCTAAAATATGAACTATGAGCCTTAAACACTAAACCTTAAATCCTAAACTCTAAACCTTGAGTCCTAAACCCTGAGCCCTAAACCCTAAACCCTAATCCCTAAACCCTAAATCATAAACCATCACCCAAAGGAAAGACCTAAAAATATCATTCAACGTGTTTCAATGTGTAGGGAATAGTGTTTAAGGTGATCGATCAACTCATTTAGTTTTGATGAGAGACTACTTCCTTTGAAGGCCTAAAAACGCATTTTTGGCCATTTTGTAGTTGATTGAACACCCTCCAGAACAAGCTAAAATGAGCTAGTAATGTCACTGAGCTATCAAGGACCATTATTTGTGAAGTATTAAGGCATCGTTTGTCTCCATAAGAGACATATGAGCAAAAACATGTATGAGAATCATGAATTTGATTCCATGAAAGGATGCTTTTAGAGCTACGAAAGGTGAGGGGATGATCTTTATATGGAGCACAATGTTTCTGAGAATGAGCAATCATCCGAGTTCACTTGATGCAATTCACTTGGTACTATCCGTCAACTCATTCAACACCTAGTAGTGTTATCACACCTTAAGGAGGAGGCACATTACAATCACCTCATTTTGGCCATAGGACATGAATCCCATTCAGGGAACAATCCTCTATCTACAAAGTGAGGATCTCTTTTTAGTAAGAAGTAGACAAGCATCGTAGAGTTGATTCATGGTCACTAAAGTGAATTATGGACCAAGTTTAAAAATTAGTGCCAATTCAAGCAATGGTATGGCCAAAATTCATTTTAGAAGGTCAAAAAACCTAAAAAATGACTACATGCTTTCCCAAAACAAAGACTAACTACAATATATATGCCTTGGAAGTTTTAGGTCATTTGTTGAAATCCTGAAAATGAGTAAATATTGACCACATTAGATTTTAAAATACTATCTTCTAGATTATAATTGTTGGAGCTATGAGACCACTTCCATTAAGTGCAGAGTGACCCTAATTTCTTATATTTACTAAAATAAATTTAAAGTATAAGAAATAATAAGAGAAAGACACTCAAAGACATATACATGGTCCATATTATTCAAAACACACACGCGTTTTGAATTCTATAAAATGCGAGCACGTTTTTCCTTCTTTAAACTGCGTACGTGTTTTTCCTTCCTTATAACGCGTATGTGTTATAGGTTCGGTAATTACCAAGCCAAAAAAAAAATAAAACGCAAGTGTGTTTTGTCTGTTTTCAGGTTTTTGTACACTTTTTGGCCCCCCAACTTCATGCACTTACCCCTCTGAGTCCTTACAACATTGCCATATTGCTTGGAAGATTTGGGCATGATCCTTATGAAACATACGTATTAAATTGAAGCATGAAATGAGTGTTGAAAGAAACTATTGAGATCCATGCAAGTTACCTCACCGTCACCTACTCTCGCATATTCTGATGATAGGGACTGTATTATTTTTTCCCGTGCGAATCTGAACTTCATTTTTCCTTGACACCTACTATATTTAGAAAAGGAAACTATTTTTAGAAAGTTTCAAGAATTTTCCCTCTCTGGTCTCCAACTGGTGATGTTAACTTGAATGTTCAACTCCCAACGCACTCCTTCTATGAAATCCACCCTTTGGTATAACCATCTATGTTTAGTATGTGCCCACACGACAACTTACTATTTTTGTCAAATGCACAAATTAGCTTTTTCAAACCTCAAATGATTATGGTAGCTTGAATTCCTTCTTCACACTGCATTCCCATTGACTTCTCAACCAACTAGCCATTTATATCAGGGACTTGTGGAGACATTACTATTTTTAGTAAGTGTCATTTTTAGGCCGAGATGACCATTTTGATGATTTTCACCCACGATACCTCCTCTGTGTTCACCGCCTCCTTCGTAGCTTCTTCGGATGGTGGCTTACTCGAAATAACAACCCCTATTCAGAAGACTTTCTATTTTTAGAAAGTGATCTTCTGGCTGTTGAATCATGATAGAACGAAGTTTTCTAATATGGGTTTTTTCTCAATATCACCCCTCTGAAATTTTAGACTTACCCAATCACCAGTTTGGCAGATTTTAACAATTCAAATTTTTGACCTAGCAGAAGCTCTAGATACGGCATCCATTAACAAAGCTTGAAAGTTGGAGGTCTAGTTTTCTTCTCCATTCGCAAAAAAAAATCATTTTTTTGTCATAGGTTTTTGTTTCTTGTTCTTCAAGTGAAATTTCTCTTCAAACCGACCATCGGTTCACATGAAATCAAGTTTTCGTTCTCGTTGGACCGAGAGGAAGCTTTCTTTGCTGCGAAAAATTTATGCAGTGGAAGCGAGATTTAAAGATGAGGTTTTGATGGCCTTTGAGAATGAATAACACAACAATAAACAGCTCTCTGATTCACACATCAGTTTGCGATATATGTTTGTATCTTCGTATCATGGCAATGGAGGTTTCTGGGTGAATTTCTTCGTTTCTCTCTTTTGTTATTCAATCCTTGAGCTCTTCTGATCACTATTTATTCTGATACCTATGTGCAATAATGGATTTGAGGGTTTGATTTCTATGGTAGAGCTGGTTTGGAGAAGCAATGGTGGACTGTGTGCAAGCATGAGCAAGTTACAAAGCAATGACAAGGTATGAATTGTGGAAAGCAAGAAGAGGGAAAAGTTAGCTTTAAAACAATTTAAAATAGATTATCAAGGGCGAGGCACAGTTTTATGTCCTTGATGTCCCTTAAGTATTAAGGGACAAAAAGGACATCAATTTGCACATCGCACCTCATCGTGACACTTGGTGGAAATCCAACGGTGGAGTGTTTAGGCCAAAAAGCTTGCTAGAAACACCTAGGGCTGGAAAATGGTTACACGAGGAACCAGGGGGCATTCCTTGGGATGGGAAAAATTTTATGTCCTTCATCACAAAGGGAAATGAGGGTAATCAATTTACACGTGGCGCTTGGTGTTGACACTTGTCAGAGATCCAGCGGTTGAGGTTTTAGCTCCATTAGCTCCTGGGGGTTGAGAAAATGCACTGAAGGGGTCACATGGGTGACGTGAAGGCTTTTTGGGGCTGGGCACATTTTTATGTCCCTTAGCATAAAGGGACATGAGGTTCATCAATTTTCATGGCATGCCAGAAGCCGCCACCTGTTACGATCTAGATGATGTAGGGAATGAGCTACGTCAAGCACCTGGGAGCTAAATTGGTGATCCGATAGGTTGTATGTGTGACTAGAGAGCTTATTAGGGTTGGGAATTTTTTTTCCCTCATATCCCTTATCTTTAGGGAAAAAAGGGACATGAATTTTTTCCAGGCTTCTGGAGATGACACGTGTCCTCACTGAAAATTGACTAACTCCCAAACTCGTTCTTTGAGGGAAACTTCAAACGGCGATACCTCGAGCTCTCGATGGAATGTTTTGGAAAAAATTTATATGAAATTGACTAAAAATTTCCTTATGAATCCAATGGTGGGGGTATTAGATCTTGATTCATCCATTTAAGCCCTCAAAAATTGTATTTATGATCAGGCTCCCTAGTTATGCATGGAAAAAACCAGTTATAAACTTATTGCATCAAAGTATTGTGAAAAAAATGATTTCACCATCTTATAGAGCTTGGAATTCCCTTTCTGAAGATGTTTTGTTTGGCTCTTAAATCCATTAGGAGCTCTCGGAATCACCTCCCGAAGCTCAGTATCGCTTTTGATGTTGTGCATTGCCTAGGCCTGTGAACCCTGTTTTTGGTGAAATTGTCACAACTCCTCCAAATATTGCCTGAACCTTACAAAATCACCTATGGGGTTGATTTGAATTTTCTAATTCACCTAGGGGATTGAGTTAACATCAACTGGGAGGTCATCAAACTAAGTGGGTAGACTTGGGGTGCCTCTAAAGGGTAAAACTTGAAAGTTTCAACACAGGGATATAGTTGTCATGCTCAAAAATTGTTAATTTTATTTTTGCACATTTTTATGAAAAAAATTGGCTCTATCTTGGGAACATAGCATGGACTGAGTGCAACAAAGACATGACATGATGAATCCTATAATCTTAACTTATAACATATTGACTAGTGCCTTATCCATTGGGCCCTATGGAATCATGTGAGCTTCTTGATGCTCGGGCCTTCGCTTATAAATTACATTACCTTCATTCCCTTTGAAATAGGTTTCATAGTGCCAGTTACATTCCATGTTTATCCACGTAGTTTATCCTTCATTGAGCATCCTACCGCTGCCCCAGGGCTGATTTTCATTCCAATTGCTTAAACATTCTGGATTCCTTTCTTTCCCGGGTCTATGCTCATTGACCTCTTTTCCATGAGAAACCTTGGATTCATCCTTTTGCTCCATTTCATTATGATATTTTTGAGTACTGACGGGAGGATCATAAGCAACCTCATACTTGTCTTATATGGCCATGACACAAGCTAAGAGATCAAGAATTAGCTCGGGGTCTTCTGTACCTTCTACTGCATCCAATAGTTCTTGCATGAAGATCTCCTTTGTTACTTCCTGCAACTCATCTTTGTATACCTTCGAAGAATATTTATTTTTGAAGCTCAAGGAAAATATCCAGAGTGATTACTTCATCATTTTGGGAATCGTTGCATTCTATCACTCCTTTGTCAAGAGGAGCCTTGGCTTCAAAGGCGTCAAAACTCCTTGCTTCAATTTCTTCATCATGGAAAGAGTCTTCCTCTTCAAATGGGAAAGAAAATAAGTCCATTTTATTGTTGTGTCCATCCACTATTGGCTTGGGAGGGACATCAAATTTCTCATCTCTCTTTATTTCAACATGGCCAATATTCGCACTAGTTGAGGCTTCCAAATTAGATTCATGTTTGTCTTGTAGATTCATGGCTTGTATCAGGAGTTCTAGACTGAGCTCAAGGTTCTCTGTCTCTTCAGTTGCTCTTAGTATATCTTGCACCGATTGTTCTTTTGATCCTTTTGTGGGCTCATCACAAGATGGTCTTGTCCCTCCATGGATGGCATGATTGAGATCATCTTCATCTCCAAATGGGAATGAGAACATCTCCTCTTCATGGATAAGTGTACAAGGTGGTTTCTCCATTTGTAAACCATCAAGAACCATTTCCTCTTCTTACAGGCTCACATCGTCCAACAAATCAGGTATATCCTCTTAGAACTCAAAGTTCCTAAATGCTTCTACAAGATCCATACTCCTTTGGGAAGAATGTTTGGTCCTATCAAAATGGGAAAATCCTCTTCCTCTTCAGCCATTATGAAAAGATTCATCCTCCTTCTATCTTGGTACAAAATGTTATCTTTAGGATTTCCTATTTTTTACATTGTGTACCTCATCTTCTTCTTTGGAAGCAATCTTTCCATGTCTCCCTTAACCGGAATGGTTGAGGAAGACTAGTTCATTTGGGGCTTACCCCTTAATTCTGGGCAGAAGCTTCGACCTAACAACATTCTAAAGGTTTCCGAGATGTCTGCTACTAAAATAGTCATTGATATCCTTTTATCTGGAAATTTGAAAAGAGCCACATGTGTTCTTTAATCTTCCCCAAAAAGTGGGGCTTCCTTTGATTCCATGGAGTAAAAAGAGCCACCAGGCGGAGTATGGGGAGTTTAAAAGCTTTGACAACCTTAACGGGCATGAAACTATCTAAGGCACCCGAATCTATTATGCAATTGTTCAATACATATTCCCTAACCAGAAGGGAGATATAAAAAGGATCGACCTCGTTTGTCTTTGAGGCACTCATGGCTAGCATGTTCTGTGAGGGAGGTGCAAGTGGGTTTGATAGTACTCCTTTAGAACTGGGTGTTAGAACATTGGGTGTCAAACTACCATTCTTGATATATCGGAGGAACCTCTCAAATTATTCAAGGTGAGTCCGTAAATATTCAGTTTCAGTAATTTGCACCTTGGCTCTGTTAGCATATTCTACGAAGTCAAAAGCAGCAGATGCGGAAAAGGGAGATGAAGGGAATACTTTTGGAGTCGAGATAGGCTTGGAAGCAGGGGTAGATGTTTCAGGAAAAGAAGCTATTTTAAAAGGTACATTAGGAACCTTTGAAGCACTAGATTTTGCAGGAGTAGATTTAGATTTAGAATTGAAAGAAACATTGGAAGACTTACTTGGAATAGTGGGTGACCTCATGCTTGCTATAGGATCGGGTTTCTCCAATGCGGACTCCATGCAAGACGGAAGAGGAGACCCTCGACCGATTATTTTGTTTTGCGGAGTCGCCACATGATGATCTTTAGTCTTCTTTTTCTTTATAGCAGTGGCAGAAGAGACTAAATTTCCAGATTGAGAATGAGTGAATACCGCATATGAGAAACTAGGTGCATCTTCTTCGTCATCTTCATCACCTCTAGAATACTCACAAAATATTATTTGTGTATCGTTTTCAAGTTCATCAACTTCTAGGAAATCACCACCTTCACTTTCTTGTTCAAGCTCTTCTTCATTTTCTTGAATCATACAACTTACATTGACAAGTGGGGCCTCCAAGGCAAGCCTTTGGGGCGATCTTATAATCTGATTTTTGTTGTTGCTTCGAGGAGATAATTGTTCAAAAATTTCCCTCTTTAGTGACGACATTTCGTTTGCCATCTTTTGAAAAAATGGATCAATTCTCTTGTCTCCAGGATGTTGGGCCTTTCCCTTTGAGGGATTTTTTATCTTTCCAGAGAGGATGAGATCATCATTAAGTTCGATGGCATTCTTTTTACTTATACAATATTCCTTGGTTGAACTCTTCGTAGGAAAAATCCTACCTCCAGTGATTGAGAATTAATGAAGAATCTCTTGACATTATTTTAAGATGGTAAATTCTCTTCCGGTATCCTGCGAAGCAACCGGTCGAAACGAGCAACGAAGTCTCTCATAGTTTCATTTTCTCCTTTCTTCATTTGTGCCAATTGAACAAGGAGATCTTGATAGTCCTCAGTAGATTTGAATCTCTCCTCGAACTTGCTTTTGATGTCATTCCAACAAGTAATGGATCAGGTAGGAAGGAGGTAAAACCATTATGCTGTCTTTTCCTAGAGAGACTCCACAAACAATCTTACAACGACATCTTCATGTTCGACACCAAGAATCCCACATGATGTGGTGAAGACCGATATGTGATCTTCAGGGAGTTATGTGCCATCACCTTTGAACTTGGGAAAGTTCTTGCGGGTTTCTATTGGTAGATTATGGAGAGGGGGTTCAAGAGCAAGCGGACCTGTGCTTCTTCCCCATGGAACAATGGGCTAAGGTCTTTCTGCTTCATCTGCCATTTTTTCTTCTTCAAATTCTTCTGCTACTTATTGTTCTGGTTCTTCTTCCTCTTTACTAGGGAATTCAATATTCAACGGCGGTTAAAAGATGGGAGAATTTGCTGGGGGAGTATCAACATGTGTTTTAATGGGATTTCCACGTGAACTACTTGAAGACTCAGATGGAGAGGAGGCTTGAGACAAGAAGTATGGATTATATCTGATTCATTTAAGTGCTAATTTTGCAAAGCCTCAAAATTGGAATCAACAACACCTCTTGACCTGCTCAATCTGGTTTATCTTCCTTTAGCCTGCTTTTGGAAACTCTTGCAGTGGGAATGTGAAAGGGTACTGTGGAATGTGAAAGGTCATGTGTAAGAATCAATAGTGTGCTTTTCGGCAATGTGCTTTCATCAAATACTTTTTTGTTTTTTTTTGTTTTTTGATATTTATTTATTTTTTATTTTTGGACCTTGCGATTGTATTTTGGGTGCAGATGTTGCTAAATTTTCCCCACGATGGGCACCAAAAAATGTTGGCAAGAAAAATTGTCGGGTACAAATTGGTGGATTTATTACCAATGCTCTGGGGATCTAAGTCCCTCTACTTAACTGGTGTAGCTGTCGTATATGCATAAATGAGTAAAAAAGTAGATTTTCCTGGTGGCCTTTCGGTCGGGGATCCAACATGGGCACTCCACTGACCCAACGACAAAGCTAGCAATTTCTTGCTAGAGAGGACTTTGTCAAGAGAGTGGGAAAGGGAGTGAGAATATGAGGTAGGAAGAATCAATGCTGCAAGTAGAAAATAAGAGTCTTGAACACATAAGTTAGAAGTTTCATCGCATGCATTAAAATTAAGAGGAAACAATACTGCAAACAACAACAAGACCAATTAGAATTTAATGAACACAAAGTATCAGTAAACCCCTTAGTAAAAAAAGGCTAGAAAATCCTTCTTCTTGTATTGACACTCAAGAAGAAATTGTAGATAGTATGAGAATGGAAGACGTTGAGAATAGGGGGAAAATGGCTAACTCTTTTCACTCACAAGTAAGCAAAATCTCTCTCATGAACTTACAAGAATACAACTAGCTAGAAGAATTTTAGAATAAGAACCCTTTCGAATGAGGAGCTCATTACAATTTATATAAAAGACCTGAATCCTAATCTTCTTGAAGACCTTTCACATGCCTCATTTTTGTCTTTGGACCATTCATATTCCTACTCAAATATTAAGTCCCTTTTATAAAAAACAAGGTGACTTAAATTTTACATCATGTTTCTAAAGTCACTTAAAAACATCAAAAAGTGCAAACCCCAATGCTAAATTAGAACATTGAAGAGAGAGAATGTTAGGGGAAGAAGAGAGGAGGAAAGTAAAGGATGTCGCTCTTGATGAAGTCCGCTAATTCTTCCAAGGAGATGAAACTCTCAATTTCTAAATCCGTTGCCTCCTGAAAAACTCCTTAAAACTTGCACTCGACGTCGAATCGTTCTCTATCCCATGTTGATGAGAAGATCCCCACTCCCTTGAATTCCTTGTTGCGAATGATTTACTCCTGCTACAAACGAGAAACTGCCTTTTGACGACCTATGGACACCTTGAACTGAGTGTTTGGAAACACTGTTGAATGTAACCTCTGACAACCATGGGCATTGCTCCTGGAGATCTCCTCTGAAGATACTGAAGCTTTGGGCCAAATACTGCCCTGAATCCTTACAACATTGCCATATTGCTTGGATGATTTGGGAATGATCCTGATGAAACATACGTATTAATTGAAGCATGAAATGAGTGTCGAAAGACGCTATTGAGATCCATGCAAGTGACCTCACTGTCACCTACTCTCACATAGTCCGATGATAGAGATTATTGTTTTTACCCCTGCAAATTTGAATTTCATTTTTCCTTGGCACCTACTATATTTAGAAAAGGCAACTATTTTTAGAAAGTGTCAAGAATTTTTTATCTTTGGTCTCCAACTGGTGATGTCAACTTGAATGTTCAACTCCCAGCATGCTCCTTCTGTGAAATCTTCCCTTTGGAATAACCTGCTATGTTTAGCAAGTGCCCACAGGACAACTTACTATTTTTGGCAAGTGTGCAAATTAGCTTTTCATGACCTCAATTGATTATGGCAGCTTGAATTCCTTCTTTACATTGCATTCCTCTCGCCTTCTGGACCAACTGGTCATTTACAGTAGGGGCCCGTGGAGTTGCTTACTATTTTTAGTAAGTGTCATTTTTGGGCCGAGATGACCAATTATATGATTTTCGCCCGCGATACCTCCTCTGTGTTCACCACCTCCTTCACAGCTTCTTTGTACAGTGGCTTACCCAAAATAGCAATCCCCCTATGCAGAAGACTTGCTATTTTTAGAAAGTAAGCTTCCGGTTGTCGAATCACAACAGAACAAATTTTTCTAATATGGGTTTTTTCCCAATATTGCCCCTCTGAAATTTTAGACTTGCCCAATCACTAGTTTGGGAGATTTTAAAAATTCAAATTTTTGATGTGGCAGAAGCTCTGGACACAACAACCATTAATGGAGCTTGAAAGTTGCAGGTCTGGTTTTCTTCTCCATTCGCAAAAAAAACTCACTTTTTTCATGGGTTTTTGTTTCTTGTTCTTCAAGTGAAATTTCTCTTTGAACCGACCGTCGGTTCATAGGAAATCAAGTTTTTGTCCTTGTTGGGCCGAGAGGAAGCTTTCTTCATTGCGGGAAATTTATGCAGTGGAAGGGAGATTTGAAGATGAGGTTTTGATGGCCTTTGAGAATGAAGAACACAACAATAAATGGTTCTCTGATTCACGCACCGATTTGCGAGATATGTTCGTATCTTCGTCTCACTGCAATGGAGGTTTATGGGTGAATTTCTCTGTTTCTCTCTTTTGTTCTTCGATCCTTGAGCTCTTCTGATCACTATTTCTTCTGAGAACTGTGTGTAAGCATGGATTTGAGGATTTAGTTTCTGTGGTAGAGCTGGTTTGGAGCAGTAATGGCGGACTGTGTGCAAGCATGAGCAAGTTACAAAGCAATGGCATGGTATGAATTATGGAAAGTAAGAAGCGGGAAAAGTTAGCTTTAAAACAATTCAAAATAGCTCATCAGGGGTGAGGAACAATTTTATGTCCTTGATGTCCCTTAAGCATTAAGGGATGAAAGGGACATCAATTTGCATGTCGCACGTCATCACGACACTTGGCGGAGATCCAACGGTGGGGTGTTTAGGCCAAAAAGCTTGTTGGAAGCACCTAGGGGATGGAAAATGGTCGCATGAGGAACCATGGGGAATTCCTTGGGATGGGCGCATTTTTATGTCCCTCACCACAAAGGAACATGAGAGTCATCAATTTGCACATGACACCTGGTGTTGACACTTGTCAAAGATCTAACGGTTGAGAGTTTAGCTCCACTAGCTCCTATGGGCTAAAAAAATGCACTGAAGGGGGTCGCGTGGGTGACCTGAAGAATTATTGTGGATGGGCGCATATTTATGTCCCTCAGCACAAAAGGGACATGAGGGTCATCAATTTGCATGGTGCACCAGAATCTTTCACTTGTCATGATCTGGATGATTGAGGGAATAAGCTCCGTTAAGCACCTGGGAGCTAAACTAATGATCCGAGAGGTCGTATGTGTGACCAAAGGGTTTATTGGGGCTGGGCGCATTTTTATGTCCCTCATGTCCCTTAGCTTGAGGGATGAAAGGGACATGAAATTGTGCCAGAATCCTGGAGCTGACATGTGTCTTCACTGAAAATTGACTAACTCCCAAACTCGTTCCTTGAGGGAAACTTTGAACGACGATATCTCATGCTCCCGATGGCATGTTTTGGAAAAAATTTATATTAACTTGACTGAAAATGGCCTTCTGAATCCAATGGTAGGAATATCAGGTCTTGATTCTTCCATTTAAGCCCAATTTTTTTATTATTTTTGATCTGGCTCACTAGTTGTGCATGGAATAAACCAATTATAAAAGCCTTGCACCAAAATGTTGTGAAAAAATGATTCCCCCATCTTGTAGAGCTTAGAATTCCCTTTATGACAATGTCTCGTTTGGCTCTTAAATCCATTTAGAGCTCCTAGAATCACCTCCTGAAGCTCTGTAGCTCTTTTGATCCTGTGCACTGCTTAGGCCTATGAACTTTGTTTTTGGTGAAACTATCCCAACTCCTCCAAATCTTTCATGAACCTTCCAAAATCACCTAGGGGGGTTGACTTGACTTTCCTAATTCACCTAGGGGATTGAGTTAACATCAACTAGGAGGTCATTCGACTGATTGGGTAGACCTAGGGTGCCTCTGAAGGGTAAAACTTGAAAGTTTCGACACAGAGGTATAGTTGTCATGCTCAAAAAAATTCAATTTTCTTGTTGCACATTTGCATGACAACAATCTAGAAGATAGGTGGAATGGAACCCTCAACTTACGCATTATTTGTAAACATAAATAATGAAAGACTTGCAAAACATTGCAAGGTAACAACTACATGGAAGAGGAGATCTAGAAGACATGATTGCAAAACATCTGACAATATTATTATGGGGAGTAACATCGAGTAAAATGTGCAAAGCATCACAAGATAACAACCGCACACAAGAGAAGCTCCACAAGGCATGTAATGTCCCCTTTTCTAAATTAAAAATAGTTAATAATAATTTAAGTTAGGCCCGGTCAATTCTTCATTTTAGGACATCTAAATAATAATATTATTTAAATAAAAGGTATTTTTAAATACTAAAGTAGAAAAAAAATCCTTAGCCTATTTTCATTATTTTCAGTCGGCTAAAAGAGAAAGGTCGTCCCTCTTTAAGAGGGGAAAAATGTTAAAAAAATAAATAAATAGGCATGCATGGAGCGCTCCCCAAAGAAAGGAAAGAAAAGGCTATAAAAGAAAATGTCGGGGCTCATTGTAAGGATCATCTTGTGAATTATATACTTCTCTTTTAGAAATTGGAGCATTGAACTCTCATTTTCACCCTTTGAGGACGAAAACCCTCATTGGATTCTATTGGGGACGAAAACCCTCAATAGTCACAACACTTGGGGACAGAAACCCTCATTTGTTGCATTGGTGACTTCATTCAGGAGTCACATTGGAGCTTCAAAATTTAGAATTTCAAAACAACAAGGGTTTCTATCAATGCTAGGGTACACATTTCAACTAGGGCACACTTTTTTAGGGCCGAGACATTCATTTCCATTTTGATCTAATCATTTGGAGATTTCATGATCACTTTTCAATGGGTTTTCGTGGTTGGAAAAATCTGATTCTAATGTTATTGGATAACTGATATTTTTGTGGTCAATTTGAGCTATTATTTGCATTTTTTCTCCAAGTATTTATGAAATTACGAAATTTTGAAGTTTTAGTAGTTTTTGAGCATTAATTAATTCCAACAGTCCGCACTTTATGGTTGAAGCAATTATTTTGCATGATTTCATCAAGGGTTTTATGGTGTTGATGTATTTCTAAAAAAATGTGTGTGGAGAAGGCAAAAATATGAATTTACCCTAGGTCGCTTGGTGTTTGGTGGACCTAAAACAGGTTGTTGCCCTAGTTTTTGCCTAAAATTTAGTGTATTATTAATTGGGGTTTGTGTTATTCCTTGTTTTTTCAGTTTCAGCCCGAAAAAGGGACATTATAGTGGTATTAGAGCTTCGATCCTCCCAAACCTTGAGGGTTTCTTTCTAAAAGAAGAATTCAAAGAAGCCACTAGAAGGGGATAACATGGGCGACAAAGATTCAGAAAAGGCCAAGTTGAATAGACTCATTGAAGGGCAAGAGAGGTTGGCAAGTACTATGGAATTGCTAGCCCTAACTTTGTAAAATATTCATGGGCCGCAACACCAAAATGTAGAAGGAAGTTCTTCACGAATTCATAGTGCGAGGAAACACTTAGGGTCAAATTTTGGAGTTGCTCCTAGGCCATTTCATCCTACCTTCTTCCTTAGGGAAGAAGTCATTCTAGAGATTGATACACGCCATTCGGTCAACCACAACATTGCTACCATCTATGAGGAGTACAAGGCTCTTCCAGATGAGATTCATGATGTCATGTCACTCGTTGAATTCATAGGGTTGAAGAAAGGTGAAATGGGAATTGGACCGGTCTAGACCCCGAGCTATGCCCAAGGAAAATGGAAAATATGTTCCATCCCTATAGGGAAAGAATCCATCCATCATTTTCAAGGAAGAAAAATAACAATTGAAGATGTTGGGCATTGAGAGGGAATAGCCCATTGAAGGCCTAGAAGTGTCTATCACTCTTCATGGAGATGAACCATTGACTGATTTTCAGGGCATCAGTGTGAAGGGGTAGGTGTTTGACAAAGAAACCATGGAACACGAGCCCACGAAAGAAGGGAAATATGATGCACCAAATTGTGGAGGGGAATTGGGGGTTGAAGCCCAATGTCCAAGTGATAATGAGAATACTCAGCTTGCTGGAATTTTCAAAACAATAGCTCATAAGAGTCAAGTTGAGGGTGTTCATGAATTTGGCAAGAACCATGAAGAGGCTCCATGCATGTGCCAACAAAATATGAATGAATTCAAGGTGGAAAAAGCTTCATTAATTTAAAATGACGAGATCTCAACCAAGATTCATTCGGCAAAAGAAGATGGACAAGTTGAGGACAACACAAGGCATGATATCGAAAGTCACATTTTAGTTTTTTGGTCTCCTCCTATGTCGTTGCCATACTTGTGTCATCATAGGCAGCTTGTTGAAAAGAATGAGCCTGTGTCAAGTTTGAGGCTTCATAGTATAATTGGTGCTCATCACGGACATCATAGTGGAAATGGTGATAAAGTGAAGAACACTCTAAGTGGCAAAGGGTACATAGATCCTTTAAGTTACAAAAAAGTTGAATTCCTCAATGGGTTCCATGTTATGATGGCTAGTGAGTGTTTCCTTTCGTACATATGGTCAGAAATAAATTTTATGAGAAATCACAAGGATTTTGTTGTGCATTCGAAGTCCCTTGTGAAGGATGAGATGCTACAAGATGGCTTCATCATCCCTTGCACCAAAGGTTCCAACAACTCAAGCTCACCTTGGGCAAGCACATGGTAAGTGGTAATTTCTATGTGAATAGTGATGAAGATACAAATTTGGTACTTGGAGTGCCATGGCTATACTCTTTTGGTAAATTTATCCAAGACTACCAAACCATGGAGTTGAGGTTCAAGCTTGATGACCAAGAGGTTGTGCTTTCAGCCATGATAAATGAGATTCCTCAAGTTGCTATAACCAAGAACAGGGGAAGAAATTTCAGAAGAAGACAAGACATATGGGAAAAACATAATGAGGATGGTTGTTATCTTGCTGTTTTGAACATTGTAACTCGGCTGGGATTTGGAGGTATGATTGGAAGTAGGAGTGTTGATTTGTGGGATTTCAAACATATTGTCATGTGTTTTTGTATTGTTGTTATAGACATTCCCAACTTCTTCCACATTCTGTTTGGTGCCATACAAAAGAGGACAATCATGAGAAGGGATAGTTTCCAATATTTTGGAGCATTTTCAGTCAACAATGACTCATTCCCAGGCCCCAATACATTGTTTTTTAGAAGATTAATGAAGGGCTTTCAGTTTGATAATTGCTGTAATTATTTATCATTCGTTGTTTGCAAGAATTTCAACTTCCTATCTTTTTTTTTTGACATTCAAAGATGAGTATCCAACCATGAGGACAAAAGTTTTCCAATCTACTATCATCATTGATGTGTTTTCAGTTGTCATAAGAAATATTCCAACCACTATCCTTTTGATTTTGGGGGACAAAACATATGGTTACAATTGTGTTTGGGACAACCTGGGAGAACTTTTGAATATCCGTCACTTGAATGGAGAACATGAGATGATTACAAGCCATGGAAGAGAACCAACTTCCATACCTATGAGACATGAAGAAATGATATTGAGAGCTCTTGTTTCTTTTAATGTGTTTGTTCTTTGTGTAGGCACAAAAATAAAGAAGAAAGAGCAGTTGGATTTCTTATCCATTCGAGCAAATGGTAAAGAATACAGGATTGCAGCTGAAGATGAAGATTCCATAATGGAGGATGACAAGTTTGTGATTACAAAAGGTTTCATTTTGCATAGTAATAGAGTCCCTTCAATACTTAGATTGGGAGTGAAACATAAAGGCTTCGAGGAAGGTACAACCCAACTTAGGATAGTGGGAAGAGGGCAACCTAGACCATCTTTTGGGCAGCTAAGGAGGCCACAATAACAAGGTAACTCTAGGTGTTTGACTTTGGATCAGTTTTGCATGATGCTCAAGTTTGCCTTTCCAAGTTTTCCATTGAGGGAAAAATGTAATCAAGAGTTGGGGAATGAGGTGTTATCTACCCCAAGTGAGAAATGAAGTGTTGGTATGGTAGACATGAGCCAAACTACCGTCATTGATGTTGTTGTCATCATTTCTAGCAACCCCCACCTAATTTCAGTTACAATTGTGTTTGGGAATATGGAGTGTTCTTCCACCTTAGTTGACAGGGATGGAACGAAGAATGAGGATGCCACATTGGGACATGAATTAGCTTGTCAAGTTGTTGATTATTCACCAATTTCTTGTTCTATGACTGAGATTACAAAACTTTGGAAGATTTTTTATATAGTTGAGTATGCAAAGGAAGTTGTTATTGTTGTTTTTGAAGTTAAAGGTGAAGAGGACTTAATGAAGAAGAGAGCAACATGGGTTTGAGTTTGTTTGGGCAAAAGTTCCTTCATCTGACAAGCACAAGATTTATATTATGGGAGCACTACAACCTATTCTTTCACATTGATATGATGGTACTTGGGCATCAGAGCTTGCATTTGCTTGAGGGAAAACAAATTTGGCGAGGGAGGACTGTAATGTCCTCTTTTCTAAATTAAAAATAATTAATAATATTTTAAGTTGGGCCTGATCAATTCTTCATTTTGGGACAACTTAATAATAATATTATTAAAATAAAAGGCATTTTTAAATACTAAAGTAAAAAAGACTTGTTATCCAAATAACTCTCCTAGTTATCTGGATAACTTATATTTTCATCCTGACTCTGATGTTTCACATTTCAGGTTGTGCACACTCAAGATTGTTCTTTTGACACCTTGGCACAGATGTAGTTCCTCTGCATGCCCTTACGCGCCTTCGTGCTCCTTTTTGCATTCTTCTATCCTCTTTCGTTTTCCCTTGCGCGCCTTCCTCCTGCGTGCCCACTTTCTCTCCTATCTCGTCGTACACTCCTTACGCGCACATCTGCAGACTTACCTTCCAATCAGCTAAGTCCCTAGCATTCATTTTGCACGCTTACATAGACTCAGTTCCTTCGCGCGCCCTCTTTTCTTTCTTCCTCCTGCATGTGCTCTTCCCCTCTGTTTCCATTTCGCGCACTTGCTTCTCGCTCCCGCACGTCACACATGCTTTCATTCACTTCTTTCTGCTTTCCTCTCGCGCCTCTTTCTTCCGCGCACACCTTTGCGCTTTCTCCCTTGTGCCCACATTCCGCGCGTTCACTTTCTTTCCACGTATCAACCTGACGCTCCTTCAAAGGTAAAATCTTGAGTGGGTTTTCAAATGAGCATGGGCCTTCCACGCATCCAGTTTCATAAAAGGACAGGGTCAGGTTGAATAGTCAAAACATTGAGACATACCAGTGGAGGGTGCTAAGTGTCAGCACGACGCTAATTCAAGAGCAAAAATGGGGAAGGGTTTCCAAAGGAGCTTGCGGAAGCCGCCACGTGTCAGTCCAACGCGTTTTGAAAAGTGAAAGGCAGGGGCCGAATCTCCAAGGTGAGCGAGGGTGCCACATGGACCCAATGTAACAAACTCTTTAAAATATTACGCGCCCATGATCCAAATATTCAAATGGCCATATCTTTTGACTAAAAACTCAGATTTGGGCAGGAGAAAACTTTTTGGAAACGTCTCGACACCCCCACGCCATGGAAACATAAAATATCATTCTTAATAGGCTTTGGTGGGCGAAAAATGGGAAAACGTCTATCAGACCATTAAAGTAAAATCATATTTCTTCAACCACCAGATCTGATTCGATTTGATCCGTCATTCTTCCTTCTTCAACACGCCAATCAGACAGGAAACCAGACATGACAGATTTGGGGCGGATTTGAGAGAGGCATTGATTGATAGTGGTTGAGATTTCAAAGCAGGATCCAATGCGTCTCGAGGTGGTTGAAGCAGGATTAAAAAAATTTCCTCTTCTCACTCTTATTCTTCCTATATATTGCAACGAAGGGGCATATTCAAAGGGTTGGACACTCTGGATCCTTACGCATGTTGCTAAGGACTCCATATTTTTTGTATTTTGAGTTGCAGACCTCTATGTTTGGCTCTTGGATGTGGATATTTGCCTCCTTATCATCGTAACAATTTTGTGCATTTTTAGAAGTAATAGAAGCATCGTTTTGTGACTATTATCTATCATAACGTGTTTGCATTCCTTCTTCTTGCCTCTTCTCTTGCATTATGTATTGTTGTGCTATTTCAAGTCCCCTTGCAGTTCCATACTTGGTTGTGTTCCACGAGAACGATCTGGTGAATGTGTATTTTGTTGTGCTGCCTAGCCTCCTTTCACATATTCCCTATCATTCTCACTCAGAACAGATAGTGTCCACCCCTTTTTTCTGGTGTTATCGCCTTTTAGTGTAGTTTACTTCATGTTATCCTTTTTTCCTTGGTCCCTTGGTATTTTTAGCTTAGTTTCCCCTTTCAACACTAGGAGTGGCAGTAGCAATAGAAATAGATAGAGGAACCGGCCTTCTCTGGAGATCTGTCCCAAGCTCGCAAGGTCCCGGAACTTGGGAACAGTTCCATTGTGGTCTCAGACACCTCGACCCTTTCAAGATCCATGACGCGGGTGCACGTTTGAGAAACCAACAAGACCCTTAGCCTATTTTCATTATTTTCAATCAGCTAAAAGGGAGAGGTCATACCTCTTTAAGAGATATAAACAAATGTTAAAAAATAAATAAAGAGGCCTACATGGAGCGTTCCACAAAGAAAGGAAGAAAAAGACTATAAAAGTAAATGTTGGGTCTCACTGTAATGATAATCTTGTGAATTATATACTTCTCTTTTGGAAATTGGAGCATTGAGCTCTCATTTTCACCCTTTGAGGACTAAAACCCTCATTAGATCCTACTAGGGATGAAAAATATCAATAGTCACAACATGTGAAAACAAAAACCCTCATTTGTTGCATTGGTGACTTCATCCACCACATTAGAGCTTCAAAATTTAGAATTCAGAACGACAGTACACCTAAGATTAAGAGATCTAAGATTAAAAGCAAGAAACACAATACACCGTGACACAAAGTTCTTCAGAAACCTGCTCCTTTGTATTCCTTTTCTTCAAATTGCTCTCAGGGGTTCAACACAAAGTATAGAACACAAGATTGTTGCTTACAAATTTTGATTGATCATTAACCCAGAGGTTCTTCTCCTACTTATAGAATGTAGGAGGGAAAGTACAAATGGAAAACTCAAACTGAACTGAAACATAAACAATAAGTAAAGATGACATTTGACAATCATCCTCAAATATCTTCTCCTTAAGTGACACATGTATTATTTAACTAATAGAATGGTTCCACATGACTTTAAGTAATGGTTGTAGAAGTTTTACAATTTCATCCGGTAACATAGAAAATAGAAGAAGAAAGAAATAGAAGAAGTCATGCCAACTGTAACATTTATGTCTTCTTCATGTTCTGATATCGGATATACTTGTCGAACATGTAATTCAGCATCTCTCCATCTGTTTTAGCCACTGCTTCTTTCTCTGTCCTGAATTGCAGCAACCCTTCATTCAACACTTTGATGCACACTTCCACATCTTCCAAACTCGGCCCAAACCTCGCAATATCTGCCTGTAGTGCCACCAATCTACTAATAGAATTCATCATGAAAATCTTGGTAGCTTTATCAATTCTCTTTCGTACCATCAGAAGAGAACCTTCCAGGGAATTAGGCACCTTAGTTGAGACGATCCAGACGTATGAAGTGAAATTCCCATCCATTATCTCTTCAGTGAAAGAAATGAAACTATCTGGTAAATCTGATGTTCTACTCTCAAGTGCTTGCATCCTCTTCAGTAAAACTCTGCAGATTTCCAAACGGAAAGATACTGCAAACTCTAGCTACTTCCCCTTCTCGATTGATCCGTCCGGTACAATCTGTACCGCAATCAATACATCTCCCTGCAGCTTGTTGATCTCGGCCAAAATACTCAGGTTACTCTCTGCAACAGTATTCATGCCTTCTATGTTTGCCATCAGTTGCTTTAGTTGATTTGCTGCATCGTTCATAACCTTTAGGCGGGCTGGCACTTCCCCAAGTTGTATAAAAGTTTAACGAATAATCAAATCCTTCCATTCGTCAATGGCCTTTACTTGATTGATTGCATCTTCCATTTCCTGCATAAGATAATCACTCACCTGCTCTAAAATGGGCCGAATGGAAGGTTTAGCAACCTTGGCTATGATCTCACATAATTGAGATACTTGCTTCTGCAACTCTTCTTTCTCCGCCTTCTCACTGTCAAGCCTAAGGAATAAAGCATCTATCAATGTCTGTGTGTCCTACTTCAATCTTTCAGTGATGGCTTGACCGAGTGGTACTTTGGTCACTGTCACATCTTCTGCCGCGAGCTCCTCTTCTATCTTTCCTTCTGCCGGAATTGAGATCTCAGCAAACTTATCTCCCGAATCCTCGATGATCAACCTAGAAGTTGCTTTAGCAACTTTAGGCCTTCTGTCTCTTCTGCTCGTATCCTGGAGTAGCTACAAGTCGTGCTCCTCTAAGTTCATCTCCATTCTCGCTTCTGGAACAAACTACAAAGCTAACCATTCCGAGAAATTACTTCTCGGAGAGTGAGAAGTCGCTGAGTGCACTACCATCTCCCGCTCTGCATCCTCTCTGTCAAAAAGTGCCACAGTGTTATGGCTACCATCCTCTGAATCATCCAAGGACAAAGCCCTTTCAAATTCCGCCATCTGCAACTTCAACGTATCCTTTGGAACAGGCGCTGAACGAAGTGGCTGAGGGGAGAAGATGAATGTCGTTGGATTCAGTGGAGGCATGGAAGCATCATACTGCTGCGATGCAATAGTTGGTGAAGCATTGGGTACTGGAGAAACCGGAGTTAAAGTCATTGTTGTAGAAGTGATCCTCTCCTTGGATTGAGATCTTCTATGCACTTTCAACTTCTCGACTTTCCTGCTGCTTTCTCCTCCGTGCTTTCTCTTGAGGGAATCTCCTGCGCCGAAGTTGCCTGTGACTTGATTCATCAATGCTTCATCAACGCAATATCCCTTCGTCATCAACCAGTTTGAAGTATTCACCAACACAACTCTCGACCTTTCTTCAATTGTGTTGCAGCCTCCTATGTTATTCTGCAGTATGGCTTTATCTCCTCCCATTTGATGGTAAGTGTCAAGTACCACATTCCCATCATCTTTAAGATCCTAGGTATCAGCGCTAGTCCAAAGTCGAACACTTGCTTTGTTGATAGCCTGCTGAAATCTTTATTTCTAACCACGTACTCACTTTTGCACTTCATCCAGAAATCTTCTAATGAAGGCACATGTGCGTACTGCTGGGAGATTATCTTCCTGGCTACTCCAAATGGATCGAAATTCAGCCGTGCAGGGAAGAACTCTTGCTCATACTCGGATAACATTTGCACTTCCATCCCTCGAGCTCTGTGAATGCTAATGCAGCTGTAATATCCCACAGTGATTGGAAAGAAGCCCATAGACTTATGCCGCTTTGACTGAAGGTCATGTAACTCCACAAGTTGTCTGCTCAGCTCCATGGCGATCAATCTATCATTCGGATACCTGGGCATCTTTGTTGGTTCTCTAGAAAATCCCGTAACCCTGAGGTATATGAAATCTGTAAATTGAATGAATAGACTGCCAATCTTGGACATAGCTTCCCACGCTTCCTTGCTTAACCTGTTGGCCTTCAAGTCTTTGTCTAGCCTGCAGATGAAATCGTAGAAGAAGTCATCGTTGATCACTTTGAAGTCGTTCTCGCATATAGGTGCAGTAAGCTGCGGGTAGCATTCGAAAATGGGGTCCTTTGAAAGAACACCACATCTATCAACTTGGAAAAGACGCCTTGTAAAGCTGCAACATACACCAAGTATGAAGTCATCTTGAAGCTGAAAGTACGCTTCACATTCCAGAGTTGCTCACCGATGTTGTTGCTAATAATTTCCGATCAATTGATTATAGAATCAACCTTGTTGATTTCAATGGTCCTGATAAAAGTATACATCGATGTACGGAAAGTGTAGGCATTCGCTTCGCCATTCATCCTGCATAGCAATTTGACGACATCATCTGCCTCTTGCACCAAATTGAACCACAAAAGAGTTCTCGGGAACTTCGAAGGAGATCTAGGCTTCTTCATGAATTGGTTATTCATTATGCTCACGCAATCAGCTCTATGCTTCTCCCATCTACTGTCAGCATCCTGAATGCTAATGGAAGTCACCACCTTTCCCACTGGAATCTTCAAACAATAATTGATGAACTCTGCGTCCAAACGAATTATTGTCTTTCCCGAAGCATCACGCACTGATCTGGATGAAGGATGATAAGATCTAGCACACTCCATCACGAACTCTAGCAATTGGGCTGTACATGGGAAAACTGCAACTCGGATAATTCCACTGCTTTTGACCACATGCATGAGTGAAGTCTTTCCCGCTCTGGATCTATCTATCAAATCGGCAAGAGGTTCCAGGCCTAGATCTGTGTCTCCTATGTCTGCAAGTTTGGAAGCAATGCATGACTCCATCGTGCTTTTGTTTTCATCTCCCTTCGCCATGGCTTTTTCTATCTTCGTCTGAATAATTATTTTTCTTCTTACTTGGCCGAATTTCTTCAAAATTGGTGCAGATCTGGACAATTCTTCAGATTCGGAGGATATATGCAATGTATTGGACATTGATAAAAGCTCATTTTCCTTTGTAAAGCACCTGTATTGAATTCCTGCAATTTATTCAGACAAAAATGGCCACCGGATGATGAATGGTGAATTTTAATTGTAAAAATCTACACTTTTCACACCTGCTACCCCAAAAATTGGTGTTTAATTTGCACATAAAGAGAGCATGAATCCTTTTAACAACACCTGAGCAGCTGTAACATATATGCAAACAATTATGCAGACAAAGATCAACCTCCTTCAGAGCATGCACCAAATCTAGAAGCTTTTAGCCTTGTTATCACCTTGTTTAAGCAAAATTCTTCCTCTGATGGAGGCGCACTTTTCCACTTGGCTGCAATTCTTCACCTGTGATTTGAATAATTCACCCATATGGCTGCCCATGCTTATATAGCCTTCACAATTCTATAATTAATAATTGCCCTAACAATTAAAGGTAATTAATTAATTAAAAATCATGTTTTTCTCTTTTAAAAATAGCATGTTTAAGGACAGCCATCCAATAAATTAAATTAATCCAATTTAATCCTTCACACATCACTTCACTTAAGCTTCACAGTGTGCTTTGACCACAGCCACTGAAAATAAAAATTAATTTAATGTTTTAATGCCTTAAAAAACATTAAATAATTCCTAAATGGGGCGCAGTTTTTGAGAGGAAGAGGGCAACTATTAAATAAATTTAATTTAATGTTTTTTAATCCTTTCTTTTATTTCAACTTTGACTTGTTGACTTTCTCCAAGCTTGGGCGCACTTTTTGAGAGAATAGATTAATTAAAATAATCATTCAACGCTGCCATTCTCTCACCAAAGGGGGCGCACTTTTTTGCGCATGTAATTCTATTTTTAAGAATTTTTCCACAATGGGATTCTTTACCCTGCAAGGCAGACACCAAAATCTCGTGATCCACTTAAGTGATTTGACTTTGACAATGTGATTATTTACCCTGCAAGGCAGGCACTAAAATCCCATGATTTCACTTAAGTCACTTTCCTTTTATTTTATCATGGGAATTTTCACCCTGCAAGGCAGGTAATAAATTCCCACCTGCCTGCGGCCTCTAACTTTCCCACTGCAGCTTAAGTGATTTTTATAACATGGGAAAAAGTACCCTGTTAGGCATGTATAAAATTCCCACCCTTCCTGCGGCTTTTATTTTGACCATTACAGCTTAAATCCTTTGTTTTCCAAAAATGCGCCCATCCCCGTAGGGGCTTTTCATTGTACGACTTCACTTTTTCCCAGTGATCCAGACCTCCGATGGCGACTTCCTCCGGGCATAATGTGCGTATATGTTTTCCAACTGCTCTAGGCCAAAAATTGGGCTTACCCGGCAAAGGAATTGTTCCAAAGAAATTTCACAAAAAACAAAACAGGACACCACAAAAACACGAAAAATTGCCCAAAGTTACAAATAAAGCCCAAAACTTAATACAAATTAAAACCCTTCTAGTACATAGGAATAATAACATATTCGCTCATAATAGAGTTAAAACAGAGCGCAAATAGCCTCATACGGGGCTCAAAATAATTAAATACAAATTTCCCGCAAACAAATCCTGATGACAAAATAAAACAATTTTGGGCATCTGGGTATTTGGCAAAAAAGGCTAATATGGCTCTTTGGGATTATCTTGACGCAATACAGGAACTTTCAAGCAATAAAAACACAAAATGACCCATTATTTTAAAAGTACGAAAAAATTTCGGACAGGGTAGTCGTAGATTTCAGGGTGAAATCTTGGTGACACCAGTCGGCTCCGTCTGTGGACATCTTTTTCTCTGTCAGAATGACAAAGGGAAAAGATGAGATCCCAGCATCTCTGGTTTCGTATCTTGTCTTTTGGGCACGGGGTCAAGCAAACGAACACAACACAACACCAAAACAAGACAAAATAAGGAAAAACAAACAAAGATTTATTTATGTACATACAGGTTTTACCTTGCTTCTCATGTCCGGAACAGTTTCATGTGTTGCCCATTGAAAGGCAACGGTAATTCAATTCCATCTTGATGGGTAAGAATGAAGCTATCTGCTCCGGCGATCCTTTTAATCACAAAAGGCCCTTTCCATAGTGAATTGAACTTTCCATGCATGCCTTTTGTTTCTCTTCTTTTGTCCCATAGAAGAACCCAGTCATTGACTTCAAACTTTCTTTCCCTGGCCTTTTTGTCGAAGATGAATTTCACCTTCCTTTGATGCTCAACTTATCCGCAACTTGAGTTTGTACTTCTCTCAATTCAGTCAGGTACATAATTATTTTATCAATAGCATCCGTGAAAGTGGAATCCTGCAGGGCCTTAGAAAGTTGCAGGGCTAGCAATTCCAAGGTAAGAGGCAACTCCGTGTCTCTACCGTACAACAGCTGAAATGGGGGCATGCCTATCGCCCTTTTTGGTGTGATCATATCAACCCATAATGCATCAAACAACTTTTTATGCCAAGTCCTTTGATTTTCTATTACCAACTTGCGCACGATAGTTACCAAGTTTTTATTACTAGATTCAGCTTGACCATTCCCTTGTGGACAGTAGTTTGAAGAATGAACCAGCTGAATCCCATAAGTGTAGCAGAATTCCACCAGCTCCTCAGAAGAAAGATTCGGAGCGTTATCTGCTACAATTTTGCTGGGCACGCCAAACTTGACAATAATATTTTCTTTTATAAAATTGCACACTTCAGCGGAAGTGGCATTCTTCACAGGAATAGCTTCTACCCACTTACTGAAATAATCAGTAGCTGTCATAATGTAATGGTGATTGGCACTGGAAGCTGGATTAAGCATTCCAATAAAATCCATTCCCCATTGTTGGAAAGGTTCTTCAATCACAATGGGTTTTAGAGGTAATGCAGGTAATTTCACACGCCCAACAAAATGTTGGCATGCTTGACACTTAGCTACCCATTCTGCAGAATCTTGAAAAAGGGTTGGCCAGTAATACCTTGCTCTGAGGATCTTGTGTGCAGTGACTCGAGCTGAGAAATGACCACCGCAAGCCATGTCATGAAACTGTTGAAGTAGTTGATCCTGTTGAACTTTACCGACGCATCTGAGAAATACGCCATCAATTCCCCTCTTGTACAAACCATTATCCCAAAGAACAAAATCTTTGGATTTCAGTTTGATGGTTCGTTTCTCTTTTCTGAAAAGTTGATATGGGCATTCTCCATACGTCAGAAAGTAAGCAATGTTACTGTACCCCTCCTCTACCAGATCTATAAAAAGTACTACATGTAAATCTTCATCTATCTCAGATTGATTAGCTTCAGGTACTGATGTTTTCATCTCCGTCATTAATTCACACAGACCTCTTCCTCGAACTAGCTTTGTTGGTTTAATATCTAGGTCATATTCTTGAACCTTTGTCACCCACATGCCTCTCAACAATCCTAACTCTTTCCGAGTAAGGATAGATTTAACTGCAGTATTTGGAACCAAAACCACAGTGTGCGAGGAAAGAATATAATACCTGAATGCTTTGCATGCTTTCACCACTGCATATGTGTGTTTTTCCATGGGAGTGTATTTCAACTCATAGGCTTTAAGAGGCGTACTCATGAAAGCAATAGGAGCTTCTGTGTCCTCTTGATTTTTCTGCATCAGTATTGCTGACATGGTGTGTTCTGAGGAATAACAGTAAAGAATAAATTCTTTATTGAAGTCGGGTGAAACCAAGACTGGAGCTTTTGACAGGGCCTCTTTAATTTTCTCGAAAGCTTACTTCCCTATGCTGCTCCATTTAAAATCTTGTCTTCTTCATCATATTTGAAATATGGCGGGTTAGCTCATCAAAGTCAGGAATGAATCTCTTGAAAAATTTAACTTTTCCAAAGAAAGAGTGAACTCCTTTTTTGGATGTGGGCAAAGGCAATGTCTAAATGGATTTGACACGCTCTGGATCTATCTTTGTTCCTTCTTTGGAAACAATGTGCCCTAGCAGCTTTCCTTCGGTCACAGCAAAGATGGATTTCTTGGGATTCAAAGAAATACCATGCTTGCGGCACTATATGAAAACCTCTTCTAAGTTTGAAATGTGTGCACTTCTATCTTTGGAAAAGACGGTCAGATCGTCCAGATACACCACTATGCTTATATCTTTGAGGTGAGCAAAGGCTAGATCCATAGCTCTTTGAAATGTAGCACCAGTATTAATCAGGCCGAACGACATTTTCTGGTATGCGAAGGTTCCCCAAGGTGTGATGAACGTCGTTTTGTATTGATCTTCCTCGACCACCTTAACTTGATTGTAGCCTGAGAAGCCATTAAGCATGGAGAGCATCTCAGATCCAGTGACCACCTGCAGGGTGTGATCCATGATGGGTATGGGGTAGTTGTCTTTCAGTGAAGCTTGATTAAGGTTGCGGAAATCCACACACAGCCTAATCTCACCGCTTTTCTTTCTTACAGGGACTATGTTGGCCAACCACTCCGAATGATATATGGGATAGATGATCTTTGCGTCTAACAACTTCTAGATTTCTGCAAAGATGGTTCCCGAAATGGTAGGGTTGTGCCGCCGCAGCTTTTGCTTGAAAGGCTTCTGTTCTTATTTAAGTGGGATGTAGTGTTGAACTTCTGCAGGCTGATATGTTTTTAGATCCTGGTAAGACCAGGCAAAAACATCCATGTATTTCTTAAGAAGCTCAGTAAAAGCTTCTCTTTCGGCCTCTGAGCAACACTTACCGAGATTTACTAATTTGGGATCATTGCCAGCTCCCAAATTTAGTAATTGTGTGTCGGAGGAATAACCTTCCCCACTTTCTTCATTTTTCTTAAGCATCTAATCATGCTTATCAAACATTTCCTCAAGAGATACCAAACCTTTGGAAATTTTATTTCCCTTTAGCTGGATAATCTTCTGACATCCTGAGACCTCCGCATCCATTTCTCCGACAATAGTCTGCCTAGGAGGTGAATTGCTTCCCTCATAGTAGATCTCTTCAAAGTTGTCCTTCTGTTGGAGGAATGCAGCAATCTGCGTGTCATCGTTAAAAACCTGCCATTGCTAGACGTTGTCAGGAACCTTTGGGCGAAAGACCATTTCCACCTTGTAGTCTCCCTATCCAAAGAATGTGGGAGGCTGATCCGGATTCAACAATGCTGCAGTTACTGCAAGCGAATCAGCTCTTGAATTTTGTTCTCTCGGAATGTAAGATACCGAGAAAGCTGAAAAATCTAGGATAGCAGAGTAGACCCGATCTCTATAGTATCGCAGTTTCTTTTTTTTGACTTGGTAAAAGCCTCTTATCTGCTTCACGATCAGCTCAGCATCTCCCTTTGTGTGTAATAATTTTATTCCCATTGTTCTTGCCTACTCCATGCCTAACAACAACGCTTCATATTCAGCTGTATTGTTAGTATTTTGAACATCAATTTGAAGGAGTGCGCATGCACCTTCCTTTCAGGAGAGATAAGAACAACCCCTGCGCCGGATCCAAATGAACAGCAGCTGCCATCAAACTCCAGAGTCCAAATCTTGTTGTCAATTTGATGCGATTCTTGAATCACTGGTTGAATTTCTTCTTTATCCATTTCTAGATAATAGACTCCATGATCCGATTCCTAAAACAAGATCTAAGATCTAGGATCCTCAGACTTCGATACTGTGTACTTAGATTTCTTCTCAGGTTCCAGCTTTTGATTTACTCCTTTGATTGGTATGTGCGCACAAGACCAATCCATCTTGACTTCTCCACCTAGCTCTCTGCAGAAATTTCTACTCAACAACATGCCATAAGAGACTGGAATGTCTGCTACAAGGATAGTCATTTTCAGTCTTTTATCTAGAAAAGAAGCAAGTACTGCCTGCGCATCTTTGATTTGCCCCACAAGAGGGACTTGCCTTTCCATTGAATAACATCTTCCGATGGTTTTTGTCAACGTGAGACCCAAGGCATCAACAACTTTGGCAGGCATTATATTATCGGAAGCTCCAAAGTCCAAAATACAATTGCTTAGTTTGTGTCCATTGATAAGCAAAGATACATAGAATGGCTCGATCCTTTTTGATGTAGCAGGAGAAGGGGTAGAAGGAGAAGAACTTGCCGCCGCATTATTTGTAGGAGTATTCTTTGGATTTGACAAGATACCCCGTGAAGTATTATTTGTTAGGCTGGGACCATTACTTTGCACATATTTGACCAATCTATTCAGTTGATCAGGAAATGCCCTCAAATACTCAACTTCAGACATTTGGACCTTGTTCCTCTTGATGTGATCAATTATGTCGAAAGCTTGACTTGCTTCAGCAGGATGTGCGTTGGCTCTTTGCTGCGAATTGAAAGAATTTGAATATTTATCCTTAGGTGCTAAAGAAGAAGGAAGAGTGCTACCTCTTTTCAAGATAGTAACATCCGGGCCATGATCTTCTCTCTCTTTCCGGCCGCTTGTGGATGCTTTAGCATTTTGGTGCGTCTGAGACCTTGTAAACACCGCAAAAGTGTGACCATCAGAATCTTCAAAAGATTCATAATAGCCATCGTCAGATTCGTAGTCCAGGTAACCAATATTGGAGTCGCCAGCGAGATCTATAAAGTCTTCATCATCGAATGATTCATCAATGCCGAGATCCTCTTCATTAGTTTCCAAGTTATTTCTTGGAGCAGCTTCTATTGCCAACTGCTGTGGTGCAGCAGCAAGTCTGTTTCGGTTTTGATTTTGATTTTGACCATTGAAGGTCTGGGTAGGAGCTATTCTTGAGGGAGTTGCATTCCCTACTTGAGAGATCTGCTTCTTGATCTGCAGCATGTCATTAGCCAATTTCTGCAACAAAGGATCTGAAGTACTAGTGGAAGCACCATCACCTTTGTGAGATGGTTGTTTGAGTTTTCTAGCCATGATCAAGTCGTCTTCAACCTCCACGGTAGCATTTTGTGCTTCAAGCAAATTCATAGGTCTTGCCCTTCTTAGCTGATATCCAACTTCAGGCAATAGAGCGTTTATAAAAAAAGTCTTTTGATTTTCGTCGCTTAATGCAGCAGAAGTGGGGATTTTATAAAAAATCTTTTGGAACCTTGCAATAAAGTCCCGCATGTTCTCGTTTGGCTCTTTTTTCAACTGCGTCAGTTGAGTGATCAACATACTAGCATCCTCTGCAGGCTTGAATCTTTTCAGAAATTGCTCATGCATAGTCGCCCAGTTGGTTATGGTGCTAGGAGCTAGCCGATAGAACCATTCTCCTGCCAATTCGTGTAGAGTCTCAATGAAGAGCCTGATTGAGACATCTTCATGCTCTACTGCAAGGACACCACAGGATATGAAGAAGGCCGCCAAATGATCATCTGGGTTTTGCTTTCCATCTCCAAAGAATTTCAGAAAATTCTTTCTGGATCCCTTTGGCAGTTCATGCATAGGTGGAGCCAAGTTCAGAGGTCCAAAAGTTGCTCCCCATGGAACAGGTACAATCTGGTGTGCCATGTTGACTTGAGCACGTCTCCTCCTTGTGTAGACTTGATGGATAATTCCAGCCGCCGAATTATGCTAAATACGATCCGGATCTGGACGGATGTGCACTCTCCTTCCTGGTGAGAGACTAGGTCTGCGGCTTCTAACTTGAGGAGGATGATTGAAATTGAATTGCTCCTGCAGTCGAAAGAAATGATCAATCCTTCCTTGCGCCTTCACGGATCGGGTGAATAGACGTTTAGCCAAGTTGAGATTTGTATGGAAAACACTCTGATCTTCAATAGAAAAGCTTTGATCTGCAAAGATAGTTGTTTCCCCAGCGGAGTCGCCAAAAACTGTTGGCTAGATTTTCTGCATAGTATCAAACCTAGGCAGTCATGAGATAAATCTCGTTCATTTAACCGGTGAGGCTCCCGTGTTAGATTTGTCAATAAAAATGTGTTATTACCTATCAGGGGTTTTACTTTAACCACTTAGTTCATGAACCATAACTAAGAAATTCTGCAGCAAGTAAGCAACTGTTTAAGAAAGGAAAATTATAGAAGAAGGAAGTAAAGGAAATACAGAGAAGAAATGGGGAAGATGTGCATCCCAATTAGTAGATAGCAGAGCTAATTGCATGCACATAGAAGAAACTTAATAGATATGAACACACATAATTATTAAAAAAAGGCAGCTCTAGATCCAGATCTATAATAACACAAAGTTTACTAAGAGATCTAAGATTAAAAGCAAGAAACAAAGTACACCGTGACACAAAATTCTCCGGAAACCTGCTCCTTTGTATTCCTTTGCTCCAAGTTGCTCTCAGGGGTTCAGCACAAAGTCTAGAACACAATATTGCTGCTTACAAATTCTTATTGATCATTAACCCGGAGGTTCTTCTCCTACTTATAGAATTTAGGAGGGAAAGTACAAATGGAAAAATCAAACTGAACTGAAACATAAACAAGTAATGATGACATTTGGCAATCATCCTTAACTATCTTCTCCTTAAGTGACACATGTATCATTTAACTAATAAAATGGTTCCACATGACTTTAAGTAATGGTTGTAAAACCAATAACTTAGAAGTTTTACAATTTCATCCGGGAACATAGAAAATAGAAGAAGAAAGAAATAGAAGAAGTCATGTCAGCTGTAACATTTATGTCTTCTTCATGTTCTGATATCGGATATACTTGTCGAACATGTAATTCAGCATCCCTCCATCTGTTTTAGCCACTGCTTCTTTCTCTGTATTGAATTGCAGCAACCTTTTATTCAACACTTTGATGCACGCTTCCACATCTTCCAAACTCAGCCCAAACCTCGCAATATTTGCCTGTAGCGCCACCAGTCTACTGATATAATTCATCGTGAAAGGCTTGGTAGCTTTATCAATTCTCTTTTGTACCATCAGAAGAGAACCTTCCAGGGAATTAAGCACCTTAGTTAAGACGATCCGCAGGTATGAAGTGACATTCCCGTTCATTATCTCTTCAGTGAAAGAAATGACACTGTCTGGTAAATCTGATGTTCTACTCTCAAGTGCCTGCATCCTCTTCAGCAAAACTCTAAAGATTTCCAAACGGAAAGATACTGCAAACTCTAGCTGCTTCCCCTTCTCGACTGATCCATCTGGTACAATCTGTTCCACAATCAATACATCTCCCAGCAACTTGTTGATCTTGGCCAAAATACTCAGGTTACTTTCTACAACTGTATTCATGCGTTCTATGTTTGCCATCAGTTTCTTTAGTTGATCTGATGCATCGTTCATAACCTTTAGGCAGGCTAGCACTTCCCCAAGTTGTACAGAAGCTTAGCGAATAATCAAATCCTTCCATTCGTCAATGGCATTTACTTGATTGATTGCATCTTCCATTTCCTGCATAAGATGATCACTCACCTGCTCTGAAATTGGCCGAATGGAAGCTTTAGCAACCTTGGCTATGATCTCACATAATTGAGATACTTGCTTCTGCAACTCTTCTTTCTCCGCCTTCTCACTGTCAAGCCTAAGGAATAAAACATCTATCAATGTCTGCATGTCCTGCTTCAATCCTTCAATGGTGGCTTGACCGAGTGGTACTTTGGTCACTGTCACATCTTCTGTCGTGAGCTCCTCTTCTATCTTTCCTTCTACCGGAATTGATATCTCAACAAACTTCTCTCTCGAATCCTCGATGATCAACCTAGAAGTTGCTTTAGCAACTTTAGGCCTTCTGTCTCTTCTACTCATATCCTGGAGTAGCTGCAAATCGTGCTCCTCTAAGTTCATCTCCATTCTCGCTTCTGGAACAAACTACAAAGCTAACCATTCCGAGAAATTACTTCTCGGAGAGTGAGAAGTCGCTGAGTGCACTACCATCTCCCGCTCTGCATCCTCTCTGTCAAAAAGTGCCACAGTGTTATGGCTACCATCCTCTGAATCATCCAAGGACAAAGCCCTTTCAAATTCCGCCATCTGCAACTTCAACGTATCCTTTGGAACAGGCGCTGAACGAAGTGGCTGAGGGAGAAGATGAATGTCGTTGGATTCAGTGGAGGCATGGAAGCATCATACTGCTGCGATGCAATAGTTGGTGAAGCATTGGGTACTGGAGAAACCGGAGTTAAAGTCATGGTCGTAGAAGTGATCCTCTCCTTGGATTGAGATCTTCTATGCACTTTCAACTTCTCGACTTTCCTGCTGCTTTCTCCTCCGTGCTTTCTTTTGAGGGAATCTCCTGCGCCGAAGTTGCCCGTGACTTGATTCATCAATGCTTCATCAATGCAATATCCCTTCGTCATCAACCAGTTTGAAGTATTCACCAACACAACTCTCGACCTTTCTTCAATTGTGTTGCAGCCTCCTATGTTATTCTGCAGTATGGCTTTATCTCCTCCCATTTGATGGTAAGTGTCAAGTACCACATTCCCATCATCTTTAAGATCCTAGGTATCAGCGCTAGTCCAAAGTCGAACACTTGCTTTGTTGATAGCCTGCTGAAATCTTTGTTTCTAACCCCGTACTCACTTTTGCACTTCATCCAGAAATCTTCTAATGAAGGCACATGTGCGTACTGCTGGGAGATTATCTTCCTGGCTACTCCAAATGGATCGAAATTCAGCCGTGCAGGGAAGAACTCTTGCTCATACTCGGATAACATTTGCGCTTCCATCCCTCGAGCTCTGTGAATGCTAATGCAGCTGTAATATCCCACAGTGATTGGAAAGAAGCCCATAGACTTATGCCGCTTTGACTGAAGGTCATGTAACTCCACAAGTTGTCTGCTCAGCTCCATGGCGATCAATCTATCATTCGGATACCTGGGCATCTTTGTTGGTTCTCTAGAAAATCCCGTAACCCTGAGGTATATGAAATCTGCAAATTGAATGAATAGACTGCCAATCTTGGACACAGCTTCCCACACTTCCTTGCTTAACCTGTTGGCCTTCAAGTCTTTGTCTAGCCTGCAGATGAAATCGTAGAAGAAGTCATCGTTGATCACTTTGAAGTCGTTCTCGCATACAGGGGCAGTAAGCTGTGGGTAGCATTCGAAAATGGGGTCCTTGGAAAGAACACCACATCTATCAACTTGGAAAAGACGCCTTGTGAAGCTGCAACATACACCAAGTATGAAGTCATCTTGAAGCTGAAAGTATGCTTCACGTTCCAGAGTTGCTCACCGATGTTGTTGCTAATAATTTTCGATCAATTGATTATAGAATCAACCTTGTTGATTTCAATGGTCCTGATGAAAGCATACATCGATGTACGGAAAGTGTAGGCATTCGCTTCGCCATTCATCCTTCATAGCAATTTGACGACATCATCTGCCTCTTGCACCAAATTGAACCACAAAAGAGTTCTCGAGAACTTCGAAGGAGATCTAGGCTTCTTCATGAATTGGCTATTCATTATGCTCACGCAATCAGTTCTATGCTTCTCCCATCTACTGTCAGCATCCTCAATGCTAATGGAAGTCACCACCTTTCCCACTTGAATCTTCAAACAATAATTGATGAACTCTGCGTCCAAATGAATTATTGTCTTTCCCGAAGCATCACGCACTGATCTGGATGAAGGATGATAAGATCTAGCACACTCCATCACGAACTCTAGCAATTGGGCTGTACATGGGAAAACTGCAACTCGGATAATTCCACTGCTTTTGACCGTATGCATGAGTGAAGTCTTTCCCGCTCTGGATCTATCTATCAAATCGGCAAGAGGTTCCAGGCCTAAATCTGTGTCTCCTATGTCTGCAAGTTTGGAAGCAATGCATGACTCCATCGTGCTTTCTTTTTCATCTCCCTTCGCCATGGCTTTTTCTATCTTCGTCTGAATAATTATTTTTCTTCTTACTTGGCCAAATTTCTTCAAAATTGGTACAAATCTGGATAATTCTTCAGATTCGGAGGATATATGCAATGTATTGGACATTGATAAAAGTTCATTTTCCTTTGTAAAGCACCTGTATTGAATTCCTGCAATTTATTCAGACAAAAATGGCCACTGGATGATGAATGGTGAATTTTAATTGTAAAAATCTATACTTTTCACACCTGCTGCCCCAAAAATTGGTGTTTAATTTGCACATAAAGAGAGCATGAATCCTTTCAACAACACCTGAGCAGCTGTAACATATATGCAAACAATTATGCAGACAAAGATCAACCTCCTTCAGAGCATGCACCAAATCTAGAAGCTTTTAGCCTTGTTATCACCTTGTCTGAGCAAAATTCTTCCTCAGATGGAGGCGCACTTTTCCACTTGGCTGCAATTCTTCACCTGTGATTTGAATAATTCACCCATATGGCTGCCCATGCTTATATAACCTTCACAATTCTATAATTAATAATTGCCTTAACAATTAAAGGCAATTAATTAATTAAAAATCATGTTTTTCTCTTTTAAAAATAGCATGTTTAAGGACAGCCATCCAATAAATTAAATTAATCCAATTTAATCCTTCACACATCACTTCACTTAAGCTTCACAGTGTGCTTTGACCACAACCACTGAAAATAAAAATTAATTTAATGTTTTAATGCCTTAAAAAAGATTAAATAATTCCTAAATGGGGCGCACTTTTTGAGAGGCAGAGGGCAACCATTAAATAAATTAAATTTAATGCTTTTTAATCCTTTCTTTTATTTCAACTTTGACTTGTTGACTTTCTCCAAGCTTGGGTGCACTTTTTGAGAGAATAGATTAATTAAAATAATCATTCAAGGCTGCCATTCTCTCACCAAAGGGGGCGCACTTTTTTGCGCATGTAATTCTATTTTTAAGAATTTTTCCACAATGGGATTCTTTACCCTGCAAGGCAGGCGCCAAAATCTCGTGATCCACTTAAGTGATTTGACTTTGACAATGTGATTATTTACCCTGCAAGGCAGGCACTAAAATCCCATGATTTCACTTAAGTCACTTTCCTTTTATTTTATCATGGGAATTTTCACCCTGCAAGGCAGGTAATAAATTCCCACCTGCCTGCGGCCTCTAACTTTCCCACTGCAGCTTAAGTAATTTTTATAACATGGGAAAAAGTACCCTGCTAAGCATGTATAAAATTCCCACCCTGCTTTCTCCTCCATGCTTTCTCTTGAGGGAATCTCCTGCGCCGAAGTTGCCTGTGACTTGATTCATCAATGCTTCATCAAGGCAATATCCTTTCGTCAGCAACCAGTTTGAAGTATTCACCAACGCAACTCTCGACCTTTCTTCAATTGTGTTGCAGCCTCTTATGTTATTTTGCAGTATGGCTTTATCTCCTCCCATTTGATGGTAAGTGTCAAGTACCACATTCCCATCATTTTAAAGATCCGCAGGTATCAGCGCTAGTCCAAAGTCGAACACTTGCTTTGTTGATAGCCTGCTGAAATCTTTCTTTCTAACCTCCTACTTACTTTTGCACTTCATCCAGAAATCTTCTAATGAAGGCACATGTGCGTACTGCTGAGACATTGTCTTCTTGGCTACTCCAAATGGATCGAAGTTCAGCTGTGCAGGGAAGAACTCTTGCTCATACTCGGATAACATTTGCGTTTCCATCCCTCGAGCTCTGTGAATGCTAATGCAGCGGTAATATCCCACAGTGATTGGAGAGAAGCCCGTAGACTTGTGCCGCTTTGACTGAAGGTCATGTAACTCCACAAGTTGCCTGCTCAGCTCCATGGCGATCAATCTATCATTCGGATACCTGGGCATCTTTGTTGGTTCTCTAGAAAAGCCCATAACTCTGAGGTATATGAAATCTGCAAATTGAATGAATAGACTGCCAATCTTGGACACAGCTTCCCATGCTTCCTTGCTTACCCTGTTGGCCTTCAAGTCTTTGTCTAGCCTACAGATGAAATCGTAGAAGAAGTCATCGTTGATCACTTTGAAGTCTTTCTCGCATGCAGGTGCAGTAAGCTGCGGGTAGCACTCGAAAATGGGGTCCTTGGAAAGAACACCACATCTATCCAGCTTGGAAAAGATGCCTTGTGAAGTTGCAGCATACACCAAATATGAAGTCATCTTGAAGCTGAAAGTACACTTCACGTTCCGGAGTTGCTCACCGATGTTGTTGCTAATAATTTCTGACCAATTGATTATAGAATCAACCTTGTTGATTTCAATGGTCCTGATGAAAGCATACATCCATGTACGGAAAGTGTAGGCATTCGTTTCGCCATTAATCCTGTATAACAATTTGACGACATCATCTGCCGCCTGCATCAAATTGAACCGCGGAAGAGTTCTCGGGAACTTTGAAGGAGATCTAGGTTTCTTCATGAATTGGCTATTCATTATGCTCACGCAAACAACTCTATGCTTCTCCCATCTACTGTCAGCATCTTGAATGCTAATGGAAGTCACCACCTTCGCACTGGAATCTTCAAACAATAATTGATGAATTTTGCGTCCAAACGAATTATTGTCTTTCCCGAAGCATCACGCACTGATCTGGATGAGGGATGGTAAGATCTAGCACATTCCATAACAAATTCTGGCAACTGTGTTGTACATGGAAAAGCTGCAGCTCGGATAATTCCACTGCTTTTGACCGCACGCATGAGTGAAGTCTTTCCCGCTCTGGATCTATCAATCAAATCAGCAAGAGGTTCCGGGCCTAGATCTGTGTCTCATATATCTGCAAGTTTGGAAGCAATGCATGACTCCATCGTGCTTTTTTTTTCATCTCCCTTCGCCATCGCTTTGTCTATCTTCGTCTGAATAATTATTTTTCTTCTTACTTGGCCGGATTTCTTCAAAATTGATGTAGATCTGGACAATTCTTCAGATTCGGAGGATATATGCAATGTATTGGACATTGATAAAAGCTCATTTTCCTTTGGAAAGCACCTGTATTGAATTCCTGCAATTTATTCAGACAAAAATGGCCACCGGATAATGAATGGTGAATTTTAATTGTAAAAATCTACACTTTTCACGCATGCTGCCCCAAAAATTGGTGTTTAATTTGCACATAAATAGAGCATGAATCCTTTCAACAACACCTGAGCACCTGTAACATATATGCAAACAATTATGCAGACAAAGATCAACCTCCTTCAGAGCATGCGCCAAATCTAGAAGCTTTTAGCCTTGTTATCACCTTGTCTGAGCAAAATCCTTCCTCTAATGGAGACACACTTTTCCACTTGGCTGTAATTCTTCACCTGTGATTTGAATAATTCACCTATATGGCTGCCCATGCTTATATAACCTTCACAATTCTATAATTAATAATTGCCCTAAAAATTAAAGGCAATTAATTAATTAAAAAATCATGTTTTTCTCTTTTAAAAATAGCATGTTTAAGGACAGCCATCCAATAAATTGAATTAATCCAATTTAATCCTTCACACATCACTTCACTTAAGCTTCACAGTGTACTTTGACCATAGCCACTGAAAATAAAAATTAATTTAATGTTTTAATGCCTTAAAAAACAGTAAATAATTCCTAAATGGGGCGCACTTTTTGAGAGGAAGAGGGCAACCATTAAATGAATTAAATTTAATGTTTTTTAATCATTTCTTTTATTTCAACTTTGACTTGTTGACTTCCTCCAAGCTTGGGCGCACTTTTTGAGAAAATAGATTAATTAAAATAATCATTTCAAGGCTGCCATTCTCTCACCAAAGGGGGCGCACTTTTTTGCACATGTAATTCTATTTTTAAGAATTTTTCCACAATGGGATTCTTTACCCTACAAGGCAGGCACCAAAATCTCGTGATCCACTTAAGTGATTTGACTTTGACAATGTGATTATTTACCCTGCAAGGCAGGCACTAAAATCCCATGATTTTACTCAAGTCACTTTCCTTTTATTTTATCATGGGAATTTTCACCCTGCAAGGCAGGTAATAAATTCTCACCTGCCTGCGGCCTCTAACTTTCCCACTGCAACTTAAGTGATTTTTATAACACGGGAAAAAGTATCCTGCTAGGCATGTATAAAATTCCCACCCTGCCTGCGGCTTCTATTTTGCCCATTGCAGCTTAAATCCTTTGTTTTCCAAAAATGCGTCCATCCCCGCAGGGGCTTTTCTGTGTACGACTTCACTTTTTCCCAGTGATCCAGACCTCCGATGGCGACTTCCTCCGGGCGTAATGTGCGTATATGTTTTCCAACTGCTCTAGGCCAAAAATTGGGCTTACTCGGCAAAGAAATTGTTCCAAAGAAATTTCACAGAAAACAAAACGGGACACCACAAAAACACGAAAAATTGCCAAAAATTACAAATAAAGCCCAAAACTTAATACAAATTAAAACCCTTCTAGTACATAGGAATAATAACATATTCGCTCATAATAGAGTTAAAACAGAGCGCAAATAGCCTCATACGGGGCTCAAAATAATTAAATACAAATTTCTCGCAGACAAATCCTGACGACAGAATAAAACAATTTTGGGCATCTAGGTATTTGACAAAAAAGGTTAATATGGCTCTTTGGAATTATCTTGACACAATATAGGAACTTTCAAGCAATAAAAACACAAAACGACCCATTATTTTAAAAGTACGAAAAAATTTCAGATAGGGTAGTCGCAGATTTCAAGGTGAAATCTGGGTGACACCAACTATCAATTGGCATTTGTGTTATTTCTTTGTTTTTCAATTTCAGCCCAGAAAGGGACATTACAAGGCATGATTGCAAACTATCTAACAATGTTAGTATGGGGGAGTCACATCAAGTATTACACACCATTTCAAGATTTTCTCCCTCTAGCCTCTTACCTCATTATCAAAGATTTTGGTGTTGGTAGTGCCTTATAAACCATCTCTTGCTCACAATTTGTTATATATGTAAAATTATGATCGACGTGAAACGAAATCCACAACTTATGTGAGATATGCCACTTTGTTTGCAAACGGAAACAATAAAAGGCTTGCAAAGCATCACAAAATAACAAAAAGCAATTTTGCACTAACAAATTATAGCAAAGACGCCCTGCAGTTATGGAGTCCACATGTAACACACAGGAATGAGGACTACCTATTATTAAATATGATCATAAATTTCCGTCTTTCGAGTGTCTCCTCCAAAAAGGGCATGCATAGAGTTGTATCAGGATGCCCTCTTATGTAGATTGGATGTTACCATAGGTGGATGTCTGCGTAAATGGAATACCTATAAATATAATACATTATCGTGTCCGCTTGGAGAAATGCATAAATGTGTGCTTGATCTATATAACCTCACTTATCATCAATCCTATCTTTAATAGAATACCATCATTGCCACTCATGGAGAAATGTATGAATGTGTGTAGCTTGTACTATTCCTACACTAATAGCCAACATGTTGATGTCGGCCTTGAATATATCAGGGTGTTTGATTCTAGGTGGAGAGCTTGAAAAGTCTCTCTTGTGTGCTTTCAACCTGTCCCAACCACACATGCAAGAGAAAGAGCATTTGATTCCTTGAAGCCTCTGTTGTGTGATTTCAAACTGTCCCAACCACACAAGCAAGAAAAAGAAGCGTCGATTCCTTGAAGCACATTGACATGGTTTAAAAAGTAACACTCGCTTTGTTGCTGGTGGTGGTTTGAATTATAGTGTGTTCAAGGAGGTTGTGAAACACATTGATACTATTTCTAAAGTATTGTAAAAATTTCTTATAGCTCTAATCCCAAGAAAACTTGGTTTCTGCAATCCGCATAATCTCCTTTTATTTAAAAAAAACAGTAAACAATTCATTTTATATTCTTTGACGAGCAAAGGCCATCAGAAACTGATTTTTATTGGACAAATAAATTTACTGATAATTAAAAGCGAAAAGGCTCTTAAAGCTTCGTTTTTAAGCACTAGCTGAATACATATTTATATGGAAAAATGTATCCAGTATATAATTAATTTCCATGGTACATGATTATATTCACATTAGTTACAAGAACCAGGATTTTGGTGTCATAAAAGCAATTCCAATATGCACTGAAAAGGCTTATCCAACTTGGGGTAGCAAGGCATGCATTTAGATTATCAATCTATTTGAATAGATTGGCAATTTGATCATGAAACTGAGTGCATACAACATCTCTACGAATTTTCAAGGTTGGCGTTAGTAGGCCACTCTCTATCTGCAAGCAAATTTGAGAAACATCAAAATGGAACAAAATTTCTACTGCTTTTTAAAAAATAAGCATCATTGTAAATAAGTTGTCGAAGGCAAAAGCAAAAGATGACCAGTCTACCGTGAAAGGCTCCTCCAACAGCAAAAAGGGTCCTATTTGAAATGAGCACCTTGACGTACTGCACATTGAAAAAATGTCAGGGATTCAACCCATTACAAAATTTCAAAATCCTTGAAAATATACAAAAGATCCAACACATATTCTAGTTTAGTTTGGTCTGCAAAGGACGTGCAATAAGCAATCATACAGAATGAAGAAGCACCATACGTAACTGTCCATACAATGTAAGATACAAAAACTTCTCATTTATAAATACATTGCCTTTGGATCCAACTCAAGATATTGCCCATATGACCATTGAAGGAGATTTGACTGCTAGAACTGAATGCAGACTGCTTTCCTAAATCCATGCTATTGAAGGTGACGAAACTGCTGACAATGAGTGTCTAGATTTGAATGAAAGAAACCCTTGTGTGTAACTTAACTCCTGTAATGAAGTGTAAATGCAACAATACTTGAATGTTACTGCATCAGATTAAATGCCATCTTGAATGTTGGTTGTTAAAAGGAGATTGAATTAGTGTACCAATGCCAAGAGTACAAGCGTGAGTAATACTTAGGAAGAGAGGCTATAAGATTTAAATAATCTAAGGATACAAAGACAATGTGGTGCCGGGGTTTGAAAAAGTAAATCGAGTAATTTTAAAAAGTGTACTGGGTGGGTAGAATTTAAAGGGGCCAATAGATAGGAATGAATGAAAGAAAGATTTTAGTAGGACCTATAACATGAACCAATCTATGGGACCAAAAGCAGTAACAAAGGTGTTCCGCAAGGGCATTCCCATTTAGTTTGTGAAATAACCATCCCCCTTTTGATGTCGTATCTTCTATTGAGAATCTTGATCAAACCATTTGTTGTTTTATGTAGTCTAGCCTCTTCGAACAAGGCAGTCTGAGCATCAACTTTCAAGCTGTCGGCATATTTGGCTCGGATGTCACTATAATCCCAGTACTCCATGATGTAGTGCCATTCTGAGTACAACAACCCTAAAGTACAAAATAGGCAATGTTCTCTTTTCCCACTTTTCTTTAAGCAGTGTCCACTTGCCACTTTCACATCCAAGATGATGCGAGCTAGTCCTTCTCTGAGCTATTAACATTTTTGCCTTCCACTTGATTTCTGCTCCTAAGTAGGCTTTTTGGTTATGATCATAAGCGGGATTAAATTCTTTGATACAGTAATCTTTCTTCCACCTGAGTTGCTTTTTCCACATGGTTACCCTGAAATTTTCTCGCCTGCCTTTAAATTTTCTCATTGCTGTTCAGGCACATGCATTCTTGCATCGCATCTAAAGGGTGTCCTTCAACAAGATTTTTTTTTGTTTCTTTTTCTGTTATGTAATAAAGAATTAAAGGGCAGATTTCGAAGGGGAGAAAGGGGAAGAACGTTAGGATGAGTGGGAAATGGTAGGTTATACTTAGGAAAAAAGTCGATACACATTAAAATGAATGGGTTAATTGCATGTTAGAAAAGTAATGGGGAACACAACATAAGAGGTGTGTCGATTTTTGCTAAAAGAAAACAAGCTACATGTGCTTTTGGTGATCTCACAAACATCATTTTTGACTTATGGATAGTGGCATGCCTGATCCACACTCATACACTTTTTAATATGTTTACCATTAGTGGGTGTGGTCGCTCATTCTATCCCAGCCATATTTCAACTCCAACCGAAAGCTTGCAAGGGCCTGTAAACAGCTTCATTGGACAGCTAGCCTGCTACTTTGTTGGATTGTCTCCTTTGGTGCTGAATGTTGTCAATATGGATGCTATCCATTAAATTAAAGATCTAACAAAGCACATGTGTAATCCTCTAGTTAATGATATGTTCTTGGCCTTGATGAGCCCACCATTTTTATGATTGCTGGAGAATCTCCTGCAATTGGGAGTGAGATTAGATGGTCATCTTTTGACAACTGGAGACCCGTAGCAAGCTTGTAACTTAGAAATATTATTAGTCTGTTCTGCTATGCTTTGGGATTAAAAACAAAGGATGACTTCACCAATGCTTACTTTACCCAAGTTCCCCCTTGACCTACCATCAAAGTTGAGTTTGAGGATTCTCCGAGGAGGTTGCCAAGGCTTCCATCATTGACCATGAAACTGGGTGTTACATACTGGAAGGGTATGTTTCAGTTACGTGCAATGACTACATCTGCCATACTCAAGAGTCAAATCTATGACTATTGTTTTTAGTGTAGATCATTTTCTTCACACAGATGTGAGACTCAGTGGCTCTAACACACACTTTAGGGCGCTGTTGGTGTTTTGAAAAGCCCTGTTGTTCTATTCTTTCCATATATGCCATAAAATTAAGTCACGGGTCAGGGTATGATCCTCCTCAATTATGTCCATTTCACTTTTAGAGTTTAGGCCATCCACGGATTATACTTTTGATGGATATGTGATGTGGCATGCGAGTGTTGAAAGAAGAGATGAAATGTTTACAGTTAGCATTGGCATAAATGCAACAGGTGAGGAATATTTTTAGCAGCAGCTTGACGATTTGGACATCTCAAGGATTCAATCCATCCTTTCTTTTGGAAAATGATTATGATGAAAATCTTGCCATGGAGAGTGACCAAATGAAGGATCTGATTTTGGGACAGGTTTAGAGTTGCCAGAAATCTCTCAAAAAAATATTGACAAGCTGATTGGTTGATGCGAGCATTTAGTAAGCACTGCCACTGTACATTCCCTCATGCTGGTGGGCAGCCAAACAATCCTGGCCTTCCTTAGAGAGTGAACCAAGTGGTTGTTCTTGAGTTTGCGCAGCTGGGTTTCAACCTGATGTGGAAGATTTGAGCCTGTTTGTGCAATGATGGGTGTTTTTGAGCTGCATTCATGCTCAGTTATTTGGTGAATGCAGTCAGCTATGTAATAGAGTACATTACTCTGAAATAGATTCTGCAACTCACGTATATTCAGTTTTTTACGAGGCCAAAATCGATTCCAACTACCCTCCCAAAAACCTACTTTTGATCACAATCCCTCATGCCATGTGATATTGGTCTGAAGCAGCTTGAAGCCCTGTTTAATTTGTCTGACTGTGAATGAGTGAGGCGATCTACATTGGGATGCTAGATAATTCTCCCATTGGAGTTTGATATACTTTCCTCTAACTGCTTGGCTTCAAGGAGGAGCGGAGGAGGTGTAGAATGTCCATGCTAGTTTCACTGTGAAGGGCATGTTGAGCTCCCAGATGTTTTAAATCTTTGATACTAAGGCCTCCTTCCCATTTTGATATTAAAGTAGCATCCACACCCTATCATGGGAAGTTCCTGTGGATTTTGGTTAATTCATGTTCCACCTATTTGGGAATTGGAAGAAGTGTAAGAAGATAGATTGGAACTGCTTGGATAAGCTGAGTCCAGCTAGAGAAAATCAACTACCTGTAGGTCCATTTTCCCAGTTTGGTCCTTAGTTTGCTGATTGCGGCACCCAAAAGATCCTGTTTGAGTTCCCAATGCAATGGGAAGTTGAGGGATCTTACCCTCATTGTAACCTAAGATGTCCCAAATTTCTTGCTTGCGCCAAGAGGGAATATGGAAAAACATGATATGGGATTTAGACTTGTTGATGAGTAGGCCAGAAGCCAACTAATAGATAGCGAGCTGTTGTGTATTTTCTCTCTCTCAAAATGAGAACAGAAAGCATCAAGATGCCATCGGCTAATTGGAATCCTGAGTAGTTTCAGTGCCTATTGATAGCCAAGAGACCATGAATTTTCCCTTTATCTTTTCTGGCTGCTATGAGCCCATTAAGAAATTCTCCCATACTAATAAACAGATATGGTCTCAAAGGGTCACCTTGCCTCAACCCCCCAGTGGATTCAAACGTTTCCCATGTCCCCATTGAGAGAAATAATATAAGTGGTCCCCTGTGATGCAGTTATTTATCCATTCGACTACTTGTGTATAAAGCCAAAGGATAGTAATGCTTGAGCTATCATGTCGAAACTGCATCTGTGAAATGCTTTTAATATATCTAGTTATATAAGCACCCCTGGACAATTTTAAAGCTTGACAGAATGTGGTATTTCCTGTGTCTCCATTATGTTGTCAGTTATTTGCCTGTCTGGGACAGATTGATTATATGTCTAATATGATTTTGGACAACAATGGTTTCAGTCTCATAGTGTAGAGAGCTATGGCATGGTATTGAACCATTTGTTCAGCTTGAGCAACTTGTGGATGAAAACCAATTTCGATGCATTCATTTATTTCAACATTTGACGTTTCCTTCTGGATTCCTCAATTATGGCCAGAAGGCTTGCTTTTATTCGGTCCCAACAAGTTTGATAGAAGACTATGTTAAATTATAGAGCATTATATAGCATGTTATGCAGTTATGTAGTTGTCATTCAGTTGGTAACTGTTCAACCAATCTGTAACCACCTCTTCTATATAATAAATGCTGTCATACTTGGTTGAGTTTGCATTCAACCTTCTCTGAATTATTTCTTCTCTTTGTATATGCTAACATTGGTATCAGAGCATCGAAGGATCGCAGTTCAAGGAAGCCTCCAAGAGGCACGAACTGGAAAATCGCGGAAGCCATAGTAGGGCACGAGAATCGTGGGTAAAGTGAACGTGGAACAATCGTGTGAAGAAAGGAGAAATGAATAATGGTTCCACAGTGTAAAGTCGTGGTTCGAGGGAATAAAGTCATGAGGGCAAATACGTGGTTTCCTGATCACGACGGCAAAGAGGTGAAGAAAATAACCAGTGGAAACCCCAGTCACGAATAACCAGTTAGCTGTTGGTGCAATAAAACTGGTACAAATTTCGATGACACGAATACAGTCGCAAATACCCAGCCGTGGCTACACACTCGTGTGAAGGAAAACATGGTGAAGACAAAACGTGGCTACCCTGGCTATCCAGTCGTAAATCCTCAGAGACGCCAGTCGCATATCTTGTGAAGGAAAGGTAAAATCGTTTCAGCAGAGGCAAAGTCGTGGCAGGCAGAGTCGTTTCCTATTCTTCCTTTCGAAAGGTCGGTGAATTAATACGGTGAATTCATATTCATTTTTCAACAAAGGTATTCACCTTATATTTGCATAATTAATTTCACAATTTTTGCTTGAATAAATAATATATTATTTTATTGGTGTGGGCAAAATATTATTTTATTATTTCCATTACTTTGGAATAATAAAATGGCAAATATTTCACACTTGACTTTGTCAAAGACATAAAGTTTAACGAGCACTAATTTCAATGTATGGAGCCATAAGATTTTAACGCTTGCGGAGTTTCGTGATTGTGATAAAATAATCATGGGTAGTGAAAGTCGACCAACAAAAAACTTTGCGTGTTATGACAAACATCATAAGGAAGCGTTATTGCTTCTCAAGTTATCGGTGTCGAATGATATGATACCGGAAGTGCGGAATGCTATTGTGGCTAGCACGTTGTGGGTCAATTTGAGGGATAAATATCAGATGTCAGAAAAGAGTTGGGTGTTATCCCTGAAGAATATGCTCTTTTTTGTAAAGTTACAAGAAGGTGGATTGTTGTTCAAGCCCCTACTTCGGATGAAAGGCCTCTGAGACCAGTTATCTTCCATCAACAAAAAGGTGGACAAAGATGATATGGTAGCTCTGGTTCTAAAAAACATACCTTCTTCGTATGAGTCATTTGTAGAGGCACACCATTTAATCGCTAAAAGTCAAACACTCACGTTTGACAAGGTGAGTTCCTACTTGTTATAAAAGGAGCGTAGACAAATTCAGGTAGAATCTAATTGTGACCAATTAGAAAGTGTTTTTGTCACTCAGTCAAAGGGAAAGTGGAGACGTCATTTTGGTGAGTCTTCCACTCGGTATCAGGGCACATGTTATTATTGTCACAAGGTTGGGCACCTTAAGAAGGATTGTCAGAAGCGGAAGCATGATCTTTCACAACAAAACAAAAAACCATGTGATGAGACACATGTGGCGGTAGTTGCAGAAGAACGGGATTTGAATGATGGACGTGCTCTTTATTGTCTTACGACATCATGCTTGCATGACAATGGTACTAGTTGCTGGATCATTGACTTTGGTGCATCCACACACTTTTCATGTCGCAAGGATTGGTATTTTTCATTTACTACAAATATATGTTTTGAATCAGTAATACTAGTTGATGAAGAATCACTTGCAGTAGAAGGGATAGGAGATATATGCATTGTATTGAATAGTGCTCATAAACTGTTGGTACAGAATGTTAGATATGTACCTTCTTTACAAAAGAATCTTCCATCTATTAGTCAATTAATTGAAAATCCCAATATTTATGTGGATTTCTGTGGGAGGAAATGTGTTGTCTCTAATGTGAAACAAAGACGGATAATTGCCTTTGGTATTGTGCAAGGTGGTTAGTATTGGCTTGTTGATCCTGCTACTATCAACATGAATGCATGTGTGGAGGATAACTCCACCATACAGGATGTGCAAGAGGCCGCAATGCCTTGGAACGAAGCCATTCCTCATAGATATGTTGACTTGGATATAGTTAACCTACATGCATCTATTGTGGAGGGAGTATCCACTGTACTAGATGTACGGGAGGTGGACATGCCTTGGGAGGATGGATTTCCTCATTCGGAAGAATAGTTGTGGATGGAGACTCCACTATTTCAGATGTACTAACGGTGCATGGTGAGATGGCATGCCCAGCCACTCACTCAGAGGTACTTGCTAGAAGGACAGTAGAGCATGAACAATTTGTTCATTGTGTTGTGAAAGATCTCTCCTAACAGAAGGGGATAATTGACCAAATAGATGAGACGAAGGAGGAGTTGGTTCTCACTCCTACTACTGCAGAGATGGTTATTTCTCCCACTGTTTTGATGGAGATAGTTATTTCTCCTGCTATTGCAAAGTTGGTTCTAACTCCTACTGCACACATGGTCACATTTCTCTTACTGAGAAAGTTGGATGAGAACTACATGGTGTTGCAAGGACATGATCGAGGTGACTTCGATTGCAAGATAATTGAGTCTCTGTATAGACTCCAGCAGGCTACACAAGCTTGGAACAAATTTTTCAATCCACCTCTCTGAGGTTTTGATTCCAGCACTCTGGAGATGGGGCTGACACTCTCAGCGATTGATGATTCATCATTGGTCAATGAATCACGTAACAAAGAACCAATGAACCACTTGCCATATCCTTCGTTTACAGGACCAAATTTTTGTTTTGCATTTCTTCTCCATTCAACAACCGCAACACAATCATGGACTGCTGATTTTGAAGTACAACCTATGGCACAGTCTGTAGATCTAATGACTAAACATATGGTCTTTAGGACATTTGCAAAATTTCGGCACAAATTTAAAATATAGAGCATTATATAGCATGTAATGCAGTTATGTAATTGTCATTCGGTTGGTAACTGTTCAACCAATCTGTAACAACCTCGTCTATATAATAAACGCTGTCACACTTGGTTGAGTTTGCATTCAGCCTTCTCTGAATTCTTTCTTTTCTTTGCATATGCCAACAGACTACACGAAAGCCGTTAGGCCCAGGGGCCTTGTTTGCCTGGAATGAAACAGAGATATTTTCTATCTCTTCCTCTGGTTTTTTCTGAGCCGTCTGCACTTTCCATCAGCAGGTGTCTACAAAAATCAGTAGTATGGCTAATGATTTCTGGCACCATGTGCATGTAATTATTGCCATTTTGGTTTTTGTGGCCATGTTGATGTGCTGCCTACCGAAAGCAGAGTTGTGGAAATAGGTGTTGTTTGCATCCCCTGTTTGATCCAAACTTCCCTTGATCTTTGATGCCATTAGCGTTCGTTCTTCTTTTGCACTATGGTCAATTCTTGTACAAGCTGTTGTTTGAAGGTTTCCATCTCTGCAGTAAATCCTTCGTCTCTCTTTCTTTTTGAATCTGAGTAAGCTTTGCCTCCGCCTTGACTGATTGCACAAATAGATTGCAAGAAACTAGTTGGTTCCACTCTCGCATCTGCGACTTGAGGTGATGCAATTTCTGCATGAATATATGTGTGCATGTGGCATGTCCTTGTACATTTCCAGCATCTTTCCACCGGAGAGAAACATTGGGAGAATTTTAGGATCAGTCATCTACATGATCTCAAATCTGAATCGATGGTTTTTTGGGGTCTGACTGCTTTTACAAATGTCCAACAGATTGGTCAGTGATGGGAAAAGGTCGAATCACCAACAACTGCATGAATCTGAATATTGAAGCGCAGCCATTTCTTAGAAATGATTAATCAGTCCTGCATACCTGCTAAAAAAAATCTGCCCTTTCTCCTATTAGACTAAGTGAGCTAGCTATTAAAGCATATTAGTTGATGTATAATGAACTATTAGTTATCAACTGATGTTCATTTATCAACTTCCCCAACTATATTGTAACCTCTTTTAGCATAATAAATACGAGCACCACACACCTCTCAATGTTTTCCATGTGCCTTTCTCAATTCTCTTTGTTCTTTTAGTATTCACATCTTCTAACATTGGTATCGGAGCCATTGGTGCTTGAGGAGTTCAGAGTTCAAGGAAGCAGGTAGAGGGTATGGACTGTGGGAAAGAAGATTATAGAGTTTGTGCAGAACAATTCGAAGGTGCGTTGAAAATATTGTCATTGAGACGCTATTGCAGTCAGAGAATTTATACAATGCTTGTTGGGGAAAAGTCTGTCTGATATTTGTGAGACATCATTGCTAAGATGTGTGCGAAGATTGAAGAAAAAAACAAAAATGTTGTGAAGCAGAAGGTTCATTAAAGACACAATTTACAGAGCCGTCCTCCATCTATTTTCATAGCCAGTCACGTTTTCTACAGTTGTCAAAGTTAATCGCGATTGTTCAATTGCAATTTTTTGACATGTTATCACACGATTTTGAGGGTATCAAGGGCAAAACAATTGCATTTTTTATAGTCATGATGCTAGGGCACGAGACAACAGTTGCAATTACAGAGCATTCGTGAGAGCTCTGTGAGGTGCAGACTTACGATTTAAGATGTCGAAAAAAACGATGAAAAACATATATGATTTGCAAACCAATATCAAGACTAGGGCACGTAAAGGCTGTCATGAGAAGAAGTTCAGATGCGTGAAAGGAAGTTGTAAAGATGCAAGTGATGTGGAAGCACAGGAATGTGCAAACCTATTGTGCAAATCATTGGTGATTTTCCCTAGTCCAGAAAAATCGTGATTTTCCCCACAGTGTACAGTCACGATTTTGTGCAATTGTCACCATTAGACAAAGAAAGTGCAGACGATTAGGGCATAGGAAACAATTGCAAAGATTCAGTCTATGAATAACATAGTTACAAAATCCGGATGGATCTGAATTCAGCCTGTCCGAACAAGTTCTGTCCAGGGTCAGCCCTATTGTTGCCTCTGCCCCCCATATATTATTTAATATAAAATGTACTAACATTTTATGTTACTTTATTAATGTTTTTCATTGTTTATGTCAATTCTTGTATATTTATAAATTATGGTCACACATAATATGTATATATTTCACATCAGTTTTTTAGAAAAAGAATTCACCAATTCTAGATTTTTGGATTTTTTTGCCTTCACAAATGGATCCAGATTTCCGGACTTGGTAACTATGGTGAATAATAAAAAATCTTGAACTTTGGCTTGAGATTGAAAGTACATTAATATTGTATGATTTCAGATTCTACTGTAGACTTTGCAGACAGTGCATTTCCTTTTTTCATTGATTTGTGGGTCAGAAGTCAGATTTTCAGAATAGAGTCTATTTTCCATTTTTCTATTGCATCGATCTGCACATCACAATTCAAGTATTCATTTTTGAGACTATTCTTTCTTTTGTTGCATTGATTTCTGGATCGAAAAATCAAGTATTGTGTTAAAAATGGTCACTATTCAGAATCTTGATTTGTTTGAGGTGAAGAAATTGACTTTGTCAGAATTACAATTTCTAGAGTCACAAGATTTTGACAATTGCAAAGTATTGAGACAACGATAAAGTCATTCTTGGCACTCAAGGAAATCTTGTTGCTAACTCGGGAAGGTAAAATTTGTCCATTTGGAGACATTACAGTGGTATTAGAGCGATGTATCCTTCCAACCTATGAGGGAAGAAAAGAGAAATCAGATCTGAATGTACCCAGGGAAAAAATGAAGATGACTCAGGTTCTATTTTTTATGGCACTAATGAAATATCTGCTAGATCGTGGTTGAAGGAATTTGAGACATTTTTGTGTTGTAATCCTCTATGTCAGGGTGATGCCTTCATGCTCATCTCTAGATCCACTGTAATGTCCCCAAATGGACATATTCTTAAGCCAAATGGATTTCCCGCAATTCCCACTAGGGCCAAATCTGGTTAATCAAAAAAGCCAAAAAATCTCAATTACTATCAAACTGAAATTCAGAATAAAATTAGGCCACAAACTGAATATTTTTGCAGAAAACCCTAGTCCGCTGCCCTAGTCCAATGATTTAGCAAAAAATAGCTTTTTCCACCTCAAAATACCTCCAAAAATTATGAAAATATGTTTGCAAGTAGATAATAAATAATAAGAATAGGATCTCCAATCAAATTTGAAAAATATTAATTCTGGAATTTATTAGGGCAAAAATGCAACAGAACTTGTAAATTCACTAACTTGCAAAATACTCCAAATTTTTGGGCAAATGGTAGCTTAAACTGAAGCTTAAAATAAGCTTTCCAATGAACCCAAAATCAAAAAAATTCAATAGTGGAAAGGCATCCAAAACGGATATGCAATTCTGAAACAATATAGATAAACCCTAACTGTAAGTGAAAGTTGGAAATACAATTTCACCCCACTTAGGAAATGCCCAAAAACACCTCAAAACTAATCAAACACTTTAGATTTGATCTCTCCTTGAAATTGATGCTTTAGCAATGCAAAAACTGGAAATGGAAGCTTCAACAATACTCCCAATAAACATGCAATATTCAGCCCTTGTAGGTCTTCAAACAACTCAAGAACTAACACCAATAAGTCTTCAACTGCTGGAAAACACAATTCCTTGACTTTCGATGCTGAATGGAAACACCTGAATGGAGAATCCTCACGACATAGAAGAAGAGTTTTCGTTCTCCTTCTAAATCTCAAGAGGGTTTTTGTCCTCAAGAGATAATCTCTAAGGGTTTTCGTCCTTGAGAATTATTTTGCAAAGCTCTCAAGCTCAGACAAAAATCAGAATTTTATAAAATGAATCTCTAAGGGTTTTAGGGAAGCTTGTAATATCCCCTTCTCGGTCGTAGATCCTTAGCCCATTTTGTCTCCCCGACGGCTAAGGGATTAACACAAGGGGAACATAAGTCATAATAAGTTACTATAAAGTGCATATAAAAGGAAAAATTATAAAGGCACTTATATTAAGTTATTATAGACTTAATGATAAAGCAAAATTAGAAAAGGAAAAAAGGCATTTTTTAATGTTTATTTATCCTAGAGAAAATGTGACCCCCTTTTTGGATGGAATAAAGTGAAAAAAACATTAAATGAGGGGATGAAAGCTTATTGGATGTTGAGGGTGGCTATTTGGCCCATTACCTCTATAAAAGCAAGTAGACTTGCTTGTGGAGATCATCTTTTGGCTATTTTATAAAATCTGATTTTGTATGTTGAGCTTTGAGCTTGCATCAATAATCTTCTAAGGACGAAAACTGTTAGAGATTCACCCTTGAGGACGAAAAACCTCAAGGACGGGAAATGTTGGGGACGAGAACCTCCAAATTTTCAAAGATTGAGGAACAAAAACTCTTCAATTTTGAGAGGTGGATCCATCCGTGGTTGATCATTGGACTACATTTTTGTTGACAGTGATTGGTAGAAGTGTTTTTAGATCTGGACATATTTGGGGTTGATTGCACTTCAAGAATCAACTGGGCATAAATCAGATATGAGTATTGGTGTTTGATGTGTTTGGACCAACCAAACAGGAGAATTTGAAAAGGAATCAAATATGCAATTTTCTGGGCATTTCTACACCCCAAGCGACCCAGTTTGGGAATTACGAGCCTTCATTTTGGGGGTTTTTAGTTGCTGTTGGATCTGCAAATTTTTGGAGTTGTTTGGGCATCCTCAAAGAAGATATTTTCAACATTTCCAACCTAGTTTGTGGTACACAAATTAATATTCACTGCTGTAATTTCTGGGTATCTTTAGCCCTAGTTTATTTTTATAAAATCGGTCAAGGGTTAGGAAAATCAGATTTCACTTTTAATTGATTCTAACCACTCAAATCACCATTTTTGGCCTTGTGGGTATGTGGAAAAGTGAATATTTGAGGAATAAAATTAAATTTCAGTTGGCTGTTCATTCTGGCAAATTTTGGGCATTTTATTGTAAGTGAAATTCAGATTTGTTGTGTTATTTCAGTCTATTTTCAGTTTCAGATTTGGGTTTTGCCTAAAATCCATTTGGGGATAACATTTGTCCATTTGACGACATTACATTTCTAGAGTCACAAGATTCTGACAATTGCAAAGTATTGAGACAACGATAAAGTCATTCTTGGCACTCAAGGCAAGCTTGTTGCTAACTTTGTGGATTATGAAAAACATCATAAGCAGGCCTTGTTGTTTTTGAAGATGTTGGTGTTAGATGATTTGATGCCTAAAGTCCGGAATGCTACCGAGGCAGGTGTGCTATGGACAAGTTTAAAGAACAAGTATATGACTTTAGAAAAGACTCTGGTTTCATACTCAAAGAATTTTCTAGTTTCAGAAAAGATGATAGAGTACGAGTCCCTATTTGAGTACCTTTTTTGGATTAAATATCTTTAAGACCAACTTAGTTTCATCAATAAAAAGGTGGATGATAACAACTTAGTGGCACTTGTTCTACATAGTTTCCTGCCCTCCTATAAAGAATTTGTGAAGGCCCTACATTTGATTGTAGAAAGTCAGACTTTGACGTTTGATTATGTTAGTTCCTATTCATTGCAAAATGAACGCAGGAAGACACAAGCAATTGAGTCTAGTTTTGAACAATTAGAGAATGCATTGACTGCTCAATCAAAGGGAAAGTGGAGATGTCACTCGGGTGAATCTCCCAAATACAAGGTGAAATGTCATTATTGTCATAAGTTTGGGCATCTCAAAAAGGATTATTAACGTATAATGTGCAAAGATAAAAGAAAGATCCAAAAAATAGTCGTGACACAAAAGATTCATGAAAATGCAATTTAAAGAGTCGTCCTCCTATTTTCACAACTAGACATGTTTTCTGCAGTCGTAAAGTCAGTCTTCATTGTTCAATCACGATTTTATTAGGCTAGTTCCTATTTGCTGGAAAAGGAACATAGGAAGATACAAATGATTGAGTCTACTTCTAGACGATCAGAGACTACATTGATTGCTCAGTTAAATGGAAAGTGGAGACATAACTCTGTTGAATCTTCTAGATACCGAGCGAAATGTCATTACCATAAGTTTGGGCATCTCAAAAAGAATTATAAATGTATAATGTGCAAAGATGAAAGAACAAACCAAAAAAATTGCGAAGTAGAAAGTTTGTGAAAGACAATTTACATATCCATTATCTATTTTCACAACTAGTCACATTTTGTATAATCATCAAAGCTAGTCTCCATTATTCAATTGCAATTTTTTTATGCATATTTAAATGATTTCAAGGATATCAAGAGCAAAACAATTGTAGTTTTTATAGTCATGATAGTTTATAGAGTCGTGACGCCAGGGCACTATAAAAATCACGTATTTTTGAGAGTTTGTGAGGTACAAACTTACAATTTAAGATGCAGACAAAAACTGTGAAAAGCATATGCAATTTGTTGACCAAAATAAATGCTAGGGAACGTAAAGGTTGTCGCAAGAAGTTCAAATGCACGAGAGGAAGTTGTAAACATGCACGCGACATGGAAGCACAAGAATGTGCATACATGTGCAAATTATTGGTGATAGTCCAGAAAAATCGTGATTTTTCCCCGTGGTGTACCATCAATTTTTTTGCGATCATTACAATAGACAAAGTAAATGCAAATGATTAGGGCACAAGAAGCAATTGCAACGCTTCGGTCTATGAACAGTCAAATATCTTGAACATCGACTTGATATTGTAAATTTGTAAGTACATTAACATTGCATGATTTTCAATTCTAATAAAGGATTAGCAAACAACACATTTACTATGTGCATTGATTTGCAAGTCATAAGTAAAATTTTTCAGAATATAGACTATATATCATTTTTTTGTTGCATCGATCTGCACATCAAAATTCTAGTATTCAGATTTTAGAATGCACATTCTTTTGTTGCATTGATTTTTATGTCGGAAAATGAAGCATTGTGTGATAAATGGCCACTATTCAGAATCTTGTTTTGTTGGAGGCACAAAAATGACTTTCCCGAATTACAATGTCTAGAGTCACATGATTTTGACAATTTTAGAATATCAAGACTATAATAAAATCATTCTTGCCATTGAAGGTAAACTTGTTGTTATCTTTGTAGATTATGACAAGCATCATAAGGAGGCCTTGTTATTGATGTTGTCAATGTTAGATGCTTTGATACCTAAGGTCTAGATGGCCACTCAGGCAAGTCTACGATGGAGAAGTCTCAATAACAAGTATGTGACTTCATAGACGAGTCAGGGTTTAAACCTAAATAATTTTCTATTTCTAGCAAGGATGATAGAGGACGGCTCCCTATCAGAGCATCTTCTTTGGATGAAAGATCTTTGAGACCAATTCTATTCCATCAATAAAATGGTGGATGATGACCATTTACTGGTGCTCATTTTGAATAGTTTTCGCACTCCTAAGAAACATTTGTGGAGGTCCTACATGTTATGGTAGAAAGCCAAACCTTGATATTTGATTGGGTCAATTCCTATTTGCTACAAAAGAAACGGATGCAAACACAAGCATTTGAGTCTAGATCTAAACAATCATAGAGTGCATCGATTGCTTAGCCATATCGAAATTGGAGAAATCACTCTGGTAAATCTTCCAAATACCAGGTGAAATGTCATTATTGTCATAAGTTTGGAATTCTCAAAAATGATTATTATGTATAATACGCAAACACTACAAAAAATTGTGAAGTAGAAGATTTGTGAAAGATTCTATTTACAGAGCATCCTCCGTCTATTTTCATAGCTAGTCACATTTTCTACATTCGTCAAAGCCAATTTCCATTGTTCAATCAAATTATTTTTACACATTTTCAGACAATTTCAAGGGTATCAAGGGAAAAACAATTGCATTTTTACTGTCACGACGCTAGGGCACGAAACAAGAGCCGCGAATTTCAAAGAGTTTGTGAGAGCTTTGTGAAGTGCAGACTTCTGCTTTAAGACATAGATAGAAACTGTGAAAAGCATACATAATTTGTAAACCAAAATTGACACTAGGTCACGTATAGGCTATCGTGAGAAGAAGTTCAAATGTGTGAAGAAAGCTGTTAAAATGCAGGCGACATGGAAGCACAAGAATGTGCAAACCTATTATACAAATCATAGGTGATTTTCCCCAGTCTCGTAGATCATGATTTTCCCCACAGTGTATAGTCGCGATTTTGTGCAATCATTACCGGCAGACAAAGCAAGTGCAAATGATTAGGGCACAAGAAGCAATTGCAACGATTCAGTCTATGTACAGTCAAAAATCTCGAAAATTGGCTTGAGATTGTAAGTACATTAACATTGTATGATTTCCAATTCTACTAAATGATTTGCAGACAACACATTTACTTTTTGCATTGATTTGCAAGTCACATGTCAAATTTTCAGAATATAGACTATATTTCATTTTCTGTTGCATCGATCTGCAGATCAGAATTCAAGTATTCTGATTTTAGACTGTACTTTCTTCCATTGCATTGATTTCCAGGTCAGAAAATCAAGTATTGTGTGAAAAATGGCCACTATCGAGAATCTTGTTTTGCTGGAGGTGCAAAAATTGACTAGCCACAATTACAATGTCTGAAGTCACAAGATTTTGATAATCACATAATAACAAGGCTACGACAAAATCATCTTGGCATTTGAAGGCAAGCATGTTGCCAACTTTGCAGATTACAACAAGCATCATAAGGAACCTTTGTTGTTTTCGAACTTGTTGGTGTTACATGATTTGATACCTGAGGTCTGGATGGCCACGGAGGCAATTGTGGTATGGACAAGTATACGACTTTAGAGAAGAGTCGGATTTTAAACCTAAAGATTTTGCTATTTATAGCAAGGATGATATAAGCCAGGTCCATATCAGAGCATCTTCTTTGGATTAAAGTTCTCTAAGACCAACTCTATTCCATCAATAAAAAGGTGGACGACAAGTTAGAGGCACTTGTTCTGAATAGTTTTTCGCACTCCTATCAAACATATGTGGAGGCCCTACATTTGATGGAAAAAAACCAGACCTTGATATTTGATCATGTCAGTTATTATTTGCTGCAAAAGGAACGCATGCAAACACAAACATTTGATTCTAGTTCTAGACAATCATAGAGTGCATCGATTGCTTAGCCAAAGGGGAAGTGGATACATCATTGTGATGAATCTTCCGGATACCAAGTGAAATGTCAATACCGTCATAAGTTTAGAATTCTCAAAAAGGATTACTAATGTATAATGCACAAACACTAAAGAAAAAATTGTGAACCAGAAGATTCGTGAAAGATGCTATTTACAGAGTTGTCCATCTATTTTCACAGCCAGTCACATTTTCTACATTTATCAAAGCCAATTTTCATTGTTCAAATCAATTTTTTTTACGCATTTTCAAACAATTTCAAGGGTATTAAGGGAAAAACAATTGCATTTTTATAGTCATGATGCTAGGGCATTAAACAAGAGTCACGAATTCCAGAGAGTTCGTGAGAGCTTTGTGAACTGCAAACTTACAATTTAAGATGGAAAAAACCCTGAAAAACATACATGATTTCTAGACCAAAATGAAAACTAGGTCACATATAGGTTATCGTAAGAAGTTCAAATGTGTGAAGAAAGTTGTAAAGATGCAGGGGATGTGGAAGCACGGGAAAGTGCAAACCTATTGTGCAAATCATAGATGATTTTCCCTAGTCTAGACAAATCATGATTTTCCCCACAGTGTAAAATTATGATTTTGTGCAACCATTATTGGAAAACAAAGCAATTGCAAACGTTTAGGGCACAAGAAGCAATTGCAATGTGTTGGCTAGATTTTCTGCACAGCTGAAAACCTGGGCAATCATGAGATAAATCTCCCTCATTTACCAGTGAGGCTCCTGTGTAAGATTTTGTCAATTATATTTTCTAACATCTATCTGTTGGTTTTACTTTAACCGCATAGCTCATGCACCATAGCTACGCAGTTTTGCAGCAAGTAAGCAACTGTAAGAAGTGTATATATGCAGAAGAGGGACATAATTGAATGCGAGCAGAAAAGAAAGATGTGCAACTTAACCAATAGTTGACAGAGTTGGTCACATGCACATAGATGAAACAAATATATATAGATACGCAAAATTCAAAGCAAAGGAAAGTTTCAGATCCAGGTCTAAGATAACACAAAGTTTATGCAAAGATCTAAAAAGAAATAAGAAACAAATGCACCTTTGACACAAAGTTATCCAGAAATCTGCCTCCTCTCTATTCCTTAGCTTTCAGAAAGATATCAAGGGTTTCAACTCAAAGTCTGAAACACAAGAATGTTGATTACAAATTTTGATCATTTTAACCCGTAGGTTCTTCTATTTATAGTGTATAGAGGGCAATTACAAATAAGAAATTTTTAATAAATTCCCGCATGCAGAAGTTATAGAAAAGGGGACAGCTGGAAATCTTCCTCCTGGAATTACTCTTTGCATGATATGCATGATTTATAACTGAAAATGGAAGTAATTGACTTCTTCAAGTAACGGCTTTTAAACCAATCACTTAAGTTTAATTATTTAATCAATTGCTCAATTGCTTTATCGGAGAAAATAAGAGAAAAAAAGAGAGAGGAAAAAAAATTAGAACAAAGCTGCAACACTCCCAGTCTTGTTCTTTTTCCATATTCTGCATGCGATTGACTCTTTTGCCTTTGATTCGCACCAAACTGGACCTGGAAGCAGCTGACTGTGATTTGCATGTGGGTGCTACCTCTGACATATCTTCCCTCTTATCCTTGAAGCTTTTGTAGTTCTTCTCCAGTACATGCACCAGTGCAATGTTTGTCGTAAACAATTCAGACAAAACTCACCATTTTTAATTTTTAATTGCATATGAGCAATTTTAAATTTTGGAAAGCACTCTGGGTGAATGCAAATACAATTAAATTCAATGAAGTCTTCAATTGGAAGATTGGGAGCACATGCACAAGATCCTGGAAGGAATTTTCCATGCAATGACTTCCACATGAGCTGCGTTAGAAATAAGAGGATGAACTTTTTGCTGGAAGCCTTTGCAATTATGAGATCTAGATCTGTCAATTAAATCGGTGATAGGTTCATGGCCTATGTCTGTATCATTGATTTCAGCAAATCTGGAAGCTATGCATGATTCTGCTGATCCTTCTCTTTCATCATGCTTTATTATGCCTGGAATAATCTTTGTCTAGGCTCTTTTTCTTTTAATTCTGCCAGAATCCTTTGTAATTGGATCAATTTGTACAGATCCGGCAATTTCTTATGATTCGAAAGATATATTCAATGTATCTGACATTGATTTAGAATTTCTTTCACCAATATGAGCATCTGTGATGAATACCTGGGCACTTATACCAACATGCAGACAATCAGAATAACAAAAATCAGGCCATTCCAACCCTATGCGCCAAAACTGGAAGCTTTCCGGCAATGGAAAACACTCTTTAATGCAAAATCCTCCTTCCCTTGGCGCCAAAGCCTGTCCGGGCTGCAAACTTCATCAAAAAGAATTAACTGCTTCTCCCTTATGGCATACCATGCTTATATAGCCATCTACATGCTATTTTTAATAATTGCCCTTTCCTATTTCTAGCAATTTAATTAATTAAAGTCATGCCTCTTCATCCAATTTGGGCGCCCAATTTTGCATGCTTCTGATTGCTTTAATGTATTTATTTTATTTATTTTTAGCATGTATCATTGACTTTTCTTTAGCTCATCCACTTGCATTGACTTTCTTCGTATTTATGGCACCAAACTTGGCTATAAATACCATTAATAAATAACATTAATTACATGCATTAATGCCAAGGTGGGTCACACTTTTTGGCAAGGGGAATTGCTAAAAATAGGAAGTCAAAGCAATGGGAATTTCCACCTTGCAATGCAGCTCCAAAAATCACATCTTCCTCTTAAGTGATATGACTTTCATAATGAGAATTTTCACCCTGCTAAGCAAGTAAGAAATTCCCGCTTGCCTACCACTGCCAAAATTCCCACTAGCAGTTTAAATCTTTCCTTCCAAAAAGTGCGACTTGCATGGAAAATGGCCTTCTTAAAAATGCGACTTGCATGGGTGAATAAACTACTTTGTTGGAAAAAGTCAACCTGCTAGGGAGGCAAGAAATGCCTGCCGGTGCTTTAAGTGATTTTTCCTTCATAGTGGGAATTTTTACCCTGCTAGGCAGGTAAGAAATTCCTGCCTGACTGCCACCTCTAAAATTCCCATTGGCAGCTTAAGTGATTTTGACTTGATGGGAAAAAGTAACTTGCTAGGCAGGCAACAAATTCCCGCCTACCTGCCACTGCCAAAATTCCCACCGGCAGATTAGATCTATTATCCCAAAAAGTGTGACTTACATGAAGAAAGCTTCTTCCCAAAAAGTGCGACCTACATGAAGAAAGCTTCTAAAGTTGCGTGAAAACTCATCAGCAGCATTTTATTTCCATTTTTGGATTTTTGATGAAGAAAACACAAGTATAGAATAAAATTGGTCATTTTTGGAAAGGGTCCAGGAAGATGTACAAAACATGCATGTGCCTTAACTTCCATGGCTCTGTTTTAGGTGTTGTTTTCTCTAAAAGTGCATATTTTCTCGAGCTCTACGCATTGATGGCAATATTTTTCTTATTTTCATAAAATCCATTTTTGCACCTTTTTGGACCAAATGATTTCTTGCAACCTTCTGAAAGAATCCTGAGCTCTGATCAGCTTTAGACAGATTAGTAATTAAAAATACTAGATAACTTTTCAAAACCCTAGGCCTGGGGAAAGATTTGGCAGGAAGAATGAATAGGCTACAAGAATTGCCGGAGAAAACAAACCAAAACACAAACAAAAATAAATAAAACAAAACAAAAGAAGCTGCAGGCAATTATTTGAAAATTTCTCCAATTAGTTGATCTGCAAAAATTCTCCCCCCCAGGTGAATGTTTTGTGGTAATAATGATGGGGTGAAGTGCTTTATATAACTTAAATCCTCCAATTTTAGCTCAATCTATTTTTAAAAGAACTTTATTTATTTAATAAATAAATAAATAAAATTCTCTCAGACAAGACCTGGGGAAGGGATAGAGTGAGTTTTAGCGTGTGGATACTTGAGGAATTTGGCTTTTATGACTCTCTGGGGATACCTTAGAGCAATGCAAACAACTGCAGACAAAACAAACACAAAACGACCCATTATTTGAAAAGAATGATTTTTTTTAAAAGGGGTAGTCCCAAATTTCAGGGTGAGATCTTGGGGACACCACAACGATTCAATCTGTGTACAGTCAAACATATTAAACATTGGCTTGAGAATGTAAGTACATTAACAATGTATGATTTCCAATTCTAATAAAGGATTTTCTGAGAACACATTTACTTTTCGCATTGATTTACAAGTCACATGTCAAATTTTTAGAATATAGACTATATATCATTTTTCTATTGCATCGATCTACAAATTAGAATTCAAGTATTCTTATTTTAGACTTTACTTTCTTCCATTGCATTGATTTCCAGGTCAGAAAATCAAGTATTGAGTGAAAAATGGCCACTATTGATAATCTTGTTTTGCTAGAAGTGCAAAAATTGACTAGCCACAATTACAATGTCTAAAGTCACAAGATTTTGATGATCCCAAAATAACAAGGCTACGATTAAATCATCTTGGTATTGAAGGCAAATATGTTGCAACTTTGTGGATTACAACAAGCATCATAAGGAACCTTTCTTGGTTTTGAACTTGTCGGTGTTAGATGATTTGATACCTAAGGTCAGGATGGCCACGGAGGCAAGTGTGGTATGGACAAGTATACGACTTTAGAGAAGAGTCAAGTTTTAAACCTAACAATTTTTCTGTTTCTAGAAAGGATGATAGAAGATGGGTCCCTATCAGAGCATATTCTTCGGATGAAAGATTTCTAAGACCTACTCTATTCCATCAATAAAAAGGTGGACAATGACAACTTAGAGGCACTTGTTCTGAATAGTTTTTCCCTCCTATCATACATTTGTGGAAGCCCTACACTTGATGGCAGAAAGTCAGACCTTGATATTTGATCATGTCAGTTGTTATTTACTGCAAAAGGAACACATGCATTTGAGTCTAGTTCTAGACAATCATAGAGCGCATCAATTGCTTAGCCAAAAGGGGAAGTGGAGACATCACTGTGGTAAATCTTCCAGATACCAAGTGAATCGTCATAAGTTTGGTATTCTCAAAAAGGATTACTAATGTATAATATGCAAACACTAAAGAAAAAAATTGTGAAGTAAAAGTTTCGTGAAAGATGCTATTTACAAAGTTGTCCATCTATTTTCACAACCAGTCACATTGTCTACTTCATCAAATCCAATTGCCATTGTTCAAATCACAATTTTTTATGCATTTTCAAACAATTTCAAGGGTGTTAAAGGAAAAACAATTGCATTTTTATAGTCGTGATGCTAGGGCATGAAACAAGAATCACGAATTCCAGAGAGTTCGTGAGAGCTTTGTGAAGTGCAAACTTATGATTTAAGACAGAAAAAAACGTGAAAAACATACATAAATTGAAGACAAAAATGAAAACTAGGTCACATAAAGGCTATCGTGAGAAGTTCAAATGTGTGAAGAAAGTTGCAAAGATGCAGGCGATCTGGAAGCACGGGAATGTGCAGACCTATTGTGCAAATCATAGGTGATTTTCCCTAGTCTAGACAAATCATGATTTCTTTCACAATGTAAAGTTGCGATTTTGTGCAACCATTACTGGCAAACAAAGCAATTGCAAACGTTTAGGGCACAAGAAGCAATTGCAACAATTCAGTCTGTGTACAGTAAAAAAACTTGAACATTGGCTTGAGATTGTAAGTACATTAACATTGTATGATTTCCAATTCTAGTAAAGGATTCGCAGACAACACATTTACTTTTTGCATTGATTTGCAAGTCATAAGTTGAATTTTCAGAATATAGACTATAAATCATTTTTCTGTTGCATCGATCTGCAGATCAAAATTCCAGTATTCCGATTTTAGACTATACTTTCTTCCGTTACATAGATTTTTTGGTCAGAAAATTAAGTATTGTGTGAAAAATGGCCATTATTTAGAATCTTGTTTTACCGGAGGTTTAGAAATTGACTCGCCATAATTACAATGCCTGGAGTCAAAATATTTTGATGATCGCAAAATAACAAGGCTACGATAACATCATTTTGGCATTGAAGGCAAGCATGTTGCCAACTTTGTGGATTACAACAAGCATCTTAAGGAGCCTTTGTTGTTTTTGAACTTGTCGGTGTTAGATGATTTGATACCTGAGGTCCGGATGGCCGCAGAGGCAAGTGTGGTGTGGACAAGTTTGAAGGACAAGTATACAACTTTAGAGAAGAGTTGGATCTTAAACCTAAAGATTTTGCCATTTCTATCAAGGATGATAGAAGACAGGTCCCTATTAGAGCATCTTCTTTGGATGAAAGATCTCTGAGACCAACTCTATTCCATCAATAAAAAGGTGGACGATGACAACTTAGTGACACTTGTTCTGAAGAGTTTTTCACCCTCCTATGAAACATTTGTGGAGGCCCTACATTTGATGGCAAAAAGCTAGACCTTGATATTTGATCAGGTCAGTTACTATTTGCTGCAAAAGGAACACATGCAAACACAAGCATTTGAGTCTAGTTCTATACAATCATAGAGTGCATCGATTGCTTAGCCAAAGGAGAACTGGAGACATCACTTTGGTGAATCTTCTAGATACCAAGTGAAATGTCATTATTGTCATAAGTTTGGAATTCTCAAAAAGGATTATTAATGTATAATGTGGAAACATTAAAGAAAAAATTGTGAAGCAGAAGATTTGTGAAAGATGCTATTTACAAAGCTATCCTCCATTTTCATAGTGAGTCACATTTTCTACATTTGTCAATGCCAATCGCCATTGTTCAATCACATTTTTTAACGCATTCTCAATCAATTTCAAGGGTATTAAGTGCATAACAATTGCAATTTAATAGTCGTGATGCTTGAGCACAAAACAAGAGTTGCGAATTCCAGAGAGTTTGTGAGAGATTTGTGAAGTGCAACCTCACAATTTAAGACAGGCAAAAACCGTAAAAAGCATACATGATTTGCAGAACAAAATCGACACTAGGTCACGTACCGGCTATCATGAGAAGAATTTCAAATGTGTGAAGAAAGTTGTAAAGATGTGGGTGACATGGAAGCACAAGAATGTGAAGACATATTGTGTAAATCATAGCTGATTTTCCCCAGTCCAGACAAATCATGATTTTCCCCATGATGTACAGTCATGATATTATGCAATCATTACCAATAGACAAAGCAAATATAAACAATTACTATTAGGGCACAAGAAGCAGTTGCAATGATTCAATCTGTGTATAGTCAAAAATCTTGAACATTGGCTTGAGATTGTAAGTACTTTAACATTGTATGATTTCTTATTCTACCAAAGGATTTGTAGACAATGCTTTCCTTTTTGCATTGATTTGTAAGTCTCCAGTCAAATTTCCTAAATATAGACTATATTTCATTTTTTCGTTGCATCGATCTATAGATTAGAATTCAACTATTCTGATTTTAGACTTTACTTGTTGGAAAATTGTCATTGATGTCAAGGTAGTGTTGTGCATGATTGGTGTCATGGAGAGCTTGTTGGCAGGTTGTGGTCATTGATGTCAAAATGGAGATTGTGCCTTATTGATGCCAGACAGTGATGTGAAAAGTTTGTTGTGAGTTGTCATTGATGTCAAATGATGCCTAATAATGATGTCAAGGTCTGCATGGTGGAAGTCAATTGTCTATGAGATCATTTTGAGTACAGAGAGAGAATTTGAAGACAAAGAGGTCTTGTGAGAAGGCATGAACATGGTAGTTTGATGAAATGAGTATGTACAACTATGTAGAAGTTGGTTGAGCATGAGAATGAGGTTTAAAATGCATGAGAATAGGTATGCAGGCCAGTTGAAACAAGAAGACCAAAGTGTAGAAGAGCCAGACGAAGAAAATAGAGCAAATTGTTGAAAGAGTATTGAAGGAGAAAGCTTCAGACTCTGTCTGAAGTTTGTTCGAACGCTTCGTAGTTTGTCCGAAGTTTTTGGTTTGTCTTGGTATGGGACCAACACTGTTAGCCGGCTGTTGTAATGCATCCTTCGAAGTATATTCTATTTCTTCAGTGTATGTCTGGAGTATTTTATGATTCTTCAGAGTTTGTCTGAAGTATGTTCTATTTGCTTGGGATTCTAAATTGAATGCTTTAGAGTCTTTCTAAAGAATGTGGTTTGTTGTGATCTAGGACCAATAGAGTGATTTGATTGTTACAATGCATTTCTAAGTTTGATGGTACAGTTTTTGTGATCATGTTTGGTCAACCTTCAAAGAATTTCAAAGAAGATTCATGAATTTCTTGTTGTTGACCGACAATCTCTATTTTTGGCACTAAAATCTTCCATATGTTCTATTGTCTAGCCAACTTGGATAATTTGCTAGAGAAAATGGAGATGCAAAGAGGAAAGTACAAACTGACAAGAAGAAGAGCAAGAGAAAACTCAAGCATATGGAGATTGAAATGACTTATTTGGGTCATGACAGTTCAGAAGAATTCTATGGTGTAGTTAATTCATGTTTGTCAGATGTTTTATATGTACGGATGACCCATATGTTGTTATACTTGAATAACTGACCTATGTTGATATGTTCTTTGAATTTTTTTATTATCGACCTAATGCATCATGGCCAACCTATATGATGTTTTGAGCTTAAGATAAGTATATAAGCAAGACAATTTAGAACTATTTGGGTTAAAGGAGAGTGCATGGAGAAAATTGCAAGCTTGAAGAGATGGAGAGAGGTGTATGAGGTCCTAAATACCATGAAGAATGTATGTATGTTGAAAACATGAAGGTGTCCAACAGTGAAAGGTAGTTTTTATATGACCATGAGAAGGTGAAGAAGAAGATGAACAAGTGAGCAAACAAGGTAGTATGAATAGTATTCATGAGTAGTAGAGCAAGTGTATAAATAGAAGTTGATGATTGAGGATCAGTGCGTGTGTTAGAGGCTAGAATACATCAAAGATAAAGAACAGACCATGATGAAGAAGAGAAGAAAAGAGAGAAGATTATAAAATTCCATCATTCGTTGCGATAACAAAAAGAAGAGGTGGAAAACATTCTTAGGTGAATGAGTTAGTGCTTTTTCTTCCTTGCGGAGTTGGCACTTCACTAAAACCCTAGGGATTTGGTGTCTCCTTACAAGTTGGTGCCTTCTAAATTCATGTTGGTGCCTGGTAAATTAGGGGGTTGGTGTTTCCTTGCAAGTTGGTGCTAGATAAATTAGGGGTTGGTGCCCCTTGTGGAGTTAGTGCTTCACTAAATCTTGATTTTTGTATATTAATACAATGATCAGCGAGTTTTCTTCCCCTTGAGGCTTTCCCACCTATATGTTGTGCTCACATGTTCTCTTTGTTGTTTCATATTCTTGTGGATGGTTGTTTCATGCATGATAAGTTTAGAATGGTTAATGAATAATTGAATGATTTCTTTGATGATTCACACAAGTTAAGTAAAAGTAAAGATAATTAAAGTTAAAGTTTTGAAGACATTGATTCACCCCCTCTTAGTGATTGTGCTTCCAACAGTACTTTCTTCTGTTGTGTTGATTTCTGTGTCAAAAAATCAAAGTATTGTGTGAAAAGTGGACACTATTTAAAATCTTGTTTGTCCGGAGGCATTGAAATTGAAGAGCCATAATTACAATGTGTAGAGTCGCAAGATTTTTCCAATGGCATAATAATAAGGCTACGATAAAATCATCTTGGCATTGAAGGAAATCTTAATGCTAACTTTGCAGGTTATAACAAAAGCATCATAAGGAGCCTTTGTTGTTGTCGAACTTGTCACTGTTTGATGATTTGATACCCATGGTATGAATGGCCATTGAGGCAAGTGTGCTATTGACTAATCTTAAGAACAAGTATACAACTTTAGAGAAGAGTCGGGTTTTATACCTTAAGATTTTGCTATTTTCAACAAGGATAATAGAGGACATGTCCTTACCAGAGCACCTTCTTTAGATGAAAGATCTCCAAGACCAACTCTATTACATCAATAAAAAGGTGGATGATGACAACTTGGTGGCACTTATTCTGAATAGTTTTTTGCCCTCCTATGAAATATTTGTTAAGGCCCTACATTTGATGGAGAAAATCCAAATTCTGGTATTTGATCAGGTCAATTCCTATATGCTGTAAAAGGAATATAGGAAAACACAAACAATTGAGTCTAGTTCTAGACAGTCATAGATAAGATAAGATAAGATAAATATATTAATGTCCAACGAATAACCACAAAAGTGGGTCAGTGGGACTGCAGCCCAAACAATATACAAAGTGCGAGCGGGAACAACTCAGAAACGAGTTCCCAAGAACAAAAACAGAAAAGAAAAGAAAAGACAGTAGAAAGGAAACCCGAAGCCAAATACCCCCATAGGCGGGGGCTATGGAGCAAGCGGTGGAAGAAGAAACGAGGGAAGCAAAGAAGGGAATATAAGGGGGGAACAAACAAGGACCAATGGTCTAATCACGAATGGTAGCCACACCCCTCCTAACATTAGAGGCCGACGGAAAGAAGCTCTTGATGGATTGACAACCTGATGAGGGGGACGTGAAAACCTCCTTCCTTGCTGAGCTCTGAGACTGACACGACGGCCATGAGGACGAATGGAACTGGACTACCCTCTGGTACATGTGTGCATCTGATTCTGCTGGTGGTGATCGAGAGAAGTGTGAAGGTCCAACCGGGGACGAACTGATTTATGCACTGTATCTATGATCAGAAAGGCTATGTCGTTTAGTACCTCCACCAGTGGGTAGAATCGGAAAGAAGGCCGTAATCCGTCTCGTGGGGACGACTCTCGGAGGGGGATGAAGAATCTGGCCACGTAACAGCAAAGACTCACGGATGTAGAGGGCAAGGCACCGCTAGTTGGTCAATATATCTGAAGAAGACCAGGGAGAGTTGGAATCCCTCTGAAGAGACAGTGAAATTGTCCTCTGATCTCATAGTATATGGGGCAGCGGAAGATGAAATGAGTCTCTGTCTCTGCCTCATGAAGGCTACAGAGTCTACAAAGTCTATCCTCCTGATCAATATGGTGATCAGCCTCGCACCGAAGTCTGTAGGAGCCGACTTAGTCAAAGGGAAAGTGGAGATGTAACTCTAGTGAATCTTTTAAATACCAGATGAAATGTTATTACTAAGTTTGGACATCTCAAAAAGGATTTCCTGAGAATATGATCTTTCCTAACACAAAAAAAATCCGCAAGATGAGGCAAATGTGGCAGTAGTTGAAGGATGGAATTCTGAAGAAGAGTATGCTCTCACAGAATCATTCTCAACTGATAGTGATGTCACTTGTAGGTTCATTGATTCCGGCACATACATACATTTTTCAAGTGGTAGGGATTGGTATCTAACATTTATTGCAATTTCTAATTCAACTTTATTAGCAGATGGAATCTGTAATGTCCCTCTTTCTCGATTAGTTCGGTCGAAGACCTTTTGGCCTGTTTTTGTCTACCCGACGGCCAAAAGGGTGTTTTCAAGGGTGACTTCGGTTTATTATTTTATTATATGGTGCTCGAATTAAAGTAAAAATATCATTAAAGCACATATAATGAATTAATAGACTGTTTGAGTGATTTTGACTTAGGAAAGTGCATTTAAATAAATTAATAAATTATTTAAATTGCCTTCCTAGCCAAAAATGCAATTTGTTTGGGTAATGGCCAAATATACCCAAAAAGTGCGACTTGATTAGTGAAGCAAAAAATAATTAATTAAATATTAATTATATGGTGTTAGCCAAAAAGTGCGATTTGGCCTTTGGAGGGTTTTTTGGCTGTATGAGGAAAAATGCGGCTGGAGTAAAGCATTCAAAATATTATTATTTTCACTTAGCAGTTAGCACAGAGTTTTTGCAGACAGAATCCAAGGACGGAAATCCTCTGGATTATTCCTCTTGCGGATAGAAACCCCAGGAGCAGTGAGAGAAGCTTCCATCCAGGAATCTTCATTGTTTACATCAGTTATTCAACATTTCAGCAGTTTCAGAGAAAGAAATAAATTGCAGCTGTGGGCTTTTGCACATCTATCTGAGTGGGGGCGGCTTCTTCTACAGTTATTCATTACTGTGTTAGAGGTATTTTTCATGTTAGATATCTATTGTAATTCCCACCGGCAAATGTAGCAAATCGGCTAGGGTTTTGGTTCATTTACTGTGGATTTTTGGACTATCTTTGTTATTAAATCTTTCTACAGATTTATAATTGTATGGCTGTAATATTTAGCTTCAGAAACCATTATTAAATATACAGCTGAAATATTTATAAAGAAATCTGCCATTTAAAACCTAGGCGCCTATTCTGCTTTTGCCTGGGTTGCCCGGTTTGCTATATTCAATTTATCTATGCAGTTTCAGTGTGATATTTCATGAATTATTTTGATATTACCAGTGCAGATCTGAACCAGAGCATTATATAAAAATAAATAAAAAATATTCAGACAAAAACGGGTTTGGGATCTTTCAGTGGTATCAGAGCAGTGTATCCTCCCAGCCTGTGTGGGAAGGAAACAGACAGGGTATTAAAACATAAATCAGCTTTGAATGCATCACGGAGAGGACGATACACATAGATACTACACCCGCAGACGAGCACGACTCGAAGCTGGTATTGCAGGAGGGTGACAGAATGGAACATTTGGGCGAGAGGCCTGAGAGTCCTCAAGAGGAACATGCAGATCCAGATAGGAATTTTATTCGGGATATGGCAGCTACACAGAGGCAGTTATTACAAACCATGGAGCGCATGGGTACTACTTTGGACAGGTTGGCACTGGATAGGCCGCGGGACAGGCATGGCAGGAGGGATAGATCCGTATCAGTTGCCAGTAGCTACAGGGGTCATAGCAGATCACCTTCAGAGCTTGGGAGTGTTAGGGGATTGCCACGCCGTGAGCGGAGGCATACCCATATAGACGAGAGGAGACCTACACGGACGGCAGATAGGCCCATGCGGCCTAACTTCTTGCCTAGAGGTGACCCACCAGAGATTGAGGGACGGTCGGAAGAAGCAGCTTTCCCGGATACTATCATGGCAGTCAGTGATGAGTGGAGGAGTTTGCCACAGCATGTGAGGGATGCATTTCCCCTCCCACAGTATTGTGCTCAGCGGAGAGACAACATGAGGGCTGGACAGGATAGGAGACCTAGAGCATAGCAGAACAGAGATTTGCAGCAGGTTACCAATAAGGTAACCCTCTCCACTTTTGATGGTAGTGAAAAGATCAGTGCCAGGGCTTGGATTCACAAATTGGACACCTACCTTACCCTCAAGCCCATGAGGGAGCAGGAGGCCATACAGTTCGCTACATTGCACCTCGAGGGGGTGGCTTATGATTGGCGGCACCATGGGTTAGTTACGCAAGGTCATGAGCTTCTACATTCATACAGGGATTTCAGTGATAGATTGATTGCGAGATTTGATCGCAAGGATGTGGAGTTATATTACAGGGATTTAGCACAGCTCAGACAGAGTGGACATGTTGATTCTTACATCAACGAATTTCAGCAGATAGCCGTTATGGTTCCAGAGATGCCTAAGGAGAGGGTGGCGATGTTATTTATAGAGGGCCTCCATGACAGGATGAGAGTATTGCTCAAGGCTCTTAAGCCTAGGACATTGCATGATGCCATTCAGACAAATTGGACTTGGACACATCCCCCACTTCCTATCAGCCCACTTCTTATCAGCCCAATAAGAAGTTTTCCACGAGCTCCAGGCCATTTCAGCGCTCTAGCGCCCCGCAGAAGAGTGCACCACCTCCTAAGGTGGATCAGGAGACTCGTAACGAGTTAAGGAGGAGGAAGCTTTGCTTTCATTACAAAGACCATTGGGAGCCTGGACATCGTTGCCTTGGTAAAGGCAAGGTGCATCTCATTGAGGTGATTTCAGATGGAGAGGATGATCACTCGCCAGGTACAGATGTAGAAGATGAGGGCGGTGACAATGATGCACAGGGGGAGCAGCCCCAAATAGAGCTTGGCGAGGGCGAGGCATTGGATTCATCCGATGTTACTATTGCCACACTTTCAGGGGTTCCTAGGTACCATCCCTTTTGGCTGAAGGGAGTGCTTAAGGGACAGTGGATTGTTTGTCTGGTTGACAGTGGAGCTACGCACAACTTCATTGATGAGGGGTTGGCGGCAAAGCGAGGATTACAGGTTGAGGAATTTGATGGGTTTAGTGTACGGGTGGCAGATGGATTTGCTATCAGTTGCACTAAGAGGATTCCACGACTTAGTATTCAGATGGGGGGCTATACATTGACCGATGACTTCTATGTTATTGGACTTGGTGAGATTGATACAGTATTGGGTATTCAGTGGTTACAGTCCCTTGGCAGATATGTGCAGGATTTCCGCAGGATGGAGTTGGAGTTTATGGTGGATAAGAAGAAGATTGTGCTTTGGGCTCTTTCTGACGATGGGCCTAGAGTTGTTTCAGCACGCAGGATGGAGTCTATAGTGAGACATGGAGAGGTTGCATGGGCAGCCCAATGTTTCATTTCGTCCAAATCTTCTTCAGACGATGAGCAGCCTTATCATATTGACATCCAGTCCATACTGGATAAGCACGGTTCAGTGTTTGGTGACAGTCCTCCAGGTAGACCACCAGATAGAGGGTTTGAGCATGTTATAGAGCTTGAGGAGGGTGCTAAGCCCGTGATGACTACGCCTTATCGCCATCCTAAGACATACAACGATGAGATAGAGAAGGCCATTAGAGAGCTCTTGGAGATGGGACACATCCATCCTAGCTCTAGTCCCTTTGCTTCTTCAGTTGTGTTGGTAAAGAAGAAGGATGGGACCATGAGGATGTGCATTGACTATCATGCACTGAACAAGAAAACCATCAAAAATAGGTATCCCATTCCCCGCATTGATGAGTTGTTAGATGAGATGCATGGATCTATCTATTTCTTGAAGATTGATCTTCGATCAGGCTACCACCAGATTAGAGTTCGGGATGAGGATATCCACAAGACAGCCTTCAAATGTCACTATGGGCACTATGAGTTCTTGGTGATGCCATTCGGACTCACTAATGCACCTGCTACATTTCAGTCATGTATGAACCATCTCTTCAACAGGCAATTGAGGCAGTTTGTGTTGGTGTTTTTTGATGATATTCTAATTTATTGCAGGACATGGGATGATCATTTGAGGCATCTTGATGAGGTGCTTAGCATAATGGAGACTCAGTCTTTGTTTGTTAAGATGTCCAAGTGTGAATTTGGAATTACGGAGATATTGTATCTTGGGCATGTCATTGGGGCCAATAGGGTCAAGGTTCATCAGGAGAAGATACAGGCAATGCAGGATTGGCCACCACCCAGGAATATCTCTAATTTGCGAGGATTCTTAGGGTTATGTGGTTATTACAAGAGGTTCGTGAAGGGTTATTCTCAGATGGTAGCTCCATTGACAGATCTTACACGGAAGGGTGCATTCAGTTGGTCAGATGAGGCACAGGTGGTATTTGAGAGGCTCAAGGTAATTATGAGCACCTGTCCAATTTTGGCTCTTACAGATTTCTCACAGCCCTTCATTTTAGAGTGTGATGCTTCGGGATTGGGGATTGGTGCAGTTCTTATGCAGGATCGCCATCCTATTGCTTTTGAGAGCCGAAAGCTGAGAGATAATGAGAGACTGTATTCCACCTATGATAAGGAGATGCTTGCCATTATGCATGCTTTGGCAAAGTTTAGACAGTATTTGGTGGGTGGAAAGTTTGTGGTGAGAACCGACCACAACAGTTTGAAATATTTCCTAGAACAAAAAGAACTCAATGAGAGGCAACAAAAATGGGTCAGCAGGATCCAAGCATATGATTTTGACATTGAGTATGTTAAGGGGACGAAGAATGTAGTGGTTGATGCACTTTCCAGGAAATCCCATCTCGCTGCCCTATGTTCTTTGAGCGAGATTTCAGCAGATTGGAAATCTCAACTGTCAGTTGAATATTCCAAAAACACTTGGGCATGTGACATTATGGATGGAAAAATTCAGGCTGATCGGTATAAGGTAATGACTGATTTGATTTTGTATAAGGGCATAATTTACCTAGTTCCTGAATTTGAACTTAAGGAGAAGATTATGCATACTTTCCATGATGCACCACTTGCAGGACATCCAGGGTATTTAAAAACATACAGGCATATTAGAGAGAGATTCTCCTGGAAGGGTCTCAAGGATGATGTCCTGTGCCATGTCCGTGAGTGTAGGACTTGTCAGCAAAACAAGTCAGAGTATACTTTCCCAGCAGGTTTGCTACAGCCATTGCCGATTCCGGAGCAGAAGTGGGAGAGTATTTCGATGGATTTCATTACAGGTCTTCCCGTGGTGCAAGGGAATGATCGCATTTACGTAGTAGTGGATTGGTTGACAAAATATGCACACTTTTTCACTGTCCCTACCAGCTTTAAGGCACCTCATGTGGCTGATTTGTTCTTCCGAAGAACATAGTTAGTGACCGGGATAGCAGGTTTATGAGCATATTTTGGCAGGAGCTTTTCCATCTGGTTTACACTGAGCTGACTCCTAGCACCAGTTATCACCCTCAGACGGATGGACAGACAGAGATTGTGAACAAACGGATAGAGGGTTATCTTCGCAACTACGTTGCAGGACAGCAGAAGGCATGGGTTAAGTTATTGTATGTATGTGAGTATTGCTATAACACCACTTACCATATGTTTATTGGTATGACCCCATTCCGAGCACTTTATGGGTATGATGCGAGATCCTTTGTTGATATGGCATTTGGGGATAGTAGAGCTCCCAAGGCTCAGGAGAGTTTACAGGATATTCAGGAAATCCTTAAGGTGCTTAAGGAAAACATTCAGCGGGCCCAGAATCAGCAGAAAATATATGCAGATAGGCACCGAGTGGAGAGATCATTTGAGATAGGGGACATGGTTCTTCTACGACTTCAGCGTTACACGCAAAGTACTCTCAAGAAGAGTGGGGCTGAAAAGCTCAAACCGCGATTTTATGGGCCATACAAGGTGTTGAGGAGAGTTGGTGAAGTGGCATATGAGCTGGAGTTGCCTTCTGAGAGTAAGATACATAATGTTTTTCATGTGTCTTGCTTGAAAAAGGCTTTGGGACAAAACATTATTTCCTCTACAGATTTGCCACCCGTGGATGAGGAAGGGAGATTAGACCTAGTGCTAGAGGAGATCTTGGACAGCCGAGAGAGGAGACTGAGGAACAAGGTCATTCGGGAGTTCCTGGTGAGGTGGAAAGAATTACCAGAGGAGGATGCTACATGGGAAGGCGAGATTATATTACAGCATCCAGCTCTACAGTTGCTTGGGGACAAGCAATCTCGGGAAGGGAGGATTGTAATGTCCCTCTTTCTCGATTAGTTCGGTCGAAGACCTTTTGGCCTGTTTTGTCTGTCCGACAGCCAAAAGGGTGTTTTCAAGGGTGACTTTGGTTTATTATTTTATTATATGGTGCTCGAATTAAAATAAAATATCATTAAAGCACATATGATGAATTAATAGACTGTTTGAGTGATTTTGACTTAGGAAAGTGCATTTAAATAAATTAATAAATTATTTAAATTGCCTTCCTGGCCAAAAATGCGACTTGTTTGGGTAATGGCCAAATATACCCAAAAAGTGCAACTTGATTAGTGAAGCAAAAATAATTAATTAAATATTAATTATATGGTGTTAGCCAAAAAGTGCGATTTGGCCTTTGGAGGGTTTTTGGCTATACGAGGAAAAATGCGGCTGGGGTAAAGCATTCAAAATATTATTATTTTCACTCAGCAGTTAGCACAGAGCTTTTGCAGATAGAATCCAAGGACGGAAACCCTCTGGATTATTCCTCTTGCGGACGGAAACCCCAGGAGCAGTGAGAGAAGCTTCCATCCAGGAATCTTCATTGTTTACACCAGTTATTCAGCATTTCAGCAGTTTCAGAGAAAGAAATAAATTGCAGCTGTGGGCTTTGCACATCTATCTGAGTGGGGGCGGCTTCTTCTATAGTTATTCATTGTTGTGTCAGAGGTATTTTTCATGATAGATATTTATTGTAATTCCCAGCAGCAAATATATCAAATCAACTAGGGTTTTGGTTTATTTACTGTGGGTTTTTGGACTATCTTTGTTATTCAATCTTTCTGCAGATATAGATTTGTATTGCTGTAATATTTAGCTTCAGAAATCATTATTAAATATACAGCTAAAATATTTATAAAGAAATCTGCTAGTTAAACCCTAGGCGCCTATTCTGCATTTGCCCAGTTTGTCGGGTTTGCTGTATTCAATTTATCTATGCAGTTTCAGTGTGATGTTTCATGAATTATTTTGATATTACCAGTTCAAATCTGAGCCAGAGCATTATATAAAAATAAAAAAAAAATCAGACAAAAACAGGTTTGGGATCTTTCAGAATCACTTGCAGCAAAGGAGATATGAGACATGTGCAAGGTTGAATTATGCTAAAATAATCATAGTAAGGAATGTTAGGTATGTTCTTAGCATGGATAAAAAATATCTTGTTTGTTTGTTAGTTAACAGAACATCCCAATATTATTATGAATTTCTCTAGGCAAAACAATGTTGTGTTAAATGTACAACATGTAATTGTCCTAGGCATTGGGGAAAATGGCCAATGAAGGCGCACGTGGTGGGAGACTTTGCCATTTAAGATGTTCTAAATAATGAAATTCCTCATAGGGTTGTTGACCCTACTTCAGTTAACTTACACACATACATTGTGGAGGGAATAAACTACTATACATAAAGTTTAGGAGGATGTAATGCCTCAAGAGGATGGAATTCCTCGCTCGATACAAAATGTGTGGGAGGCTGAAATGCCTTGGGAGGGTGGACTTCCTCACTCAAATGTATAGCTAATTTTGGGTGGAGACTCCACTCACAAAAATGTGTTGGCAGTGCATGGCGAGATGGAAAAACATACCACTCAATCACAAACACTAGCTTGAAGGTCAACAAAGCATGGAATTTTTTTTCATTTTGTTGCGAAAGGCTTTTTCGTAATAGGGGAAATAGATGAGCAACAAGAGAAGATGGTTATTTTTCCTACTACTACGGAGTTGATTTTTACTGCTATTGTAGACATTGCAAAAATGGTCACATTTTAGTTTCAATTGTCTCTCCAGAAATTTGGACACGGAGATATAATAGTGTTGCTTGAATATTTTTAGGTACCTATAGTACGTGCTCATTTGGGTTGCAAATTGATTGATTCCCTTTGCGAATTTGAGTAGACTCCACGAGCCTGGTGCACTCTCTTTGATCAGCATCTTCAAAATTCTAATTTTTGGGTTATGGAGGTCGGGCTGAAATTATCAGCCATTGATGATATACCCATCACCGGTCAATGAATCATTCTACAAACAATTGGTGGACCTCTTACCATATCTTATGTCCACATGACCGGATCATGGTTTTGTTGTTAATTTTCGTTTTGAGTTGTTTACGCCGAAGCTCATACATTGGATGGTAGTAAAACAGTAGATGACTGCTGCATATTTCAGATTAATATTTGAGGAGATGCCTATAATTTTAATGACTAAAGTCCTTGGTTTTGTTGTAATTTTAAAAATTTAGGACAAACATGTTGTATCCAGTTTAGTCATTGGGGGAGGTATTAGAGTATATCGGTTAATGTATAATGAACTAGTAGTTACCTCGAGTAAAATCTAGATCAATCATATTAGCATTATTTAGCAGTTGCATCAATGTCTTGATAGTCTTGGCGTTAAATTGGTTGCCTCATGTTTTTTCCTCAGGTGCTACATAACTGTATCAAAGTAAACCATCAAGATAAAATTGTGGCTTATACTAGGAACCCAAACGATCAACTATTTTCATGGTGTTATTCAATTCCTTCCATGGTGGGAGCAATGTAAATGTTGACCAACTTGTACAATTCCTAGAAATCAAAGGAAAAGAAAGTGAAAACTAAGCCTCGAGGGAAGTATTGTGAACATACATGGCTGGGTCCTATTGAATAATGATTCTAGTGAGTTCATGGAAAACTGTTTGTCTTTTTCCTAGAGTCCAACTTATTAAGTACTTGTAGTATATGTCCTCCAATGTTGTGTACTACATATCCTGCAATGCCGTGTAATACATATCTTACAATGCCATGTAATACATGTCCTGCAATGCCGTGTAATACATATCTTACAATGCCATGTAATACATGTCCTACAATGCCATACGGGATCCTCATATCCATCACCAGCGAACTTTGGTAGCTTTTGCTTTTTTGGAGATGGATTTGATGGGATAACCATGGTTCTGGTTATGGGTTGTCTCTGATGTCTCCTCTTTAAGAAGGTTAGCATTAGCATTTCTTTGCTCTCGCAGCACAGACACATCCCTATGCTCAACTATTCTTTTAGCATGGATTCATACACTATATTGCTCACTAATAGGTCCCCTTTTTGTGCTACTCCCTCCAACTTGTCATTCAAGGTGCATCAGACACTTCACTTGACACACTTGCAACACCCTCTAACCCAACCCAATCGGAAAGGTCAGTACTTCCTTCCTCATAAGGGGCTATGGAAATTTCTACCCACTCCTCCCTCATGAGAGGCATACAATACATGAGTTCCATCTTAACACTTGTTTAGTTTCAACCCCGATCCCTGCCCTGGCCCTATCTCTGCCTTTGACTTCTACTTACACTCCAACCTTGAATTTCACTTATGCTTATGCTTCTACTCCATACTTCATTTGATAAATTTTCAAGGTTGGCTGCCTATCGCAGACTTGTTGTCTTTCTTGTTGCTCCACCAATCACGTAGACCATATAATTTCTTGGTCCCCTCCATAACCATGTTGTCTTCTGCTCCTGCCTTTGTTTGGGGTCAGTTATATATTTTCTCATACGGTGTCAGTCCTCTTTCTCTTGAACTCTTAATATTGTTGTATTTAGTTTTTCATTGTGTTTCCTAGTTACGTCTGGCTAAGATATAATAAGATAATGAAGTGCCTCATCACAATAAGTATTTTTGATCGACATTCATCTTGGACTAACTTTAAACTTGGCTCGACGTTCTTTAAAGGTATGGTGCGAGACTGTTTATTAAAAAACTACACTACTATGGAATATCAATCACAAACAACTTAATACATACCACATTACAACATAGAAGAATATGATAGTAGTCAATGCTTCATTCATATGTAATGCTCAATACAAATTGTTCGGTACATGGAGGACCTTGTACTTATCGTCCTATCTCCAACATACATCCTATTTATATAACAGGAAAACCCAATAGCTACTAAAAGATCTAATTGCGCTGATAACCATGACAATACTAATGTCATCTACAAGGGGTGCATGAGCATTGGAGCTAAGTCCTAGCCAAAGATAATTAAGCATCCCCTTTGGAAAGGTGTGAATCTTCATGCTGAACTAGATCCTTATCCTCATTTGAAGAGGCCCATAGCCAACACCGAGAGAAATGTCAAGCTTTAAAGAATATGGTAATGAGAAATGCATCCGTCTCATTAAAGAAATAAAGTTTAAAGCAGTAATTCATTTCTTATGTATTTTACAAAAGTATTTGATTTCAGACCCATCAAGAAGTTCTCTCTCTTCTCATTTTTCCTTGTTGAATTTCATATATTTGGTTTTAAGTTTTAATATGGCTAATTTCCTTGAATAGTGTACTCCTTGATGTACAACATGATTTGATTTTGTTGACATATTGAATCCAAATACGTTATGCTTCTTTTAGTCAGTAGCCAACATGTGTATTTAATTTTGGATTACAAATGATTAGCTCTTGATGATGTCTTGTTCATTTATCAGTGTTACGTAAGGACGCTTCACCCAGATTTTGGTGACATTCCAAAAGTTTCTGGGACTAGGGGACTTGGAGGGGATGTCCCCATTTTTTTATTTTTAAAAATATTTTTGATGCTTTTACTTTTAAAAGCAGTCATTTTTACCGAAATCATTGAATTCTAATCTCGAAAGTACCCTAAAAACATTAAATATAGTTTAAAACCCTAAATTTCATTGAATAAAGTTAAAAGATTTAGATCTTAATTTTTATCATTTTATGAATTATTTTAATAGCCATCCCAAAAATCCGGGAAATTTTATGCCATCCCAGAAGCCCTGTTCTTCCATCCTACTGTCTCCCCATCCACAAGACTTAGATAACTATGATTTCCAGTAATAATCAAGTTTTTATTAACCCTAAACATTAGAAATTATATGATGAGAAAAAATGTCCTTCAAACAAACATGTTTCTCGATGGCTAAAGCCTATGGCTATCATGTTCAGATAAAAATAATGTCTGTGGAGGAATAAGGTATCTCTTACAACAAAATCAGTTTTCCATTAAATTTTCTTTTTATCTTTTTCCCTTATTATCTGTCTTTCATCAGTAAAATCAGCCTTATGTATGCTTTGAAGAGGGGGGAAGGGAATCCATACTATTTAATTAGCTCCTGGCGAATCAAATCATTCAAGACTGGAATAGTTAGTTCTGATGCAATATCCTTTAATTTCATCAAATCTTTTGCTGCCAAGTGCAGCTCTTCTTTATTTGGAACTATTAAAGCACCAAGCCGGCGCTGGTCCTGTAAGCATACAGGTTCCACAAGAATTATAAATAAATATTATACAGCCAATGTAGAAATAAATATCTCCTTGCATTTAACAATCAGATTGAAACACTGAACTTCTATAACTATATAATGACTTCCAAGAAGCTAAAATCAGAAATATCTTGAATTTATACCTGGCCAACAACAACAATTTGATAGATCAGGTTACTCCTCCTTGCAGCATCTTCAATTTCTTCTGGTTCTACATTCTCACCTGAGTATAAAGTTTTATAGAAAATGAATAACATGTATGTACTTCACAGTTTTGGCAGAGATGAGTGCAGCAAGATGTTTGAAATATAAAAAGACTACCATAAATAATCACAGGCAATAGAAGTGTATTTAAGACAGAAATGCAAATGTTATATATGAAGGTAGATAAAAATGCGAAGAGGAATATCAAAAAGTGATGACATACAAATATATAATTGCGTGGAAACATTTCCAAATGAATAGAAGTAAAATATAATTGCCAGAGATATTTACAGGCTAGGGGATGATCTCTATCAACTCAAGAGGTGAACAGAACCATTCAGACAGATGTTGGACTGGGTAAGAATTCAATAAATTTCTTAGGTTCAAATAAAAAAGACAGATGTTGGTCGAAGCTGAGTGGGCTATTAATCAGAGAGGAAGTAAACCTGGGGTGAAAGCATTTTACCTGCATATCAAAGGGCCCAACAAAAAAGTCAGAGCACGCATCAAAATTATGGCCTATAAATGTGTTGGCTGGATTTTCTGCATAGCTGAAAACCTAGGCAGTCATGAGATAAATCTCCCTCATTTACCGGTGAGGCTCCCGTGTAAGATTTGTCAATTAAATATGCTAGTATCTATTTGTGGGTATTACTTTAACCATGTGGCTCATGAACCATCGCTGTATAGTTTTGCAACAAGTAAGCAGCTGTTAAAGAAAGGAAATATTTGATGAAGAAGAAAATAATAAAAACACAAAAAAGAAAGAGGGAAGATGTGCAACCCAATCAATAGATTACAGAGTTGATTGCATGCACATAGATAGAACAGATAGATATTAACATACAGAATTATAAGCAAAGAGAACTTTCAGATCTAAATCTAGAATAACGCAAAGTTTATGAATAGATCTAAGACAGAAAGTTAGAAACAAAAGCACCGCGGACACAAAATTCTCCAAAAAATGCTCTTTTCTATTCCTCTGCTTTAAATAGCTATCAGGGGTTTCAGCACAAAGTCTGGAACACAAGAATGCTGCTTACAAATTCTCCTTCTTTAACCCGTAGGTTCTTCCTCTATTTATAGCATGTAGAGGGGAAATTACAAATAGGAAGCCTTTAGTGAACTGACACATGGAAGTTGGAAAGGAAACAACTAGCAATCTCCCTCCTCGAATTCCTCTTTGCATGACAAGCATTATTTATAACTGAAAATAGAACCTTCTATTTTGCATGTATGCCACCTATTTCCAAGTAATTGACTTCTTCAAGTAATGGCTTTTAAACCGATCACTTAAGTTTTATAATTTAATTGATCGCTCAATTACTTTGTCGAAGGAAATAAGAGAAAGAAGAAGAAAGAGGAAAGTTGCAGTCTTGTTCTTTTTTCATATTCTGCATGCAGTTGATTCTTTTGCCTTTGATTCTCTCCAAACTGGATCTGGAAGCAGTTGGATCTGGAAGCGGTTGGATCTAGAAACAAGTGACTGTGATTTGCTTGCGGGTATTGCCTTTGACTTGTCTTCCTTCTCATCCTTGAAGCTTTTACAGTTGTTCTCCAATACATGCATCAGTGCAATGTTTGTCGTAAATAACTCGTCATTTTTATTATTAATTGAATATGAGCAATTAAAAATTCTGGAAAGCACTCCGGGTGAATGCAAATTCAATGAAGGCTTCAACTGGAAGATTGGAAGCACATGCACAAGATCCTGGAAGGAATTCTCCATGCACTGACTTCTACACGACCTGTATCAGAAATAAGAGGATGAATTTTTGCCGGAAGCCTTTGCAATTGGATCGATTTGTGCAGATCTGACAATTAAATCGGTGATAGGTGCATGGCCCGCGTCTGTTTCATTGACTTCAGCAAATCTGGAAGTTATGCATGATTCCGCAGAGCCTACCCTTTCATCCCACTTTGCCATGGCTGGAGCAATCTTTGTTTGAGCAACTCTTTTTCTTTTAATTATGTCGGAATTCTTTGCAATTGGTGCAAATCTGACAATTTCTTCTGATTCGGAGGACATATTCAATGTACCTGACATTGATTTGCGCTCTCTTTTATTTATATGAGCACCTGTAATGAATACCTATACCAATATGCAGATAATTAACCAAGCCTAAAACAAGCTCCTCCAATCCTAGGTGCCAAACCTTGAAGCTTCCCACCAGTGGAAAATAAACTTCAATGCAAAAATCCTCCTTCCTTGGGTGCCAAAACTATCCGGGCTGCAATCCTTTGCAAAAAGAATTAATTACACCTTCACTTATGGCAGCCCACGCTTATATAACCTTCATCATTCTACAATTAATAATTGCCTCTCCTATTCCTGGCAATTAATTAATTAATAAACATGTTTTTCTCTCCAAATTGGGCACCTATTTTGTGCATGCTCATGGCTGCCATTAAATAAATTAATTTAATTTAGTTTTAGCCCTCTACTTTCACTTAACATCATGCTTTGACCTTCTATTTCTCCATGCGCCAAAAAAGGAATAAAAACCATTTAATAAATACTTTAAAAAGCATTATTCATCCTCCAAATGGGTCGCACTTTTTAGCATGCTCTAGGGCTGCATTAAATAAAATTAATTTAATTTATTTTTAGCATTCTGCTTCCAGTCTTCTTTGACTTCCCCTTATGCATTGACTTCTTCTCATGCCTGGGCGCCAAAATTTGAAATAAAAACAATTAATAAATGCAATTAAAGTTATTCTTTAATGCCCAAAGGGGTCACACTTTTGACATGGCTGATTTCTATATTTAAAAAGTCAATTTTGATGGGATTATTCACCCTACATGGCAGCTCCAAAAATCCCATTATCCACTTAAGTTGTTTGACTTTCACAATGGGATTTTTTACCCTGTAAGGCAGGTAAGAAATTCCCATCAATGCCTTACGTGATTTTTCTTTATTTCACAATGGAAATTTTCACCCTGCAAGGCAGGTAAGAAATTCCCGCCTGCCTGCTGCCTCTAATTTTCCCACCATAACTTAAGTGACTTTGCCTTCATGGGAAAAAGTGCAAGCACAAAAATCCCACCTGCCTGCTGCGACCAAAAATTCCATTACAGCTTAAATCCATCCATTCCCAAAAATGCGACTTGTCCAAAAGAAGCTTTTTTGTGCACGACTTCGTCTTTTTACAGAGAACCTGACTTCCTGAGGCTGATTCCTTCTGGCATGGCGGCCGTAGATGATCTCTAGATACTCCAGGCAAGAAAACAGAGTGTACTGGCGAAAGACTTGACCTAGGGGAATTTCACAGAGAAAAATAAAAAACAAAAAACGTTGCCAGAAGTCACAGATAAAGCCCAGGATCCATTCTTGATGAAAATCCTATTGGTATATGTGAATATTGACATACAAAATTTCAACAGGGCTAAACAGGAGCACAATTTACTTCAAACGGGGCTCAAAATAATTAAATAAAATTTTCCCGCAGACAAAACTTGACGAAAGGATAAAACAATTTTTGGCATCTAGGTATTTGTCGAAATTGGCTCCTATGATTCACTGGAAATATTTAAACGCAATACACGCATCTTCTGGCAATAAAAACACAAAACCACCCGTTATTTTAAAAGTACGAAATTTTTTACATGGGGTAGTCTCAGATTTCAGGGTGAAATCTGGGGACACCAAAATGCATAGCATCTTTATATTCAAGCATTCAAATTGAATTGCAATAATAGAAAAGACATCTTACTATTAGTTATGAATTAGAAATCAGATACAAGAAAGATAGATTTGGAGAAGCAGAGCACCATTTATTATATTTGATTTGATGAATTTATAGTATATACATTTGATTATGTTCATGGTAACGTCGAATATGAGGTTAGACTAAAATAAAATTACAAATATTGTGCTGACTAATACCTCCCCAACACCGCCGTCATCCCATACTCCCCACCTCGCCCCCTTCCAAGATAATACTATTCATAAAACAACAAAAAGACTGAGAATTTTCCAGGAAACTAGGAAACAATGCATCTTTAACAAACACTATAGACTACTCTCTTTTATTATCTACTGGAGTAACAAGCCATCAGCATTCTATCAGATCACATTCAGTAAAATGGATACAATTCTTAATCATTAGAAAGCTAGAGACAATTCTCAGTAGTCACAATCATATAGATATGTTTCATCAGAAAACTTGTTGAAGACCCTTCTCATCATATACTATCATAGACAAGACTACATATAACTAATAAAGGTTGTAATACAAAGGATTTTCCTGGAACAATTTTTTTTCTTGTTCTATATATCCAAAATGATACTCTTGTTCTTGTTTGTTCTGTAACTTCTGCATAATTAGCTCCCAGTGACCTTTAAGTCAATATGCCGCTCTTCAATAGCAGTTCCAAGCTTTACAACATTTCTGTCCAAAACAGGAAGATGTAATATTTATCCTCCTCTTCATTCTAAGTACTTCCTTATTAATTCAATTTTTGTTTCTAGGAAATCCTTCTTCATTACCTACAACATTTGATTCATGTAACCTTTTTCTTTCTCAAACAGGTGAAATTAGATTATCCACAGCTAGATTGGATATTTTCCCAAAGTAAAGACCCCGTAATTGTACCTACCCTTCAATAAAACGGATTGAGAACATCACTTACAACTGTTATGCATTGCTTGCAAGTTTTTTCAATAATAATTTCATAGTATTCACACATGCAGGTTTTCTCAATAATGATCCCATTTAGGTACCCAAAAATCTTTAGGCAACACCATGTAGACCTTGTTTAAATCTCCAAAGAGAAGCAACTAAAAAGTGACTATCTTTGAAGTATTCATAGTAGGAATAAAAAACAACTCCTAAATAGGAGAAATAAGAATCTCCACAGTAGTAGGAGAAATAACCATTTCCTTCTCATCTACTCCCTCTAGTTGCTCATTTATTCACTCCTGTTGCAAAAAGTGTTTCGCAGCAAGATGAGCAAACTGATTATGTTCTTCTTTTGCAACAAGATGAGAAAACTAAGCATGCTCTTCTAGCCTTTGAGCGAGTGCCTTTGATTGAGTGATTGTTCATGCCATCTCACCACGAGTGACGTTTCCTTCCATTTCACCATGTGCCTCCTACACACCCTGGATAGTGGAGTCACCTTCCACAAGTCTTTGAGTGGCATTTCCTGCTAGCTCACCATGTGTCTCCTACACATCCAGTAATTGGGGCATTTTAATCTTCCCGCACATGAAACATTTCAGCCTCCCATGCACTCTTCATATTGGATATTCCCTCCACAACTAGTGCATGTAAATTGATAGGAGCATAGTCAACAAGCCTATGAGGAATGTCATCCTCGAACACATCTTGTATGGTGGAGTCTCCCTCCACATGTGCTTTTAAGTTGACTCTATCAATCAACAAGCCTCTATTGGTCTTCTTTCCCAATGCCTAGGGCAATTACCAGTTCTTGTTTCACATCTGACATAGTACATTTCCGTTGCTAGAAATTTGCAAAAATATTGGGATTCAATGTTAACTCGCTAACAGAAAAGATATTTTTATGCATGCTAGGAATGTATCTAAGATCCCTGTAATGTTCCTTTCTAGGGCTGAAACTAAGAATAAGTGTTTGGCCACAAACCCAAATGAATCTAATCTGAAAATACACCAACACCCAACAAGCATCAATCTGAAAATTACTGAAAACACACTTCAACCCTATTAGAATAATAAGTAATTAGTCCTCCAAGAAAGCGAACTATATAGGGACTTCACATCAACATATAACCATGCAATAAGAGCTGAAAATGCTTCCAAAAAATTAATTCAACCATGGCAATATTTATCAATCCAAATTATATCAAAATAATAGAGAAAGTGAAAACACCCAGCTGTAATTATTTTTATTACAGCAGCAGTATAACCAAAAGCAAGGGCTGGAAATGGCTCATAAATCACTCCAAAAATCACCAACAAAGAGAATTCAGCCTCATAAATTATGAGGAACAAGTTCATAACCTCAAAATGTCCAAGAGTGCCCTAGATAGTACCAAACCCTTCACCCAAGCAAGTCGCCTAGGGTTAGAAGGGAAGAAACACACATGAAATCCTTAAAGCTCACTTGTGACTTCCGGGTGAAGCCACCAATGCACGCAAGAGGGTTTTCCTCCCCAAGTGTGATCCTATTGAAGGTTTTCGTCCTCAATAGGTGACCAAGTAAGGGGTTTTATCCTTTTATGGCAAGTAGAGAAGCTACACTAGCTCCAAATCCCAAGTAAATGTCAAATGATGAATAATAATGATATGATGATCCTCTCCCATTTGAACCTCCTTAAGCACCCTTCTTTGGCGCCAAGAATGAATTAAAAGATCAATCTTCATGACTGACCTCTTAATGAAGGGGGAAGTGCATTTTTTAATCTTCACTTGGCCTCCAAGAAGACCGACCTCATGTGAAGAAGATAGAAATTCCATCACCTAGTTGAATCACTCCAAGCCATGATTAGTAATCAAATAAATAAGGAAAATAGTAATACTATCACTTACAATTATGGCAATGTTCACCTCCCTTGTTTTCCTTCTTTGAAGCCCATGGAAGGTGGAATGGGCCCAAGGCCTTCATAGTGACTAGCTTGGAAAAGGGGATATTACAGTCCTCCCTTCCCAAATTTTCTTGCCCTCAAGCAAATGCAAACTCATATGCCCAAGTATCATCATATCAAGGTGGAGGAAGATGTTATAGTGCTCCCATAATATGGATCTCGTGCCTGTTAAATGAAGGATCTTCAATCTAAACAAACTCATACCTCTGCTGCCCCTCTCTTCATTGAAGTCTTCTTCATCTTCCACTTCAATGACATCTCCTTCATTTGCATACTCAGCTGTACCAAAATCCCTCCAAGCTGTTGTAGTTTCCATAATAGAGCAAGAAATGGATGAATAATCAACATGACCAGCTATCCCTCTTATTACAAGATGCAAATCAGATTGTAGATGGGCTGGAAACAAGTTACAACAGCCATAAAATACTTGGGACCTCATCCAAATCAAGGCTATCGTGTCTGATTTATTTGTTTCTTCCAGTTGTATCCTTCCTCATCATCCAATGATGAAAACCTTCCTAAAAGGACATGCTTGCTGCTGCTCATGACTGCTAATGGCAGTCCCAACTCTGAATTTCGCATGCTCAGCCATATGACAATGGCATAAGAACTATCAAACTAAAATCTTACTCGAAGGGACAAATTTATGAGTAGTGTAAAAGCTGAAAATTGTCTTACAAGAACTAGAATTTTGAGAACAACAGATCTATAATTGAGAACAACAGATACGTTGGTCCTTAGTTCAAGATTCTTACAACCCACACCCCAACATGGCATAGAAGATGGATTTGAACAAGAAAGCTCCATTTTGCACATAATTCTTCAAATGTCCCCCACAAGGAAGAAATACTGTGTATACCTGGAACTAACCATAAATTATCACCATGGAGTTCCTTACCTGAGAGTAGACCCTTGCTTATCTCTATGCTTGAGTGCAATGAGAATATGCCTTTTCATCCTTCGTGGTAGCCATGCTTGTAACACCATCCAGTCTATCTTGAAGTATTGCCTTCTTGAATTCCAGCATAGGATGTAAACAATGCATATCAATATTTATGCTCACCTCTTCTCGACTGTTGTTATCTTGCTGATTTTGGGTTCCAATTGTTGCCTCCAAGCTGCCCCACTGAATTTTCTTCACAAATTGGTTTGGATCAGACCATATGAGTGTGGATGAGTGGGTGTAATAGCCATGTACAGCTCTAAATTTCTTCCCAAGCATCGCCAAAGATGTTGGGAGGTTAGTTTTGCTTGATCTCAATGAGGGAACCCTCTTACACATCATATTAAGTGGAAAGAATGTCTTCAAACCTACCGATCTCTTGCTGTCCACGGAAGATATGCACAGCTCCATATATAAATTAGGGAAGAATGGCCCATCATGGCTGTAGCATAGCATTTCCAACTCAAAAATCTTGGATTAGTAACATAGGAAGGGCGCAACTGCTGCAATACTTGAATTCTCTTTCAAACATCATATGAAACCCAAGGAGCTTCATCATAAATGTTAGCCTACAACTGTCCAAGGAGAGTACTATCCATCCAAAATATGAATTCAAAAACAACTTACTACTGCTGCAGCATTGTATTTTCCCATGCAAAATTGGGATGGTGGTAGTTGGAGACCATCTTATCCCTGATGCGAACACTTCATCCTTCACCGTGGGTGAGAAATGGCTTTTCCTTGTGGTTACCAATTCTCTCATGGCTGCCATAATAATGTAGGTAACAACAGTCTTCAAGTTTGCAGCAACACTCTTCAAAAGATCTCCCAGTTCCCAAACTTCTATGTACAAGAAAACTGGAATTTGCAAGGAAGAACCTATGTCCCCTTTGTCCCTCAACATGTTTGTCCTCTTATCAAACTGATCATGCTGCCCTTCATTATACAAAGATGGCGGCGACATAGGAAGAATCAATAAATTTGGAATACGATGGTCATGTGTAGGGCTGCCAACTAAAAATTCCCTTCTTATGGCTGAAGTAGAATCCTCTTCCCACTCGGTGCCCTTTATCTTCACAAAGTGGTTAGAATATTTCTTAGGATGACCAAAATATTGCAAAGACATAACATGAGGGTGATATAGCAAATCCATGTTCCGAAGATGATTAAATTGCTTACCATAGGTTGTTGTCATGAAATTCCCAGCAATCTGAAAATTAACACAAGCATCTTGTTATGATCTTGGTGTGCGGATTCACTAATGCCTCGAGGTTTTGGTGCAACAGTTCATTACATTTGGTATCAAAGCGACTACCCAGGTTTGAGTCCCTGCATGGATGGCTACATCGACATGTAGTGTTCACCCGGGGATCGTATAGGGTTGGGAGTCGTCCCGCTATACGGGTGCAAATCTAGCTTAGGGTTCGGGCTATAGAGCAGGGTGAGATGTTATGATCTTGGTGTGTGGATTCACTAACGCCTCAAGGTTTTAGTTGAACGGTTCATTACATTTGGTCTCCGAGTGATCACCTAGGTTCAAGTCCCGACACAGGTGGCTACGCCGGCATTGCAGTGTTCACCCAGGGCTCATATATGGCAGGGCATGGTCCCGCTATACGGGCACAAATCTAGTTTGGGGTCCGAGCTACAGAAGCATGGTGAAATGTTATCATCTTGGTGTGCGGATTCACTAACACCTCGAGGTTTTGGTGTAATGGCTCGTTACACATCTAAAGAGGCCTTTATTCCATGGGCATGCCTCCCAACAAGGTCACCCAAAATTTCAGCCCCATAAACCCCATGCAATTCTGATTTTTCCCCATTTTTAGCACCATTTATATGATGATCACCCATGTGTCGTGCTTTATTATTGAGCATCAAAATTGCCATATGGTCATTCTTTTCAAAAAATTGCCCATGACAACATATCTGAAATGTCGTAGTAGAAAGCAATAAATATGAATTACCTTCATACCTTTGATTGTCCTCCAAGTGTTTGTCTATCTTTGCCTTTTGAGAATTTGTTGAAGCAACCTCATTTTGTTGATACATGCAGGGAACAACATCACGAATCTTGCCGGAATCATGAACATCATTAATTTGTTTTTCATTGTTTGTTGCTCAGAAACTCCTAGTGAGTTGATCATCGTTTTTATCCTTGGGCAATTTAGCTTCAACCATCAATCTTTCTTCACCATTTTGTAAATATGATTTTCCTTCTTTCTTGGGCTCATGCTCCATGGTTTCTTCATCCAACACATGCCCCTTTATACTACTATTCTGAAAATCAGTCAAGGGCTTATCCCTAGAAACAATGATTGGTGCTTCTAGGGCTTCCATGGGCTGCTCCTTCTCAATGCCCAACAACTTCGAGTGTTCTTCTTTCTTGATCATAATGTAGGGATTCCTTCCCTCTAGGGCAGGAGTATGTTTCCTATTTTCCTTGGGTATAGCTCGGGGTCTAGACCCTGGTCCAATTCCCACTCTACCATTCTTCAACCCTATGAACTCGGCGAGTGACATGGTATCACGAATCTCATCCGTAAGAGCCATGTACTCCTCATAGATGGTAGTAATGTTATGGCCCACCAAATGCCATGTCTCAATCTCTGGAATGGCTTCCTCCCTAGGGAGGAAAGTAGGATGAAATGGCCTAGCAGCAACTCCAAAACTTGACCCTAAGGGCTGCCTCATACTATGGATTCCCGAAGAACTTCCTTCTCCATTGTGGATTTGCATGACATGGATCACATGTGTCGTCCTATTTGTCAATCTTTCTTGCACTGGGGCAAACCTCTCAACCCTAGCATCATCAAAATGTATTTTTGCCATTTATCTACTCTTGAATGAAACCCTCTAGGCTAGGAGGATCAAAGCTCTGATACCACTGTATATGTCCCTTTATAGGGATGAAACTGAGAATAAGGGTTTGGATACAAACCCAAATGAATCTGATCTAAATATACACCAACCCCGAACAAGTATCAATTTGAAAATGACTGAAAACACACTTCAACCTTGTTAGAATAATCAATAATCAATCCTCTAGGGCATTGAATGCTATAGTGTAATGTCCCCTACAGGATAATATTGAATGCACAAGGGAATCCACTACAAACCCACTGAAAATAGAACATCAAACTGAAAACACAAACTGCAGAGCTAATTTATTTCAAGAAGTGCGACTTACACTAGAGAAATAAAATACCATAAAAAGGCTGAAAACTTCTCTTTTTTTCTGATTTTTAAATAGTGCTGATTTAAGGAGAAATAAGAAATAGAGATATACAAAAATACGAGCTCCAGACTCTGATTTTTATTTAAATAAAATCTGCAGATCTGACCTAGGATTACAGCAGTAGAAAGAGGGTTTGAAACCCCACAAAAATGACCAAAAAGTGTCGGAATAAATATCTGGAAATGCACTCCCAACAACAGATGTAAAAACTAATTTTTAGACTTCCTTAAACACGGTAAAACCAGCTCCAACTGGGTCGCTCCAGCTGAATATATATCTTGATTTAATAATCAGATTTTTAACCAAAATCTTCCTCGTACAAAAAATGAATCCAAAGAAGAGTTTTCGTTCTTCCTTCTCCTTTTTCTAAGGGGTTTCATTGACAGAAATTTGCAGCACTAGCTCCTTAGCTCATAGCCAAATTTGGAAAATGTGGAATGGTAGAATGAGCTCCCAAACAAGTCGACTTTTCCCTAAAAGGAAAGAAGAGACCCAAAGACAGCCTCCAAAACCTCCAATCAGCATGCACTAATTTTTTTAATGTATTTTCCCCCCATTTCCCTTCCTTGACCAAGTCACAATTTTCCTTAGAGAGAATATAAAAATATAATGACCTTTTTTTTTAACCTTCCTAAAGTCCCATTTCGTTTTTAAGCCAAGTCGCATTTTCCCCTAGGACAAATACAAAATACATTTGAACCTTTTTCTATCCTAGACTTGATATAATATTAAGTCATTTAAATTATTATAAGTTTTTACATATTTTCCTTTGCTAATGGCACTTTATAATAATTTCAAAATAACTTTAAGTCACCCTTATGTTTCCCCCTTAGCCATTGGGTAGACAAAATAGGCCAAGGGTCTTCAATAATGTTATTTTAGAAAGAGGGACAGTTCATACAAGGACTTCACATCAACATATAACCATGCAATAAGAGCTGAAAATGCTTCCAAATAATTAATTCAACCACAACAATATTTATCAATCCATATTACATCAAAATAATAGAGAAAGTAAGTGATCACACTCAGCTGTACTTATTTTTATGACAATAGCAATACAACTAAAACCAAGGGCTGGAAATAGCTCATAAATCACTCCAAAAATCACAAACAATGAGAATTCAGCCACAAATTATGAGGAACAAGTTCATAACCTCAAAATGTCCAAGAGTGCCCTAGATGGTACCAACCCCTTCACCCTAACAAGTGGCTTACGGTTAGAAGGGAAGAAACAAACATGAAATCCTCCTTAAAGCTCACTTGTGACTTTCGGGTGAAGCCACCAATGTACAAAAGAGGGTTTTCGTCCCCAAGTGTGATCCTATTGAAAGTTTTCATCCTCAATGGGTGACCAAGGAAGGGGTTTCATCCTTCAATGGCAAGTAGAGAAGCTACACTAGCTCCAAATCCCAAGTAAATGTCAAATGATGAATAATAATGATATGATGATCCTCCTCCATTCGAGCCTCCTCAAGTACCCTTATTTGGCGTAAATAATGAATTAGAAGATCAATCTTCATGACCGACCTCTTAATGAAAGGAAAGTGCACTTTTTAATCTTCACTTGGCCTCCAAGAAGACTGGCCTCATGCGGAGAAGATAGAAATTCCATCACCTAGTCGAATCACTCCAAACCATAATTAGTAATAAAATAAATAAGGAAAATACTATCACTTACAATAATGGAAAATGTTCACCTCCCTTGCTTTCCTTCCTTGAAGTCCATGGAAGGTGGAATGGGCCCAAGGCCTTCATAGTGTGTAATGTCCCCAAAGGACCTATAAACACTCACAATGGGATTTGCCCCAATTATGAACTTAGAATGCACCATAAATTTTTTATAAAGTTTGCAGATCTGAAATTAACCCAAAAAATGCGATTTACATCTAGAGAACTAAAATACCTATAAAGGCTGAAAACTTCTCTTTTTTTTCCTGATTTTTAAAATAGTGCGATTATGAGAAATAAGAACTAAGATATACAAAAATAACGATCTCTCAGACTCATCTGATTTTTATTTAAATAAAATCTGCAGATCTGACCTAGGATTACCAGTCAGTAGAAGATGGTTTGAAAACCCCCAAAATGACCAAAAATTCGGAATAAATATCTGGAAATGCACTCCCCACACAGATTAAAAACTAATTATTTAGAACTTCCTTAAACACGTAACACAGCTCCAACTGGGTCGGGCTCCCAGCGAATATATAGCTTGATTTAATAATAGATTTTTAAAACTCAACTCTTCCTCTACAAAAAATGAATCAAAGAAAGAGTTTTCGTTCTTTCCTTCTCCTTTTTCTAAGGGTTTCAGGACAAAATTTTTGCACACTAGCTCCTTATCTCATAGCCAATTGGAAAATGTGGAATGGTAGAATGAGCTCCCAAACAAAGGTCGACTTTTCCCTAAAAGGAAAGAAGAGCCCAAAGACAAGTCCTCAAACCTCCAATCAACATGCCCTAATTTTTTTAATGTATTTCCCCCCATTTCCCTTCCTTGACCAAGTCACATTTCCTTAGAGATAATATAAAATCTAATGACCTTTTTTTTTCAAACCTTCCTCACGTCCCATGTTCGTTTTTTACAAAGCCAAGTCGCATTTTCCCCTAGGACAATCACAAAATACATTTGACCTTTTTCTATCCTAGCTTTGATTAATATAAGTCATTTAAATTATTATAGTTTTGTACATATTTTCCTTGCGATGGGGGCGGGACTATTCTAAACCAGGGTCAGTCCTGCATTTCCCGGGGGGATGCACAGGCATAGGTCTGTGTGGCTGGTTATTTCACCCTTATTTTCCCCTAGCCCTTGGGTAGACAAAATAGGCCAGGGTCTCAATAATGTTATTTTCGAAAGAGGGACAGTTCATACACAAGGACTTCACATCACATATAACTTCAATAAGACTGAAAATGCTTCCAATCATTATTCAACCACAACATATTTATCAAATCCATATTAACATCAAATATAGAGAAAGTAAGTTGACTTCCCTCAGCTGTACTTATTTTTATGACTTCTGCACCACTTGCTGTCATCATACAACTAAAACCAAGGGCTGGAAATAGCTCATAAATCACTCCCAAAATCACAACCAATGAGAATTCACCACAAATTATGAGGGAACCAAGTTCATACCTCCACAATGTCCAAGATGCCCTAATGGTACCACCCCTTCACCCCTAACAGTGGCTCTTACCGGTTAGAAGGGAAGACACAAACATGAAATCCTCCTTAAGCTCAACATTGTTACTTTCGGGTGAGCCAACCAATGTTACAAAATAGGGTTTTGCGTCCCCATGACTTTGGGTGAACCACCAAGTACAAAAGAGGGTTTTCCGTCCCCAAGTGTGATCCTATTGAAAGTTTTCATCCTCAATGGGTGACCAAGGAAGGGGTTTCATCCTTCAATGGCAAGTAGAGAAGCTACACTAGCTCCAAATCCCAAGTAAATGTCAAATGATGAATAATAATGATATGATGATCCTCCTCCATTCGAGCCTCCTCAAGTACCCTTATTTGGCGTAAATAATGAATTAGAAGATCAATCTTCATGACCGACCTCTTAATGAAAGGAAAGTGCACTTTTTAATCTTCACTTGGCCTCCAAGAAGACTGGCCTCATGCGGAGAAGATAGAAATTCCATCACCTAGTCGAATCACTCCAAACCATAATTAGTAATAAAATAAATAAGGAAAATACTATCACTTACAATAATGGAAATGTTCACCTCCCTTGCTTTCCTTCCTTGAAGTCCATGGAAGGTGGAATGGGCCCAAGGCCTTCATAGTGTGTAATGTCCCCAAAGGACCTATAAACACTCACAATGGATTTGCCCCAATTATGAACTTAGAATGCACCATAAATTTTTTATAAAGTTGCAGATCTGAAATTAACCCAAAAAATGCGATTTACCTAGGATATGTAAACCACTCAAAACTGAAACAAAATAACACTTTTTATTACAAAAATGAAACAACTGATTTTTATAATGCAAGTACACAAGAAAAGTTACCAATTTGAGCTCCCTTGAAGGATATTACTTTATTGAAAAATTATGCAATTAATTGGTCCTCAAACACAGCTAAATTACAGGTCCTTGAGCCAAAATTCACTCCAAAAATGGTGATTGGATGTCTAAAAATCAGCAGATGGAACAACATCCCCAATTTGATTTTTGAATAGCTCCAACACCCCAAATCAGTCCTCTCTATGGGTCGCTTGATCTAGAACAAGCTGGAAATAAAAGCGTTACAACACAAATATTCTCCTCAAATCCTTGTTCAGATCTGCACACAAACTTACCCACTGTTGGAAAACACCACTAGAAGAAGAGTTTTCGTTCTCTCCTTTAGACCTCAATAGGGTTTTCGTCCTCGAGATAATCTCCAAGGGTTTTCGTCCTTAGAAATTGCTATGTAAAGCTTTTCCAAACTCACACCAAAAAACTAATTTTTTATAAAATAAAAGGGATGCCTTTTCAAGCAAGTCGACTTGCTTTTTAGACAAACTTGGCTTATTAGCCACCCACAAGCACCAATTAGCTTCCTCCATCCACATTTGATTCTTTTTTTTCTTTGTTTCATCCATAATATAGGTCGCATTTCCTCTAGGAGGAAATAAAAATTATAAAGTGAATTTTTCCTCCCTTTTAATTAATTTTTTTCTCTTCAGTCTTTATAATTAATATCAGTGCCTATTTTATAATATATATCTAATTATATATTTTATTTTTTTTTTATGCACTTTTATACTAATTATTAAGACTAAAGTTCTCCTTTTATTCATCCCTAGCCATCGAGAAACGAATTGGGCTAGGTTCCTTTTCGACAGTTATTTTAGAAAGAGGGACATTTCAGTCCTCCCTCAAATTGTTTGCCCTCGAGCAATTTCAAGCTTGGATGCTCCAAAATTGTTGCACCTTCCCAAGTTGCATCGTCAAGTGGTAAATCCCTCCATTGTACCAAATATTCTCTGATAACTCTATTCCTCAACTTCCTTTCACGAACATCCATGATAGTCTCTAGTTCTAGCACCAATTTGCCCTCATCATCAAGAGGGGGAAACTCCATGGAAGGAGTGATATGTTGTCCTAATGCCTTTTTGAGGCATGAAACATGGAAGACACTGAATTTTTTTGTGTTGGAAGTTAAATCTCATATGCAACATTCCCCACCTTCCTTATGACCTTGTAGGGACCATAGAACCTTGGTTTTAATTTTTTAGATATTTTCCCCTTGAGGGTAGATTGTCTATAAGGTCGCAATCTCAAAAAAAACATGTCTCCTACCTCAAATGACCTCTCAATTCCTCGCTAGTCTGCATACAACTTTTGCTAATTTTGGGCATGTGAAAGGTTGTCCTTGAGTGCTTTCATGATGTCTTGCCTCTGTTGTACCAAATCTCTAGCCCCTTGCAGCCTACTATCTAGAATGACAACATCCACAAAAGAAAATGCATCATAACCATACAAAGCCTAGAAGGGGGACATACCAATAGACAAGTAATGTCCCCTTCTTGGGACATTTTTAAAATGGAAGAACTGAAGACCCTCAACCCATTTTCTCTCTTCATGGGTTCGAGGAAGGAACTTGAAGATGGTCCTAAGATGTCTATTATTTGCATTGTAACCCCTTGGCATGCCTAGCGCTACAAGTGGGAGTCTTATTTAGTCTTAAAATGTGCACATAAGTTAGTTACTCTTTATTATTTAATTAAAAAATAATAAAGTGCACGTTAAATGAGTCTTTTAAGTATTTTAATTAAGTTTTATGGTTTCCCTCCAAGTAGGTCGATCCCTTTGGGAAGTCTATTTAAGGGATGTGAGGGGGTCATTTCACCTCATGTTGATTTGATCATTTATGTCTCTCCATGCTTAGAGAAATGGGATGTATGCCCTAGCTCTTCATTGTGCTCTCTCTCTCATTCAATTTGGAAGTGAAGTAAATCTGATTTTTACAAGGATCTTTTAGTGTTGTGTTGCATCTTTTGTGTGGTGAATTGCTTGGGAAAGTATTCTTTGCCCTAGTGCATTTATTTATGGTGCAAATCTAATTATTGTTGCATGATTTGAGAGCATATTTGTTGGTTTTCATATCTGCTGTGTTTTGCAATTAATTTCATAATTTTTGGAGAGGATTTGATGCCCTAAATGTGTTGGGCGACCTATTTTTTAGGGAAAAATTAGGGTCTCGTGTTTGTTGTGCGAAAACTAATTTTAGAATATTATTCTTCATATTTTTGTGGCCCAAGATCCAAAGTTTCAGCTCATTTGGACTTCTCTAACAAAAGATATGAATTTTTGAAGTTACGCTGCAAACAGGGTTTTTTAAATAATTTCCAGAATTATTTGGCATGTTTTTGGTGATCATAAAACAAGATCTACAAATCTGATTTGTTTATCTTTTATTTCTGAGCAAGGGAGGTACTTTGTGGTGTGTTTGGAGGCCGGAAAAAACGCTGAAAATATTTTATTAATTTCTTCTAACCCTAGTGCCCAGATCTGGACTATTAAGTGCTATTTTGAAGGGGTTTTAGTGCTCAAAAGAATCTATTCTCTAGTTCATTGGAAAGGGCAAAAATCCCAAGTTTATTGTGCACTTTGTTTCATGGAAAAAGACAAAATATCAAGAGAGTTATGAATTTTAGAAGTCTTCAACTGTCTGCAAGCTTGATTTATTTAATTACTGTTGGTATAAAAAATCAGAATTAAAAGAATTTAAATTCCAATTGATCCGCCCATCTAACCCACCACCTTGACTACTTCCAACCCCATTTTGGGTTGTAATTAGCCAACATTTGGTGATTTGAGGTTACTTAGAAAGGATCTAATCCTTCTTGATTTGATTTGTGTTGAAATTTGTTAAAATTTCCCATTTGTCCAAAAAGGGGACATCACAAGACATGTGGTAGGAAGTGTTGTAGCAAAACTCCAAATATAGCCATTTTATCCATGTTGATTGTTGACTTGTAACAAAGCTCCTTAGGTACCCTTCTATACATTTTTTTATAATTTCAGTTTGTCCATCTGTTTGTGGAAGATAACTTGTACCTGAAGTCAACTCCGTGCCTGAAAGATGGAAGAGTTTTTGCCAAAAAAACTTAGAAATCTGCTGTCCCTATATCATTCACAATGTTCTTTAGCAGCCCATGAAGTCTGAAAACTTCCTTAAAAAATACTCCAGCTACTAGCGGTCCATCATAACTTGGTGGGAGGAGGAAAAAAATGTGCATACTTAGTCAAGTTATCCACCACAACATAAATAACACTCTTACCTTGAACTGTGGGAAGACCGGTGATAAAATCAATAGAAATACTCTCCCACTTTAGATTCGAGATTGGTAGAGGCTGCAAATGACCTGTTGGAAATTCATGTTCTACTTTGCTTTGTTGGCATGTAAGAAATTTCCTTGTGTTAAAGTACTTCCCCTTTGAGTCCTTTCCAAACAAAATTTTCTCTAACCTGTTTGTATGTCGTAAAATAACCTGGATGACCAGCCAAGGGAAAACCATGCATAGCTTCCAAAATCTTAAGTTTTACCTTGGATCCTGGAATCAAAGAGACTCTATTTTTGTAGAGTATGATGCCATCAACCACTTGGTATTTTTCATTATCAATTTCTCCCTCTAGGACAACACTAGCAAATTGATTTTTTGCATACTCTGGTGTTATAACAGCCCTCCAATCTGCTGTAATTTATGTCATAGAACAACAATATGGTTTCCTTGATAATGCATCAACTACCATGTTATTTTTCCCTTTCATAAATTCAATTTCAAAGTCAAAGGAATGAATTTTACTCACCCATTTTTGTTTCCTATCATTCAAATCAATTTGGTTGAGAAAATACCTCAAACTATTATGATTTGTTTTCACTACAAATCTGCCACAAACTAAATATTGTCCGAACTTCACCAATGCACGCATGATTGCCAACACTTCCTTATCATAAATGGAGTACCTTTTTTCACCATCTTTGATCTTTCTACATTCAAATGCTATGGGAAGGTTATTTTGCATCAAAACAGTCCCAATTCCATCCCTGGATGCATCACACTCAACAATAAAAGGAACTGAAAAATCTGGAACATCAAGTACCAAGCATGAACTCGTTACCTTTTTTAAGTTGTCAAATGCTTGTAGGGCTATTGGTGACCAACAAAAAGCTCCTTTGTCAAATTTGTTAAAGGGATTGAAAGTTATGAAAATCCTTTCACAAATTTTTCTCTAATAGCTACAAAGACCCAAAAATCCCCTTAGTTGAGTCAATGTGGTGGGAGGAGGCCAATTCATAATAGTTTGGATCTTTTGTTGATCCACATGTACCACTTTAGCATTGATGACATGTCCTAGATACAAAATTTCTTCCATTCCAAACTCACATTTGGATAGCTTTGCAAAAAGATATTGTTGTTCCACAATGCTTAAGACCATGTCCAAGTGCCTCAAATGCTCTTCCCATGATTTGTTATACACCAAGATATCATCAAAAAATACCAATACAAAATTTCTGAAATGCTCCCTAAAAACATCATTCATACATGACTGAAACGTAGCGGGGGCATTAGTTAACCCATCACTAGAAATTCAAAATGACATCTAAAAGTTGTCTTATGGACATCTTCATCTCTTACCTTAATTTGATGATATCCGGATCTTAGATCAATCTTTGAAAAAAATACTGCTCCAAGCAATTCATCAAACAACTCATCAATCCTTGGTATTGGGTACCTGTTTTTGGTTGTCTTCTAATTCAATAACCTATAGTCAACACACATCCTCATGGTTCCATCCTTCTCTTTCACCAAAACAACTAAAGAAGCAAAAGGACTAGAACTTGGCCTTATGTGGCCCATGTCTAACAACTCCTTAATCACCTTCTCTATCTCTTCCTTAAAGGCCCTTGGATGGCGGTAAGGAGAAGACATAACCGGTGTTGAATTTGGTTCCAATTCAATAACGTGTTGAAGTCCTCTATCCGGAGGCAATCCATGAGGTAAATCTTGGAACACTTTACTATGCTTATCCAAAATAGATTGAATATCAACATGATAGGATTGTTGGGATGAAAGAGAGGATGTGTTTCTTACCAAACAATGTGCATCCCGTGCAATCTGCCCCCTTTTGAAGAACATTTCCATACTCTTAGCTGTCACAACTTGTGGAGTACCATTTCTCATACCCTGCAAAATGACTTCCTTGTCTTGTACTTTTAAGTTTAATTCCATGGTCTAATAATTTTGAGTGAACTCACCCAAAGATTGCAACCATTGTACACCTAAGATGACATATGTTTCACCAATACCAATGACATAAAAATCATCACATACCTTATGCCTTCCTAGAGTGATCTCTAGTTGGAAAATCTTCTTTGTGCATGCAAGAGTATATCCATCCACCACTGTTACATTGAATCCTTAGAAGTCTTCTACCTTCAATCCCATCCTTGTCACTAAGCTCTCATCAATAAAATTATGAGTGGCTCCACTATTAATCAATGCTATGATTCTTTTCCATGCAAAACACCTTTCACATGAAAGGCATAGTACCTAGGTGCTCCCGATAAGGTGGCCAATGTTCCATCAGTGGAAACTACTTTATCCTCTTTTGCTTGCTCTTATTCTTCTTCTTGATCAACACTTTCCTCTTCATCCTCTACATCTGAAATCACTTCAATACAATGAGCTGCCCCTTTTCCCAGGCAACGGTGGTTAGGTGTCCAAGGATCTCTACATGTGAATCATAACTGTTTTCTTCTAAGCTCATTTCTAGCCTCAATTTCCTTGTTTTTAACCCAATTTTTTGCATCAGATTTGTCTTGAAAAGACTTACCTTGCTGTCCAAAATTTGGAGTCTTTGACCCACTTGATGAAGAAGTCTTTGGCTTTCCAAATAATCCTTTTGGCTGCCCCAAGGATGCTGATTTTTGCTGTCTGAAAGGTGTTGTTCGCTGCCATCCAAACTACAATTTTTCTTGCTTTTGGGACTGAACTTTGCAAGTCTAATGACTTCTTAATGGCACCTTGTAGAGATGGAAGGCTAAAGGCTTTGACTAGGCCTTTTAGTGGCTCTCCTAAACCTTCAATAAACAACAATACAAGTCTTCTTTCACTAATATCAAGCACCATTATTGCAATTCTTTGAAAATTAGAAATGTACTTATCTAGAGATCCTTCTTACTTGAGTTGGGTCAGCTCTCTGAAATGCATATCCGGATCCATCCTATCATATCTCTCTATCAAACATTGATTGAATTCCTCAAAGGTGGTGATAGAACCATGTCCTTGGGTGATGATTCCATGGTACCACCATTCACGTGCAACTCCCTCCAAATGCAAGGTTGCAAACTTGAGGGCCTCTTCTTCATACATTGGATTCAAAGAAAGATATGCATCTGATTTATGTAACCAAGCTCTAGCATAATACTTATTTGATCCATCATAAGAAGGATGAGTTACCTTACCCAACTTTTGTTGTATGTCTCTCCTTGGTTGCTATTGTTGAACTCTTCGATTTCTTCTTGATCCTTTGTTATTCTTCACTTGGTAGTAGTCTCTGAAGGATAGCATCTCTCTCACTCTATAGCTAAGGGTTGCATACTCTTCACCCCATACCTCCATGTCATCAACATCATTAAAGGATTCCTCCAAAACTGGGTGTTCTTCTCTTTGGAGAAACTTAGCTCTGAAAATTTGTGAAGGCTTGGATGATGTCCTAGCTGGTCCCGTAGAGCTTCCTTCACCATTGTGGGTTGCTCCTTGGTTGGTAGACATATTGTTTCCTTGTAGGATCTTTGTCAAGTCTCTGATGGAGCCAGTCAATGCTTCGCGCATTTCCCTTTGAGATTCCCTCAAAATATGATGCATATCTCTTTGACTTTCTCTCATAGACTGTTGTAGCTCTCTCTGACTTCTTGTGATAACTTCACTCATGAAGCTAAGCTCATCATTAGGAGGAGCTCTCTGATCATGCTCTTCTATTGTCACCTTCTTTGGAGTATTCCTTCTTTGATAGACTATAGGAATTTTCCCTAGTTGCATTTAAATCTGATTTTTCTTTTCTTTCCTTCCCAAGCTGAGAGAATACACTGCTCTGATAACACTGTAATGTCCCCAAAGGGCCTATAAACACTAACAATGGATTTGCCCCAATTCTAAACTTAGAATGTAACATAAAAAATTTATAAAGTTGCAGATCTGAAATTAACCCAAAAAATGTAACTTGCCTAAGATATGTAAACCATTCAAAACTGAAGCAAAATAACACTTTTTATTACCAAAATGGAACAGTTGATTTTTATAATGCAAGTACACAAGAAAAGTACTAATTTGAGATCCAATTGAAGGCTGATTTATTTATTGAAAATCTGCAAGTAATTGTCCTCAGACACAGCTGGAAAGTACAATGTCCTTGAGCCAAAATTCACTCCAAAAAGGTTGAATGGATTCTATACTCTATTTGTTTTCAAATCTAATAGAAAACACTTTCCCAATGTTTTACAAACTCATTTGATAGATTTTGTATACACTTTATGTTATTTAAAGAAATTTAATTATTTTTTAAGTTACCGAGTATTGTCGGGTATTTGCCAAGTCAAAACTTTTTTGGTTTGTTGAGTATTTGCATAATCCGAGTAGACGAAATATGCTTTTAAATGTCTGATCTACAAACTCTATCTTCTTATAATATTCTTACACTTGCCAATGCCCTCCTCCTAACCTAATCTTTGACCCTTAAATAGAATTCAAGATACAAACTTTGAAAGGTCACCTCCCTTCATCTTATTATTAATATTATTTGATATTATATTGCTTGTACTATTTATATACCAAACATATTAGTTTAAATCATTTAATATATGCATCCTTTATCACAAACATCCTCATGCTCTCAAATGTTACACGAATAGAGATTTTCATGTACTCAAGAGATTTCCCATCCTTAGCCTTTAACAATTGTTTGGGGGTTACATTAGGGACAAACACGCATCTATCGCATGGGCTCCCAAATCTTTGTGTTCCATTACACTTGCTATGGTCATGCTCAAGAGGATGTAGGAGTGTTGAGAGTGAAGGAAAGAAATCTTTCCAGGTATCAATTTCACACATAAATGCCATCATTATTTGTTGCCTACTATATAAACAACAATAAACTTCACAATGATAAGAGTTATCCTTGCTCACTTGAGATGACCTATTGGAAATATTGTCATTGATGTCAAAGGCTTAATCATTGATGTATTTGGTTAACGGAATCGTGTAACGGAAGCTGACGGAACTGTTGACAGATTTTGACGGAAATGGTAGAAAGTAACGGAAATAACCAGCAGTATAGAAGGGCAGAAAACGAAAGTTTAAATACATGAAAAGAAGCGTTTTTACGTAAGGATTATCATGGTATAAGCGAGATATACACAGTTGTACATAGGAGAGAGATATCAGCATTTTAAGGTGTTCATATGCCATGTTTTATGGTGAAAAAGAAGATTTAATTATGGCTGGCAGCGATTTAATGATGACAGCGATTTGCCTAAGGAGGGGCAGCGCTCCTATCAAGGGGTTAATTGCATTGTTTAATGTGCATTTAATAATTGTTATGGGCTGCATTAATTACTTTTGGTTTTAGCCGACTAATACACTTAATTATATTGTGTTAATTTAATAATGGAAAGGTTGTGTTGGTTGGAATGATGTGTCTTTTCGAAAGGATGTGAGAAGGATATATAAGGAGATAGAATCATTTGTTTTATATAAGCACACATATTGAATATTGAGTGAAGAGAGAAGAGTAATAAGAAGAAGAGCAGATTCAAAGGTGTAAAGATGAAAAATTGCAGTGACTTATATATGTGAAAGTGTTGGGATAATTAGACTGAGTATTCTGAGCAGCAATTTTGTAATAAAGGACAGCAGATCCCGAAAATAAAAGTGTGAAGTGCAGATCCAAATAAGAAAACCATCACTCGTCGAATAAGCAACAACTACACAGTGGTAAGAGGAATTTTTTATAAGGGGTTGGTGCTCCTGTAGGTTGGTGCCTACAAAATTGTAATTTGGGGATTGGTGTCTCTTGTAGGTTGGTACCTACAAACATTTGAGAAATATAATAAAGAAGATTTTCTCCATGGTTTTCTCCCAAAAGGGTTTCCATGTAAATTTGTGTCTATTTGCATTGTGTTGGTTTGCTTTGCATTTATTGATTGCTTCGATATATTCACTGTGAAATTAATTAATTGTGATAACGGTTCTGAGATGATGTGTTAAATTTAAAAATATCATAATACTGATTCACCCCCCCTCTCAGTATTATCTTGTGCTTAACATGACCAAGTGAGGAGACTCTTTTTTAATGATGGGAACATGGAGAGGCCAGTTCTCCATATTCAAGCTTGATATGTGGCCTTCACTATCAACTTCAAATTGGAGAAGAAGTCTGCTACTGAATTTGCTTTCTAGTAGTAGTGATGCCATGAAACACTATCAAGACCATTAGAGATATCAGACACCAGCCTTGACACGAACCTCTAATCTAAGTAAATCATTTTAAACGAATTGTCCAAGCATATAAGATGTCCTCATGTGTCCTGTAGCGTACAATGTAATAACGCTAAAGCTGAATTCAACTTTACAGATTGGGACTTTTGATGTGCAACTCACGCTTTGAACTATGATCAAGATTTTCATTAAAATAATATTAATACTGCAAAAATTAAAATGTTGTGAAACTCGTGCTTTGAATTATGCCCAAGATTTGCATTAGTATGATTTTCATACCTGTAGAAAGTACAATGGTATCTTTTGCACGACCATCAAGCACAAGCATTCCTCCACAGTTACGACCAGCGCCTAATGATGAATGAGGTACAAGCCATCCTATGTCACCCGTGTCAAACCAGCCATCTTCATCTAGAACTTTATTTGTTGCTATCGGATTCTATATAGAGTTGAAAAGAAATAAGTCTCAAATGGGAAACTGAACATTATAAAACATTGAATGCTAAAACGAAGACAATTAAATAAAAATATCCAGTATAAAGCAGAAAAGACACCATAAAACTTCCAAGAAACTTTTTTCCTGAGAAAATTTATCAAACAAACATCAAAGAAGAAATGCATTAGAAGTTTTTTGACTTTCATTTATTTCCAACTCAAGCCCAGGGTATGACACATTAAAATGTCTTGTTAAAAAACAAGGGGTCGTCATTATGTTTACTAATAAACACTGAAAAACAGAAGAGATTAGAGTTGAACTGCTAATCATTGGATGAGTTGAAAGAATTATGGTAGTTTTAGTGACCAAGATAACCTTTTAAGTATTCAAACAATAATCCTTTATCATCCTGACATTTAAATGCTAAAGTCGTTTATCCTCCTGATTTGGAGGACCTTTTGTGATCAAGCTAACAAAAATAAAATAAAAAATCTGGTAGCACCACCCATTACCATAAATTTTAAGAAAATAGGCCATTCAATAAAGGATTTTATTTTGGGAGTTTATAATAAAATAGAAAAGAAAGCAGCCATACAAGAAATGGAGGCTAGCACTCTAATGCAGAATAAGTTTTTGAAAGCAAATGAAAATGAGGATGAGAATATAGAATAAAGTGAATGAGTTTGAAGGACATATGGAAATTGAGCACACAAGATCTCATGCATACAATTATAGGGTTGTGAGAATAACATTCTACATAAAAACACATTGTTTTGCGTGGGATTCACCCCAAAGACTCTACCACTAACTCAACCTACATTTTCTCCTGATGTCTGATCTGTAAATAATCGGTTGCTTCGCCAAAGTTACCTAAAACAACTTGTAACAAAGTATATAAAATCAGTATAAGTAATTCAGCTTCCACACATAATGACAGTAAAAATTGACCTCCAACTCTACTTTGTAGCCTGCATTTGGGTAGCAATAACCTGTATTTTCCAGAAAAATCATCCTGCAGATTCATTTATAAATTAACTACAAATCTCTTGAAAACATTTTGAACCTTCCACAAACAAATGGACCCATGAATTCCAATATTTTAACTTGGAAAAAAATATTGGAATCTTTCTTCAATAAGCATAATAATGTTCTACAAATTAATTTTAAACCAATAGTTAATTCCAAGTTAGTCCTTCAAATCAAGGTGAAGTTAGCATGCATATAAACATAACTCAGTTTGTAGTATTTCTTCAAACTGACCTGTGCAATTGATGATAGGTTTGGTCTCGTTTCACCTTTATGAAGCTGGTTGAATCTAACACTTCCCCACATCCATCAAATTTGACCCACAATATTAAGTTGCTTTCCTTCTCAAGGTTGCTGGAACTCCTAAATGAATCTGCGCCATCGCTTTGTCCTACACTTAAAAATCAGCCAAAAAAGCATTGGAACACCCCTTTCAAAAAGCATTGGAAACCCCTTTTCCTAATTGTGTGCTTTTAGCGCATGGGTGTCCCTTCCAATAATTTTCTTACCTGTAATAATATATCTCATACTAAATCCTGAGTGCAAGAACGATCGCACACCATTGCGCAACACAAACTTGACGATACACTCAACGACAAAATGTCAGGTCCGCCAGAAGATAGGTCAGATTGCCCAAAAATTATTGCACCGTAATTCTAATCTGTTTTTCAAAAGATCACAGGATCTAACCGGATATATTCTCCCAAAACACGCCATGTCAAAGATAGATGACAGACTTAACTGAAGAATTTGACTTATGCAGCCATGCACGCCAACCTGCATCGGAATCTGGAAGTCTGAGCAGGTCATATCCAAGCTTGTTCTTGGGCCTTAACAACATTTAATGAAGATATTCCTTCCAGAGAATGTCTTGATATGTCAGGCCCTTCTAGAAGGCCAAATTGGCACAGTTTGATTGAATTATGCATGTACCATGTAATTAATTTGTCAAATCTGGGCTATGAGAGAGCCTGCTGCCATTAATGCTTGTAACATTGTTCATTGCTGAGTTTTTTCATACATTTGCCTTGTCTCTCTTTGCTTTCCTTATTTCTGGTCTAAGTTACTGACGGTATAAGCTTTGTTTCAGTTTGAATGAATGCTAAAGGATTCTCCTTGTTTATCCATAGCAATATCTTTCAATTTAGTGACTAGATAAATTCAGAGTGCACTTCCTGCACATCCAACGGCGTTGTGCTCACCTGTTTCCTGTCGAGTCTTTCTCTCAGACTCTTGCACCTTCCAGTGTCTTGATCGAGTGTATACTGGTCTGAGCACGGGTATGGTTTCAAAGGATCTTTGTATTCAAACAAGTTGGAGCTTCTCCTACAGATTTTCTACATATTTCTCTTTTCTCCCTACCATACTCCTCTTTAGCACTTTTCTATAAACTTTGTTAGAAATAGATTAGAGTAGGAACTAAAGCTTGTAAATTGCAAGTGAAGTTCATTTATATGTTACAAGTGATACTCATAACTAAATACTTCTATTAATGGATTTCGTGCATTGATTAGCCAATGAAAGAAGGTTAATCAGTTGTTCTTTGCGTGCAACAACCTTCAAACTGATTCCCTTGTGATTGATTCCTAAGCCATAGGCTCCTTTGATTAGGCATGAACCAGATAATGCCCTTCATAAATTAAACACCACCAGCCCACCTTGAACTATTCCTAGCAAATCATATGGCCACCAAGACCTGGTGAAATTGAAGCTTGGGGAGGTGCCTGCACACACAATCCACTATGCAATCTCTCTTCTCGCACACATGCTCTTCTTCTAGGAGAGGTAGAGCCATGCCCATCTGCACATAGCTCTGTCTAGGTTTCCCGCACTTGAGCACACCTGCACTTCCTTCGCAACATCAACATCTTTGGCGCTAGGAAGGAGATAGAGGTGTGTCACTTGTGGAGAGCAATAGGTGGTATTTGTAAAAGATATTCAACTTAAGAAATGGCACAATAATTAAATTCTCAACAAATATGATATTTTGGTGCAATGATCCTATAATGTCCCCTTTTTCATATTGAGCCCAAATGAAGACTTCTTGCAAATCCCTTTCTGTGGTAAAGAAGAATAAGTGAACAAGGGAAGGAATTGCACAACATTTCAACTTTCTTTTATTATTTTTAATGTTTTCTTTTAGTGTTTTCCTTTACGAGGCAAGTCAGCTATGTTGAGAGAGTCATAAAGGCAAAGTAAAGACAAAAAAGAAGCTTAAAGATAATTGGCCTCTCGGGCCAAGCAAGAGGTATAAAGGGAGATATGTGGTCTCATTTTGAGATCATCTTTGGCGCATTTTATCTACAATTGGTTTTTTGATCAAGTTGCTCAATAACTTTCCACTTGAGAACGAAAACCATCTTCTGTGGCATCCAAGGAAGATGGAAACCTTCCTTGTGGCTTGGTGGAGAACAAAATCTCTACATTTGGGTGAACTGAAGACATCTCTTGAAGGATTGCTTGCTGATTTGGTCTAGAGACATCAAGAAGAAGGATTGCAAAATTTTTACATCATTTTTAGAGCTCTTCCCTAGGGGAGCGACTAGGGTTTGAAGCTAGTTTGGTGTTTTCTCGGGCACAAAATTCATATCTGATTTTATATTCTGAATCTCCATAATTTATAAGGCCGTAATATGGACTTTGGTGAATTTTGGTAAAGATTTACTACTTTTCCTAGCCCTCGGTTTTGGATCGACTGCTACTGTTATAAATATTTAGTTCTAGTTGTGCTAGTTAGATATTCTTTCAATCTTTTGATGTATTTGTGATGTATAAATATTGTCGTGGCTAGATTAATTGTTTTGTCGCATTCTACATTGATTTACATATCAGCGAAATTTACTATTGACACATTACCCATGGGGGTTTTCAGTCTGCTGGAATTTACACATCAGCGACAAATAGTAAGCAATTTAATTTATTACATCACCCTCAAACTATGTATTTGCAAGGGTTTGATCATCATAAGAATTATTCTAACAAAGATGAGAGGATGAAGGGTACTAAAGGGAAAAATAAACTTTTCCAAGAAACCCCTATCCATCTTCCGAGCATTCCAAAGATTGGATCAAGTAAAGAAGAATTCTATTTGCATAGTTATGATAATGAACAGCTTGCTGGAATTTTCAGAACAGTAGTCAATAAGAAGCAAGTTGATGGTGTGCATGAATCTGGCAAGAACCATGAAGATGTCCCATGCAAGTGTCAACAAAATATTGTTGAAGCCAAGGCGGAAAGAACTTCACTTGTTGAATCTAAGGTGAAGGAGAAGGTTGATCCTAATTCAGAAATTCTTAGTCACAAGGTCAGAAGTGTAGAGGATGTCCCAATCATTCCTCATCCGGCAAGGGAAGGTGAACATGTTGATGACAGCCCCAGGTATGATAGTAAGGATCAGATTTCATATTTGTTAACTTCCCCTATGTCACTACAGTATATTCCTTATCTTGAGCAGCGTGTTGAAATTGATGGGAAGATGAATGGTAAGCAAGCTAGGTATTATTTTTATAATCAAGATTGTATGCATCAGCCTGCTATGGTTTTATGGGAATCAAGTTATTCTCAAGATTACCACTTTTGGAGGTATGTGAAGGTTATGGATAATTCACCCAATGAACATAAAAAATTCAGCTTCGTGGAATATAAATTCAGATTGCTACAAGGTATGCAATAATCCAGTTTTCATAAACCAAGGTGACGTAATGTGTCATGCCATAGTTTGGGATTGGTTCTCTAAAACATGCCTAGCAAGAATGCCTAATGAGACATGGTTTCAATGGGATTTTTATGGTATAAGTCATCCTTGTAACACGATTGAGAGGAGCTTCGAAAATGTGAATCATGAACCCTGAAGCATTATGGGAGTTGTCTCAAATCTTGTGGTTGTTCTAACCAACATGTTCAGCTGGTTCCATATTATTTTTGCAGCCACCAGGTGGATTTCAATCACAAGGAAGCGGTGTCCTTCTTCTAGCAACATGGACAAGGTAAGTGTAACTCTCACAAGATGTTTGTTGACCACTACGATTCTGAAACTAAGTAATGAAATGCAATGCTTCAACCATGATGAGATGTTTTTCCCAATTTTATTTGTTGGGCTGTGCATATCTTTTTGGGACAGCAATAGAGGGGGCAGGTCTGTAGACATTCTTTTCATTTGAAATTTAAGAGGATTCACTCAGTGAGAACAATTAAGGCCAATGTTCCAACCTATTTGGGATTGTTTGGGACAAAATTCCAAGCAAAGTATGGCAGTTATACTTACATACCAACACATTTAAGTTCTGATCCAAACCCAAATTAGCAAGGTAATAACCATCCGAAAGATGTGAGGATAAGTTTTGGTATGTGTTGTTTGCATCTTATGTTGAAATGCAATGATAAAGGGAAGAAAGCAATGCTTCCAAGCATGACTAACATGAAGAAGGAAGAGTCATATCTTCATGGCATTCAATGCATAGATGCTAGCGTGGGTTTACTTTTGTGTAAGATGCTTTATGGTGATAATTTTTGCTTGATCCCAGGCATGCATAGTATTACCTCCATGTGGGGAACACTAGAAAAATTAAGAACGAATTGGAGCTTTCTTGGTGAGAGCCATCTTCTTCGCCAAGTTTGGACAAGGATGGGTTGCAAGAATCTTGAGGTAAGGACCAATATGTCTGTTGATTTTAACCATAGACTTGTTGATCTTCGTTTTCCAAACTATGTAAGGCAATTTTCAGTCCATATGCTACTCATGAATTTTCCTTTTTCCATAAGATTTCAGTTTAGTAGTTGTTATGCCATGGTTATATGGCTGAATGTTCAAAAATCAGATTTGGAACTGCCATCATCAACCATGATCAGCGGTGAACTGGCATTCTCGAAGGGAATTTCATCATGGGTTGATGTGGGAAGAAAGTTATGGATGAAAGAAAGAAACAAATCAGATTTGATAACCTCGATTTGGATAAGATTCCATGTGAATTATGACTATGGTGAATTGTTTTCAGCCCCTCCACAATCTGATTTGCATCTTGTAATAAGAGGGATAGCTAGTCAAGCTGATTATTCATCCATTTCTTGCTTTATGACGGAAACTACATCAGTTTGAAGGGATTTAGGTACAACAGAGGATGCAAAGAAAGTAGATGTCACTGTTGTTTTTGAAGTAGGAGATGAAGAAGACTTCAATTAAGAAAGGAGCAGTAGAGGTTTGAGTTTGTTTGGGTTGAAGCTCCTTCATTTAACAGGCATAGGATCCAAGTTATGGGAGTACTACAACATGTTCCTTTACCTTGATATGATGATGCTTGGGCATATGAGTTTGCAATTTCTTGAGGGCAATCAATTTCGGGAAGGGAGGAATGTAATGTCCCCTTTTTCATATTGAGGCCAAATGAAGACTTCTTGTCATTCCCTTTCCATGGCAAAGATGAATAAGTGAACAAGGGGGAATTGCACTTCATTTCAGCTTTCTTTTATTGTTTTTAATGTTTTCTTTTAGAGTTTTCCTTTATGAGGTAGGTTGGTTGTGTTGGGAGAGTCATAAAAGAAAATTAAAGACAAAAAATAAGCTTAAAGAGGTCGGTCCACTTCTAATTGGCCTTTGGCGCCAAGCAAGAGGTATAAAGGGAGATGTGTGGTCTCATTTTGAGATCATCTATAATGTCCCACTTTCCCACTTGAGAGCCATTATTTGGACTTCTTGCCATTTCTTCTCCATGGCAACGAAATAGAAGAGTTAGATAAGAACATTGAGCTTCCGTTTGCTTTTGTTTTTCTAATTTTTATGTTTTCTTTAGTGTTTCCCTCTTATAGCAGGTTGGCTGAGTTAAAGACCTTTAAAGGAAGCTAATGAAGGAAAAGAACATCTCTTATGAGTAATCCTTACCCTTTTAAGCTTTGTCGCCAATGGAAGAATATAAAAGGAGTCTTAAGACATCATTTGTGGATCTATCTTTGGCGCATTTTCCTAATCTCGAGCATTGAGAGCTTGTTGTTCCTTGTTCTTCCACTTGAGGATGAAAACCCTCTTGTGTGGCTTCCTAGAAGGACAAAAACCCTTCTAGTGGTTTGGGTGAAGGAGGAAAACCCTTCATCTTTGTTTGGCATTGAACTAAAAAGGTAGATTGGTGGAGAGAATATTCATTTTCAGATTTTTAGTTGCTTCCTACATGTGGAGTGACCTACCTTGGTGCATGGTTTGAGGGTTTGGTGAACATAAAGTTGCATTTTTAGTTCATAATCTCATTTGGCATAAAGGCCAGAATCTCCATTTTGGTGATTTTTGGAAAGAGTTTGCTATTTTTCCTAGCCCTCGGTTTTGGCTAGTCTGTTGTTGATTTAAATAATTAATTCCAGCTATGTAATTTGATATTTCATCCATCTTTTGATGTATTTGTGATTCATAAATATTGTCATGGATAGAGTAATTGTTTTGTGGCATTATTTATTGATTTACATGGTGAAAAGTGGACTTGAATTCCATAAATAGTTCGCTGCCCTTGAATATTAATAAATTCAGATTATTTTTCAGTTGGCTGGTTTTAAAAATCAGATTTGGAGATCTTTGGTTTTGAGCTAATTTCCTACTTTTTCAGTTTTGTCCCCAAAAGGAATATTTCATAATCTTTGGCACATTTTATCTATAATTGGTTTTTTGATCAAGTTGCTCAATAACTTTCCACTTGAGGATGAAAACCCTCTTGTGTGGCATCCAAGGAAGACATAAACCTTCCTAGTGGCTTGGTGGAGAAGGAAAACTCTCCATTTGGGTGAATTGAAGACATCTCTCTAAGGATTGTTTGTTGATTTGATTTGGAGACATTAAGAAGAAGGATTGCAAAATATTTACATCATTTTTGGAACTCTTCCCAAGGGGAGTGACTAGGGTTTGAAGTTGGTTTGGTGCTTTCTAGGGCACAAAATTCATATCTAATTTTATATTCTGAATCTCCATAATTTATAAGGCCGTAATTTGGACTTTCGTGAATTTTGGTAAAGATTCACTATTTTTCCTAGCCCTCGGTTTTGGCTAGGCTGTTATAAATATTTAATTCCATCTGTGCTAATCAGATATTCCTTCAATCTTTTGATGTATTTGTGATGTATAAATATTTCCGTGGCTACATTAATTGTTTCGTGGTATTCTACATTGATTTGCATAGTGAAAAGTGGACTCAAATCTCATAGGCCGTTCACTGCCCTAGGAGACTGCTCATTTTGGATTGGTTTCAGTTATTTTCAGTTTTTCGTGTGTGTACTTGAAAGTGTTTTCAGATCAGATCCATTTAGGACAGCCGGTAAACCCCTTTTCTCCATTTTCAGTACTAAAAGGGATATTTCAGATCCTTTGGAACGAAAACCCATGTTGACAAAAATGAAGAACGGTATATTTTCAATCAGAAAGACACACTTAATAGCAGAATGGAAGAAACATTAATTTACAGAAACCACCACACCTTCAATGGGATTCCAAATACATAAGGATTGCAATCTATATTGGGAATGTACAATACATCTCTGGCCATTACAAAATCATAGTATGATGAACCAAATAAATTTTGAACATAGCATAAACTTTTTGCAGGAAGAATGCTATAGAAAGTGACACATGGTGGCTACAGACCTGCAGTATCCGATAAGCCAGTGAGAAGTAATCTATCAAATAATGTCCATGATGAGAGGTTGCACAAACTTTAGGAAATAGTCAATGGAAAAATGTTAGAATGTCCTTGGCTGCTAGTGTGTGTTTGTTGTGACTAGCATGGCAAGACTCGAGATCCAACCTAAGCATCTCCCTTGCTTGAAATCATAAAAATATTAATTAAGATAGTTTTGACACAAAAGTTTGACAATTCCTCTCATTCCTCCAAACCATCATCAAGCAATAGAAATACTTGCCTTGTAATATCCTTTCATGATTTGAGGTCCTCGAACTTTGACAACACCCTTTGATCCTGCTGGAAGCTTGTTCCCTGTTTCTAGATTGAAAACTTCCACCTCAGTTGCAGGAAGGGCCCTGCCAACTGTCCCAAGAACCTTCACATAGTCAACAATAGATATCAAGTTAAATCAAAATAGACAGAAAATGTCATGATCATTTATCGGCAACAAAGATATTTATTAGTTTCATAAAACGACATAAGCAATATGTGAAATGTGTGACACAAGACAGGTGAAGACAAAAAAATACTGAATTGTATAAATACCTGAACAGCTAGTGAAAGAAGAAAGAATTTTTTTAATTTATATCCACAAATGACCTAAGTAGGTCAACAGGACTCAGAAGTATAACCAGATATGATAGAGAAAAGCTAGGGTACGAAGACCCAAGGCGATGAAAGCAAGTAAACACAAAAATGCATAGGTGAAAGGAAAGAAACAAAACAAAAGAGGTGGTGAGTATGATACATATTAGTAGATGTCAAAATCTGATCATTGCCTGCAAGATACATCCAATAAATATAAGCCACGATATAATCAGTAATACAGAGTTAATAATTTGTGGTAGGCATTCTACATATTTGATAAAAGGAAATTTTAAAAAAATGCAAGTCAAAGATGTACAGAGTGTTATAAAATTCCATTACTGGACAGTAGCAATTGATAGGTCCATGATCATCTGCATAAAATAACAATGCTAAGAGAGTTCTCTATCTAACTTCAATAGCTATTTATTAACTATTTATCTCAAGAGAAAGAAGTTAAAGGAGATTATGTAAGTATGAACCCTCTCTACAACCCCTAAGTCATCATGGTCCACTTCTACATCCAAAACTGTAATGGAATTAATGATTCAAGATTTCAAAGCTGTTTGTGAGGATCTTTGGGCAGTCCAATGTCATACTGATCTATCGTGGCAAGAGCCACTTGTAGCCCAAGTCTCCTCCAGGTCAAAAGAAGAAAGTGATGAAGTAGGCAAAAGGTCTCCAGGCGGATCCTCTGTTAAGAACACTCGTATTTTACTAACATATCTGCAGAAAGCACTCTGTTGTATATCCCTCTTCTTATGGTATCAAGGCTGGTAAAGAAAATTGGGTTCCCTTAACAAATAGTTGAATTTACCTCCAAAATCACAATAAACTTAGAATCTAAAGATATAAGGACCCCCAAAGTTTGGCCCATGTTGTAAAATTTGCAAAGCCTCTTGGCACTTAGAAGACCATGGTTTTTTTTGGAATGGAGCTAATAACAACATATATGTAGCTTGTCTAGAAGAAATTCGACTGCACAACAGATGTGTATCTTGGTATATCTTGGGACAATGAGAAGTTCGTTGAGGTAGAGCTTATTTCATCCACGTATTTTCTTTAAAATGCTTTCTTTGTTCAGTCCAAGAGATTTTCAAATATGCTCTTTATATCTTCTTGTAAATACTCCTATCAATGTCTGCAGAAGTTTATAGGGAGAGGCAATATGTTGAAACCTAAAAGATAAAGTATAAACACTAACTAGAAAGCCTCATGGAAGACTCTTGCCACCCAAGATGATATCGTACTAAAAAATTATACAATGAAGGAATATTTCCTGCAATACAATAAATTTACTCAATGATTCCCCATGAAAGGAAAAATGGATAAGAAAGCCATAAATTAAGAATGGAGCTAATAACATGTGTATCTTGTCTAGAAGAAATTCCACTGCACAACAGATATGTATCTCAATATATCTTGGGACAATGAGAAGTTCATTGAGGTAGAACTTATTTAATGCAGGTATTTTCTTTAAAATGCTTGCGTTGTTCAGTCCAGGAGACTTTCAAATATGTTTTTTATATCTTCTTGTAAATACTCCTATGATCTATCAATGCCTTCATAAGTTCATAGGGAGAGGCAATATGTTGAAACCTAAAAGATAAGTAGAGTCACTAACCAGAAAGCCTTGTGGAAGACTCTTGCCACCCAAGATGATATTGTACAAAAATATTACACAATGAAGCAGTATTTACTATAGTACAAGAAATTTACACAATAATTCCTCGTGAAAGGAAAAATAGATAAGAAAGCCATAAATTAGGACAAAGATATTACACTTTAGGATAATAGCCACAGTTTCTCATGAAAGGAAAAATGGATAAGAGAGCCACAAATTAATACAAAGAAATTACACTCTAGGATAGTAGCCACAACTTCTAGCCCTTGGGTAAAGCTTGATAAATATACACCACTTCTAATCTCAATAGGTTGCATTGTGATGCAGAAGGTTGCATTGTGATGCAAAAGCATCTAGGTGCACCAACAATCCACATCATACAAAAATGTCTAAGTAGGTGTAGTGTAGTGAATGAGGACTTTTGGTCTTTTCACCAAGTCTAGCCTCGTGCAAAGGTTAGAATTGTGCACTTGGTGCAAATGTGTTGGTGTTGGGCGCAAAGGGAATGATTGCGTAGTAGAATTAGAGGCTTGCATAGAAGTAGATCTTTGTGTGGAAGTTGGAGCTTGCAATCTAGGCACAAAAGTGTGAAGGAAGTGCAAAATAAATGATGTCACAACAAATGAACATCTTGCACTGATGTTGAGTCTTGCACAAACCTACACAATTAAGGTAGCTTGAGATATGGTGCATGCTTTGGACAGCGAAGCTTGTGCGCAATCATTGGTGCTTTGCATACACTTGCAAAGTGTGAAACTGTAGAATTGTCCACATGGTTGTTCAAATAATTTTGGCTTGGATGCCACATCACTTACAGAAGACAAGACGATTGAACCAGTGTAACTGAAGGAAGGTGATGAGTCACGAATGGACAATTGGTTGACAAAGAAGATGAAACGTTTCAACTTCCATAACTACTTCCAGTGCCAATATATTTTCTAGCCAAAGTCGCAGAAGGGGTTGGCAACCAAATTAAGAATATACAGAGTCGAGTCTAAGAAGAAGACTGCAAGTCTAGGATAGAAGCATTTTGTTTTGAACCGCCCATTTGGGATCATTGTAATCTTTGAATTTCAAGACTCTAATAAGGAGACCATATTTTGTATATGTAACTAAATTTTCTCCATTAAATAAAATTATGTTTTGTGTTTTGCTTTCCGTGCTATATAGTGTTTTATGTACGCATTTTGGATTTGAGCGCATAACTAATGTGGCTTGCACGGTCCAAGGTAGTCCTTCATTGGACCCCTTAACCGTGATTGCATCATTTGTTATTAGAGCATGTTGCATCCTGCATGATGATTTTGTTTCCCACATTTACTAAGTGTGGATTGAAAGCAATGAAGACATCTTCCAACGCAAAGGTTATTGGGTAAAAGATGTAGAGATTGCAGTTGTTCCAGTAACTATTTTGAAGAAAAAAAAGGGAGAATAGATTTGGTAGATGTGATGAGAAACATCCAAGCAAGGTTGGAAGTAATGGAAACTACTTTGAAAAGAGGAATGGCTTCAAATTCAAGCAACAATGAGACCCTTAAAGTGTGTTAAGAATATTCTATTAGTTTAATATTTGTATCAATAATGTTGGTGAGATTGACATGTCCCCTTAGGACATAAATTAAAGAAATCTGGGTTTTCCCACAAATCCTTATGCAAAAATGACAAGGAGCTGATTTTTTTATACTAATTACAACAACTCTTCAAAATTAAAGCACCAAAGACTGAAAAATTACTGAAAACCCTGAAATATATTTTATAAAATGTTGGAATCAAATACAATCCAAATTCAAGCCAAATACAGTTTTTTATGAATTTATTTGTTGGCTGCAAATTAAAGAAATGACAGCTGACCAACAAAGAGAAGTATTGCCAGAAGAGAAGATCCAACTGATCGATAGATTGCTTGAAGTAGAAAACAACCTTTAGCAAACCCTCGAAGACAAACACTGATGAATGGCATGTTGCAGCACCTCCCCGAAGTGACATCAACCCCTATATAGGTGACGTCAGCCCTCAAACAACCCTAAAATCCACTCAAATTACACTCCAACCACCCTGGAAAGATGCCCTAACTGAAATGGCTTCGTCAAGCTGATGTGAAGGTCAATTACCCTAGCAAATTGGAGAGTTTTCATCCTCAAATCTGGTTGCAATGGAGGGTTTTCATCCTCAATTGTTGAATACACACAAGGGTTTCCGTCCTCTAGTGCAAACGTTGGAACAACTCAAACCCTTCATGAAAATTATGATACTAACAAAAAGATGCCAAATGACCCCAAGCGACCTGCTTTTATGCTTTTTTCATGTCCCATATCTCAATACAAAGTCCTGAAATGGGATGCCCCCCTTTCGCATTTTAATTTATTTAAAATAAAGTAATACTTTACTTTATTTCTATAAAGTAATGCTTTTATTTTTTTATTTTAAATTTATTTTATAAAGTCACTTTTTTAATTACTAATAAAAAATAAGTGTTTATAATTAAAGTTACTCTTGCATTTAAGTTATATTATTAATTTATTTCCCCTTTTTCCACCCCATTAGTTGACAGAAAAATGTTGGATAAGCTAAGAGTCTTCTCCAGGATTAATCTCAAGAAGGGGACATTACAATCCTCCCCTCCCAAAATTGTTTTCCTTCAAGCAATTGCAAGTTAGGATGCTCCAAAATTGTTGGACCTTCCCATGTAGCATCTTTAACCAATAGATCCTCACAATGAACCAAGTACTTGTAATATCCCCTTCCCATTCGAAGACCTTTGGCCTATTTTGTCAACCCGACGGCCAAAGGAAAAATATAAGGGTGGCTTAAGTTATATTTAATTATTATAAAGTGCCATTAATAAAAGAAAAATATATATAAAGCACTTATAATAATTTATATGACTTAATAATTATTAAATCAAGGATGGAAAAGGCCCAAATATAAATTGTTATCCATCGTAGGTGAAAAGGCGACTTGCCTTAGAAGGGGGAATGGGAACATAGAAAGGATAAATGCCCATTTTACTATGTATTTCCCCTAGAAAAATGTGACTTGCATTAAGAGAGAAAAAGTTGTTGGAAAAAACATTTAATATGGGAAAATATTAAATGCTTGCATAGGGAAAATCCTTGGGAACTAATTGGATATTGTAAAGGTTGTTTTGGGTCTCTTCTTCCTTTATAAGGAGAAGTCGACTTGAAGGGAAAGATATTCCATACCATTCGATATTTTCTAATTTGTGTCTTAAGCTTGTAGCTTATGCATATTCTTTCATGTGCAACTGTTGTTTGCAAATATCTAGCTTGTGGAGTAAGATCCCACGGGAACCCTAGCTTCGGTGGTGAGAGATCCATCCCTAGCTAGCAGGGCATTCTTCGGTAGTGAGAGATCTACCCTAGCTTGTCAATTTCGGAGCTGAATTGATGCCCTAAATGTGCTGGGCGACCTACTTTTTAGGGCAAAATTAGGGTTTCGTGTTTGCTGTGCGAAAACTAATGTTTGGAATATTATTCTTCATATTTTTGTGGCCCAAGATCCAAAGTTTCAGCTCATTTGGACTTCTTTAGCAAAAGAATATTAATTTTAAAAGTTTTCGGCTATTTTAGGGCACGCTGTAAATTTCTGGCAGCGTTATATTGACTCGAAAAATTCCAAAAATATTTCCCTTGTAATATCAGTTATATGTATTATCTAGTTCTCATTTAAAATTTCAAGTGATTTGAGCAAGATATTTTGGGAGTTATTCATTATTTTACTGTTCGCTGCCCTAGCTGTAATTTTCTGCATAAAATCAGAAAAAAATCAGATTCTAGTATTTGCTGCAAATTGTCTGTATTTTGTCATATTTAAAGTTGTAAGATTGCCAACAAGGGATCCGTTTCAGAGAGTAGACAAGAACTGTCCATTGCTGCCAATGTACAGGAAGGTAGTTAAACAGATCATGTTGTTCCTCCAGCCTGAGTGGGTTAAATGCATGACAGATTGGAAAGATTTCAATATGGAACTTGTGAGGAGCAGAATGCTGGCACCCAACAGGGGGGAACCTAAGGAGCAAAAGGCCCCTCCCAAAAACCTGAGCCAAGTGACACTCAGAATTTGAATGAAGGCAAATCTGAGAGGAGAATAAGGGGTGGAAATGGTCTGAAGCAATGAAAAAGGGCGGCTCTACTACTGAGCCGTGAATGGAATTTGAAGCTGAATTGCATGAGATAATTAAGGACACTATCAAGTCATCAAGTAAGAAGTACTCCATCGCCACTGATAATGGATTTGCACTTTCCAGAATTCAAAATCTAAAGCATGATCAAGATTACCCTACAACACAGCCCAAGACTCAGGAACAACATCTCTCGGTACCTGATTTACAATAAGCACTCATTTGAAGAAGAAGAAGCTTCTACAGAAAAAGGTATGAATCCTCATTGACCAAAATAGATTGAATCAATCGAAAGTTTGATTGTTAGTCCAATTGGTCCAGCTCAATGATGGTAAGTCACAGTTGTATATGCCAGTCCAGCAGGATGTACATGGAATACCCGAAAAAGTTGCTGAGTAAAAGTGGAATGAGGCTGGGCTAGAGTCCTGGGCAAATTGATAGCGGCTCAAGCAAGATACCACCTACAAGTCCTTGGCACTAAGCCAAAGAAGTCTTGACTTATTGGGCAGCAGGGTACTCGAGGAATGTCTATCCTTCAATCAAAAGAGGGCAAGAAGGGAGCATTGAAATACCTTCCAAAGGATGTTTTATATTCTTTCAGATTAAAGATTGTTTGGATATTCTACAGTAAGCCATCTCATTTACTTGTCAGCAGCTGATTTCACCAAGAATGATTCAGTCCATTTTATTACATTCGACATAGCTCTAGATTTTGGGGCATGCAAAGTTAAGACATTTTGAATTTGACCAAGATTGGCGAGGATGTAGTTAATATTCTTTGGTATTCTGAACATACTAATGTATCTTGCTTCCTGTTGCCTACCTTAAATCAGTACAGTTTACCGAACATGAGATGCAATGTACAAAGTTTACATTATGGATATTTGAATTTCACAGCAATGACATCCAAGTCATGATGTTCTTGAGCATCTTGTGGAGTAGATTTATGGTGGCAAGGTTAATTTCATTGTTTGAAAGGAACAGGTGCCAGTTTTGCGGATCACTTAAGCGTATTTGTGTCTAGGTTGTTCATGACTCTTGGACTTTAGTACTGACATCAAAATAGCTTGACTGCACACGATTTTGATAAAAAACAATTGCTAATATTCCCTTCCCATTCGAAGACCTTTGGCCTATTTTGTCAACCCGACGGCCAAAGGAAAAATATAAGGGTGGCTTAAGTTATATTTAATTATTATAAAGTGCCATTAATAAAAAAAAAAAATATATAAAGCACTTATAATAATTTCCATATGACTTAATAATTATTAAATCAATGATGGAAAAGGCCCAAATATAAATTGTTATCCATCCTAGGTGAAAAGGCGACTTGCCTTAGAAGGGGGAATGGGAACATAGAAAGGATAAATGCCCATTTTACTATGTATTTCCCCTAGAAAAATGTGACTTGCATTAAAAGAGAAAAAGTTGTTGGAAAAAACATTTAATATGGGAAAATATTAAATGCTTGTATAGGGAAAATCCTTGGGAACTAATTGGATATTGTAGAGGTTGTTTTGGGTCTCTTCTTCCTTTATAAGGAGAAGTCGACTTGAAGGGAAAGAATATTCCATAACATTTAATATTTTCTAATTTGTGTCTTAAGTCATTGTAGCTTATGCATATTATTTCATGTGCAACTGATCTATTTGCAAATATCCAGCTTGTGGAGTAAGATCCCACAAGTTTGAACCCTAGCTTCGGTGGTGAGAGATCCATCCCTAGCTAGCAACTAGCATTCTTCGGTAGTGAGAGATCTACCCTAGCTTGTCAATTTCGGAGCTGAATTGATGCCCTAAATGTGCTGGGCGACCTACTTTTTAGGGCAAAATTAGGGTTTCGTGTTTGCTGTGCGAAAACTATGTTTGGAATATTATTCTTCATATTTTTGTGGCCCACGATCCAAAGTTTCAGCTCATTTGGACTTCTCTAGCAAAAGATATTAATTTTAGAAGTTTTCACCAATAGAGCTGTTTAGGGCACGCTGTAAATTTCTGGCAGCATTCTGTTATTCTAAAAATTCTGAAAGCATAGTTCTATAATATCAGTTATTGTATTAGCAAGCTCCATTTAAAATTTCAAGAGATTTGAGCAAGTATTTTTGGAGCTATCCATTATTTTCTGTTCGCTGCCCTAGATTTAATTTTCTGCAAAAATCAGATTTCTGTTTGGCTGCAATTTGTCTGTATTTTTGCATATTTAAAGTTGGGATTGCCTAAAATCCATTTGGGGGTAAAATAATGTCCATTGGGGACATTACAAAGTATCTACTTCAATGCTCATGTTGTTAGCTAGAAGTTCGCACAACATCCATGAAGGCTGATCTGGAGCCAAAACTAGCACTCCTCATAATAGGAATGAGGGCAAACTCAACGTAGAATGCGTTAATCAATGTTCCTAAAACATTCTTTTTACAAGGATCCGCCAAATACATTGGAAAACATTGTATTCATCCGAAAACTCACATCTTACTGGGCATAATTAGCATCATTGCTAAGTAAATCCCACAACTCTTCTCTGAACTTGGACAATATGTCTGACAACATTGAAAGGTGGCATGGAACTTTCATAATCCACATCCTTCTCAAGTTTTGGAATGTTCCGTCCTCTATGGGTGCAATCTAGAAGAAACCCTGTATTTCCCATCTCAATTTCTTCAGGTAGCAATCAATGTCTATGGCAATCCTACAAAGGGACTTTTCCGCGTGAAGCATAAGTCAATCTTCATGAAGATCATACCTTGACAACCTACTTCTCTGACATCGTGTCCTAGTTACAGGATCATTTCGTAGACTCTTTTGTCGACAAAGTAAAGATTTGTCCAACATAAATGCTCAAAAGGAGTCATACTAATTGAGCATACACAGATGGACCCACTATCTCACTAACAAAATTTGTTGACTGCCATTCGTCCCATAATTGATTGTTGTCTGCATCATAGTGCCTTAGGAAGCTACTCAAATCCATTGTAAGTTCATGCGCACTTAGTTTGTCAAAGGCCATCTAGGGATGATTAACTAGACCTTGGGAGTCAAAAATCCTTTGAGCACCTGTTAGCTCACGAAATGCCTTGCCAACAGGGACATACTAAGGCAAACTTGGACACTCAAGTGCCACCATTACCTATCATGAATCAAGCTGAAATGCCCAATCAAAATTTTATCATCTTATTACGAGCGCAATGTCTACCTTATGAGTCCAACCTCAGAAATTTATGCAACCTTGGACTACATCTGTCAGGTTATGCATGGGGGATCTAATATCCTTTCATAGTTGTGTTGCAAGCACATGATCGTGCATCAAATTTGCGCATTGTCTTCCTTAGAAATAATTCTAGCAATTCTGTTGTGAATCCGATTTGATATCCATTAGTGAATGTGTGTCATGTGGTTAATCCAACATAGTAGCTTGGAAAACCAAGGTTAGCAGTTAGATTCGTCCCAAGTGGGCTATAATTCATTATTATGACAACTGAGATGAAGATTGGGATTGCAGAGCTAGTTCGCAATAGACCAAAAGCCCTGCCAGCATGTATTGGGGATTGTGCACAGTTTATGCACCTGTTTGGTTCTTCCCAGTTTATGGAGCCACATTGGGAGGCACATATTTGAGCTTCATATCACACTTGCGCAATGATGACCCCATCAAAGCTAGTTTGAACTTGTATACCTTCCACAAGTTGTAGACTCTCAAATCACATTTCCAAGTTCTAAAACAAGTTAGAGATAGGTAATTCATAAAGCAACAACACAAGGTTCCCTGGAACACTGCTTGCAATGGTCGACTTCTTTTTAGCCCAAATGCTTTGATCTAACTATCCTTCCATGGGATGCTACATTCCACTCCTTGAATTGTACACAACCTATGCAGTTGTTCGTGACTGATGACAGAAGATCCTCCATGGGCAACTGATAAATTCAAGGCTAACCCTCGCATACATACAATGGCATGAAAGCACTGCAAAAAGTGAAGCTCCCTCCAATACGCTATGTGGCAAATCCTAACTTGACTTTGGTCAGCAATGTTCAATTCTGTCCAAACGTCATTTTCCAAATTTCAAGAGTCCTTTGGTACGATTCTACATCAGTCACTTTGGGATGGTTGCAATCTGATGCACATGTAAAGCAAGTTATTCATCTCCCGTTGAGGGATGGACAGTCATTTTTACTTGGCACCTCATGCAACATCCTTGAGAAAATATCTACGTGGATCACTATGGCAACCTGTTCTATGGCCTAAGGTTAGACTCTCTTGAGCTCTATACTACTCTACATGTATCATTCTAGTTATTAATGACTAATCCGGTTGATGAAAAATGGTAAGAGCCACATTATCAAAGTATGCAGTCAAGCTAGTTGCAAGAGACTATTAATACATTATCTCATCTTTGCAATAGACCCATGATTATCAATGGTGATATCACATTCTAGCTGATTGTCTTTGATAACGTGGCAATTCCCCTATGAATCCATTAGTGGACATTATTAGAGTTCTGGAAACATTCAGTGCTAGGGATACTCAAGAACTTCGCCAATAGGAGTTTGGTTGGCTATTTCTCTTATGTTGTGGAATGTTTGGAAGGACAATGCACAACAGTGCCCACATCTTCAAACATTTGAAAGCCTAGACAAGACTTTCTGGTATATCTAGGACTTTGAACTTGAATCAACTAATATTGCAGAAACTATCATAGCATAATGTTGAAAATTACCAAATTCCCCACTGGACCTTAGAGGTGGAAAAGCATGCTACACAAACTTAATTTGGGAAACAGGCAAATTGAAGATAAAGCTAGCTACCATAATTAGAGGATGCCTCCTAGCTCTACGAAAATGGAAGCCTCCTCCATTACGGATTTGGGTTAAACTTAATACGACTAATGGGCCAGCAGTAGGTAATCCGGGTCTAGCCAGTATTGGCAGGGAGTAGCTCATGACTCCTATGGGAACTCCTCTTTTCTTCTTTGCATCATCAATTAGGACACTACACTAACAATGTGGCTGAAATCTATGGCACATCCAGCGAGCTCTCCAGGAAGCTACCTAAATTGGGATGTCCTAAAATTCTCCATCCCATTGCTAGTACTCCATTTCATTTATCTATCATTGTCTATCTTGTTTCACGTATTATCCTGATGTTGTTGCAATTAGCTTTAGCTGATTAGGATAATATTCAAGTTATTGCTAGACAATTTCAGACCATTTCATATCAACATGTTCCTAGAGATTAGAATAAGGTGGCGGATATGTTGGCATATTAGGATTTGGATCATCATAATTTGCTGAACTTTGGCCCTTTGCCTTTGTCATTGTCTCCAGTGAAGCGGAATCAGATTGAAAAGACCCCAGTTACATTCATCGGATGCATAAGCTGATGTTATGCTCTCTTTCTTCTTTCTTATGTTGTTGGAAGTCTAAGGATATATCATGGAGTATGAGTACCAAGGCTTGGCATTGTATTGTTAATATCTTATTTCTAGTAATATAATTTGTTTTTGTTTTTTTAATCTATAAAAGTAAATTTTTTACTTGTAATAAATAATTACTTTAAAATTAAATTATAAATTATGAACTAATTTTTGATTTAATACAATTAAATAAATAAATAATCCAATTACAATTATATCCACCTAATTATTAATTATAAAACTATTGTAAATTACTAATATTTATCAAATTATTATAATGAACACAAAAGTTAAATAAATAATACTTAGTTATTATTATTAACATAACATTAATAACTAAGTATTATTTATATAGTTATTAACTTTAACTTTACAATATTATATCTTAACTTTTTTAATCTAAACGTAGCATAACCTATTTAATAATTAAGTATTATAATTTTTGAAATCTAAAAAACTAAAACCTAAAACGTAGCATAACCTAAATAAAATAAAACAAAGAAAAGAAAGACTTACCTTAGTTTTCCTGCAGGTCTACAGATTGGATCTCTACCGCCACGAACAACCACTAGGAACAGCCACAAAAGCCACCAGGAACAACCATCGAACAACCACCAAGCACCCCCAAATACAAGCAATTGATGGTGGAAAGTAGAAAATGTTGAGGAATGATGGTTGAATGAAGAAATATCAGCTTGCCCTCACCATGGAAGAAAAGTAAAACACACAACCAACTTGGAATGTTGCCGCTTCAAATTGGGAATGCTTCGAACTCCAATGTTGTCGCTATCAACCATAGTTACCATGTTCAAAAAGTTCGGGTTGTTCGGATAGGGAAAAAAGTTCGGAAGTTCGGAATTTTGTAAAAATTCGGTTGGGTTCGGTTTGGCTCGAAAATTATAAATTTTTTAAAAATATAAAATATGAAAAATTACCAAAAAAATTATAAAAACAATAATACTTAGTAATAATATACTAAAAGTTAAACCTAAAATAATTAAATTTATGTAACTAGTTACTAAAGTAACTTAAACATTCAGTAATAAATTCAAGTATTACTATTATTAAGTATTAATCTCTACATATTGCTATTAAATTATTAATGTCTCTAAATAATAAGACGTTGCTTGGTCCAAAAAGGTGCAAAAATGGATTTTATGAAAATAAGAAAAATATTGCCATCAATGCGTAGAGCTCGAGAAAATATACACTTTTAGAGAAAACGACACCGGAAATTGAGCCATAGAATGAAACTTATGGCACATGCAAGTTTTTGCTGCTACATCTTCCCGAACCCTTTCCAAAAATGGCAAAAATAATTCTTCCCTTGTCAAAAAAATCCAAAAAAAAAAAAATTTGCCAAAAAAAGAATTTTTTTTTAGTCCCCAACTGAACCTAGCGAACAAATTCGGTTTTCCCTGAAAATTCATTCCGAACCAAATTTCAACTGTGTTCGTACGAACATGGTAACTATGCTATCAACTGAGAGTGATTCATGTTTTGTGTTATATGATATTTTCCATCCCTTTTATAAAAGTGTGTCTAGGTTTAGGGTTTCAAATATTCTTTTTTAGGGTTTTCACTTAAATGTTTTTTAAAACTTTTTTTTATAAATGAAAAAGTGGCGAACCGGACTGGATTTATCCAGCCGCCTCCAAAAATCCGGTTGGAACCGGATCTAAACTAGATCTGGTCGAACTTGGTAGCAATGGTCTTTGGAGTGCATGGTTGAAAATAAAGGAAGAACATATCTCCCAAGGAGGTCAGTCCTCATGGGGATCGTGTTTAAGAGATTTGGTGCCACAACAAGGTATAAAGACGGTTTGCTTGAGTCATTTGGGCATTTTTGGGCTGACTGCTCTACTTTCACTTAAGGGCGAAAATCCTTTGGTGTGGCCAACAAGGAGGACAAAAACCTTCCTTGTTTGATTGAAGAAGGAAAACTCATCAATTCATTGAGGATTCTCCATTCCGGGTTTCCAAAGAGATTCAAGAAGATTGATTTTGCAGATTATCAACTAGGATTTGATTGATTTTCAGCCCCTCTCCAAAGGGAGCAACACACCTTGTGGAGGAGTTAGGGGGTTTCTAGGGCACACCAACATCCAACTCAACCATCATTGTATACCTTGTATTTTTAGCATCCGGAATCTATATTTGGACTTGATTTTTGGGTTTGGAATCATATTCATTTCCATCCACTTTTGTAAGGGTGTTCTCTGCTGTTATTTTATTTAATTAAATAATTTCCAGCTGGGGTTTGAAGGTTGATTTGTGGTTAATATTGATTTTAAAATAATTCTAAGTGTTCATACATGTTTTGGATGGTGTGAATGATGCATTTGTGAAGAATTATTTCATTTTCCTTGCTGTTATAAAAAATCTGACTGTTCACTGCTATCATATTTTTCAGTTGGCTGTTATAAAATTTAGTTTACTATCTATTGGTGGTTTGCGCTATTTTCCTTTGTTTTCAGTTTCATCCAGGAAAGGGACATTACATAATACTATGTCTACTATCTTAGTAAAAGAAAAGGCTTTTAAATGAGATGTGATGTTAGAGGCTCAACTTTATCCATCTAAACAATTTGTATTTTATGGTTTGGGTTATAGGGGAGTGATAGGGCTAAGATAATGCAACCATAGGACAGAAAAAATATATATATATTCATGTCCATGAATGACCAAAAGTAGGTAAACGGGACCCTAGGATCACTTAAATAAACAAAAGGAACAATAACACTGAAAATAACTGAGTAAGGACTGATTTAATGTGAGCAAGTTGGATAGTTGTAATGAAATTACTTAGATATGAATATCAGTAGCACTAGAACACCAAAATATAAATAAATGATCATAATATGGCAACCTCCAAACCATACAATAAGACTCAAATGCCCAATATGATGATCATATCCTACTCTCTGACTCCTATATATACCCTATTATACTATCCAGATCCCTAAGGCCAACCCACTAAGCATATGAAAGCATAAATAAATATGATATGACATGATAAGAGATCTTGTTAGCCACATGTCCGCTATCTATATCCCAATATATGACCTATGGTCAAGGGCGTAACATGACCCTCCCCTTCAAAGAAACATTGTCCCCAACGTTGATAATTTGTGGAGGCTTCTTCACACAAGTGTAGTCCTCAATGTCGATGATCTCTAGATGTTGGTACAAGATATCTTCTTCTTCCCATGTTGCCGTTGCATTATTTTAATTCTTCCACTTGATTAGATAGTCAATAATTACTCTCCACTTTACCCTCTGTAGCTGAAGAATTTCCTCATGTTCCAAACCAATTTGGCCTTCTTTATCCAACACACGCAACTCTATTTGGGCTGAAAAATTTTGTGCAATAACATTCCAAAATCCAAAAATGTGCCGGGTATGTGAAAGTAGAAAACTCTCTTTGAGACGAGAGAGCTTCAATTCTACAAAACATTTAATCTTCTTACCATCCACTTGAACTGCCTTTATACTAGTTTTCCAATGGGTGCACTCTTCAAATGGAAATATTGAAGCTTCCCTCTTTAGAGCCACACTATATACACTCTTATCCTCTATTTTTTCTTCAACTTGATCCTCTTCCTCTCCTTCTTCTTCCTCTTCCTCTTCCTCTTCCTCTTCCTCTTCTTCTTCTTCTTCTTCGCCATCTACTTCTTCTTCTCCTCCATCTTCTTCTTCTCCTTCTTCCTCTTCTTCCTCCCCTCCTTCTACTCCTACTTCTTTATTCCACCTAGCCAAGAAAACTTGTTCCATTTCCTTCCAAGACCAATCTGAACACTCTTGATTCAATTGAGAGACCCACCTCTTTGTTGGACCATCAAGACAAAATGAAAACCAAAACCATGTCCATATAGATGAAAAATAAATCTTCTTAAATTCAACCCACCATTCTCTAGCATCCACCTCACCCTTTCCATAGAAAATCATCCCCATGATGCAAAAAATAGGGTTTCTAGAATAAACTCCTTTAATCAAGATTTAAGTGTCCAATTTATGAATGATTTAGGCCTTAATTCAGAAAGTATAAATAATAAACACCCTTTTATTTTTCTAGAGTTTTCCAAAAATGTAAATAACTTTGAAAAATTCCAAAAAATTGTGGCTTGTGAAGCGAATTTAGGAAAAAACCTAAAATGGTGATAACTTTTGAAAACTAGATCAAACAATCCTTTCTGAGAATCTTACTTGATATGTGTCGCAACTTTTGTAAAATTTTGGCTGAGAAATTTGCAGTTATTCCCAAGATATAGCCGAACCAATTTTTTTTGAAAACTAGATCAAACAATCCTGAACTTTTATGAGAATCTTACTTGATGTGTCGCAACTTCTGTAAAATTTTGGTTGAGAAATTTGCAATTGTTCCCAAGATATAGCCGAACCAAAAAATTAGGATTTTTGACCTAATTTTGGTTGAGACCGCAGCTCTGATACCACTTGTAATGAAATTACTTTGATAGATCTGACTATCAACAACAATAGAACACCAAAATATAGATAAATGATCACAATATGCAAGTAGAATGACTTAGCCACTTCGAGGGAGTAACCTCCAAACCATATAATAAGACTCAAATGCTCAATATGATGATCATATCCTACTCTCTAACTCCTATATATATACCCTACTATACTATCCAAATCCCTAAGGCTGACCCACTAAGCATATGAAAGCATAAATAAATATGATATGTACCATGTCAAGTAAAAGATTATGATAGCCAGTAAGTCGTGCTGTCCATATCCCGATGTGTGACCTAGTGTGTGTAAGTGTATAACAGTTGTAATTTTTAACCTATATATGCAAGTAATCCCATTAAATAGCCCTGAGGTGTTTGACGATAAGTGTAGATCAACTCATCTCAAAAGTGAAATATAGATATGTAACCAATCGTCACTAGTAAAACTGTCTTGGATAAAAGTACAGTGTGGGTGGGTGGGTGGGTGGGTGTGTGTGTGTGTGTGTGTGTGTGTGTGTGTGTACGCGAGCCACGTGCGCGCGTGTGTGTGTGTGGGGCAAAGGATCACATATAATGTCCTGTAAAAGAATTGATAAGCCACTTTACAAGGTACACAATGAGCTCACATGCTAGAAATCAAGGGGCTACTAATTTTTGCCATTATAACTAAGAGGCTATTTAGGCAATAAACAAGGAATCCATCTATAACTATGTTCACACACACAAACAAAGGATGAAGGGCCAAGCATAATAGACAATTAATAACACATACATTATCACAAGCAAATAAGCTTGCTTTTTAGGTGATAGATGGAAGAGAGACTACTCTATATCGGTCATATGTGTCAGTGTCAAAATGTGATAGTAACATACCGTAGATGTAAGCCATGATCATGAGAAAAAATAAGTTAGAAATAGAAATATGATAACCTCTTGATGAGTGTGATATGGTACGATGGATTTGATGCCCCCAGTAAAGCAAGTCCAATGAGAATAAGGCAAGGGAAACATCAGATATAACCATCTGATGACTCATGTATATCCTACATAATTCTCATTGTACCAAGGTTAAACACACATTGCCTGTATAGGAAAATAGAATATAGGCTTATCTCAGCAAATCATATGATAAACATACTAATGTCAAGTTAGAAATACAGACTAACCTCAAGTCATCGCTTAAGTCCTAGTTTTTAAATTTTTGACCACCATTTATGACTACTTGTAATATCATTTTGAAACAATTATAATTCTTAGGTACCTATTCTGTTTGATGCTTTTCTATTCATTTATAGAGGTGCTAACCAATGATTAAATCTAAGGGTATGGGAGAGTTATGATGTGTGTCAACTATCCAAATACTAAGGGGTGACTCTTAGCTTGGGATGAAGAGTGCTAGATGTGTGTAATGTGTGAAGCTAGAAGCTAGAATCATGTGCCATAGTGTGAATTCCAAGTGCATAGGAGAGTGTGAAGATAATATAGTCATAGGAGGATTACGCTTCTTCCCTGAATAAATGGAATGGCACTATAATATTATGTTGCATAGGACCCAATTATTTGTTAAAAGCCATTCTGTTGTATTGGCTTGTAAAATAATGATTAGGTGTGATGCAACATACTTGTTGTTCAAAAGGTAGTAGTTATAGGAGTGTTCACCATTCAGATTAGGTGTCACTTGAAGAGATAAATATTCCATAGGTAATGACGAATGTTTCATGAAGCAAATTTTGATTGCTAGTAGGAGTATTTAGGGGTAATTTTAAAGGCTAGTATTTTCCATTTGACTGCAAATAATATCCATTTTGGTCCGTTCTGAAAAATAGATAATTGTGTGAAAAAATTGACTTGGTCCAGTAGCCTAAAATTTATACAATATCTTATATTCCATGCTTGTACATACTGATGTTGATTAAGGTAAGTGCTGCAAATTTTTTTGCTCGTGAATTTGATGAAACTTGCTTCTGAATTCCACTGCAGCAAAACCATAAAGCTATTATTGAGTCTGTAACATTATATGAGACACACATTATTGTACATTTTAATTTCTAGCATACACACGCACGTTATTTTTCGCACGCAACGCAGCGCGCGCACACACACATGCACATTACACACACACACATGTACACACACACACACACTTCTACACACACACACATATTGTAGACACCTAAAATCCATTTTGCTAATTTAAACATAAGTTTCAAAAAATACACTAACTCCCGTATTCATTTATTAATTAACATCATTCCATTAATTAATTCATTTCTCCTCTCGAATACTAATTAACGACATTTGGCAAGGTAAAACTAGCACCAAGAGTGGAATTCGATTTGGCGAAGAACTAAGCATAACTATTTGACCCCAATTTCGTGAAACTTGAGAGGAACAATTTGGCACAGCTGGGAACCTACTCAAATTTGCACTTGTGTACTGATCATTGACATTGGGAAGATAGCCGTATGTCAAAACATGCGAAGCAATGTTTAGCATTTCTACAATGGAAAAGAATCTATATGGACTTCTTTCCTCAAATTCTTCTAGTGGATGCTTCACAAATCAGTTTTTTGCTGGGAAAAAACAACACCATATGTTAGAGAGAAAAACACTCCATGTCCACTACATCCGAAGGCATGCTAGGGTGCCAAATCATGAGATGAAAACTAAACTGCCCTAGGAAGGATGGAAAAGGCATGACTACTTCTGAAAAATAAATATACTTAAAAAGCAAATGCAACTCTAGGACCTTCCAAGTTTTCTTTCAACAAAATATCAGGAATCTCAGAGATTGTTGAAAATAAACATCAATTGCTGGATTTTGACATCCGTGTAAAGAAATCCCTCTCCTGTAAAGATGCTTGGGCACCAACTGAAACTGCCTGTTCCTTATATTCAAGGTTCTTCATACGGAGCTCCATTATGAGTGAACTGGAGGGAACCAGTACCAGTAAAGTGGGGGCATTAATGCAGTGGGGCTGTGGCTGATAGGTTAGTTTCAACAGCACTGAATCGCATCCTATTACTTGCAGAGATGTTGTTCTGCATGCTTGCAATTTCTGTTAAAAATTGCAGTGCATAGGCTTACTTCACACAACTCCAGAAAATCTGCTCCAGTTTGTCTTGTTGGGTTGGGAGATCATTTGGAACAGACGTGAGGCACTATCCAGTATCCACCATAGCTTACAGTTCATTTTGTGCCACAAATGCTTGAGAGCAGCTCATCCCCATAGGCTTTTGGTGAGGAAGAGACATGTTTGTCCCCATGCTAAATTGAATTGAGTATCCATATTGAGAGAGATAGCAAAGAAGGGGAGTGGAGGAGACTGGTTAATGATAGCTTGATGGAGAGAATCTTCATGGTGTTGATAGATGCTGAAGGATAACTGCTATTAGGAATTTTTAGGGTTTGGGAAATGGCTTTCTGACCATCATTGCCAATAACATGTAATGGAGGCTTGCACTTACCTGCAACTAGAATGAATCTTAGCATTCACAGTTGAGAGAATAAGGCCATACCTTGTAACGACAATGTCTTGGCCTAGAATTCACTAGGATCCCTACAAGTACCAAGGTTGTGGCTTGGCTTGCTTTGATTCATTGTGGCTTGAGATTGGTTTCTAAGATCCTTGCATTTTATTTTAATAATTGTGGGGAGTCTTAAATTAGGGTTCTTCCAGGAAAAAGTAATTGCTGAGGCAGATATCCTTTATCTCCTAAAAGCTTGTAGGCATGGACAATATAATTGGAATCCTTTTTCCTTTTATTAGGTTTAATACTCAAATAGATAATGCATAAGAAACAAAATGGAAATGAAACTTCTATAATTATAGGAACACCATGTTTGCTGTGCAAAGGAAGAATCTTGGTTCCACATGAGGTTTGGCACAAGTTGTGCAAGGGGGAACTTGGCACAAGAGTGCACTTTCAAGTGTAACCACAAATTTGATAAATGCATGGTTTAATGTCGACTGGAATACAAAACGTCACCAATGTATTACTTGCACTAAAAGTGAGGTTGGAATCATCAAAGATAGGATCAACTGATGATGTTATACCATTTATTAAAGAAAAGGGGCTATAAATCCATTACATAAGAAGGCATGCTGAGATGCCAAATCATGAGATTAAAACATAACTTCCTTAGAAAGACTAGAAAAGGAAAGACTAATGCTAAAAGAATCTACATAACAAAGAGAAAAAACTATTGTCTACTTTGACTACTATGGGCCTAGGCCCTTTCAAGGGATTGTTGCCAACAAGTTAGTTTCAATAGCAATAATTAGCCTCCTACCACGTGCAAACATATCATTCTCCATGGTTGCATATTTATTTAGAATTCTTGCTTTGCATTTCTTCTTTGAACTCTAGAGAATTCCCTCCATTTTATCTTGTTGGTGTGGAGGATCATTTGGCACATAAGTTTTTGGTGTTATGCACCAAATCTTGGAATTTATTAAGCGGCACAAGTTCATGAGTGTTACTCATCCTCATAATGTAATGTCCCCAAATGAACATATAAGTGTATACAGTGGATTTTTGGATTAGGGTAAACTGAGGGTGTTGAAAGGACCCACATCCTTGTACATTTGAGGATTTTTTGAGAGGATCCACAACCTTGGTTACAATGAAGGGGACCACTATTAGGAACCCAATTGAAGCAACCATGAAACCATATTGAAGATGCAGCAACTAGCGACAACGACCGCAACAAGTGAAGCAACAACCAGAGACAATAGCGAATGAAGCAGCAACCAACAACAACAACGAGAGAAGTAGCAACTAGCGAGTGAAGCAACGACCAGTGACATCAACGAGAGAAGCAACGACCAGCGACAGTAGCGTGTGAAGCAGCAACCAGAGTGAGCCAGAACCAAACTGCTACCGATTGTAGCGAGTGAAGAAACCAACATGCTGCGACAACAGCAAGCAGAGATGCCGCATCTAGCGGCAAAACCACCTCCGAGGAGGATCGTGCTGTAATATCCCTCTTATGGTACCAAAGGGAAATGGCAACCAACAAGTAGAATCAACACGAAAATGATTGAACACAGCCAACAATACTTGTGTCTTCAATTCACAATTCAAATACCACTTTGGAAATCATACAAAATGTGTAGACCCAGCTGTGCCATATCTTAATCCAAACTCTCTATTTTCATACACACCCAATCCTCTATATTATATATAAATTCAGTCTCTTAATGAGTGCAAAAGAAATACCATCCACTGTATATGATGATAAGGAAAGGCAGGGTATTAAATGCACATACTCTCCCTCATATCACTGCTCCCAACACTCCCGAATCAAGCCTGAATATAGCAACACAAATTGATCTACCCTTCCCTAAGCTGGCGCTAGACAAAGGAGAATAACAGCAGCATTCAAATACAAGTTGCTGGATATGGAATAAGTCAGCCAGCAAGAGGAAACTCTCCTAGAGTGAAATCGCTGCCTAAGGAGATGAAGAAATACATGTAAACTCAGATCTAATTGTGCCAATGAGTTTGCTAAAGATGAGAAATGCATACACCACAAATGCACAGGGAAATTCGCTGGCAATAGAGAAGTATAGAAAGCCTTCCAAATCAGATCTATAGCAGTCGCTGGGTAAGGTAGGAAAACACAGATTTAATTCCTTTCATACAAGTAGCTGAAATTGCTCTAAATACATATATAAAATCTGATCCAAACTCCAGATGTGGATTCGCTGCAAATCAGTCAAACAAGCATGAAGAGCACTTACAAATTATACCAAACATCCTTGGCCCAGATCGCTACAAATTAAGACTCCAAAATACCATTAAATTATGCAATATCCAGATCGAATAAATCAGCCACAAGGAGATATTCAATCAAGCTGGAAATCGCTGCTAAATGATGGTTAAATCATGCATATAACTCAAATTATTACCCCCATACAGTTCACTGTCACAAAGACCTTCAAAGCACCAACCAATCATGCAAAAACCAGGTCGCCAAGCATGGGAATGAGCAGCCAACAGAGAGGATTACTTATTAAGAGAAATAAATTGCTGCCAATAAATATATTTTGCTCCCAGATTTACTCTTAGAATCAGTCATCAACAATGGATTCAATTTGCTAGGGTTTGGAGAGCCAATATACCTTAGAACAGCTCACAAAAGCACAATAAGAAGTCGTTAGGGCAAGAAGAATGCATACACAGGAAGTCGACTTGCAATGACACCAATGAATCCCTTCAAATTGATATCAAAAACCAGCTACAAATGGATTGCAAATAGATCTCCAACACATGAGAGAGAAATATAGCAAGAACATCAAGTTTGGGCATACATCCCTACTCCAAGCATGGAGCCAAATTCGATACTCAACATAGCATACCAACTCCAGGAAATGCGACCCCTCTTTATAGAAATAAGAAGTGCAATCTCCAATGTTCAATCATTTAATGTTTTCTCCCTAAGACATAATTAAAATAAAAATATTTAATAACTACTACCATGAGCACTTTATTATTTTAGTTAAATAATAAATATACTAGCCTAAGTGCACATTAACTAACTTAAGGGCCCACTAAGGGGTTACAACATAGATAATAGACATCTTGGAATAAATTCTCAGATCCATTCTCAAGCCCATTGGGTTGAGAATCTTCGATTCTTCAATGCGGAAAATCTCCCAAGAAGGGAACATTACACATGCCTCGAGGGGATTTGAACACGGGTGGGCAAGCACACAACCATGTAACTTGACCGCACCACTCCCACCCTATCGGCCAGTGTATACAGTGGATTGTTGTACAAACTGATCTAAAAATATACCATAAAATTTTCAAAGTATGCAGACTTGGATTTATTATCAGAAAATGCGACTTGCACCTAAGAAGAAAAATGCACCACAAATTACCAACAAATCTTTTCTCTTGTCCAAATGAAAGCAATAAATTGCAGAGGATCAATGCAAGAGAAATGTACCAAAATAGAGCTCCATAATATCTAATTTTATTTAATATAAATCTGCAAAACCTGATCTGCAGTTACAGCTGGAAAATGATGGTTTGGACCCGAGAAAATATTCCAAAAATAGCAGAATAGATGACTGGAAATCAGCTTCAAACAACAGCAATCAGATCTGATTTTAATATTCTTCCTTCATGCAAAAACAATCCATAAACTGGGTCGCTCCAACTGGAGAATATATAACACTTCAGCAAATAGTTTTCCCTTGAATGTTCAACACACTAGTAGATGAATCCAAATGGAAGAGTTTTTGTTCTTCCTTTCTCTTCTCATGAGGGTTTTTGTCCTCAAAGAATGCAGCTGCAAACACTCACCTCACAAGCAAATTTCAGAATTTTTGATGATGATAGAATGAACCCAAAGCAAGTCGACTTGCCCTTTTTAGGAGAGAAGTGACCCAAAGATGACCACCCATTACAACCAATCAGCTTTCTTTAATTTCTTAATCTCTTCTTTACTTATTTCCTTCCCCAGGACAAGTCACATTTTTCCCTAGAGAGAATAAAAAATGCAATGTGCTTTTTCACCTTTCTATTTTTGCTTTGTTATTAAGTCATAAAAATTAATATAGGTGCTTTATATTTTTTCTTTCCTTTTATGGCACTTTATAATAATATTAAATGACTTAAGTCACCCTTATGTTTCCCCCTTAGCCGTCGGGTAGACAAAATAGGCCAAGGGTCTTCAATAATTTTATTTTAGAAAGAGGGACATTTCACATAAGCTTTTGGAGAGAAGGACAATAGAATGTCTCCTTGCTAAAGGAATTTGATCACTCATATTGAGGGGGGTAGTAGAGAAAAGGAGTGGTGGAGGTTGATCAATGATAGCTTGACTTAGAAAAGGTTGATGGTGTTGATAGATATTGAATGGTGACACTTGATAGGAATTTTTGAGGTTTGTACAATGGGATAGTAGGGGCATTTGTGTGACTAGCTATTTAGGGGTTGCCCTATGGCATTCTATCTAACTTTGCCCCTATGAACAACTAGAGTGGAATCTAGCGAATTCACAATGGAGAGTATAAGATCGTACCTTTCATCAATAATTATATGGCCTAGAATGCACTAGGCTCCCTACAAGTACCATGAGAGTGAATTGGATCGCTTTGATTCATGGTTGGAATGTGGTTTCTATTACACTTGCACTTTCATCTAATAGTGGTGTTGTGCCTCAAAATAGGGTTCCTCCCATCAAGAGGATCATAAGCAAAGGAGAATGCCATTTGTCTCTACAAATATTGCCGGCATGTTGGTAAGATTCAAAGAGAGAATGAAGAGGATAGAAGGCATACGGCACGCTGACATACTTGTGTGTGTCCGTCTTTTATCAACCAAATAAGAAACTACATATTTAGGTGCGGATGTTATGCATGAATAATTAGCATACATTAAGAAATAGTTGATTAGTTGACGTTTAATATCTTTAATACCCATGGTTAAACCGGAAACTAGTCCAAGTTTGTCCCAAAATTTTACAAACAAAATGGAACCAAGAAATTTAGCCATTAAATATGCAGGATGCTCCTTAGATATCAATCTGGAATCTGCAGTTCTCTGGCATTTTGCTGTTGTCCAATGTATGAGCTTCCATTGTGCTACACCCAAGATCCGGTGTCATATGTCGGGAAATGTATAGCCAACATGTTGCTAACATAATCTCATAACATGGCATATCACATTTATTTATGCTTTCATATGCTTAGAAGGTCAGCCTTGGTGCTTTACATAGCATGGTAGGGTATATAAAGAAGTTGCTAACTAGTAGATGATCATCATATTGAGCACTTAAGTCTTACCATATGGTTTGGAGGTTGCCCCCTCGAAGTTGATAAGTGATTCTACTTGCATATTGTGATCTTTTCTCTATATTTTGGTGTTCTATTGCTGCTGATATTCAAAACTATCCAAGTAATTTCTTTACAAGTGGTATTAGAGCATCAATTCAGGCCAAAGTTAGGTCAAAAACCCTAATTTTAAGGATTCAACTATATCTTGCAAACCATAGCAAAGTTCTCTCTACAATGCTTTTAATGAAGTGGTGAAATCAGTCAAGTAAGATTCTCTCCAAAGGTCAAGATTTTTAGATCTGTTTTTCAAAAGTTATCTCCATTTTAGTGTTTTCCATAAAGTCGCTCTATAGGTCCAAATTTTTCCAATCTTTCTAAGTTCTCTGGATTTTCAGAAAGCTTGCAAAAAATTAGCGAGGGTTTTTTCTTTGGGTTTTTCTCTATTCAGTTGACCTCCAAAAGAAATCCCAAACCCTAAATTCCCACCATAACCCCGGTACCCTAAGTCCCAAATCCTACACCGTGACAAGAAGGACAAGTAGAGGCCAACGGAAGGGGCAATCAACTCCTAGGATGCCTCCGAATAAGGAAGTTATGGATTCTCAGTCTTTGGCTTCTTTAGTATCAGAGGCACTCACGCAGATTGAAAAGGTAATGACCTCACCAATGTGAAAGTTGACTTTGATCATAGCTTGCATTCAATGAAGGATGAAATGAAGACATATTTTGACAATAGCTTGCAATCAATGAAAGGTGAAATGAGGGCAAAATTTGAATCAATGAGGGAGTTGATGCTCATTAACTCATTCATGAAGACTAGCATGAATGTCCATTCAAGTCGCACTATTTCCTTGAGAACTGCACACTCAGATTCAAATCACACCAACTAGGGTGGATCCTCTGCACAACTCATTGGATCTTCTGGCCACTGGCGGAGCATGATCCCAAAAGTGGAAATGTGCAATTTCAATGGGGAATGATTTGGTCACCTGGATCAACTAAATGAAAAAAAAATTGATCTGCATCAAGTCCCAAGTAGACAGAAGGGGGTAATGGCATCCTTGTATCTAGTTTCAGAATAGTTCATTTGGTATAGATGGATGTGCAAGCAAAAGAAAAAGAGGGGTCTCCTCGTTACGTGGTCTATGTTTATTGATGAGCTCCAGACACACGACAATAACAGTGTCATAAAGAACTATTTCAGCCAAATAGCAAAGTTGTGACAAACAGGGACAATCAAGGATTATATCCAACAATTCCTAAATCTATCCTAACATGTGGATAGCATCTTAGAGGATCATCTAAATGATTTGTTCTTGGGTGGACTCAAGGATAACATCCAACTTGATGTTCGCCTTCTTATCCAAGTTCAATATCAAAGTTAATAGAAACAAAAACTAATCATTCTTCACTATGTTAATCAATCTTAATATACTAGGCTCGTGGAGCCTGCTTGAGCCTATACAGTGACTTAATCAACCTACAACCTAGATGATCACAACCATGTACATGAAAAACTCCAAGCTGCACCATGTAGACCTTATCCAAATCTCCATTCAAGAAGGTGCTCTTTACATCCATCTAAAACACCTTCCAACCAAACTAAACTAATATGGAGAAAAGCAACTGAAATGTGACCATTTTCATATTAGAAGGAAAAGTCTCCTCATAATCTATTCCCTCCTATTGTGAAAATCCATTTGCAACAAAGCGAGCCTTGTACTTTTCCAAAGTACCATCGGATTTTCATTTGACTTTGTAAACCCATTTGCATCCAATAAATTTTTTACCTAGAGAGAATTCCACAAGCTCTCTTGTATGATTCTTAAAAAAGGTGTCGTATTCAACTTCCATGGAAATCTCCCATTCAAGTTTGCCTTTGCTTTAGAATATCATTGTAGTTCAATTATTGTAAAAAGGTCATAAATGAGAGCAAGGTGAACATGCTTTGCTAGATTAACAACATTGTTTTCAATCCTCCGAGCTAGTGCCTTTGTTTGAGGCATTTCATCCTCTTGCACATCCTAGATAGTGGAGTTTCACTATACAAATGATGGTGCATTTGATTGAGGCATTTCATCCTCCCTCACATCTTATATAATGGAGTCTCAATCCAAAACTAATGCATGTAAGTTGATTGTGGCATGGTCAACAAGCCTATACAATCAACCTTGCCCAATGTTATTTCACATCAGACACAATACACTTCTACCCAAATAAATTAACAGGAATGTTGTGATTATCTATTAACAGGCTAATAGACAATAATTTTATTCATGTTAGAAACATACGTAACATTACTTACTGGGAATTGTGCATCATTATTCAACACTATGCAAATATTTCTTATCCCCTCTACAATTAGTGACTCACCATTAGCTAATAAAACAAAATAAGAAAAAAAAAATATTTGCAGTAAAGTTTACATATAGTCCCTAAAACACGTAAAAAATTTGATGTGCCAAAATCAATGAATATCATTCAAATATGATGCCACAAGGGTGTATCTTTCCTCATAATCTCGTTCATCGTCAATTGTTGCCAAATTTGTGTGACCCCGTGGCCTTTTGTTTTGGGAAGGATCATACATTCACTTCCAACAACCCTTTGTGGCATGTCCGACCTTATGACAATAACAACATGTCACTTAATATTTTGAAGTAGATCCTTCAGGGTTATGTTTCCACTTCCACTTCAACTGAGCAAAAAATGCAATCTGTTTTCTAAAAGTAGACTCACTTTTCTATGTCTTCGTGTGTTCCTTCTATAGAAAATAGAAATTAATCTGATCAAATGTCAATGTCAAGCTTTTCGCCATATTTCATATTTCATACGAGGAAGGTAAACTATTCAAAACAAGAGTAACCAGGTCATCATCCACCATTTTGTTTAAGGCGAGGTGGTCTCAGAGATATTTCATACAATGAAGATGTTCTAACAAGGACCCACCCTCATTCATCTTTGATTTTTCTTCAAAATTTGATATTTGTTTTGAAGACTGGTTCAAAGATCACTTGCCATAGTGGCAATTTGGACCTCAAGTATTAAATCATCTTACACAAATAATTTTAACAGCAGAAGAGCCTCCTTACAATACTTGTCATAGTTAGCAGGATTTATATCAAGTCTCAACTACTTTTTGAGAATGATTTGGTCACAGTCCCAATACACCGCAATCGTGAGTATCTTGTGATTACCAACATTGTAATTCTAGCTAATTAATTTCTGCATTCTAGAAGAAACAAATTTTGAATATTGCCTATGATACACACAATATTTGATCTTTGACCCATAAATGAATGCAAAAAATTGAGTACTGATAATAACTCAAAACACGTCCAATTTTAAAATATCAATGTAGTCTTAATATTCACAAAAAATGTCTATGATAGTTGTAATGTGAATCGTTTCTGCAAAATCGTGAATGTTTCTGTGAAGATGGGTCTGCACTGATAAGAAATCTTCATCGTCTGATGGAGTTCTGCAGATTCAAGTTTGTGCCCTAATACATGAAGTCTTTAGCATGTGATAAAAGTGGTTTTTCTTCATTATCATGTGTGCTAACTGACATGTCTTATCCCCACAATCGTTCAAGTCTAAAACTGTGTCACAACTGCGGATGTTCTATATTTTCATGACACATCTGTAATGTCCCAACCCCAGGACCAATGGGAAATATTGCAAATTAACAACTCTTCAATACACCAATCAACTGGAAATAGCAAAAGCTCAATCAACACTACTTGAACCAGTTGAGTAGATGGCTCAATAAACCCAATAATAGGGGTTTAATGGGCTCTATCAAGCAAGCTCACACAATATTAACTCTCTACTGAACTTAATGAGACTCAGAAAATCAGCTTGCTTCCCATAAATATGAAGATCAGACACCAAAGCAAAAGATTTCCAAATCTGATCTAAATTTATCCATACAACCTACTAAATAAATATGTAGAAATCTGATCTGAACATTCATCCAAAGATCACTGTAAAAGAGGAACCCAAATAACATCACTCAGATCGCTGTTATTAAGTATTAAAAAAGCACAACTCAGCTGCAATAAAACACTTGGAGTTACCCCCAAATGCCTTCACACATATCACTGCCAGGTATGTCCATTTAGATCATTGTTATAACATGCAAAATTCGTGATTCCTAATCACCAGAATGAAAGATGAGCTCGCTGTTTGTAAACACTCAACAATATGCATTAAACATAAGGATCTGTGCCCTCCTAACACGGTTCGCTGTCACAGGCCTCAACCATTGCTTGATTAAGCATAAAATGTATTGCAACAATGCTCAGTATTCTACCAAACATCTATCAACAAATTGCTGTCAAAGAGGAGACTTAATCGCATCCTAAGTACATGCCTATGCCAGTCGATTTACTCAGAGATATTTCATATTAAAATCTGCACTCAGAACTTCTTTTATCTTCTCAATCTTATGCAAATCAAGTTCACAATAGTTAGGATATATAAATCAAAGAGCAAGATAGGATTTGCTGGATACTTTGGGCCTTCAACAAGCATTCCCAACACTTCAAACCCAGTCGCTGATGTCTGTGAAGGATAGCAGATTAAATGGAAAAAAAATCAGTTCCCCCTTTTGCCAAACATTATCCACAAACCCATTTCTAACAGATCGCTACAGCCATCATGGATTAGAGAGCAACTTTTGCTAATATGAGGGTCTTTAATGCAACAATATCCTAGTAAAACAATATAGATATCAAATCGACTTAGGGCAGAGTAAGCTCATCCATCAAATATCCTTCAAAAGAACATCATATCACTCCAAATAAAGTCTCTGTAGCTAATAAATCAAAGTCAATTAATTTGTTGGCAAATAGGCATGCATTAGAATATTCATAGATTTAGCCAAGAAGTCACTGCACACTAGAGCATTCAAAACCAGCATTAAAATACTCAATTGATTACCCAAGGTAATTGTTGTAGTCAGGAAATGAGATCACACAGCCAGCTAAAAGATTCACCAGGAAAGTGCATTCAAATCAGCCTCAAAAACACCATAAAGAAGTCGCCAAAGCTGGAGTAATCACACACCACTAAATTGATGTGCAAAGCATATAGAAAATACTGGATTTGATCACCAAAAAACCCAGCTGCTACAGTGATTCGCTACAGTAGAAAAAGGCAGATTTTTACTTGCAAATTTAACCAAAATGTTTGCCAAAGCCACAAACATGGATCTCACAAATAGATACTTCAGTTGAATCTCAAAACCAGCTCAATACAACCTCCCACGCAAGAGAGAGAGAGAGAGAGAGAGAACATCATTGGGCATGCATCCCAACTCCAAGCATGGAGTCAAAATAATATCATCCTAACATGTCCGTAATAATAGTCCATCAATCTCCTTTTATAGAGTTACAAATTTCAATTTCCCTTTTGGAGGGAAAACATAACATTTAATTAGAAACACTAGACCCATGTGCACTTTATTTAATTTCTTAATTTAATATTAAGAAATCACTAACCTATGTGCACATTCTAAACTACCTAGAACTTCCCACTTGTTGCGCTAGACACACCAAGGGGTTACAATGTTAATAAAAAGAGTGAATTGATTAGGTAGTAATGTCTCTCAAAAAGGGGGACATTACAACATTGTCCTCCATCAATATCACTACTATGAAAATCTCATGATGGAAATCATGTATAAGTTTTCAAATCATGATTTTGTTCCTTCACATCATCTTTCTTCACTTGATCTACTCACAAGATTTTCCCAATCTTCAAATTGTCTACTCCTCATGTACCATCGACATCTACATAACCTTTCTGATCTCTTGGACATGCCTTAGCATGATCACCACACTCGTTTCTTCCTCTGTACTACACACAAATCGTGCCCTAGCGTGCACAATCATGACCTCGCATGACCTCTATGACCTCTTTTTTTACTCCATTCATACCCTTTGTCAAGGGCTGTAATGTCCCCAAATGGACATATTTCACCCCAAGTGGATTTTTAGCAAATCCAAACCCCAAATGCAATTATATAAAATATATTTCAAATGTATCTCTGCAGATCTGAATTATATTATAAAAATGCGACTAGGGTTAGGTGGAAAACCCAAATAAATTAGCCTTTAAATTTATATCTTTCCACTCAAATCTGATCCCATATATTTATAAAGCCAAAATATGGTTCAAAATCCAGATTTCAAAGGCACAATGGGCTGGAAATAAATTATGGAAATATGCAGACAAGCTTCCCTGAAAATGACACTTTTTACACACCAAATTTTTTAAAAATGGATTGATTTAATCTCTAAAAATGAGCTTTGATGATAGCTCTCCAAATCAGATTTGAAACAACCTTAAAACATACCAGATTTGCTAAGAAGTGGGTCGCTCCACATACGATAAATAACAAAATCACAAGTACAATCTTTCCCACAAGTACGATAAATAACAAAATCACAACTACTGCAAACTCGATGAAGCATAATGGAAACCCCAATGGTGGAGAATCCCCTTAAACTCTTGGAGGGTTTTCGTCTTCAAGCAGGTATTTCTATAAGGTTTCGTCTTTAGAAATATATTTAACAAAGTTGGAAGCTTCAGACAAAATCAGATGTATGAGAAATATTCAAGTGTGTGAGACTAAGGCAAGTCCACTTGCCTATATAGCCTTGTGACCCAAATAGCCACCTTCCATGACCAATCAAATTTTTCTCATATTAAATGTTTTTCACCACCCACTTTTCCTCTCTAGGCAAGTCGCATTTTTCCTTGGGTATTTTATTCTTTCTAAATGATTTTTACCTTTTTCCCATTTACTTTTTCTTCCTAGTGCAAGTCGCACTTTCCTAGAATAAATCAATTTGGCCCAACTACTTTTCGCTTAATGTTGCCTTTTTCTATTTTTAAGTCACTAATAATTTATTATAAGTGCATATATTGTTTCTTTTTATTTTATTTTTATTTTGCACATTATAATGAACTATTATAACTTAAGTCACCCTTATTTTTATTCCTTAGCCGTCGGGTAGACAAAATAGGCTAAGGGTCTTCGTCATGACTATCCTAGGAAGTGGGACATTTCAATCCTCCCTTCCCAAGATTGTTTTCCCTCAAGCAATTCCGAACTCTTTTGTCTAAGTGCCAAGCACAATAGACAAAACATGCTGCAATGTTTCAAGATCCTGGCACCTGTACGCGTTAGATGAGCTAGAACTTGCCACCACTTGTCATTCACAAGATGCTCATATACACATGGTTGTACCCAAGGCATTACATAATGCAAATTGCATATTTAATCATCTATATCATCACTCTTTTCAAAAAATATCTGAATATGCAGCATCTATGACATTAATTTGCTTGTAGCATACCTCATGAAGTCATCATGGTCCACAAAAGGCTGGATTTCTTCACAAATCAGTTGTTGCAATGTTGTGCTCCTTTCTTCATCAATCACATCGTGTGAAATCTTCCCCTTTTGGACAACTCCAATCATGCTCTTGGCTGCCATTCTTTGAGGAACTCCTTTCCTCGTACCTTGCAAAACAACTTCCTTGTCTTGCACTTTGAATTTTAGCTCTATGGTTTTGATAGTTTTGATTGAAATCACTCAATAATTGAAATTTCAGTTTGCTTTGAGTTAGGTTTCGGCCATTTCCTTTCTTTTTTAGTTTCAGCCCAGAAAGGGACATTACAAAGTTACATATTCAGGTGAGGAAGTTATGCATGAACAACCAACATATATTAGCTAATTGTGATTTAATTAATGTTTAATATATTTAATAACCTGGACAAATATAAGGCTCAAGGGCTTCGGCTATCGGTGAGTTACAAGTAGTTAGTAATCACCAACCCAAGTTCCAATCCCATTGAGCTCATTGAACACCTTCAATAAGTGGCCATCTACTGTGGGTTCTGACAATGTCAGTCTTCCTCAGTTTCATACTACGATTTTTTGCAACAACCACACAGTGTCATCCATAAGTAGTTTGAATTCTTTTTCATTATAGTTTCTCAATATTAATGTAGCAGAATTTTTATTTCTCCCACATAACAATTTTGTACCAAAAAAAATTCAAATATACCAACTGCAACCTTGAGACTTGAATGTCACTACAATGTAAGAAACATGCAAAATGATATTTTTTTTTAAAAGTATTTTTTAAATTATATATTTGTTGGGCAACATATCTTGACAACATGCTATTATCTGGGAGTTGAAAATGACTAGCCCGATTCATTGTCCTATCTCCTAGTGTACCATGCTTCCATTGCTCAACAAAATCTATTCTCTTTTCCCACTTTATTATCTGCCTTTCAAATCACAAATAGTGCACAGAAGTTATCGATACGAGCTCATTCTTATAATTGTTTCTTTAAGATTTTATTATTAAATCTAGTATCATTTAGTCTTTCATATAACTTTAATTTTCTTTCAAAAGCCCTCAACTCTAAACTCAGTAAAACTGTACCTAGCTACAATTTGTCCTCCTTTTTCCGTAATATGCTAGCACATTACTTATCCTATTCCACTCTTAACTATTCAAAATGTCTTCTAGTATCACAACAAAAGGTAAATTTAAAAATTTGATGACTTTGCCAAATGAGAGGAGCAACCAAACAAATTGTCTATTACCTATAGAGTGTATCATAAACAAGTGGCACTGAAACCAGATAGTTTGGTTGATAGCGCTTCAAATCCTCCTACAATTTACAAATTCCCCTTGTAAGCTGAAAAGGTACCATATGCACAAGGACAGAACAAAGCAATAATAGAAATCTGCATATATACCATAGAGTAGAGAACGATGAAGTTAATATGACTAGCAAATGCAATATAGCTTAACATTCCAAGTTGTCAGCCTCTAAAATTTCAATGCTTAAGAAAGAAAGTCACCAACTATAAAATACGTGAGGTCCAAAACGATGTAGGGATCATATATTTTGTTCATGAACATGTTTATTATAAATGGTTTTAAGTTGTCTTACGGAGATCTAATCCAAAGATCATTCTCTTATATACCAAGAAGAGAATAAATGTCTTTGCAAATTGAGGATCTAATACCTTCAAGGTCTTCACATTTGTGTATACTTGTTCAATCCCATGAGTGAAAGTAAAATATTCCGCTGAGCGCTCATACATATGCCATGGTGGAAGGAGACTAAGAAACCTGTCTCCAGGAATGGCAGGCACTATCTCACCTAGGTGCATGATCTGACATCAATGAATACACGGAATAGTCAAAAAATATGATAAGATATAAGGTCTGTTATCAGAAATTCTCTTCATGTAGAACATATTCACAAGAACACCTATACACAATATCAATAAATTAAAAAATCCAACCTGATGCAGCAAATTTTCATGTGTAAGCATGACACCTTTTGGATTTCCAGTTGTCCCACTTGTATATACCAGCGTTGCAACATCATCTGGTTTGATGGCCTCATATCTGAAGTACTGACCTATATATATATCAATTCATAGCCGAGAATCAATTACAGTATTCACTTTTGTCATGGAAAAAAAAATTACTAACACCTTATGGGAGTGTCAAAATTGAACAATCTATTTGTTCAGAAAGGAAAAAAGAAATGGCAACATTGACCATGATGCAAAGATTTGAAAACAATTTTGGCCCTTGTGTTTATCATAGGAGATGGGATCTTGACATAAAAATTTGCATGCACCGAGGAAAAAGTTAAGATTCCAGCTTAGTGTACAGTGGATGAAAAGATTGAATGTTTGGGCTACTAAATTAGGAACATCTGTAAGTCAACAGCACATAACATCGTCTACCAGAAAACTCCCAATATAATATAACTGAAGAATTTGACAAATTTTGTGCAATTGGGTCTTAATGGATTATGGCAATGTTATTCATAGGAATTGATCATTTGAAAGGAGTTATTTCAGTAGTCCTGTGGATGAATAGACAGAACGACAAAGAAACATCAGCACCCTGCAATTAGTGAGGATAAAATTCCTTTGAAAACAAGACAAAATTAAACATTCAACGATGATGATGCCTCTAAAATTCAAATGTTGTTGATAGTTTAAAACGTAGTCCATGTCAATCAGTTTTTATCCAGATTGGTCCTCATTAGCAAAAATGAGGGCTCTCGTGTTCAGTTCCAAGGCTGACATTTTGGGCCCGCTTGCTAATGTTATAAGAGGAAACCTTCGTGAATGAAATGTAGTTTTAGTTTTACAAATTTTATTTTTGCCTTTTGAAGTTCCTTCTAGCACTCCTGATTGACTGTTGTAACTTTCTGTCAAGGTCGTGTACTTTCTATAGTTACCAGATCCAGTTTGATCTGAATAAAAACCGGTTCCGACTGGTTTTTCAGCCATCCAAAATAAACTTAGTCTGTGTTGGCCCCTTTTTTCCCCTTTGTTTTTATTTGTTTTCCTTTTGTAGCAAAAAATGAAATTTTGTGTATAGTATAATAATATTACGTTACTAATTTTTATTGTACTTATAAGTTTTGCATATTTATAAAATTGTGCTGAAGTTAAATTGGATGGAGAGAAATTTTGGGGAAGTAAGAGGGGATATGAAGAATGGGTTTGAGGGAGGATAAGTCGAGGAGTGGGAAAAATATTGGGGGAAATTAATGTGAAAATATTCTTTGTTATGATTGAGCACATATGAGCCATGTGTCATTTTTTTCAATCATCTGAAAGAGATAGAGGGGTTGGTGTGCAATATGTTGAGGCAAAGTACCATTTTAATATCTTAGAAAGAAAGGAATGGTCGATGAAGACTTGGAAATTGAAACTTCTATATGTATAAATATTGAACCTTACCTATGTTAGATATGAAAACTTTGTATTTAAGGTTCCTTGTGTCATTGACTTCATATGAATTTGTGATTAGGGTTTTTCTTTACTAGATTAAGGTAGAGATTAGATTTTTCATCATAAATGTTCCTAATGATTTCCTCTAACAATGATCACCAACAAAAAACCTCTCTGAAAGTGCAAAAATGTTCCCACAATGCACAGGCCTAGTAGAGGAGGCAACACAGTATCAAAATGGGAAACCCAATTCCAAATATGAACGATGTGCATGCCACCAAGGGAAAACAATGTTAATGCCTAGGAGGGTATCCTCAAGCTATTTACCTTGAAATCCACATTCTCCCCAATCTTAGATGATTTGTAAAGTCTCAATCACCATTGGCTGTAGAAAGGAAGCTTGCATACATTTTTTATGACATGTTTTTGCCCTTTCCTAACACATCCCCTAGTTCATCCCCATCATCCAACTTATCCTTTTGTTAAGAGAAACATAGCATGAAAAAAACCAATAAGTGTTATAGTTGGAGATGTGGAAGTGTAGGCCCTTTGATTTAGTGCTCTCATAAAGAGTATATAAACAGGTTTTCACTTTTGTTTACCATTTTTTTGTTTTCCTTCCATGCTTACATTATTACAACACAACAATGTAATTCCAATAATCACTAAAAGTTGCAAATCTAATAAAAAGTAGAGATTTTCAATTTGGTGAAGTTATTAAGATATATTTAATGTTCAATAAACCTTGCATTAAATAGATGATATAATTATAGTAGGAAAAAGTGACATGGAGTTCATACATGAAATGTCGGAAAAAAAATATCGGCTATATTTCCTCCAATAGATTCCCCAACTCAAAAATTATCTTCCCTCAATCCCCATCTTCATCACAACTCTTCCCCCATCCAACGTTTCACCTTCAATCCTTCATTCTTCAACACTTTCTTATCTAAAGCTCCAGTGAACCAAGTGTCATTTTTTATTGCAATGAATACTTAGACTGGCCATTTTCATCATGGTACATTAGAGTGGAACATGTTTTATTATCATGAAATTATTTATTGAGTAAGCTTAGAACATCATAAAATATCATTTTGTTAATAGAACAACACCCAAAGTAAGAAAAAATTATTTTATTTTCTTAAAATACTTTTGGGTGTGCTAGTCAACATTAACAATAATACATTGTTTTGGGTCCATTCATTGCAATATTTTTTTCAATGAGAGAGGATGTTAAAGTTGCAAAACATGACATTGGCTCTATTTTATAATGTTAATAACAAAGTGGTTCATCAGATATCCATGTAACACCAAATAGGAAACAATCTCCATGGGATGGAATTATGAAATGGAAAAGATAAAAAAAGCTAAATGTGAGATATGTATTAATGTTGGGAAATTTCATTTTCATTGTATCCATTCTTCTCCAAAAGAAGAAAGACAGATAGGGTGGCCTTTCCATGGTTTACATAGGTACAGTTATTTCCAATGCAAGTAGAACCGTGACACATTTTAATATATTATCTTTGATAGGTTTGTCTAATTTTTATTTTTCTTTTTAAATTTTTGGGAGATGATAAATTTGGAAAGATACATTGACATATATCTAGGTTCTGATTAAAACATTTTGCATATGGAGGAGAAATGAAGGAGATAATATTTTGGGTGAAAAGGGTGGATATGATGAAGTAAGCATTGAGTAACTTGATTCAACTTAATCAAAAACAGTATTGAGTTTAAGAATAAAGTTGTACTCCCTATTTTAAGCCATATGGAGGGGTTGTTAATTAAAATATTTTGTATATTGAGGAAAAACCAAGAGAATATTTTGGGGGTGGTTGGCAGATATGATGAATGAAGTATTAAGTAACATGGGTCAAGTATTCAAAAAATAGTGTGGCCCTTCCACAACTAAAAGAAACAAAAAAATTGTAATATAAGACAAAGACATGAATGGAAAGTTGGATAGAAAAATGTGGGAATTAAATGCCCTCAATGTCCCAAACCTATTCCATGGATCATATTGTTCCTACCTAAATAATATCTTCTGTCTATGCTACACTTTGTCATCTTGGGCTTGCTCACATTATTTACATTAGTTTAATTTGTTCTTATAGGGGCCAAAAAATAAATAATATGCCCCCGTCCAATGTTTGACCTTGAATCCTTCAACTTTAACTTATTCAATGCCTCCCTATCGGAAGCTCTAGCACACCAATTGTGTGTGGTTGCTAATTACAATGAATAATTAGACTTGCATTTTTCCCGTGATGCTACATTGGACCCGAACATGTTTTTTGGCATGAAATCCTTTCTTGTGTAAGCTTAGGACATCATAAATCATCATTTTCTTAATTTAAAATAATAGGAAAAGAAAATAAATTTAATTTTTTTTTACTTTAACACTTTTGGGTGTGTAGGTCAAACATCAACAATAATACAATATAGAAAGTTAATAATGAAGTTGTTCATGAGATATCAATTGAGCACCAAATAGGAAACAATTTCCACATGTTAGAAATATGAAATGGAAAAAATTAAAAAGCTAATTGTGGGAAATGTATTGATGTTGGGCATTTCCTTTTTCATGGTAGTCATTCTTCTCCTAAAGAGGAAAGAAAGATAGAATGGCCTTTCCATGGTTTACTGAAGGTTGGTTATTTCCAAGTAGATAGAACTGCAACACTTTTTAATATACTAACTTTGATAGGTTGGTCAATTTTTAAAAAAAATATTTTTGAGAGGTGGCAAATTTGGAAAGATATTTTGACATATATCTAGAACGTCTGATTAAAATATTTTGCATATTGAGGAGCAACCAATGACAGAACATTTTTGGGGCGGTGGGCGGATATGTGAGTAACATGAGTCAACTTAATCAAATAATAGTATCAAACTTAAGAATAACAATGTATTGCGTTTAATTTAAACCATTTAAAGGGGTGCCTTTGGCATAAAAATGATAATTATATAAAAAATGAAAATAAAACTTGTAATTTTATTGTTGTACTCGAATGTAATTTCAGATGTTGTATTACTATCTACCATCTAGTTTCCGGTTCGATCTATATTTTGAGAATTATATTTTAGTGGTTTATTAGTTTGTAGTTGTAGATAAATTTGGGATACTAAATTTGTGAAAAGCAAAAAAAACTATAAACTATAAAATTCAACAAACAAAATGAGAAATCTTTTTTGTGAGATAAGTTTTTGGCAGTATATTTGAAACTTGTCTCTGTTCTTAAACAGAAATGAATGTACCAGAAACAACATCTAAATCTTCAAGAAAGGCTATTAATTTTGTAGCAAAAAGTTGCAGCTCAAGATTGTGAAACAAATTTGATCTCCTTCATGACGAAATGGTGTATGAAATTTTTTCAACGCTGCCTGTTGATAAGATGTTCCAAATTCAAATCATCTATCATTTTTGGTGCAACATGGCTCGCTCATCTCACCTCTTTCACAAACTATGGCAACAACAAAACGACGAGCAGTGGTTTTTTATTGATCAATGTGATTGTGGCATTCTTTTGTTGTTCAACAGGAACACATGGTTCGATTAAAACAGTCGTTCAATGATACCAACCTATCAACTACAGCCAACTGGGACACCAACGTGATAGCTTGGAGAAGAATTTAAAAAGCAAAAAACAATAAAAAATTATTATGTCGCCAATACAATGGTAACAAAGTTAACAACCTTGCATCAATATATGTAATTTGGAATATGCCTTTAGCATGATTATTAACAAAATAATCATATCTATAGAGTGTAGACCGTCTAGGTTTTTTTTAAATATTCCAAGATTTCTTAGCACATCCATGTCTAGTTTCTCTAACTTATGGAACAAGATAACAATGCGGGACAACACACGATGAGATTCGACAGTCGGCTCTAAGCCAAGGATTTAATGTTTTGTATGGTTGATGCTAAGCTTTTGGGGCTTTAAGATTGTATGGTTCCAATGATTATAAAGATTGTCACATTGGAGATAGCATGAAATGACACATAGGGTGATAGGGTGGCAGGATGAAATGATCTCCTTCAGTCAAGTAAATCAGTGAAGTCTATCTTATTATACACAATAAGAAATAGTGACATGGAAAAGTTTTTCCTGTCACGTCAACATGAACAAATTAGTTATAAGCATTCATGTATTTATTATTAATATATTGATGCATCCCAATAAAAAAAATATAGTGCACTATTACGAGAAAACAAGTGCCCACATGTACAAATAGGGGTAATAATAAACAACTTTGAAGTACGCTTGGAAAAAATTTGATCATTCACCCTATTCCTAGAAATGCATCTTCTTGTTAGTCAATAGACATACGCGTGATTACTTATCCTAGCAAGCATTACAAACATACTTAGTCAAACTTCAAAGTAAGAGTTGGGAAAATCCTTTAATGGCATCTTTAGAAATCCACAAATTAAAGTTATAAATTTGAAAACTTTGTATGGAAGGTAGGTAGACCACATGCATTTCAATATAAATGGATACTTTTGTGTAATGTCCCCATTCCTACGCCAAAGGCCTAGAGGCTTATTTCCGTCTTAGCTTTGGTCATACCCAAGGGGTTGGAGACGTGGAGGTTATTGGGTATGGGCTATTTTATTACCACCTTCACTTTATGTTATATTTTGTCATTGACTTAAGTGATGGGCAACTAGGTGGTACTTTATATTCTATTTCTTCGTTGGGACAACTTAAGTGTACTTTTTAATATGTGCACAATAAAGTCACTTAAGTTATATTTATGTTTATGAGAAAAGTCCCAATGGGGTGTGATTAGGGTTTTTTTGGAGAAAAAAGGGTTTAAATATGCCTTTGGGGTCTTTTGGAAATTCATTCATGCATTCACTCATACAAATATTTGGAGCTTTTGTTGGTTGCACTCTTTTCTTGTAGAAGTAATATTCTACAGGAACCCTAGCTTCTGTGGTAAGAGATCCACTCCTACCTAACAGAGCACTCTTCGGTGGTGAAAGATCCATCCCTAGTTTGCTATTTGGGAGCATTACTCATTTCATATTTTCGGACAGAGTTTCAAATATTTTCAACGGTTTGTTCAATGTCAGAGAGATTATTTGATCCACATGTAGGTTATTTGATTCGCATGCAGGTTATTTGATCTACATGTCAACCATCGTCAGATCAACCAACATGCATAATTTTTGGCTCAAGGGTTTTGTACTTTTCAGTTGTCTGCAGTTTTTTATAAAATAAAATCAACCTATTTTGAAGACTAAATCTGGTATTTCTTTTATGATTTCACCTTTACAATATTTGTTGAGTTGTATGAGTTAAATATTCAGTGGTTTTGCATCAGTTTTGAGTGGTTTTCATCGCCTATGCAATTTACCATGCATGTATAAAAATCAGATTTGCATTGTAATATTTTATAAATTATTTAGAAATTGTTCTTTGGATTGGGGTTCTGCCTAAAAGCCATTTGGGGTTGAAAATGTCCATTTGGGGGCATTAGAGTGGTGTCAAAGCCGACTTTTGTAATGTCCCCTTTTTAGACAAGCTAGGAAATGAAGAAATACTTGTCAAAATCAAGCAAAGAATGGATAAACCCTTTTGCATCAACCTAAAATATCCCAATTTCAGCTATTTCAAACCCAAATGGTGTTGGAACTAACCAAGGTGGTGGGATAGATTGAAAGAAAACAATCGGAATTTAAACACATTCAAATCAGATTTTACAACAGTTGGAAAATAATTTAAATATGAAACCCTAACTGCTGCAATCTTCAAAATAGCATAGCTTTCTCTACACAACTCCGATCTAGGAAAATGACATATGTCCAAACTTGGAAAAATACAGGAAACAAGATGTTGTAAACCAATTTATAACAACTAGAAAACATGCAGATCAGACCCTCCTAATATTTCGCCCCACACATTTAGGATTGATTAGGGCATCCAAACTTGCCCAACAATGATGAAATTAATCCTCAAAGTTGCCACTAATTTAGGAAGCCCAAATAACCTCATAAATTCTTCAAAAACCTTAGATCTGATTTTTTATTCAAAAGGAAAACACAACAGAGCTTGAAAAGGGCATAACTTCCTCAAAACTTAGTATTTTCACATGAAACAAAGACCAAAAGAATCCTTGTATTTTTCTCTTTCCAACAAGCCCAAAATCGCCAAATTCCAAGGGTGGGAAAACCCCCAAAAAGTTGTCACAAAACCCAGAACAGGTCGCTGCCCTAAAGTCAATCAAAATTTGTAAATTCAATATCTCACAAAATACCCAACCAAATCACACAAATGACATATCAAAATGTTCACAAAATTATGAGGAATCCAATGAGTATTTTTGCAGATTTTAATGGGCACGAAATGTGGAAAAACAACCCAAAACCCTAATCGCTAGGGTTAGAAAAAATAGGATTTGCACTAAAATATTCCACCAAGGAAATTCGCCACACTTAGGGCATAAACAATACTAATAATCCACCACAATAATGCAAATACAAGTCTTCAATCAGATCTTCAATAGCTCCAACTTGATTGTCAAAGAAAGAGAGCGACAACTAGGGCATACATCCCATTTCTCCAAGCATGGAGAGACATAAATGATTTAATCCAACATACCAAAAGATCGCCATGCAGCCTCCTTTTATAAGATAAGGGGTGCAACATTCAAATGGCTGACCTTTTCCCTTTTGGAGGGAAAACTAATAATAAAAAGACTAACTTTATGTGCACTTTATTATTTTCTAATTAAATAATAAAAAGTAACTAACCTGTGTGCACATTTTAAAACTAACTAGAGACTCCCCCTTATAGCGCAAGGCATGTCAAGGGGCTACAATGCAGACAATAGACACCTCAGAACAATCCCCAAGCTTTATCCTCGAACCTAGGGGAGAGAAAATGGGTTGAGGGTCTTCAGTTCTTCATTTTCAAAAATGTCCAGAAAATGGGACATCACAACTTTCCTCCAGCTTGTTGGGTAGCAAAAAGAAGGTCAGAATATGGCAGATCGAAAGATCTCAATGTGGGTTTTATGAAGAAAATGTTTATCAACATAGTGAAACAACAGGAAACCACTAACCTTTATTTGAGCCAACTCACACATAACATGAATCAGATCAGATCTGGATATAATGGGGAAAAAGGTGAGAACAGTGATAAAGGGCAGCCAATAGAGGTGATTGATGAGAATCTTATTGGGAAAAATATCAAACTTTAACTACGGGTTTCAGAGATAATATGCCATTTTCAAATTATTGCAGGATGAAGATTGGTCGCAAGCTCAAGCGAGATCATCATATGCCCGTACCTAAATTACAAAAGAACTCATTTGAACAACCAATAAAAGCACCACATGAAGTAATTTCAAATGATGGAGTTAATGGAGATAATGTTGATCCAAATATGATTGAAGACCAAGCGAAAGGAGAAGTGGTTATCACAAGTACTACACTTGCATGGGATATGGATTGTGTGGAAAAAGGTACATCCTCTTGTTTATTGCAACATATCATGAAGATATTCAACCCATGTTGAACAAGCATGGTAAGGATTTGGTACAACAAAGCCAAGATATCATGAATGCAAAGAAAATTGAAGACCTTGATGACATTGTAAGGTATGAAAAGAATGATGATATGTCATATCTTTTGTAGCATATTTAAATTTACTTTCCTCTTGAGAAAAATGAGGAATTAGAGGATGAAATCTACAATTTAAAGTATGTGATACCCTTGATGCAAATTTTTGTATATGATCAACATGAGAGCTATGTATTGTGGCAAGAGCTCTCTCACTTAACAGGTACAGGAGCTCGGATCTTGGAGCACTATAGCAAGTTTTGTCTCTTGCACATGGCTATTGAATATATGAGTTATAATTTCTAGAGGCTTATTTCTGTCTTAGCTTTGGTCATACCCAAGGGGCTGAAGACATGGAAGTTATTGGGTATGGGTTATTTTATTACCACATTCACTTTAAGTTATATTTTGTCATTGACTTAAGTGATGGGCTACTAGGTGGTATTTTATATTTTATTTCTTCATTGGGACAACTTAAGTGTACTTTTTAGTATCTGCACAATAAAGTCACTTAAGTTATATTTATGTTTATGAGAAAAGTCCCAAAGGGGTGTGACTAGGTTTTTTTTGGAGGAAAAAGCATATAAATGTCTTTGGGGTCTTTTGGAGATTCATTCATGCATTCACTCATACAAATATTTGGAGCTTTTGTTGGTTTCACTCTTTGCTTGTGGAAGTAAGATTCTACAGGAACCCTAGCTTCGGTCGTGAGAGATTCGCTCCTAGCTAGCAGAGCACTCTTCGGTGGTGAAAGATCCATCTGTAGTTTGTTATTTGGGAGCATTATTCAGTTCAGTTTTTCAAACAAAGTTTCAGAGATTTTCAAGGGTTTGTTCAATGCCATAGAGAGGTTATTTGATCCTCATGTAGGTTATTTGATGCACATGTAGGTTATTTGATCCGCATGGAGGTTACTTAATCCGCATGTCAACCACCATTAGATCAGCCAACATGCATGATTTTTGGCTCAAGAGTTTTGTACTTTTCAGATATGTCTGAGGACAATTATCTACAATTTCTTATAAAATAAAATTAGCCTATTTTGAAGACTGAATATGGAATTTCTTTTATGATTTCACCTTTGCAATATTTGTTGAGTTGTTTTGCATCAGTTTTGAGTGGTTTTGCATCAGTTTTGAGTGGTTTTCATCTCCTTTGCAAGTCGTCATGCATGTATAAAAATCAGATTTGCTTTGTAATATTTTATGAATTATTTAGAAATTGTTCTTTGGATTGGGGTTTTGCCTAAAATCCATTTCGGGTTGAAAAGTGTCCATTTGGGGACATTACAGCGGTTTCAAAGCCAGCTTTTCTCCAGCCTATTGGGTAGTGAATGACAGTCAAAATATGGCAGATCGGGAAGATCTCAATGTGGGTTTTATGAAGAAAATATTCATCGACATGGTGAAACAACAGGAAACCACTAACTTTTATTTGAATCAGCTCACTCAAAATTTGAATCAAAGTAGATCTGGGGATAATACGGATAAATGTGAGAGCAGTAATTCAAGGCAGTGATCTCCCCATTCATCTAACAAGTCTTTTAGTCTTCGTGAGCCCTCTTTCTTGAAATATTTTGAAGCGTCACATGTAGGGAAGCCAACAAAGGTGATTGTTGAGAATTCTTGTTGGAAGAAATACCAATCTTTGAGCAAGGGTTTCAGAGATAATATGCCAATTCCAAATTATTGCATGATGAAAATTGGTAGCAAGCCCAAGAGAGAATCATATGCCGATCGTTGAATTACAAATGCGTTTGGGGCAGAAAAAGAACTCATTTGAAGAACCAATAAAAGCTCAACATGATAACCAAGGGGCAACAGTTAATGGGAAGCAAGGAAAAGGGATGGGAAAAAAACAATTCTGAGATAGAAAAAAGGAATGAGTTAAAAAGAAAAAAATTATGCTTTGATTGTAAGGAAACATGGACACCCAACCATCGTTGCAAAGGTAAGGGATCTATCCACTACATTGAGGTAGTTTCAGATAATGAAGGAGAAAAAAAAAATGTTGATCCAGAAGAAGTTGTGCACGGTATGAGGAACGGTGTTCCTCAAGTTGTGGTAGCCAAGAGCATGGAAGGGCAGATTGCACAGGATGAGGATGGAAAAGAAAGGAGCGTGTCATCGCAGCAGCCGACTCGTGAAGGAATTCAGCCCATTGTAGATCGTGGTGACATCACAAGGTTTAATTGATTAATGGACGCTAATGAAGGAAAATAACATCTTTAACAAGTCCGCCTTTTCTAATTGAGCATTGGTGCCAGAAAGGAAGATATAAAAGGAGATTAGAGACTTCATTGGCACCTAGTCTTGGAGCATTTTATTATACTTGGGCAAAGAGAGCTAGTTGCTCCTTGGTCATCCACTTGAGGACGAAAACCCTTTTGTGAGGCCTCATTGAAGGACGAAAACCCTTCGTGTGGTTTGGGTAAAGGACGAAAACCCTTCACCATCCTTTGCTATTGATGAGAAGAGCTGATTTCAAGATCTTTATGTAATTTCCAGCTAATATTGTAATTATTTTGGGTGGAGCGACCTACCTTGGGTAGGGTTTGGAAACATTGAAGAGGAATTTGATAGATCTAAGTTTGTAATCTGATTTGCACTATTTTTAAAAGCCGGAATTTGAAGTTTGGTAATTTTGGGGGTTTCTATGCCCTAGATATCTAATTTTTATTGTGGCTGCAATTTCCAGATCATATTTAATTTCCAGCAGTGTCTTCTCTTGCATTTCTTTGTGATTTTGGCTTCTACTATTCAGTAAATCATATATAAAATATTTGTGAATTGGTTGGTGTTTTTTTATGGTAATTTTTTGTGCAAGTATAAGTTGCTGAATTTATTCTACAGTCTGCTGCAATTTTATTTTCAGATCTGCATTTTTTGTTTGAAACCCTCAAAAGGGACATTACATTTGCCCATGCAGCTTTGTGCCCAGAGTGTAACTTTATCTTCTACATAAAGATCTACTTCCATGCAAGAATCCAAACCTTTTTTCATTTACACTACTCTATTGTGCGATTGCACAAAGCAATTATTCCTACTTAGTTTTTTTTAGGGTGATGCAGATTGCTTGTGCTCTAGATACTCCTGCATAAAATTCCTTCACTCCATGGTAGGGATGCCTTAGGAAGGCTATCCATATCATCTTCGGCCAAGGTTGGTGTTTCCCACTTCTCAACATTTATTAGGATTCTAGTTATTTGTTTCCTCTTGTAGCCATTTTTTCAGAATACCCATCATTATAGCTATTTTTGCTCTATGTGCTCTTTGTCTGCAATTCAGTCTAGTAGGCGTAGAAGATCCTCACAATGCTTGATGTTTGAAGGTCACAACCCCTCAGAGAAAGAGAAAAAGAACCAAAGGATTCGTAGTTGAACAAAAAAGACGAAAAAAAGTTCCCCCAAAATCTTTTAATACAACAGTGTCTATCTGGATATTAGACAATAGATACATGCATTAACTAGTGCAACTAACTTAGACTTTCAATGTATAAGCTAAGAATATAAGATAGAATATGAATGACATGATAATTTCTCCACATGCCATGCTGGAAAAGAGAATACCTGATATTGAGAAGGAAGCTGTCTATTCTAAGAACCTAATGAGGGGGCAGTTGATTATGTTCGAATATGTGAGGAGTACCAAATCGATAAGGCAGATAGAAACTACTTTCAGTGTTGCGATATTGTTGAAACTCGGTGGAAAAATGGAGAATACATGTCCGTGGACTTCAACACATTTTCCAAGGACTAAATGATAGTGACCGAATTTTAGTAGGCATTGAATAGGCTTACTTCAAAAGCTCACAAAATGCATAGATTATTGCATATGTCAGGTCTCCCAAAACATTTGCAACTGTCAGATTCCTTAGCCAAAAAAATTGTTATATTTCTCAAGTACATTGTTAGTGACATAGAAACTGTGTTCACAGGTCACATGCGGAAAAATACTTCCAAGCTTTGGATGTGCAACGGAACTTTGACAGTGGGAAAAATCTTCAAACCAATGCGCAAATAGAGAGTTCTAATCATACAATGGATGACATTAAGTGGGCACAAAACAGCCTGGGAGATACCGTATTTTGTAAAGATTGCGTTCAATAAAAGCATGATTTTCACCTTAAGAAAGAATCCCTATTTATTCATGTGAGGATGGTATCACTTATTCATTCAGATGTTCTTTAAACAAACAATTTCTCCCTTTCTTTCTGGACCCCTTGAAGGTTTGAACTATTCAAATGACAGATATTCTAGAACTCCCTACACCAGCCAAAATGGCAGCATGATCAGTTATTACCAACACATGTTAAGAACAATATTAACCAGAAAATCAGCTAATCTCTGCAATGCACCAATGATGTATGTCTTTATTACCATGCAATATGTTGATCCTGCAAGGCAGTTGCTGCTATGCAATTTTTTCCATTAATCTACACACCATGACATCCACTCATATTATATTTAGTAAATTATAATCTCAACAAAATTTCATAACTAAATTTCCCATGGAAAACACTTTCATACAACGCACGCATCTATGCTAACTTGCTAAGTACTAGTATTAATGCAACCTGATCACATGGTTTGTTTAAGAAAACAAGTGCTCATGACCCAATATTCATATACATAAATCCTCCAACTAACAACTAATTGAACCTAAAACTTGGCTCAGAGTCAAAGTTGACCCAGCTTGCATTAAGCCAATCAATCATTAATTACTAACTCTCAATTGAGCCCAAGTAATTTAGAATGTCACTTTAATCAATGCTACAAATAACTTAGTCCATCATGTTTATCGCAAGCAGATAATGTATTTATATCTAAGGTAAGTACAACTAATAAATTAGATTTTCTACTACCTGACGTCTGTGCAAGTAGACCCTTCCGGCTGTCATGACCCATGCGACTGAACTCATCATAGCTGTACAGAGGTACTTTATTTCCAATATTTGAGTCAACCGTTGATTTCTCGCCCCATAAAATAACAATAAACTTTAAGGTTACGGAGGAGTTGAACATTGGTGCAAGCTTACTCAATAGACCTGGATTGTCAACAACTAGTGCAACACTATATATTACAAAATTAGTGAGAACTCTACACCCCAAAAAACCCAAAATAGTGTTTTTTCACTAATTAAACAAAAGATCAAACATTTTACCAGGTTTCACTTATTTTTTACTACTGCATCCACAATCAAACAGCAATGAGATAAGGAGGTACGCAAATACTTAATGATTAAGTACGTAATTCCAGGTCAGAAGATAAATCATAACAGATTGATACAGAGATAAAGACACAAAGACCAAAAGTGAAATACAAAAGAATTCAAAATTTTGAATTCATTGAGGTTTCTTTTGTCAGCTACATATTATCCAGCAGATAGAGGCTAATAAATACTCATTTAAAGGGTCAGAGTACCCACCGTGTATGGATCTTATCTGAAATGCCATCGAGATCCCAAAAAAATGTGCCATCCAAGAATTTATTAGAGGTTTAGACGCAAAATATTACAGCTTCTTGCTATACACTTTTTTATCTTTTTTCATGACAACTGTGAGAACACATCATTATGGGATTCTCAACTGCGGACAATGCAAGAGAGAAGTAAAAATTTGGTTGCATTAAATCACACTGAGATGAGACATGCCTGATTTACAAAAAGTATTTGCTCTTACATGATACCAAATTAAAGTTCAGCTTCATAGAGTGCAGTTTTTCAATCGCCAAAAGTCAAAAGTATTTGTATTAGCATTAAATTGAGAGTAAAAATTGTAGACATCTAGTTGATATGTTAAAGCCCATGGCTAGACCAATTTATAGAATGGACAGAAACCTAATACATTAGATAATTTTCAACGCAAGAAATCTCTCAAGTCATGAAACCAAAACTATCTATTTGAGATGAGAAAACAGGTGTAGGGAAAATCTAGGAAAAATTTATTAAAAAAATTGGGATATGCATCGATCATAATTTCTCAAACCTGATATTTGTCTGAATAAAAAAAAATAGACTGTGAAGCCAGGAAACGCCTAAGGGGCCCACATTTCTGCCTAGAAACGTTTCGGAAACAAAAAATGGGTACGAAACGTGGGGGAAACGTCTGTAATGTTTCCGGAAACGTCCCAGCCGTTTCCAATGGTTTTTTAATTTTTAAAGTATTATAACTTTAAAAAAAAATTAAAAATACCTTCATTTATTGCACCTAAACCTAATCTACCTACCTAAACTTGCTAAAGACACTTCCTAAAAGCTATATAATGACATCTTTGGGTCCATTCTAAATCACTCTCATTTTTCTCTTGCTAAATTCAGTTTTCATTAAACTAGATGATATATTTGAGAATCTAGATTATTATCATGTATATTTGAATCATTGAAATTGTAACCATGTTGAATGATGACTCTTAAGAAGTTCAAATTTAAATGAATACAAAATATTTTGAGAGCTTTATCAATTATCTCTTATGGTCTACAATTATAAAATGAGTACTATGCATATATATATTATAATATATTGTACGGACGTCTCCCGTAACATTTCGTATCCAAGGTTTTTTTAAAATTGTCGTTTCTGCGTTTCATACCCATTTCTGTTTCCGTTTCCTAGCAACATAGAAAATAGGAAAACAAAAAGACATTCTCATCTATATCTTTCAAAAAGGTAAGCCAGTGAGATCAATCACAATGGTTCCTTGAAACTTCTTAGGAAAGGAGCAAACCCAAAAATTGTGGAACACCTTCAAAAGCTAACAATGCAACTCCCTAGTCTAGTGCCTAGTCAGGGAGCATTTTCCCTGCTATTTTCATGTACTAAAAAGAGATAGCATCATGTCTTCCTCAATTATCACTTCGAGTCTCCAGGCCACAACCTTGCCACCTTATATCACATAATTAATGATCTATGAATCCCCCTCAATGATTAGCTTCTTCCAAACCCTCAAGAATGATGCATTAAGTCATATTTGTATCTTTTCGGCATAAATCAAAATTGGTTGGAGTAATGTCCCTTTTCGGGGGACTTCCGGAAATGACCCAAAGCTGGTTGTGAAGGACTGAAATCAGAACTAGTGCAGTGGTGTCACTCAGATTTCACCCCGAAATCTGTGACTACCCAATTCGAAAAAATTTCGTACTTTTAAAATAGTGGGGGTCATTTGTTGTTTTTATTGCCTGAAAGTTCCTGTATTGCGCCAAGATAATCCTAAAGAGCCATATTAGCCCTTTTCGCCAAATACCCAGATGCCCAAAATTGTTTTATTCTGTCGTCGGGATTTGTCTGCGGGAACTTTGTATTTAATTATTTTGAGCCCCGTATGAGGCTATTTGCGCTCCCGTTTTAACTCCGTTATGAGCGAATATGTTATTATTCCTATATACCGAAGGATTTTAACTTATTTTAAGTTTTGGGCTTTATTTGTAACTTTTGGCAATTTTTCGTGTTTTTGTGTGTCCCGTTCTGTTTTTCTGTGAAATTTCTCTCTGGAACAACTCCTTCGGCCGGTAAGCCCGATTTTTTTTTGGCCTGGAGCAACTGGAAACATACACTCACATTTTGCCCGGAGGAAGTCATCATCGGAGGTCTGGATCACTGGGGAAAAGCGAAGTCGTGCACAGGAAAGCCCCTGCGGGGATGGGTGCATTTTTGGAAAACAAAGGATTTAAGCTGCGATGGAAAAATATAAGCCGCAGGCAGGATGGGAATTGTATACCTGCCTGGCAGGGTACTTTTTCCCGTGTTATAAAAGTCACTTAAGCTGCAGTGGGAAAATAGAGGCTGTAGGCAGGTGGAATTTATTACCTACCTTGCAGGGTGAAAATTCCCATGATATAATAAAAGGAAAGTGACTTAAGTGAAATCATGGGATTTTAGTTGCCTACCTTGCAGGGTAAAGATCCCATTGCAAAAGTCAAATCACTTAAGTGGATCATGGGATTGTGGTGCCTACCTTGCAGGGTAAAGAATTCCCATTATGGTGAAAATTCTTAAAAATAGAATTACATGATGTGCAAAAAAGTGCGCCCCCTTTGGTGATGGATAAAAATAATTAAATTGATTATTTTTTTAGTAAATTTCTATCCTTGGAAAAAGTGCGCCCAAGCTTGAGGAGTTTGAAAAAGTCAAAGGAGGATTAAAATAGAGCAATTAAATTAATTAAATTTAATTTATTTAGTGGCTGGCCCCTCTCCTTTGAAAAAGTGCGCCCCATTTGGGCATTATTTAATGATTTTTAAGGCATTAAATCATTGAATTAATTTCTATATTTCAGTGGCTATGGTCAAAGCACACTGTGAGGCTAAAGTTAAGTGCTGTGTGGAGGATTAAATTGGATTAATTTAATTATTGGATGGCTGTCCTTAAACATGCTAATTTTAAAAGAGGAAAGCATGATTTTTAATTAATTAATTGCCTTTAAAATTGTTAGGGGCAATTATTAATTATAGAATTGTGAAGGTTATATAAGCTGGGCAGCCATATGGATTTATTATTCAAACACACAGGTAAAGAATTTGCAGCAAGGAGAAAAGTGCGCCCCCTTTAAAAAGGAAGAATTTTTGCACAGACAAATTTGCTAACAAAGGCTAAAAGCTTCCAGATTTGGCGCATGCTTTGGAAAAGGTTCATCTTCGTCTGCACAATTGTTTTTCACAGGTGTTAAAGGAGCTCAGGTGTTGATTGAAAGGATTCATGCTCTCTTTATGTGCAAATTAAACACCAATTTTTTGGGGCAGCAGGCTTGAAAAGTGCAGATTTTTATAATTTTAAATTCACTATTCATGCTCCGGTGGCCATTTTTGTCTGAATAAATTGCAGGAACTCATTACAGGTGCTTTTATAAAAGAAAAGGAGTATTTTATCAATGTCCCAATACATTGCAAATATCCTCCGAATCTGAAGAATTGTCCAGATCTGCACCAGTATTGAAGAAAGCAGGCCAAATTAGAAGAAAAAGAATTATTCAGACAAGATTGATAAAGCTATGGCAAAAAGGAGATGAAAAGAGGAGCACGATGGATTCATGCATTGCTTCTAAACTTTCAGACATAGGAGACAACACGGATCTAGGCCCAGAACCTCTTTCTGATTTGATGATAGATCCAGAGCTGGAAAGACTTCACTCATGCGTGCGGTCAAAGTAGCGGAATTATTCGAGCTGCAGCTTTCCATGTACAGCCCAATTGCCAGAGTTTGTGATGGAGTGTGCTAGATCCTATCATCCTTCATCTAGATCAGTGCGTGATGTTTGCGGGAAAGACAATAATTCGTTTGGATGCAGAATTCTTCGATTATTGTTTGAAGATTCCAGTACGAAGGTGGGCGGTGTGGTGACTTCTATTAGCATTCAGGATGCTGACAGTAGGTGGGAAAGCATAGAGCTGACTGTGTGAGCATCATGAATAGCCGGTTCATGAAGAGCCTAGATCCCCTTCAGGTTCCCGAGAACTCTTCCACGACTCCAATTTGGTGCAGAAGGCGGATGATATTGTCAAATTGCTATGCAGGTTGAATGGTGAAGCGAATGCCCTACACTTTCCGGACATGGATGTTATGCTTTCATCAGGACCATTGAAATCAACAAGGTTTGATTCTATAATTAGTTGGTCAGAAATTATTAGCAGCAACATCGGTGAGCAACTGCGGAACGTAAAGCGTACCTTCAGCTTCAAGATGACTTCATACTTGGTATATTGCTGCAAAAGCTTCACAGGGTGTCTTTTCCAAGCGTTGGATAGATGTGGTATTCTTTCCAAGGATCCCATTTTCGAGTGCTACCCCACAGCTTACTGCACCTGCGTGCGAGGACTTCAAAGTGATCAACGATGTTTCTTTTCTTCTACGATTTCATCTGCAGGTTAGACAAAGACTTGAAGACTCACAGGTAAGCAAGGAAGCATGGGGAAGCAGTGTCCAAGATTGGCAGTGTATTCATCCAGTTTTCTGATTTCACATACCTCACGGGTTACGAGCTTTTCAGGTGAACCAACAAAGATGCCAAGGTACCCAAGTGACAGATTGATTGTCCATGGAGCTAAGCAGGCAACTTGTGGAGTTACACGACCTTTCAGTCGAAGCGGCACAAGTCTACGGGCTACTTCCACTCACTGTGGGATATTACAGTTGCATCAGCATTCACAGAGCTCGATGAATGGAAGCACAAATGTTTGTCCGAGTATGAGCAAGAGTTCTTCCCTGCGCGGCTTAATTTCGATCCATTGGAATAGCCAGGAAGACAATCTCCCAGGAGTACGCACATGTGCCTTCGTTAGAAGAATTTCTGGATGAAGTGCAGAAGTGAGTACGAGGTCAAAAGAAAGATTTCAGCAGGCTGTCGGCAAGCAAGTATTTGACTTTGGACTAGCGCGGATACCTGCGGATCTTAAAGATGATGGGAACGTGGTACTGGACACTTACCATCAAATGGGAGGAGATAAAGCTCTACTACAGGATAGCAATGGCGGCTGCAGCACAATAGAAGAAAGATCTGGAGCTGTGTTGGTGAGTACTTCGAGCTGGCTGCTAACGAGGGGATACTGCCTTGATTAGAATATTGATGAATCAAATCACGGGCAACTTCGGCGCAGAATTCCCTCAAGCGAAAGCTGAAGGAGAGACAGCAGCAGATAAGGTCCGAGAAGTTGAAAGTACGCATAAGATCTCAAGAGAAAGAGAAGACACTTCTACACCATAGCTTGACTCCGACTTCTCCAGTACCTAGTGAATCACCAACTATTGCACCGCAGCAGCAGGATGTTTCCATGCCTCCACTAAATCCAGCGACATTCGTCTTCTCGCCTCAGCCACTTCGTTCAGCGCCTGTTCCAGAGGAGGTGTTTGAAGCTGCAGATGACGGAGGTTTCGAAAGAGCTTTGTCCTTTGGCGTCTCAGAGGATGGCAGCCATGATACTGTTGCACTTTCTGATGGAGAGGATGCAGAGCGGGAAAATAGTAGCGCACTCAGCAACTTCTCATTCTCCGAGAAGTAATTTCTCGGAATGGTTAGCTTTGCAGGTTGGTTCCGGAAGCAAGAATAGAGATGAACTTAGAGGAACATGACTTGGCAGCTACTTCAGGATCTGAGCAGAAGAGACAGAAGCCTAAAGTTTGCTAAAGCAACTTCTAGGTTGATCATCGAGGATTCGGAGAGAGTTTGCTGAGATAATCGATCCCGGCGGAAGGAAAGGTAGAAGAGGAACTCAACGGCAGAAGATGTGACCTTGACCAAAATACCACTCGGTCAAGCTACCACTGAGGATTGAAGCAGGACACGCAGACATTGCTGGATGCTTTTGTTCCTTAGGCTTGACAATGAAAAGGCGGAGAAAGAAGAGCTACAGAGGCAATATCTCAATTATGTGAGATCATAGCCAAGGTTGCTAAATCTTCCGTTCAGCCCATTTCAGAGCAGGTGAGTGATCATCTTATGCAGGAAATGTGAAGATGCGAGCAATCAAGTAAAGGCTATTGACGAATGGAAGGATCTGATTATTCGTCAAGCTTCTGTGCAACTTGGGGAAGTGCCAGCCCGCCTAAGGTTATGAACGATGCAGAAAATCACTAAAGCAACTGATAGAAAGCATAAAAGGAATAATTACAGTTGCAGAGAGTAACTTGAGTGTTTTTGGCCGAGATCAACAAGCTACCGGGAGATGTATTGGTTGTCAGAGAATGAATTGTGCCGAGATGGATCAGTTTGAGAAGGGGAAGCAGTTAGAGTTTGCAGTATCTTTCCGTTTGGAGATCTGCAGAGTTTTGCTGAAGAGGATGCAGGCGCTTGAGAGTAGAACATCAGATTTGCCGGACAGTATTATTTTCTTTCACTGAGGAAAGAGTGGATGGAGGTATTTACTTCATACGTGCGGATTGTTTCTAACGAGGTGCATGATTCTCTGGAGGGTTCTCTTCTGATGGTGCAAAAGAGATTGATAAAGCCACCAAGCCTTTCACGATGAACTCTATCAGTAGGCTGGTGACACTGCAGGCAGACATTGCGAATTTGGGCCAAGTTTGGAAGAAGTGGAAGCATGCAGCAAAGTGTTGAATGAGGGATTGCTGCAATTCCAGGACAGAAAAGGAAGCAGTAGCTAAAACAGATGGAAAGATGCTTACTATGTGTGTTCGACAAGTATATCAGATATCAGAACAAGAAGAAGATGTAGATGTTACAGCTGGCATGACTTCTTCTATTTCTTTCTTCTTCTACTTTTTCTATGTTCCCGGATGAAATTGTAAACTTCTAAGTTATTGGTTTTGCAACCATTACTTGAAGTCATGTGGAACCTTTCTCATTAGTTAAGTGATACATGTGTCACTTAAGAAGAAGTTAGTTGAGGATGATTGCCCAAATGTCATCTTTACTTGATGTTCATACTTTAGTTCAGTTTGAGTCTTCTATTTGTACTTTCCCTCCTACATTCTATAAGTAGGAGAAGAACCTACGGGTTAATCATCGATCAGAATTTGTAAGAAGCAATCTTGTGTTCTAGACTTTGTGCTGAACCCCTGAAGCCACTTGTTGCAGAGGAATACAAAGAAGCAGGTTTTCGGGGAACTTTGTGTCACGGTGTATTTTGTTTCTTGCTTCTAAATCTTAGATCTCTTAATAGACTTTGTGTTATTTTAGATCTGGATCTAGAACTACCTTTGCTTTAGAATTCTGTGTGTTCAAATCTAATTTGAGTTTCTTCTTCTATGTGCATGCAATTAGCTCTGCATCTACTAATTGGGATGCACATCTTCCTCATTTCTTCTCTGTAATTCCTTTACTTCCTTCTTCTATAATTTTTCCTTTCTTAACAGCTGCTTACTTGCTGCAGAACTTCTTAGTTATGGTTCATGAACTAAGTTGTTAAAGTAAAACCCCTGATAGATAAAAACCACATTTATATTGACAAATCTGACACGGGAGCCTCACCGGTTAAATGAGGGAGATTTATCTCATGACTGCCGAGGTTTGATGCTATGCAGAAAATCTAGCCAACATGCAGATTGTAGATGACTGAAAATCCACTTTGAAACCCTCAACACACTGCCAGCACTTTGCTCATAGGGTGGCGACCTCTTAGGAGATGTCAAACATACCTTTCTAGGCACAATTTTCACTCAAACCTTTAGGAAATATGCTCAGAATTTATAAGAAATAACCAGCAATTAGTAGATGCAAAAAAACTGATTTTTAGAAACCCACAAGTGCTATTTTTAATTTATCATGCAACCCATCCATTGCAGATTTAAATAATAATTTCCAGAACTGAAATATCACTCGAATACACTCAAACAATTGATAGAAATGGAAGATTTCACCTTTAGAAAATTATAGAGAATCCAATCATATAATTTGTTTGCATAAAAACCAACCACTTCACCCAAAAACACCCTCCCAAGCAAGTCGCTTAGGGCATAAATCAGATGTAACCAACAATGAAGTGTATGGAACCAAGTGTAGTGTGGGGGTCTCGTTAACACTAATTTTTTCCACAAGGGGTTTCGTTCTTGGGAGGGCCTCAATAAAGGGTTTTTGTCCTGGAGAGAGATGGAAAAGGTGCTTAACAAGCAATCCTTCACCACAATATGAAAATTCATTAATGGCCAAGCGACCTCCTTTTATAACCACAAGGAGTGTTTTACATAACAAATATGATGGCTGACCCCTTACGATAAAGTTCTTTTAAATATATAATTAGTATTTGGAACTTACATGCTCGAAATACTTTTATTTCCTAACTACTTAAGTTCTTCTATTGGAGCGCTAGGCTTCCCAATAGGATACATGATAATAATAAAAATAACTACCTAAACAACGATAAAATTGTAGTCCAGATCTTCCCCTTGCTTTCTTCCTTAGACCCATGGGGAGAAGAATGGGTTAAGGTCTTCAATAATCAGCCTTCAAAAAGGGACATGGCAGTTGGCAAGAGTAATCTCGAAAAATCCCTCCTCCAGCTGGCCAGGGATTACTGCTAGCATTCCCATCAAACTCAAACTTTATTACACCTGGAAAGCAAGTAAAGGGGCAGCTCCTTAACACTTTAAATTGTATCTTATACACCTCATCAAACAATATATAAGGTAAATGGAAAAGACATCCCTTGGGCTTCCACAAGGGAGTCACGTACATGAAATTGGTGTATTGCTTGGCAAAGATATAAAAAATGACCTTTAATTATATGTCTATTTACACCTAACCCATTATTAGGTGTTCAACTATTGTTATTTATTCTTCTTTGTTTCGCTATAATTGCACAAATTACTAATGTTTCATTCAAACTTTGTAATTTCAATTTTGTAGTATAGATATATCATTATAAGTGGCACTAGAACAGAAATTTGGGCAACGAATCTGCAGTGTGAAGGAATGGAGCAAGGACACACTTTGATGAACAGTAACATTTTTTTTTACGTAAATGATTTCCAAAACATTTTCCCCTACAAAAGTCTATTTTTTTTTCCTTCCAACCTTCTTGCTAACTAGACTTGTGATATTATGTATTTTTGGATCTTTTGCCTATGTTGCTAGAGAAATGGAAACGGGTAAGAAACGCGGAAATGGCAATTTTCAACAAAAAACCTTAGATACGAAACGTTACGGAAAACATCGGTACAATATATTATTAATAATATATATATGTGTGTGCATAGTACTCATTCAAAATTTTACTCCATAAACCATAAGAGATAAGTATAACTGATAAAACACTCAAATATTTTTGTATTCATTGAAATAATACATTATTATCTCGTACTACTTATCTCTAGGAGACTAGGACGTTTCAAAGAAGTTTCCATTTTGGAAATGTTTCAGAAACAAAACGGGGGGGCCCTTGTGTGTTTCCTGGTAACAGAGTCTTTTGCACCTCCCACTAATGTTCTTTCTACTTTTTTAGGTTTGCATTAGGGAACCCTACACCAAACACTTTTCTTCCACACCAAAAGAACCTTGGCATTTTGAGTCACTATGGTGCTAGTACTATAGGTACCAAAATTAGGGGCTTGTTGAATATGCATTTTTCATCAGATTTGTCTCAGCAAGATCATTGCAACTGTATACTTCGCCTCTAACCTTTACTCCCCTGACCCCTTCATTTTTTTAGGCTCTATCATAACTCCTATGAGCCACCCCTCTAATTTAAGTTGCCTTTCCTCAACAATATCCATATCTAATAACCCCCAAATTACTCACAATTCCGGCTACATAACCATATAGACATGACTATTTTGCTATCCCGAAATTCGAATTTTGGTGAGATTTTGGAATAACCATTCAAAATTTGGTCAAAAAGGTGTTTTGGAGTTGGGTCAAATTGAAAAAAATCCCAAAAAATTGCCTCTTCCTTTGTTGATCGGATATTGGACCTTTGAAGCATATTTGCAAGTTACTTGTGAATTCCACTTGAGTTCCAGATTCCTATTAATACTCCATGGTGTGATCAGACCTTCAAACTTTCGGTGTGCATTGCATTTACATACAAATTGCTCGCCGAGTTCCATTTTCTGCCGAAGTTTGTTTCCTTCGTTAATCGGACTTTCGGAACAAGCTTACATTTTGCATGTAAATTACTCGTCAAGCTCCGAAGTCTGATTTACTCTTGCCTCCTTTGTTGATCATGGGAATCATAGTTTTGAAACACTTTTACAATTTACATGCAAATTGCACTTTGACCTCTCCGAACAACAATCAACGCCAATAAATACAATCCAAAAAGACTGGTCGCATGCGTCAAATCCCCACATTTAATATTATTATAAATTGGTTTTTGGGAGGTCATTTTCACATCATAATTTTGCAATTTCAATCTTGCTTCTCCACTTCAAAACCCCGTTTGCATTTTTTTCAAGCAATTTCTTTGTGATTTTCAAGAAAATCTTTAAACCCATTTCAGATCTAGGTTAGTAGAGTGATTTGTATGTGTTTTTGTATGATTTTAAGACTGTTTCTTATACTTAATGAGGCCTAGGACAATACCAATTAGGTTTTTAATCTTTTTTACCCTTGCTCAAAGTGAATTTGATAGAAAAATACATCAAGAAATTGAAGTCATCAAATTACTTCTGGGAATTCGGTTGTTTTACTATCAATTGGGTTTTTGTGAGTGTTTGCAAGTTAAAAATTCCATTTAGTGTTCGCTAGATTTTTCAGTTGTTTTAAGCAAGGTCAACCCCAACCAAAATATTTCAAACTTTCCAAGGTGTTTGAGCAAGGTGAAAAGTCCGCGGCAGTGTTGATCACGATATTCACTTGCAAATGCAAGTCAAATGTCTACCACCTTGTTGATCGAACTATTTAGTTACAAGAGCAAGTCAAATGTCTAGGCCAATGTTGATAAGACTTGTTGCTTGCAAAAGCAGGTCAAAAGTCTGATAGAGTGTATTTCGGGGTTGTTAAGTGCTTTTGCAAGTGAAAATTCCACCTATTGTTCTTGCAGATTTCAAGGGCATTTTTACAAGAAAAATTCCCATCAGTTATCTCCTCCATGTCAGAAGAACCTAAAGGTAAAAAAAAGACATGAAATCCCAATTTCACAGGGTTAGTCCCCAATCAATTGGAGTCTAATGTAGAAAAAAATCACATACATTGATTTTGGGGCACATTGACCTTCCTAAATTTTGGACCAAAATCCAAACTGTGTCTGAGTCAGATTGTGTGCAAGGAATTACTGTCATAGTCATTTCCTTTTAGGGTACCATTTGATCCTTCCAGGCCAAACCATATTTTGATATTCGGGTGTAATGAATCATACTTTGCAAGAAACTCACATCCACGTGCCATATGTTGAAGATTGTTAGATTGACTGTGAAGATGAAAAGAAGGGCAGAGATGAGAATTTCTCTCGCATGACTTTGAGTCAAATCAAGATTTTGATATGGCAATCATCCCTAAGAATGGTTGTCGATGGAATGCCATGGACCCTACGTATACTCAACAACAAATTGAGCTTCAACAATTGCCCCGTGTTCATTGGTCTAAAACAATAATCCACTTCTCTAGAAGACAAAACCAACATTGTCATGTGTAAACTCTACAATGACTTTGAGCACAAGGAATCACTTCTAAGAAAGTAACATTGCAGATGTCAACCAGGTTTGCTAATTCCAGTGGTGTGTCCCATGTAGACCAAGAGAAGCAGGAGGGCCCCACTGAGGAGAAACAACTTGAAGGTTCCTTGTAAGGAAAATTTAAAGACAAAGGTCACGAGGGTCCACCAAAACAAAACTTAAAACTTAAAACCTTCAAAAAGCTATGTGCATACTATAATTATAGATCCACAATCCCCACCATTGATTTCTAATGCTTCCCAATCATATTTGATCGTGGATCCTCCTATTGTTCTCTTCCCACCTCTCAGGGACCTACCATCTCATCACAAGCCACGCCCAGCTTCTTCTCTCCCCTAAGGGGAAACCTTCTTCAAAGCATTCACCCCCTCCTAGGATTTCCTCTCCTCACCCTCCCCTATTTTCCTCCTTATAAATCTTCCACACACCATCTCCTCCACCTACATCTAGCCCTACTCACATCTCAATTTCTCCACCCATTTTACCTCCATAACCACTCAAATCCCTTAGGCTTCCATGACTTCTCTTCATGTACACAAACTATAGTTTTGGATTCAACATCTTAGTCGGACCTGCAATATCAACTTGTGACACCAAAAACAAATCCAAAAGTTCCTAATGGTTGAGTAGTGTGATGCCCAAGAAAAGGAAAGTGGTACTACAGCCTGAGATGATTGATTTCAGTATCTTACACCTATGACAATCTCTCCCACACAACCAAAAACCAAGAACGGTTTCAAGAATTATCACAAACGAGAAGGAAGAAATGTATGTCAAGGTTGTTGTGCCTCCTACAAATAAGGGAAAGGAGAAATCTCGTCCCAAGAGTATCAGATCTCCAAAATTCATTTGGGAAAACTACAAGGGAAGGGACAAAGCAGAGGTACGAGTTGCCCTCGGCACTTTGCTTGAGACAATGGATAAGGACAAGGCTATGAAAGAGCGGCTGGGAGATAAGGTGGATCAGCTTTCCGCTATCATTCCAAGAATCACCAAGCATATTCAGTGATCTATTTCCTCTCCAGAACTTACAGATTCTGAGACTCACAGTAGCTGAGGAAATTGGAAATATGGGTCATGCCACCAAAGCACGGACCGAGAGGTTAATTGAACAAGGCATGAAGACTTGAGGTTGATGTGTTATCTTATTCAAAAATTGAAGATGAAACTGAGGCAATAAGGGCAACAGAAGATCAATTTGAGTTAGAGACTCATTTTTGGAAGCGGGTACTTGACTAAGTTGGAGGCCTGCAGGAATTGAACTCAAATGTCCTTGTAGCTGACGGTGTTCTAAAGGATTCTGAGCGTGGAAAGCAATTTTGAATTACATGACACTGCAATTTTTAATAATATACATTTTGGAAGAGTGCATTATCAAGTTGACATAAGAAAAAATAGAAGGGATCAAAGCTACAAACGATATTTCAAGATAATTGAAAGCCTCCGTGTACCTTCTATGCTTAGGATATGTTTGTGCTTTCAGCTGAAACACTTTTAATCGATTCAGGCAATTGATACAAGGTGAATCCACTTCATGGTCTACCTTAGGGCTCAAGTCAATTGACAGATTCATCAAGTACCAAAATGCTTTTGATAAATTCAAGAAGGATGTAAGGATATTTCAGCGTCTGCCCTCAAAATGTTGGATATGGGCAAGGAAAACAAAATTTACAGCAAACATTCGCAAAGCCAAATGAGAAATTGATTCAGGAGATCTTCAAGCATTTTGATGAATACCATGAGAAAATCCAAGTCTCCAAGTGGAATTTATTGATGAGAACATTGATTTCGGTGAGCAACTGCAAAAGGACCCCATGATTTGCAACAATTTTGATTAAGTCAAATGTACAATTTCAGTATCATGTATTTTCATCATTGTAAAATTCATAGTTACCTAAGACTTCAGGACGGCGAGACGGCGGGATGCAGGGGCAGAGTTTCCAGGACGGCAAAAAAATTCCAAATTTCGGGACGACAAGGGGGGGGACAGCTATTAGAATAATATAAAATTACCAAATATTAAAAAATATACAGATCAATTTTAGAAATTTTATGAATAGTAGTTGATTTTTTTATATCAGTCCACCATGTTCATAACAGTCCACGTCAAGACATCCATATTAAAAAGTGAAAACTCAACAACATACTTATAGTTGTACTAATGTTATGTGTTCATATATAATTATTAATATTAATATGTATGTTGTTGGTTTTCATAGTATGTTTGCTGATAGTCCACCATGTGCATTTGTGCTCGAAAATTTATGTATCCATATATCACAGTCCACTAGTAAATGTTTTTAAAGAGAAAACAACAAAGAAATTAATTATAAATATATAAGAAATAAGTAAAAGTGAAATAGATTTTTTTTTAAAAGTGGTGTTGACGTCGGGGACGTCTGGACATCCATGAGACGTTTCTCAACCGTCCCGAGGACGTACATACGCCCCCAACGTCCCCTCCCCGTCCAAACATCCCTAGGACATTTCCTGCATTTGACAAACTCACGGGGACATTTCCCTTGCAACTTGGAAGTTCGGAAATGTGAAGGAAACGTTTCCTGCACATTTTGGCATCCTTGGAACGTATGGGACATCCAGGACCCCTAGGACTGGGGGGGGGACGCGTCCTCGTGTAACACTGGGTAAATTTGCACATTCTATTTTGCAAATTCTAAGATGTGCAATTTGACTTGGTCAAATTGGAATTTATTATTTAGAAAATTTGATTTTTTCTCCTATGCATGTGCAAATGGACTTTGTCAAATCGCAAGTTTTTATCATTAGAAAACTTGACTTTTTCTCCATGCAAGTAGCATTGTAACTGTACAATAGGAAACATTTCCCTATAAATATTTGTTTCCAAATCATTTAAAGGAACTTTTTGGGAGTGGAGAAATTCTAGAGAAAAGGGATTGTAGAAGCTTTGTCTTCAGCATTCCCAACAAGAGAATATTTCAAACTTGTGTTAATACTTGTGTGATTAAGATAGATCTGTATTTTCCTATTTGAAAATACAAGTTTTTCCTATTTTCTATAATTTCTCATCCTTTTCTTTCTACTTACTCTTTCCCTCACTTCTATTATCTTTCTTGAGAATCGCCACCTTTTAAAATGGAATCCCAACCCCCTCAGTGATAGATAGTGTAAATGTTGTAAATATTCTTTTCATGCAAATTAGTTTTTCAATAAAGGGAGCCCCCCCATATAATAAAGAAGGGACTTTGTTGTCAAACCCCATATTTAGTGTATTACAAAGTAATTACCAGCATTGTCCAAATTTAAAACTTTAACTATGAAACTGACATACTTCAACAACACCACAATTCTAGACATCCTTCTAGTCGTGTCAATTCATGTTTTGCAAGAAAGAAAAATGTAATGTCCCTTTCTAGAGCTTAAACCGAAAATAAGGGTTTGCCCACAAATCCTAAGAATCATATCTGAAAATACACCAACACTGAACTGAAAATAATCTGATTTTTATAACAGCATATCCCACAATAATAAAAACCTAGCAGTGATCGAGAAATTATACTTTTCGGGTGGTATCAAATCAGCTTAGAACTTAATGAATATCCCCTTAGGGCAGAGACCTATACCACCCTCAGGAACAATTATTCACATGCATATGGACTAAAAATTAGTCATAGAATTATCCCAAATACTCAATATAAACCATCAAAAATGAAATCTGAAGCAAATATGTATTTTGTAAATTTATTTTCTTACGCATTTAATATACAAGATATCTTTTGGCTCATGTTTGATTCCTCTCTCTCACAACATTATTCTCTTTGTATGTTCATATTTTATTTATGCTAAATCTTAGCCCATAGTCTCAACATCAACTCTCTTGCATTTTGTGAATGGTCGCTTTGGACAACTAGTCCCACACAAATTGTAATATGTTCCTTGTGCTTCAAATCCTTGAGGATAAATTCCTCTTCTTTAAGGTTGCCAACCCTAATATTTTCCACTTGATGTATGCATCAATATCTTATTTTTTCGATGCCTTATCTCTCTTGAAATTGGAAGAAAACATAATTATTTACCCTTTCATTCCAAAAATATATGTGTTTTTTTCAACTATTAGCATAATTATTTCCACTTTTGGGCCCTGAGAAGGAACTGATTTGATATAGCAAGAGGCCTCTCTAACTTGTTGATGACAAGTGAGAATATGTTATTGTAATGAATTGGATGGAATATATTGATTATTGATATAATAAGATCTCAGGATGCTTTAAAAAGTAAGTGTTTCTTGGCGATTTTGAATAGTAATTCATTTTAGAAGGCCAAAAACTCATTGAAAAAATCCCTTATAAATTTCCTTATTTTAGCCATCAAGTTGGGAATTAAATGGATTAGATTCGGAGTGCTTGGGGTGGGATTATGATTTTATCATGAGAGTTTTGAGGAGCAGGTACAGACAAGTAAATTAGGAAACATGGGAATTATATACATGGAACCAAATTGACTTGCATGTATAAGATGTTTTCAACTAAAACAATAAGGTCATGGGCTTCACGAAGAGTCCTTCCAACTAGGGATTGAGTCATTAGAGAAATATAAGAATCAAATAATTTTAAGTGATATACGAATGCCATACCTAGCATAGATATGAATTATGTATGTATTATTTTCCATGTCCATCTGAATCTTAGATTGAAGTATGATATGGTCTCCATAGATGCTATCTTAATTATTGTGAGACATTCTCTTGAAGATAAAACATTTACATCTTCTTTGAACTAATTGTGTAGTCTGATATGCCCTTAATCCTAGGTCATATATTGGGATATATATGGCCAACTTGTGGCTAGCATAATCCCTTAATATGTCATATCTCATTTATTTATGCTTTCATATGCCTAGTAGGTTATTCTAAGTGGTTTACATAGCATAAGTAGGGTATATAGGAGGCAGTAAATATTATATGATCATCATATTGAGAATTTGTGTCATATTGTAAGGTGTAGAGGTTTCAACCTTGAAGTGTCTAAGTCATTTATACTGGAATATTATAATCTTATCTCTCTATTTTGGTGTTCTTTGGTGTTATATTGATGTTATTATTATGATTTTTCAAATCAATTTCCTTACAAGTGGTATTAGAGTAACCACCCGAAATTGAGTGATGAAGTGAGTGATAAGGAGGTATACCAACCCAAATTCTAGATTCTAGTTCCTAAAGATGCTCCATGAAATTAAGCGGGTGAAAAATATCTCTATCAACCTATATTTCAAGTTGTGAAGCATAGTGGGATGATATGATCTCGGTGTGCGTATTTCACCAATGCCTCAATGTTTTGGTGTAAAATTTGTTACATCAAACTTTGGGTGATGCAATCTTAAGGAGTATAAATATGAGACACACCAAATTTGTATTTACAAAACATATCATTAACTTCATATCAAGCCTTTCATATGTATGAAATGGAGATCAATACTCCTACTTCCACATATGATTAGTGATAGTTGTCTTTGAATATTTAATGTATACTTTAACAATTAAAGAGACAACTATGAGATAATATTGAGATTATAGGAATACTTAAATACCTGTAACCACTCTAGGTTCTTCCAATCCCTAAAATGATTATATAAAGAAAAAGGTAGTTATGCCCAAAAGGGGGGAAAGAAATTCCCCCTTTCCTTTTAATTCCCCACTAAGGGAAAATGGACCAAATTGATTATATTTACTGAATATCAATGAAAGTATGGTTAAATTATTAAAGATCTAGATAATAAAGATGAAATGTGAGCTTAAAAACATTATTACGAATAAAATGAGCTATGAAATATGATATTTATGAAACCATTGATGCCTTATTTGAGGGAATGAGAAAGATATCAAAATAACCGTTTGAACTACCCTAATACCCTGAAAAATACAAAAATAATGCACATCAAATCCAAAAAAATCATTACATGGTCTCTAACCCTTGGATAATAGTAAACATTTCATCATATGGATCTACTATTCCTATGTCCCTCTTATGCCCTAGATATGCCTGTAAAATGTTGTTTTTTAATATATGAAGAAACTAAGGAAACACACGATGTAATATGATTTAAAATTTGCATCCTATTTTGATGTAATAAGATTTATAGTATTAATTGGAGCATCGTGGGCATTCTAAAAGAAACATGTGTGAAAATTCTTATAACATGGTAAGAAGATATCCCAAATACAAAAGTAAATGATTTATAACGTGTTTTGATATCATTCTTTAAGATATTATGAATTTTCTTTTTCTTATTTTATGGCAACACTTTCGATATAAAAACACAATGGCCTAAATCACTTGCAGAAAAAAAACAATGATCAATATTTGTATTCATTTATACATTTGTTACATGTAATTTGCATGTCAAATTCATCGGATTTTATGGTTCTAAATTTGATTCTCCAAAAATTAGTTTGTATGTGACTCACACCATTTAATAAGAACTTTCACAAGAGTGAACTTTCTATTACTTTGATAGTTCATGGTAAAAACTTGGGGAAAATAAATAAAATGGTATGAATCCCATATCCTTAACGTTGACTATGTTAGTTGCATCCTTTTGGATCCAACTCTCCTTCGTCATGACCATATAAGCATATATGTGTCGATGTTGACCTCATGAAACACTTTTTAAAAGACTCATATTCAAGTGGGTCCAAAAAAATATGCAAAAAATGATTTACATTAATATGACAGATGCATGTTTCATTGTCAATCTCTCTACCATAGAACTCATGATTGTACAATTATGTCTCATATAGACCTTTAGTAATCAGTCAAAAAACATGTTAGCTAGATTTTCTGCACAACTAAAAATCTAGGCAGTCATGAGATAAATCTTCCTCATTTACTGGTGAGGCTCCTGTGTAAGATGTTTATCAATTTAGTGGGTATGAATCTTAATAACTATTTGTGGGGTTTTACTTTAATCACAAAGCTCATGAACCATAGCTAAGCAATTCTGCAACAAGTAAGCAACTGTTTATGAAGTATTTTTAGAAGGGGGAAATAATGGAATTTGGGAAAGAAGGAAGGAAGATGTGTGATTCAACCAATAGTTCACAGAGTTGGTCTCATACACATAGATTAAATAAACAAGTAGATCTCACAATATTCGGAAGTAAAGGAAAAGAAAAGCTTCTAATCTAAATCTCAGATAACACAAAGTTTATCTAAAGATCCACACAGAAGTAAGAAGTAAATGCAACATGGACACAAAGTTCTCCGGAAATCCCCCTTTATTCAATTCCTTAGCTTTCACAGAAATGACATCAAGGGCTGCAACACAAAGCCTGGAACTCAAGAATATTGATTAACAAATTCTGATCCTTTAACCCGTAGACTCTTCCTATATTTATAGTGTATAGAGGGCACTTACAAATAGGAAGCTTTTTAAATGAATTTCCACATGTGGAAGCTATGAAAAAGGGAAGCAACTGGCAATATTCCTCCTGGAATTCCTCTTTGCATGACATGAATGATTTATAACTAAAAATAGAACCTTCTATTTTGAATGTCTACCACCGATTTCCAAGTAATCGACTTCTTCCAGGAACTTGAAGTAAGGGATTTTATAGACAATTACCCAAGTTTTACAATTTTAATTGATTTCTCAATTGCTTTGTCGGAGGAAATAAGAGAAAGAGGAGAAGAAATTAGAAGAAAGATGCAACAATCTTAGTCTTGTTCTTCTTCAATACTCTACATGTTGATCCAACCTGTATTGCACTTCTGCTTCATTCACTTTAGCAATGAATGATCTGAATGATATTTCTGCCTTGAATCTGAGATGGATTTTTATCCTATATGTTGTTGAATCATTTCCTTTGATTCTCACCAATCTGCATATGGAAGCAACTAAGTATGATTTGGCTTGTGGGTGTTGCCTCTGACCTGTCTTCTCTCTTATCCTTGAAGATTTTGCAGTTCTTCTCTAGTACGTGCACTAGTAAAATGCTTTCCGTAAAGAACTCAGACAAAACTCATCATATTTTATTTTTAATTGCATATGAGCAATTTTAAATTCTAGAAAGCACTCCGGGTGAAGGAAAATACAAGTAAATTCAATGAAGGCTTCAACTGGAAGATTGGGAGCACATGCACCAACTCCTGAAAGGAACTTTCCATGCAATGACTTCCACATGGGTTGCGTTAGAAATAAGAGAATGAATTTTTCTTGGAGGCCTTCGAAATTATGAGAATTGGATCTATTTCTTCCTCTAATTCTAAAGATATATTCAAAATATCAGACATTGAGGTTCTGCTTTCTTCACCAATATGGGCATAAATGAAGTATTCCTGCAAATAATTTACACAAGTATGCAGTCCTGTTAGCATATGGATTTGCACACATACAAATGACATGCAACAGTGTGGGAACAAAGTCCCTCCTCAATGAAGGTGACGCTGCCTTTATTGAAAACCAAAACTATATTTACATCTATAAATTCAAAATTGTATGTGGGGGTGTTTTGGAACATCAATGGAAAGAAAAGTGAATGAGGGAGATGGAATGGAATGAAGGAAAGGAGTGAAATGGAATGAACTGAAAGAACATGCAAGAGTTACGTAAAAACAAAGCCTAATATTGCATGAAGAAGAAAGATGAATAACCAACACAAATAAAACGGAGTTTAAGTTCGTTTGAGTTAGCCAAACAAGAACGTGTAAAAGGGAACACATATGAGCAAGTAGATAATCAAGCTTGATCACTGTGAACTAGAACAACTGATTAATAATGTTGACAATAAGATCAAAGATAATATTTGCATGCAAGATTCAAACACCTAACATCTAATGAACATAAGAACACAAATGTTATACAAGCGACAATGAATGAGACACAAAGTTCGTATTTCATTAACTCCAAAATGTTTTTCACAAAAGAACACAAAGTTTCTTCCTGAAACAAAGCTTGCACAAAAGTATTTTCTTCTCCTCTCTCAAAGTCACCCTTACAAATGAGCCCCTGACTTCCTTTTATAACCCAAAAGTTGGTTACAAAGTAGTTAGGGTTTTACATGATCATTAAATAGGCACTTAAGTGACTTTGACTTTTTCAACCAACTTTTATTAAAAAGTGACTAAAAATAGAAACCACTTAAGTCATTTAAGGAAAAATCATAAAAGAAATGGGCACATGTGGACCCCACTTAAATGACTTGGACGCACACATAGACATCCTAGTCAGCAATGCGCCACCTAGATCAAGACACCTAGGATTAGTGCCTTATCCATTGGGCCAAGAGTCCGCCCTATCCGATCGTACAGGAATGAACTCATTGACCGTGCTCTGCAATCCTCCAAATGACAAGAGTGTTGAGCTTGAAACTTGAGCAATTCATCCACCCCTCCGCCTGAGCAATATTCTGGTGTGAGAAAATTGTCTTCATTCGCATTCACATTCACATTCACACAATTCTCCACATGCTCCGAATACCTTTCCATGATGAATTATTCATTTGTCGCGAGACTGTAGTCGTTACGCCATTTTTTCAAACACTTGATGTGCTTCCTCATAACTTGTGTGAGTGATTCGATGTTGTTACAAGCCTTCAACAGGGTGCCTACAATATCTCTGGAACTGGTAAATCGCACGTTATTAACATGAATTGCCGGCACTGTTTGGAACATTGGCTCTTTGTGAGTGGCAAAAGAAACTAGTGGCGTAACAATAATACCATGCGTGATTCTAACAAACGATTTGATCATCTTTACAACAGTGATAGTTCTGATGCTCTGGTACAATAATAATTTCTCAACTTTGAATGCATCGGCTACTACCGTACAGAGAATAAAGCAATTTCTGAACCTGTTATATGATGGTTTATTATGAATCCCAAAACAATTGGCTCATTAGTCACATTGATTGATGACTTTAACTTCCAGGAAAATGTACCACAATTTAAAAGCCTTTCACGGATCATCTTCTATTTTGAATATTTCTCAAGAAAACTGCTAAAACCTTTTTCATCTGAAATAGGCATGAACCGTTCCTTAACAAGTCTCAAATGGCAGCGAAAAAAATGAACTAAACCCTAACCTGTGGAGGTCAGGGAACTATACAAAGTAGATCACCACCATGGGCCGAAACACTCATATCAATACTGGAACATCCTCCAAATGCAGGACCAAAAGAAATTGTGATGCATTTTAATGGAATTGAGGTTCGACCAACCGAACTAAGGAGACATTGAGGGTATTGTTCAACCCAAGAGATTCAATAGAGTACACAAGATGCAAATCATTTCAGATTTTGTCAATTTTGGAAGCTTTTACCACTGGATTAGCCTTAGAAATGCTCTTGCGACCAGCAGTCTTGAAGTCGAAAGTACAACTATGCTTCTCGGCTAACGGTGCAAGCCGCAAAAGGTGTTTGAGCAACTTTAGTGTGTTCACGAATGCACGATGTGTGCGAGTTCGAGTTTGTGTTCAAGGATTAGCTCGAGTCGAGCTAATGGAGATGGGAAATAGTGAGGTTTCCACGAACACAATAGAGCTTGGCTCAAGCTTTGGAATGCTCGAATGGGGTTTCCCACGAACAGACAAATATGAACATGAACAACCCAGACTTCAAAAGACTTTAGTTTTGAACTTGACTTCAAATTTGAGCACCATGCAAGAGCCTATGATCAAAATGATCAAGTTGTATGTAAGTCGCCATCCATTTCACACCGCCTGAGCATGAGAAAAAACACTTTCTCCATTATTAACTCGTGGGATTCAAACACGGGTTAGAACAGTTTACGGCCCTTGCAAGAATTGGAGGGAGTTTGTGTTAGTGATTGCGTGCAAATAGTTCATGCTCGGCCAATGCCAAAATTATTAAAAGCCTCATGACTCGTAAACCCAAGGATGCAAGATGCTTTGTCAGTTTGCCACACCTTCTAGAAACCATAGTGCAATTTCCTTTGTTTCAAACTTACTCTCTCTCTCTCCCTAGTGCAATTTCATGACTTGTGACTGGAATCACACTACTAACATTTAGGAGTTGCATATTTCCAGTGTGCTTTCCTCTTAGTCGCTCTTCCTTGTTGCCCTAGATTTTTCTGCTCAACTAAACCCGTTAGGGTTTCGATTAATGCATTGTTATTCATCCTTTTATAGGGCCATCAACACCTTACACTATCACATGGCCTTTGAACTGAAGGATTTGGATTAATGGTACTAATATATCCCATTGGGACTATTGTTGAGGATTCTTTCCATTTAGCATATTGCAGATCCTTTATTGTTATATTCCTTGCATTAATGGGGGATTTGATCATTGATTCTGCCACATCTTAGATCCCACGGAGGGTTTTTAATTATTGCATCCATTTGAATGATCATTTGGGAATCTCAAAATTGCATTCTCTAACCCTATTTGTTTACATTCAAAATGTGAAAAAAGGAAAATATTAGCTAGATTGTTTTAAATTGAGATTTATCGCCATCCTTGGTATTATTGCATGCTTTAATTTTCATTATTACAAGTAGCATTGTTAGTATATATTCACTTCCTTATTTACACTTATGCAAACCCTAGATCTATATCCTAGCATTTCTTTTCTTTTTCACCGTGTGCGTAACAACCTTTATAGTATCCTTTTCTTGCTTTTTGCCCTCATCTTAGCACTACATCATCATTTAGGGATTTTCAATTACAAACCATTACAAATTCTAACAGTGGTTATAGCCATCATACCCACACATGTCATGATTGTACTAATTGAAATAAAACCAAACAACCATGGTTGGAATACTCTGCGAGTACTCGCTGAGTTGGCGAGTACTCACCAAAAATTTGAAACAATGAATATTCGATGATATAACTCGCCGAATAGACTCGACGAATATTCGCTGGTATATAAGGAGAATATTCGCCAATATTCAACGAGTCTGTGTCCTTTCTCCACCTGAAAACGTTTTGTGTCTTCTTTTAAACTATCAACTTTACATATATCTTTGAATACAACTCCAAAATCCCCATAAACTACGTACAGAGACAATACTTGCAGAAACATTTATGCATTAGTGCCATCTGCAAGAGACTTTCATATGTTTTTGTTGTGCGCATAATATCTCAAAGGGAGGTGACAAGCAACCATGCTCGCATACAAATCTATTACATTTGAGCAAGGTCATAGATGCCATTTGTAGTAGATTTGTCGGCTTTTAGAACCTCAAATGCAGAAGACAAACCTACAAATCCCTTTTGGTGTCCCCGAGATTTCACCCTAAAATATGGGGCCACCCCTTTTAAAAAAAAGATCTTTTCAAAAGTAAACTGGAAGTTTCGTTTTGTGTTTTTTTTTTTCCCCCCCTCCTATCCAGGTCCTTTATCCTTTCCCCTATCCCCCCTCTCCCCCTTCCCCCTGCAATTGTCTTCATTGCTCGAAGCTATCCCCAGAAAATCATAAAATGCAAATTCGACAAATACCCACATGCAAAAACTCACTCTATCCCTTCGCCAAGTTTTGTCTAAAAACGTTTTATTTATTTATTTATTAAATAAATAAAGTTCTTTTAAAAATAGATTGAGCTAAAATTGGAGGATTTAGGTTATATAAATCACTTCCACCCCAGTCATTACTTTCATCTCTATATGAAGCATTCACTCGGGGGAAGAATTTTTGCAGACCAGCTAATTGGATAAATTATTTTCGAGCAATTGCCTACGCAACTTCTTTCAGGTTTTTCGATTTTATTTATTTCTTGTGTTTGTCTTTCGATCTGTTCTCCTCAGTCTATCTGCCAATCCCCGTCGGTCCTATTCATTCGTTCCTGCTTAGACCTTTTCCCGGGCCTAGGGATTTTGAAAAGTCTATCTATGTGTTTCAGACAGAAGCTAATTAATCTGTCTAAAGAATACTAGAGCTCAGGATTCCTTCAAAGCAGATTGGAAGCAGGTTGCACTTTGGTCCAAGAAGATGCAATAATAGATTCTCTATGCAAAGTAAGAAATGTAATACTACCACCTAATGTGGGAGAGCTCGATTTAAGCTGCAAGTCGTGCTTTTTGGAGCTGATTGGAAGGTTGGAAATTAACACCCAAAACTGAGCCACGGATTGAAAGTTATGGCACTTGCAAGTTTTTGCCACTACATCTTCTCGGACCCTTTCCAAAAATGGTTTTTTTTTTTTAGGTTGTGTTTTACTTCACCAATGAAATCCGAATCAGTTAAGTGGAAAGTGGGAATGTTGGGGCTGCCTGGAAGGGTGAGTTTTCACACTTCCTTGCCCTCATGACTTTCACACAAAAGTAGATTTTAGTCACCCATGCAAGTCGCACTTTTTGGGGCTATTTGGAAGGTGAGCAATTTCATAATACAAGTCGCATTTAAGTCAAAAGCTACCCTTCTTCTTGAATTTCCATGCAAAACATGAAAGTGCAAATCACTTAAGTGACAAGTGGGAATTTGGGCACTGCCTGGAAGGTGGGAATTTTGGAGGCTTCCTGGAAGGCTGAAAAATTCACACATGACTGGAAGTCACATGTCATTTCACAGTGAAAAGTGGGAATTTTGGAGTCACATAGCAAGGTGGGACATTTGGAGGTTGCCTAAAAGGGTGAATTTTCACACTTCTTTGCCATGATGGAAGTCACAGTCAACTCCTAAGTGAAAAAGTGGGACCCATTTTGGCATAGCTGCCTGCTTTAAGGTGGGATTTATTTGGGGGGAATTTGGCAAACTTGGGCACCCAGATTAAGAGATTTTCAGCACAATGCTTAGTTACAAGAATCACTAAAAATAAGAGAAAAGTGGGAAAATTCGCAAGCAGTTGCCTGTAGAAACAGTGGACGCCATAAGAATTTTTCGCACTTCCTTGCCCTCATGTTTTTTCCATACATTCCTAGCCAAAAAGGATGTTTGACGCCATAGGTCTGGCAGTAGCTAAATGCATTATAAAGTTGGCTTCTTTTAATTGTCGTGAAGCATCTAGTTTTTGCGCCTAGGGTTAGAAAGGCTTCCATTTTATTATTCTGGCTATTTGTATGTTGATGTGAGTGCACGAGTGAATAAAATAATATTTTTTAGCTTGTTTGGCATGCAAACAAAGTCCAAAAATAAAGGGCAGTAGACTTTATAATCAAATCTCGGTGAAGAAACTAGATATTCATGTTATGGACTGCATACTTGTCTGAATTATTTGCAGGAATACTTCATTTATGCCCATATTGGTGAAGAAAGCAGAAGTCAATGCCTGATACATTGAATATATCTTCGAAATACAGAGGAAGAAATAGATGGCAGCCTCTGCATAATTGTAAGGGCTTCTCGAAAAAAAAATCATCCTCTTGTTTCTAAAGCAACCCATGTGGAAGTCATTACATGGCAAAATTCAGATTCAGGAGCTATGTTGCAGGGTGATAATCCCAAGTCAATCCAGTTGAAGCCTTCATTGAATTTACTTGTATTTGCCTTCACCCAAAGTGCTTTCCAAAATTTAAAATTGCTCATATGAAATTAAAAATAAAAGGTGATGAGTTTTGTCTTAATTGTTTGCGACAAACATTGCAGTGGTGTACGTACTAGAGCAAGAACTACAAAAGCTCTCAAGAGGGATATGACAGGTCAGAGGTAGCACCCAAGCAATCAACATCTCCAACTGCAGCCCACTTGCCAGATCCAGTTTGGTCTAGAATCAAAGTGCAAAGATTCAATAACATCCTGGGAGAAAAAACATCTCAGAGATGCAAGGCAGATATATCATTCAGATCATTCATTGCTAAAGATAGATGAATCAAAAGTACAAGACATATTGGATCAACATACATTCGAGTATGAGAGTAATGAGCAGTTATGGAGAGTGGTGCAGCAGGAATAACTTCTTTCTTCTTCTCTTCCTTTTCTCTGACAAAGTAATTGAGCAATCGAATTAAAATTATAAAACTATAGGTAATTGGCTATCAAAGTCGTTACTTCAAGTTACTGGAAGAAGGTCAATCACTTAAGAAATAGGTGACAAACATGCAAAATAGAAGGTTCTGATTTACAGTCTATAAATCATGCATGTCATGCAAAAAGGAGATTCCATAGGAGAAGGATTGTCCAACTATTTCCCTTTTCTATAGCTTCCACATGTGGAAATTCATTAAAAACTCCATATTTGTAATTGCCCTCTATACACTATAAATAGAGGAAGAGCCCATACGGGTTAAAGGATCACAACTGGTTTTATCACAACTTGTTTTAGCAAGAGCTTTTGTAATCAGAGCATTCTTGAGTTCTAAGACTTTGTGCCGCAGCCCTTGATGTGATTGCTACGAAGGCTTGGGATTGAAGAAAAGGCAGATTTCTCAGATAACTTTGTGTCCATCGGTGCATTGTGCTTCTTGACTTCTGTTCAGTGGATCTTTAGATAAACTTTATGTTATCTGAGATTTAGATTAGAAGCTATTTATTTTCCTTTACTGTCTAAATATTGTGAGATCCATTTGTTTATTTAATCTATGTGGATGAGACCAACTCTAAGAACTATTGGTTGAATCGGCACATCTTCCTTTCCTTACTTTCCTAAATTCCATTATTTCCCCCTTCTGGAAATAACTTCATAACAGTATGTTTACTTACTGCAGAATTGCCTAAGTTATGGTTCATGAGCTTGAGGGAATTAAAGTAAAACCCTTTTAAATAGTTATTAGCATTCATACCCATTGCACATTAGATAAACATCTTATGCATGGGAACCTAACTATTAAATGAGGAGAGATTAATCTCATGACTACCTAGGTTTTATAGCTATACAGAAAATATACCCAATAGTTTTTGGTGAATCCATTGGGGGAACAACATAAATTTAGTAGACCAGAGATTTTTCGTGTCAGCTCCCTTTATATTACAATTGTACCCTGGTTGAACGTCCACTCACCCGATCCAGCAAGGCTCAAGGAAGGACTGATCATTTTTATAGATTACAGGAGCAGTTTAATTTCAATCATCCTCCTCAAGTTAGGAGTCATAGATCCAGTCTTTCACCAGGAAGAAGAGTGCAAATTCCTCTGGATCCAAATCATCTGCAACACTAATCCAGCATAGCTGGAATTAGTCACCAGAGTTTATTCTCGAAGAAGACGTGCTCATCTCATAATGCAAAATCAGCCACTTGCCCCTGTAGCACCTATTCCATGGGATGCAACCTTCGGACTTCTGAATCTGACTCCTATGCATGAATTGCCTAAAGGATCAAGAAAGAATTTTCCAAAATTCTTTGGAGATGACAAGCAAAATCCAGATGACCACTTGGCTGCATTTTTCATATCTTGTGGAGTGCTCGTAGTGGAACATGAAGATGTATCTATCAGACTCTTCATAGAGACTTTGCATGATCTGGCTGGAGAATGGTTCTACCGGTTAGCTTTTGGTTCTATAACCAACTAGGCTACTATGCGAGATGCATTCCTAAAAAAATTCAAGTCAGCTGAAGATTCCAGTACATTGATAACTCAACTAACTCGGCTGAAGGAGCCACAAGAGCACATGCGGGATTTTATTGCAAAATTCCAAAGAATATTGTACCAAATTCCGGCTTGTGCTTCTCTAAATGATGAGAATCGAAAGGTATGCTTCATCAATGCTTTACTTCCTGAAGTAAGCTATCAACTATGAAGAGCACGTCATGTTGACTTGTTAGCAGCCCAAAACATGGCGGTTGAAATTGAAGACGACCTGATCATGGCTGGAAAGATTAAAAATCATGCTTATAGAGCCAAAAGTTCATCTTCTACTACTACATCCGATTCATGATTGCAAAATTTGACAAATGAGATGTTGCAGATGAAGAAACAAATGGCTCAAGGCAACAACACTGCCCCTTGTCATAATTTCAACAAAAACCGGAACCGCATTGTTGGTTCCCAAAGATTAGCAATTGAAGTTGCACCCGACTAACATAGAGATGAATGAGACCAGGAAACTGGCACTAATTTTGTAGGTCTTGCTGACGACTCCAACATTGATTACCTAAACTACAAATCTAAACATGACTATGAAGAGCTTCTTGAAGATGATCACGGTCATACATATGTAGTATTTACAAGATCACAAACTCGCCAAGCTGAGGCATTAGCTGATGAACAAAGAATGGGCAGCCCTTTACCTTCTTCCTTAGCTCCCAGATATAAGAATGTGAGTTCTTCGTCTCAACCACAAAAAGCAGCCCAGGTATTGTTGAGCACAAGATAATACTTAGAGGGGGGGAGAATCAGTATTATGATACTATTTCAAACTTCAATACTTAAACTTCGATCTATAATCACGAGCAATGTGAATATATCAAATCAATCAAAGAACACAAAACTTAATGCAAGTAGACACATATATACGTGGAAACCCTTTCGGGAGAAAACCACGGAGAAACTTCTTTCTTTATATATATTTCTCAAAAATTTGTAGGCACCAACCTACTGGAGACACCAATCCCCAAACTACAGTTTTGTAGGTACCAACCTATTAAAGCACCCACCCCTTTTGCTAAGCACCAACTCAACAACAGACACCGATCTCTTCGAATATGAAGGCACCAACCTTCCTTACAAAATTTGCTTTCCACTTTTGAACTTGTTGCTTCCTCAACGAATAATGGAAAATTCTTCTTCTTACTTTTAGATTTGCTATTCTAAAATTCTGCCCTTACGCTTCCTCTTCTTCTTCTTCTTTTTCCGTAAAATATTCAACATGAATCCATGCTTAATAAGTCTCATATGAATCTTCTTATATAGCCTTTCGTACCTTTTCGAAAAGACACATCGTTCCAACCGACACAACCTTTCCATTAACACAACTTAATTAAGTGCATTAGTCGGATAAAACCAAAGAATAATTAATGCAGCCCATAATTATTAAATGCACATTAATCGATACAATTAACCACATGATAGGAGCGCTGCCCCTCCTTAGAAAAATCACCATTATCATTAAATCGCTGCCAGCCATCATTAAATCTTCTTTTTCACCATAAAACATTGCATATGAACACCTTAAAATGCAGATATCTCTCTCTTATGTATAGTTGTGTATATCTCGCTTATACCATGATAATCCTCATGCAAAAATGCTTCTTTTCATGTATTTAAACTTTTGTTTTCTACCATTCTATACTGCTGGTTATTTCCGTTACTTTCTACCATTTCCGTCAATAATTCCATTACTTTCTGACAGATTTCCGTTTACTAGTTCAACACCTCTTTTGACATCAATGACAATATTTCCAACAGGTATCTGAATCTATTCCTTCCTTTGACATTATTGACCATGTCAAGAAAATCAGAATTCAAATGTCAGAAGTTGAATACCTAAGAGCCTTTCCCAAGCAGCTAAATAGGCTAGTTAAGTATGTGCAATCACCAAGACAATCCAATGCATCAAAAGACCTTTTACCTAGGCCCAAGGATACTCCTTCCCAAAACAACGGTGCAGTTGTTAACACCCCAACATCTTTTGAAAGAGTAGAACCGTTCTATGTTTCCCTATTGCTTAATGGTTTCAAGTTAAGCAACTGCATTTTAGATTCAGGTGCTTCTGACAATGTCATGCCAACTAAAGTTGTAGATGCTCTTGGGCTTACCTTGACGAAGACAATAGGAAGGTGCTACTCCATGGAGAGACAAGTCCCTTTAATCGAACAAATCAAAGACACACAAGTTGTTCTGGCAGCTTTTCCTGACAAAAGATTAAAGATGACAATCTTAGTTGCAGATATTCATGTCTCCTATGGGATGTTGTTAAGCAGAAACTTCTGCAAAGAGCTGCGAGGAGAAGTAAAGATAGATTGGTCCTGTGCCCATATTCTTATCAAGGGAATAAGCCAGAAGCTGGAGCCAGAAAAGAAGTCTAAATACACTGTTATAAAATCCGAAGATCTTAGATCTCAAATTCTTTTTCAGGGGTCTGACCACAGTGTATACTTCTTGGAAATGGATAAAGACATTCTAGAGCAAGAACTTCACCCAGAGCCAGAGCCAGCAGAAGAAGGAAAAGTTTGGACTCTAGAGTTTAAAGGCCTCTGTTGTTCTTTTGGATCAAGAGTCAACGTTCTACTAATATCTCCAAATCATGAGATATTCCCATACTCCCACAAGCTGATGTTCGAGAACACCAACAATACGGCGGAGTATGAAGCCTTGTTGCTAGGAATGGAACAAGCTAGAAAGAAAGGAGTAAAACTCCTCAAAGCTCAAGGAGATGTTGAACTTGTAGTAAAGCAAGTTCGAGGGCAAAATCAACTCAAAAAAGATAAGCTAAAGCATTATTGAGATAGAGTATTTTCTGCCACACTCGATTTTGGAGCCTTCTCTATCAACTTCATTCCATCAAATCAGAATTCCAAGGTAGACTCCTTGGCGATCACAGTTGCACTATTGAATCCGGATAGACCACCGTCCATATTCAGACAAGGAAACTATAAAGTGGAGATGGTCTACAGTCCCAAAGTCCCTGATGACGATAAACAAATATTTGCATGTCTGGAACAAGACAACTTTGACAAGTTGTATGTTGTAGGGAGTAAATCACCACCACGACAAACAGTCATGGGCGAAATTGATCCAGATTATGATGACAGTAGTGGAGTAATCCAACCTGAAAAGTAACAAAATCCCCAAGGGTTTAGTTTCCATAGAGGAGACTTTCGATAAGCATGATCAGTACCTGAAGAAGAACAAAGAATATGGTGATAGTTCTTCCTCAGGAATGTAGTCGGTCAATCTGGGTACGGAGGAAATTGATGAAGACTTACCCACCACAGAGAGAAGAAAGAATGAGCCACCACAAGATGAAGTTGATGAGGACTTGCCCAAGGTATTCAACAAGAAGGCCAGAGAAAGGAATTTTGAGATCAGAGACTGGGTACTCTCGTGGGACAAGAGGCACAAACTGAAGGGCATGCACGACAAATCTAATTCACTCTGGAAAGGGCCCTTCGTAATCAAAAGAACTACCGGAATGGATAGCTTCATCATTGCCTACCAGGATGGAATTGAGTTACCACTGCCCTTTAACAGGCAGCATATTAAGCTGTTCAAGAACTGAGATACAGGGTAAAACCAATGTGTACATAAATAAAATTTCCTTTTGTTTTCTTTTCTTTTTGTTTTGTTTTTGTGGCCTAACCCCGAACCCAATGGACAAGATACGAAACCAGAGATGATGGGATCTCATCTTCACTTCTTTCATGCTGGCAGAAGTAAAAAATGTTCATAGACGGAGCCAACTGGTGTCCCTGAGATTTCACCCTGAAATCAGGGGCCACCCCTTTTTTAAAAATTTGTTCTTTTCAAAGTAACGGGTCATTTTGTGTTTTTGTTTCCTGCAGTTGTCTTCATTGCTCTAAGGTATCCCCAAAGAATCATAAAAGCCAAATTCGACAAATACCCGCATGTTAAAACTCACTCTATCCCTTCGTCAAGTTTTGTCTGAAAACGTTTTATTTAATTATTTATTAAATAAATAAAGTTCTTTTGAAATAGTTTGTGCTCAAATTAAACCCCGTCCTGGATTTCCACGCCAATATTACTTTCATCTCTGAATAGAGCATTCGCGCAGGGATGAGTTTTTACACACTAGTTAAATCACAAGTTATTTTCGAGCGATTGTCTGCGACTTCTGGCGTGTTTTTGGTTTTTATTTCTTTCTTGTGTTTGTTTTCGGTTTTTCTCCTCAGCCTATATGGCAAAATTTCCTTTGGTCTTTTCTTTCGTTTCGCTTCACCAGTTCAATTGCTTGGGATTTTTAGAAGTCACCCATGGCCTTAGACAGAAGTAAAATCTATTGTGAAATGTTGGTTTTCAACGAAGCAACTTGGAAGCAAGTCACACTTTCTGGAAGTGGATGATTTCTCTGTGCAAAGTCATGAATGCAATTGCCCCTAATTTGGGAAGTCAATTTAAGATGCAAGTCGCTTTTTTTGGAGCTGCTTGGAAGGTTGGAAATTAACACAAATCACTTAAGTGGAAAGTAGGAATTTTAGGGCTTCCTTAAAGGTGGAACTTTGGAAGCTTCCTGGCAGGTTGTTTTTCCCACAATGAAAGTCGAATCACTTAAGTGGAAAGTGGGAATTTCGGGGCTGCCTAGAAGGGTGAAATTTCACACTTCCTTGCCCTCATGATTTTCACACAAGAGATTTCATTCACCCATGCAAGTCGCACTTTTTGGGGCTGCTTGGAGGGTGAGGAATTCACACAAGTTATTTAAGTGAAAAGTGGGTATTTTGGAGCTGACTGGAAGGTGGAAAATTAACACAAGTCTTTAAGTGGAAAGTGGGAATTTTGGGGCTTCTTGGAAGGCTGAAAATTCACACTTCCTTGCCCTCATGTTTTTCACACAAAAGAAAATCAATTCCAAAGCAAGTTGCACTTTTTGGGGCCGCCTCGAAGGTTAGCAATTAACGCAAACTACTTTAGTCAAAAGTGGGAGATTTTGGGGCTGCCTGGAAGGGTGAATTTTCACACTTCTTTGCCCTCATGTTTTTCACACAATTCCTAGATAAAAAGTGTTACCCACTTTGGCATAGCTGCATGCTTTAAAATCGATTTCTTTTAATTAAATTTGGCAAATTTGGGCGCCCAAAATAAGAGAAAAAGCACAGCTTATTAAAAGAGTTGCTAAAAGTAAGAGGCAATTGGTAAAATTAGCATGCAGTTGCCTATATAAACAGTGGACGCCATAAGGAGAGGACAATTAATTTTTTTTTGTGGAGGATGCTGCCCTGGAGGATTTTTGGCGCCATAGGTTGAAGTTGTGAGCATTATAAAATATTTTTAATTGCCGGGAAGCATCAGTTTTGGCGCCTAAGGTTGGAAGAGCTTTCTTTTTATTATTTTAGCTATTTGCATGTTGATGTGAGTCCACATGTGAATAAAATAATATTTTTAGCCTGTTTGGCATGCAAGCAAAATCTAAAAATATAGGGCAGCAGGCTTTATAATCAGATTTTGGTGAAGAAATTGGACATTCATGCCATGAATTTCATGTCTGTCTGAATTTTTTGCAGGAATAATTCACTGATGCTCATATTTATCTGAATTAAGCTAAGTGTTTATGTCAAATACAAGGGCAATCATGGCAACCTCTACACAAATAAGTCCATCTCTCACAATTGCTAAAGATTCAGGTACCGGTGGAGCAAAGAAGGCAAAAGCAGATTTGAATATGTTGAAGGGTGATGATAAAGTCGATCCAGCAGAGCCATGCATAGCATCCAGGCTTACAGAGATTAGTGATACAGACATGGGCCACAAATCTATCAGTGACTTGATTGACAGATCCAAGGCACCTGGCAAGACACCTCTCATGCGGGCTATGAGAAATAGTTGAATTATCCAAGCAACAACATTTCCAGCTGCAGCCCAGTTGCCGGAATTTGTTCTAGAGTGTGCAAAGTTATACCATCCTTTATCCAGAACAATTAGGGATGCAACAGGGAAGACAGATGGAAAGACAATGAATTATATGCTAAATAAATACATTCGGAATGAGAACAAAGGGCAGTTATGAAGTGTTGCAGCCGGAATTACTTCTTTCTTCTTCTCTTCCTTTTCTTTCTTATTTTCTCGAACAAAATTGTAAAACTAAAGTAATTGGTTGAAAGCCACTACTTTAAGTTATTTGAAAAGGTCCTTTAAGTAAGAATAGGTGATAGACATGCAAAACTTTGATTTAGTCTTCAGATGCATCTCATGTAAAGAGGAATTCCAAGAGAAAGATTGTCAGTTGTTTCCTTTATAGCTTCAACATACAGCAGTTCATTAAGAGTTTCTTATGTGTAATTGCCCTCTATACACTATAAATAGAGGAAGAACCTATGGGTTAATAGATCACAACTGGTTTTATCAAAACTTGTTTTAGCAAGAGCTTTTGTAATTAGAGCATTCTTGAGTTTTCAGACTTTGTGCTAGAACCCTTGATGTGATTGCTACAAAGGCTTGGGATTGAATAAAAGGCAGATTTCTGGAGAACTTTTTGTCTACATTGTTTTGTTGAGTTCTGCTTTTCAGAGGTTTTAGATAAAATTTGTGTTATCTCAGATCTAGGTTAGAAGTTATTTATTTCTCATTCTGTTGAATGTTGTGATTTATCTATTTATTTAATTTGTGTGGATGAGACCAACTCTATTAACTATTGGTTGATTCAGCACATCCTCCTTCTTTCCTTACTTCTGTTTTTCCCCTTCTGCAAATAACCCATCACAGTTGCTTGCTGCAAAATTGTCTAGTTGTGGTTCACGAGTTGAGGGAATCAAAGTAAAACCCCTGAAAATAGATATCAGGTTTCACCCTTGCACAATAGATAAACATCTTACACGGGAGCCTCACCGTTAAATGAGGGAGATTTATCTCATGACTGCCTAGGTTTTATGTCGTGCATAAAATCTAGCCAACACCTTTATTGTTCTTTTGGTTTCCTCCCCAAAATTTGAACTCATAAGAACTCTTTACTGTCAGTTTTATGTTACATGACTGTTAGAATGCTCTTACAATGTTGTTGTACTTTCATATTGAATGAATATGCTCTAACGACACATTCATGATATTGTGTATGTAAATGTGTTATGGGATGGGCAGACTGATTAGGCTTAAAGCTTAATTACAAGGCAATAGCCAAAAAAATTGGAGTATGAGGTGGTAAGGATGAGATGGATGACGTATATGACATGTGTTATGAATAATGATGCGTAATCATATATGCATGCCATGATATTGTTATGTGGCAGGGATGACTGCGTGGCATAAGAGGTTCCCTTGTAGATACATGTTCACATGAGCATCCCTAACTAGCAGCACAACATTCTATAGACTCATTTGATACATTTTGTAGCTATATTTTGCATAAAATTTATGTTTTTTAAAGAAACTTGTCTATTTTTTAAGCTTCCGAATATTCCCGAGTCTTGCCAAGTTTTTGCTGAGTCAAATAATTTTGGGTTTTCTGAATATTTGTCAAATACGAGTATGCGAACTATGCACCAAACCAATATAAGCACAAATAAACTACCCAATGTACACAATGAATGGTAATATAGCAACTCATATCTTTAGTCATTACCCAAATCACCTCCATGAGTCATCATTACCCTAACGACATTTTTTGTTCATGTATTTTTGGTAATAATCACACTCCAAAGGGACCCACTTAGCACACAAGCACCATAAGCATTTGTTGGTAGGCGGAGGAGCAAAGAATGTAATTCACCAATTGGGGCTTCTCACCCTCTAGGCTTTTTCCCCATTGGCAAAGTTTTTGGAGTGTGTAAAGCATTATAATGTAATGTCCCCTTTTCCATGTTAGTCACTATTAATGCCTTGAGGTCATTCCACCTTCCGTGGGCCTCGGGGAAGGAAGCAAGGGAGGTGAACATTGTCATAATTGTAAATTAATTCCCTTATTTATTTAATTACTAATTATGGCTTGGAGTGATTCAATTAGGTGAATGGAAAAACGAAAAATGAACTTCTATCTTCACCTTCATTAAGGTCGGTCTTCTTGAGAGCTACAAGGGAGATAAATAAATATTCAAATATGAGGTCGGTTTCATAAGTGAAGTGAAGATTAAAAAGTACAATTCCCCCTTCATTAAGAGATCAGCCATGGAGATTGGGCTTCTAACTCACCCTTGGCGCCAAGAAAGGATACTTAAGGAGGTTCGAATGGAGGAGGACGTCGTCATCATTGATCTATTTTGACATTTACTTGGAGTAAGAGCTAGTGTAGTTTTTCTTCTTGCCATTGAAGGACGAAAACCCTTCTTTGGTCACCCATTACAAACGAAAAACCTCCTTGAATCCTATTGGGGACAAAAAACCTCGATAGTCACAACACTTGGGAACGAAAACCCTCATTTGTTGCATTGGTGGCTTCATACGGAAGTGACAAGTGGAATTAACTGGCAGATCTTTGAAACAGCAAGGCATTATCCATGCATTGGGCACTTCTACTTTAGCTAGAGCATTTTCTAAGGTGTTGTCACCCTTCCTTCTTTGGAGCTAGCCAACTGGGAGGTTCAGGATCATTTTTGAGAGGGTTTCCATGGTTGGAAAATTGTGATTTCACTTTCATTGGATAACTAGTCTCTTTAAGATCATTTTGAGCATTGGTTTGTATTGAAACTCCAAATATTGATGGATTTGTGAATTTTGGAAGTTTCAGTTGTATTTGCACTTGAAATAAATTTATAAAATACATATTAGCTCCAAATTTCATCTTGCTGGATTTATTGAGTATTTGGGATATTTCTATGTTAATTTCCAATCCAAATTGCATGAAAATAGGTGCCATCAAGTGATGTTACAGTTCGTTGCATTAGGAAGATTTGTTTATTCACTTTCAGTTGTTTTTAATGATGTATGATGCCCTAAAAGTGCAATTTCCAGTTCCCTGCTAGGGTTTCTAATATTGTTGGATCTGTTATAAAAATCAGATTATTTTCAGCCGGGGTTGTGTAAATTCCTTGTTGGTGTGGCTTTTCCCTAAAAATGGGAAAAATGGGACATTACATATAAATCGCCCTTATCTCTCAGTTATTTATCGATGTGGGATTGACCCAATCATGTATTTTACCAAGTTGAGTTGAAGGCCTCCACGAGCAATTTTAACTAGATAATTGATTTTTGGGGGGGATTTTTACTTGTGTATTTTTAGTCATTTACTCAAATGACTTCCATGAGTAGTCGTTACCCTAATGACATTTTTCCTCATGTATTTTTGGTAGTCACTTAGCACACAAGCATCGGACGCATGTGTTAGTAAATTACTCATAATAGTTGTAATTTACAATTATTCATAATGGATGAAAAGACAACGAGAGAGAATACCAAACAGAGTTCCCTCGAAAAGTGTTTGATCGTGAACATATGGTCAACAATAAGAGTAATGTTAGTTGGGAAACCATCTTAACCCACATGTACCAAGCACAAGTATCGACCATGACAAACAATAAAGATTAAGTACTCATACATCACACAACACTAGTTTGGTCAAACACAACATGCCATGAAAAAAAATCATACTTATTTATTCTATTCTAATATAATAACTACAATGATTAGATTTTTTCACTTTCCATCCTATATTCATACTCTTTGCAAAGTCAAATAGGCATAGTGAGACCATATACATTACCACTATAATTTTAAATGACATTCCTATCCATATATTATGTTGCGTTCTCTCAAGAGGTGATGACAAATATATAAGAGTTCTCATAGATAATTTATCTTCTTGACAAACCTAAGTTCCACTGGGTCCACTTTTAGGGGAGATGAGGAGACACAAATAGGGGATGCCTAGAAGTACCCCCAAAATCCTAAGCACGATATTCGAATAGGAAAAATGCATGGAGACAAGGACGAATTACAAGGGGTTAGGAACGGGGGTGACAAGGATATGGATGGGGATGGGGATGAGGGACGGAATGTTGGGCGAGGGAGCCTTTGGAGCATAGTGTAAAAAATGGTGACTATTTTGGTTGCATTATATATTTATGTAATCGTTAGCAATAAGAAGTCGTTGATCCAATAACCTCTTGCTTGCAAGGAAGAATAAACCATTATGTTTGTTGAAACAATAATGAAGGATGATAATCAATCGCTAGATTGGTTTTTCTTATAGATATCAACAATAGGCATTAAGTGAATACCCTGAATCTTTAAACATCCTCTAGCACAAATGAGTTGCACAAGGTGATGCCAAATTCTCTCTCTAGGATTGTCCTATGTGTAGTGATCACCATTTAGATATTCTATTCTTATTAATTTGAGCAATCAGCAATCTAAAAATTCAAATCCCAAACTAAGTGTTAACCATTTCACTCATCTTGATAGTGGGTAGACCTCATCAATAGAAGTTGAGAGAATCTTGTAATGTCCCCTTTTCAGGGCATTGTTTACATCAAAGAATTGAAGACCTTCAACCCAATGGGTTCGAGGATTGGACTCGAAATTTGTCTTTGAAATATCTATTATCTATTTTGTAACCCCTTGGTGGGCCCTTTTAGTTAATTAATGTGCACATAGGCTAGTATCTTTATTATTTAATTAAAAAATAATAAAGTGCACATAGTTCAAACAATATTTAATTAGAGTTTATGTTTTTCCTCCAAAATGGGAAATTCGAATTTTGCACCCCTTTGTCTATAAAAAGAGGTTGTTTGATCATTGCAAGGCATGCTATGGTGATTATCAATTTTGGCTCCATGCTTGGAGAAGGGATGTATGCCCAAATTTGATGCTTTGTTGAAGAATCTATTTACATTGAAGCTGGTTTGAATATCAAAGTGAGGATTTATTGGTGTAATATCAAGTCGATTTATTTGTGGTGAGGTCTCTCAGCCCTAGCGAATTTTACTAAGCTTATCTTCGGGTTATAGCGACTTGTATGAATGCAATATTTTATTAAATAACCCTCTCTAAACCCTAGCGAATGCATGCATTGTTTTGGTGACTGGTTTCGAGGAAAAATTTGTGCGCAAAATAAATATATTGGCAGCGATTTCTCTTAATAAGTATTCATCCCTGTTGGCTGTTTCAATCCATGCTTGGCGACCTAGATTTTGCATGATTTGTTGGTGTTTTTGGAGTTTTTGTGCAGCGTTTGGTATGAGGCAAGTTTGGTAATGCATTTCCATGATTAATGATCTGATTTTTATCAAATAAGTTTGTTGTTCCTTCCTTATTCCAGCGACTTCACTGGGAGACTCATATTTGTGTGAAAATATATATTTTGGGCAGTGATTTCTATTTTTTTGAATATCCTCTTTGTGGCTGATTTATTTCTGAGTATGGCAACTTGATTAGTGAATGATTTAATGGTATTTGGAGTCCCTTTTGGCAGCGATTTCTAGCTCAACTGAATAGCTTCTTGTGGCTGAAATATCCCAGTATTGGTGACTTTATCTGAGACTCATATTGGTGTGAAAATACATATTTTTGGCAGCGATTTCTACTTGTTAAAATACCCTCTTGGTGGCTAATATATTCCATTCTTGGTTTGCATATTATTAAGGTGTTTTGGAGTCTCTTGTTGCAGATGTAAATGTGATACATTTCTGAGGAGTTGGGAAGTGAATCGATTGGGTTTGATATATGATTTGGATGCCCTTTATGGCAGTGATCTGGGCAGGTATTTGGTAAAATAGTAAGTGCCTTTTTAGTTTCCAACCTATGCATTGTTTGATTCGTAGTTAAAGCCCTTGGCAGCGATTTCTATGTGAAGCTTAGTATCTGTTTTGGTTGTCTAAAAGCACGAAGGTAGTGATCTGAATATTGCATTTTAGAGACCCAGCTGTAGTATATTCTGGATCAGCGAATGGTATGTATTGTGCATAGTATATTGGAGTTTGTACCAGCTGGTTAATCATGTGGCCTTCAAGGTAGTTTTGGTGTTGTTTATTGATGGATTAGCTGGACTTGATCATTTTTGAGGTTGATTTCTAATCATTTTTGGTGTTGGATCTACTTCTTGTTTGCCATTTCCCCTTGATCCCATAAGTGGGACATTACAAATCCAATAGTAAATTTGCAAAGAACAACAATCATTAAATAATACCAATAATTGTTGCTCTTTGAGAGAAAAACAAAATGCCAAGAGGTAACACTGGCACTCCAATAATCTCACCTTTCGAACTTATCTTGGAGACTACCTTCTTACAAGGTACTTAAAATTCGTATTGTTAGTCTAAACAAATAATCATATATAAGCAACTGATGCTAAAATATACCAAATCAGGAAATATTATTTGTTGCTCAAAGTTCAAGAAGGAAAGATTCTACTTCGGGATGTATCATCAAATCTGCAGCTAGCAAATAAATATAACTATGGATAAAGCACAAAGCCAATATGAACCTGTCAGAATGATTGTATATTTGCAGTAGTTCCTCCACTGATGATTGGGAACCGCGAACTACATTTATTGCTCCAGATGCCATAGTACCTAAAAATATAGTATTAGATGAAATATTGCTATAAACAATACATCATTTTCTCAAAAAAAACATATCAAGGAAACTCAATGAATATTAGTCTCAGTTCTATTCTGCATGAAATTCATCTAGAATTATCAGCTGCATGGGGTGGCCCTTCTAATGATGGATTGAATCTCACACAAATTTTCTATAGCATCCTCAGATTTAGTTTACAGTAAGTTCTTGATGCAATGATCTCTTTATGTTCTTGCATGTTGTCAATGCGTCCATGTGCATGCTTAATCATTTAAACAAAATATCTATCAATATAAATAACATATAACATGTTCTATGAGCCTGAATTTTGCATCAAAATGTTCATGCATGACTGAGTTCCCATAGACCTCAAAGAGACATGCAAATGAGTAAGCATACAACAAGGTACATAATACACAATGCCTGCTACTACCTCACAGATATGCAATCTATTCAATTTATATGTTGTTCTAACATACAAAACCTAACGAAATGCATACACAAGGAAAATCGTGCAACAAGAGAATTAAGTTCGAAAGTCCTTTGCAGCATTATCAGATTCTAATACAAACTCTGACCACTAACCAGATTCTCATTTGAGCATGTCGTCATAAAACAAGCACAGATTTATGAATCTAAATAGCATTAATATCCTTTACCATGAACCATATAACATTGTTATAGCATGCAATAATGTTTCAGGGGGCATTCCAAATATCACATGCCCAAAATACTGTTGCCCCTCATGAGCATGCCATCAGTCGACGTGGGATAAGTTGGCCCCTACAAAGGACAATAAAAGCATATTTCTTAAATTCTACATCATTATGTCCACTTTGTCGAGCATACTTATTATGATTTTCCTTTTGAAATATACATGAAAAATAAGAAGTCTCAGCAACTATTTATTCTTGGAAAATCACTGCTTCATCATGGAAAATTTGCATGCAGAGAGAAGACGAGAGAACAACCAAGCACAGATCCTCCTTAGATTCAACGACAAACTTCGCCAAGAAGAACAACAAAGGAATGAGGAACTTCGTCAACAGAATGGCCAACAAAAGGAGTAGGACAGTCGATGCCCAAAATTTCAAAAGAAACGTGACAACAAAAGCCTTTGGGGAGCAAAGAGCACTCTAAAGATCTGCATGTCTGCCAGAAAGAAGGAAAAAGGAACACAAGGCTCCTAGAGGCAGCTAGGAGATCACTACCTCAAGAAGTTTCTGCTAAAAGAAAGCCCCTTCTTGTGGTGCATAGTACAGTTCCTGCCAAAACTGATAGGATTGGCTAGGAACTCTCCCCTTCTAGAGGAAGAAAGAGAAAAGTGGACCCCTTTCAGACAAAAAGAGGCCTGCCTATAGGGAGATATACAAGGCATTGAGTCCTTGCATTGGTCACAAAGAATGGTTACACACTAACAAAGAAGAAGATAAAAGGATTTCCATCATCACTTATGTCAAGTGCCCCAAGTGTAGTTGGTTTCTTCTTTCTTAACACCAAGCAAAAAAGGGTGGTGACGAATGGGGAAATCAAGAAGGTGATTGTGGTGAAGGGGAAAAAGGTGCAAACATTGAGGCCCAAGCCGAGACGATTGGGTAGACACTAAGGAATGAAACACATCGAACGGTGTTGATGACAAGAGTCTAGCACAAAAACAAGCATTCCTAGTCCATTTGAGGAGAATCTTGCAATTGGAGTGTGACAGGCGAAGACACGAGGAATCATGTTTAAACAATCACATAATGCAATTTTGTCAGGCTAACAACAAGAGGGTCACTTTACTCATTGATGAGTCGTTGCTTCTTACTAGTTACACGGGGCTAGTTTTGGGGGCTCATTTTCAAAAAGAGGAAAAGTGCAAAAATATGTGAAGAAAAAATCAATACTATTTAATCTTAATAAGCTTTCCTAGAATACTCATGCTAATGAAAGAACTCTTCCCTTCACCCAGATCTTGCATGGTTGGCCAACTTCAGATCTAGGTCTGGAAGAAGCACATAAATCTCTTGTGATTGAGACCTTGTTGTAAATCCTAAAATAAAAACACGACATCTTGCAATCGGTTTGGACCAAGATAGTCTTTGTTATCCATCTCCACCTATCCCCCTTTCCTCTTCATTCATGTTGTGTAATGTCCCTTGCTCGGGATTAATGAAGATAGAAGACCCTTAGCCTATCCAGATTTTTCCTGCAGGCTAAAAGGGTGGAAAAAAAGGGAAATAAGATAATAATATAACTAAGTGGCCAGGGGAATTGGAGCAATGAGAGTCTAAAACAGGATTTCGTCATTGGTTCTTCTTGATTTCATGGTTTTTTAATTTCCCTTTAGTTGCGATTTCTGTTGTTTTTGTCAAGGCAAAGATATTCAATTGACAAAGATATATATATATATATATATTCGTATGTGCTTTGAGAATTCTCAGATAGAGTTTCAGCACTGGTATTTCTTGATTCCTTGGTGTTCAAAGCTCCCTTCGTGACTTTTATCGTATATGTAAGGGTAAAGATTTATAAGTGAAAGGTTGTGTTTTCTTTATCTAAATCTGGTCGCGTTTCTACTTTACAGTTGGTTGCAATTTCGATTGTCCCTTGTTCTTAGTTTTGCTCTCCATCTTTCTGTGAAGGGCGGGGCCTATAACATCCTCTAATGTTTTGTCTATTCTCCACATTTATCCTTTTGGGCGAGTGTGTGGTTCCTTTGTATCCCTCATTTTCCTACGATGGACGGACTTCATGTTGACACTACCAAGGGTAAAGGGGACTCTGCAAAACTGAGTTTAAAGATGCTCTTCATGGGGATTCCAAACCCCAAATGCCAACGAGAAATTATCAAAAGAAACCCCTAAGAATGCCTAAATCTGACCCCCAGAAGAATGAGAATGGATGTATGAAAGTTGCGGATGTACACCAGTGTTGAAACTTCAAAAAGCAGATGTGCAAGGTAGTATCGAGTCATCGACAAACTAGAGAGTCGGGGATTGATAGTTCAGTTTCTGGGATTTCATCCTTTATTGCCTGCCTTTAAAGATTGGGCTAAAAAATTCTGGCATACTAAAGGCGAGAATACGATCTCAGTTTACCCTAACGGATATTTTTTTATCTTTTTTGCCTCTTTTGTTGATAGAGAATTTATATTTCAAGGAGTGACATGGCTTTTTGGGTGATCGGACTTTAAATGAAACCTTGGCATCCGATGTTCAAACCGGATGAAGAACTTCCTACTGTTGCTCTTGTGTGGGTGAGGTTGTTTGGGCTTCCTGCTGAATATTGGAATAACAATGTCTTCATGGCGATTGATAATAATCTTGGGACATATATGGTGACAGTTGATGCTTCAATACAGCTGGAACAAATGATCTAGGCTCGAATATGTGTTTTGATGGACCTTAGCGAACCCCTGCCAACTAAGATTTCTCTGGTAGTGGAGGAGGATCGATGGGATTAGGTTCTGGATTATGAAAATATTCCTTTCCGATGTCGTGCTTGTCATGAGTATGGCCATTTGTTGAGAGATTTTCCCCTTAAAGTCTCAGAACATTATGCGGAAGAAAAGACTCAGGAGGATTTTATCGTCCCTAATAAAAATAAAACAGCGAGGAAAAGTGTAAACGAGAACCCGGAAGGGAGTAACAACAATAGATTTTCTAGTCTACAACAAGATGATGAAGATGAAGAAACTGAGGATATTATGGAGTCCCAGTTCCTAGAGACACGGATGAATAAAAATGAAGCAGAAGCAACGCAGTTGGTGGTGGAAGGACAAAATCAGCATGTGGTTTTTCAGGTTCAGCCTACGTTGGATGCAACCCGTTCCGCAATGAAGAACTATCAACATAAAACTAAGCATCAAGAGAAATTTGATAGACAAATTCAGCAAACAGGTCGCTCTGAGAGGAAGGATAAATCTCTGGTATTGTTTGGAAATCCATTAGAGCAACAACAATCAGATTTACAATTAGGAATAGCTCAGGAGAAAAGAAAGAAACTAAGGATGGACTCTAATATTAAGGTTGGACACAAATCTAATCAAAACAACCTCCAGGTAGAAGGCCAATAATCAACTAATACAAGAACAATTAGGGATTTATCCCAAATCTTCCAACAATCCTCTCAATGAAGATTATCACTTGGAATAAATGGGGGTTGAAAGGAAGCCCTTCTAAGCTAATGGAAATTAATAGAATGATTCAAACTCATCATTCTCTGATGGTATTTATTCAAGAAACCAAAGCCTCGGTTGAACTGATATTTATTTTAGCAGAAAGAATATGGTCCAAAGCCCAGCATATATCTCTTAGTTCGCAAGGAGCTTCGGGAGGAATTATATCACTTTGGAATCCGAAAGTGATCACAGTGTTAAGTTCTTGTGGTATTAGAGGTGTTTTGCTTATGCATGCTTACTCTAAGGTAGATGCCCAGCAATTTTTGTTCATAAACACTTATGCCCATACTTCTATTGAGGATAAGTTGCAGGAATGGCAACAAATAGATTCCATGATTAGATCTTATCCCGATATACCAGTTATCCTTGGAGGGGATTTCAATACTATCCTTACTCTACAGGAAAAATAGGGTGGGACTTCTCAATTGGACTCTAGCTCATCCACTATGACTAAATTCATACAATCTCTTCACTTGGTAGGTGTTCCTACTGGTAAGGGTGATGACCTGGTCCAATAAGAGACAAGGTTCACATTGTATTTTGGAGATGTTGGACTGGTTTTTGGTGTTTGAAGAATGGTGGTTGAAGGATTTTATCCCCAAGGCTTAGATTCTAAATAATATTGGCTCAGATCATTGCCCAGTATGTCTGGAGCTAGGCAAATCGGTTCCTTCCTGTGCTCCCTTCAGGTTCCAGCTCATGTAGCTCTGACACGAAGACATAGGAAAGCTCATTCAACAATGGTGGCTAGAAGGAAAACCTAGGTATGGGATGCATATGTTTATCTTCGCCAAGCATCTGGCTTATATGAAGATCAAGCTAAAAAATTGGAATTGGACTGAGTTCAGTGACATCAAACAGAAAAAACTTTGGATTCTAGAACTAGAAGAGTTGAATGGCCATTTACGGATTTCCGAAATCAATGTTGATCTTCTAAAGGAAGAGCTCATTTTGAAAGTTGATCTTCACGAAAGGGAAACTAGTTGATCTCCTCCTCAGCCTTCCCCTCTGTCTTGGCCTTCAAGTCATCCTCCTCGCCCTTGTCTAGTCCTCCCCATGGCGGTGCCTCTGCCATGGGTGCATCTCCTCCTCTAGCCATGATCTATTATTGTGGCTAAAGGTGGGTTGCATCTTTACTCATTGTTGGGCAGCCTTCTGTCCTCTCTACTCTAAGGGTCACAAATGGGTCTAAACATGTCTCGAAAAAATCTCCTCCACTCAACCACTTATCACATCGTGACACAAGCACACACATAATTTGGTTAGTTTCACATTAAAAAGAATCCTACGTTAAGTAAGCTTGAAAAAAGGAGAATTTGTTGAAAACAAACTAGGATCACCGTCCTATTAGTCAGATTCAATCTCCTCCTTGGCCTTCTCTTCTATCTTGGCCTCTAAATCACCCTCCTCATCTGTCTTTCCATCCCTCTAGCAATGCCTTTCCATGGGTGCATCTCCTCTTCTAGACATGATCTATTAGTGTGGTTGGGGATGGGATGCATTCTCTCTCACAACTAGGGCAAGCTCTTATCCTCTTGCCTGCTCCTCTCCATGCATTGCGGACTGCCCTCCTGCCTGATCTACAACTTGTCCTCCTGCCTGCCCTGCCTACGGTGGATAGATGGGTATTGCTGGTACCACCAACCATCATTTGAGGCAACCCATTGTTGCATCTTTGCTCTCACTCTCTCCTCTATAGAATAGGCCCACAAGGGGAAAGTATGCTTTGTATGGTTCCCGAAACACCTAGGAACTTTATCTAACGTTCCCTCTCTTGTCTCAACTTTGTTGCGCCTCAACATGTGACCAAGGCAAGTTTGTCGTCCTCCCATAACCCCACCATCATTATGTAGGGCTCTATGATCATCTTTATTGTAGGCAGGGTGGTCATTGCCTATGGTGCATCCCTAATCCTGCCCATATATGTCCATCTAGTTGCTCGGATGGCCCTATATCCACTATCCTACTCCCCCTCTGATAGGAGAGAATCCACTCATAGACCCAAGTCATGACCAAGCTAGAATGGTTGTGTTAGCGACCCTAGCTTGACAACCCTATATAGATCATAATATGTCTTGGGTAGTACATCCTAACTCCAACAATGGCACCTCCCATGCTCTTCAATCTCCCTAGCCATGAGAGCCCAACAGTGTATAAGTTTTCTTGTCCCTGACCAATTACGAGGACAACACTCTAATGATGAGCTTGCAAATGGTGGGGATAAGGGATGTCTCTTTTCCTGTGATTCAGACGCCCTGCTTGGCGCCTGCGTCTGTTGTTGCCTCATCCCCAAATAAATTTTCCCACTCCTTTGTTGTATTTGTAGCCTCTGCAATGGTCAATCTCCATCATGTGACAGGGACCTCTATGATCCTATAAACATCATGTAGAGTTATCATCCACTTTCCCTATACCTATAGGAACCGAAAGATGTTTCGGTTTGCATCCCAATAGCTAAAAATGTCACACAGGAAGCAATTGGCAGGTGCAACAAAGTGCACTTGTGCCAATCTCTATATCCTGACTCTCTCGAGCCGTTGCTTCTACTGGAGTTAGTAATGCCATAACTTAAGGTAGTCAATCCTACCCTCCATCCAAGCTCCCTCTAATCTAGTCTCCCTACATCTAAGAAAGAGCACTTGCCATTTTTTAGGCCTTTCTCCTTACTCTTTCACCTCATGTAAGGAAAATGTCACATTTTTGTAAGAGGTAGTTGTGTATACACCGATCTATGCAAAACGATGGCTGTTTGACCGCCATGGAATTTTTGTAACCACCAATATGTGCAAACCAACAATTACGCAACCATCTCATAGGTTTTATCAGTTGTAGCACAAAAACCCTGAAAATCACATAAAGCATAATAGAATTAAAATTAAACTTAATTTTATAATTCATCTTCTTGTTTCAATCCTTTTCCTTATCTTTCCCCTCATTTCACTAACCTTAGGGTGTTTCTGAGAAAATATAACCTAGGGTTTTGAGAGGAAAACAGTCGAATCTTGTCTATGAGCCCCGCTTGCTATTGCCATCCCCTCATCACTTACTCTCCATCACTTGTCTTCACTCAAGAATGGGTCACTTGTGGCCCAGAGCTTGAATTTCTCTATGAAAGAAGGTTAAAATGAATTCTATTCTAGACAAAAAAGTGATTTTGTAACTCACCTTACTAGTCCTACTTTTTCCTTCCCATTTTAGCACTAACAAGATTAATTAAGCTTGTTACATATTGTTTCTAACATATGTGTTCTTTTGCAGGTTAGTAGTGGCACATGGTAGCTCAAGTTGTATCCTCCCCCCACATTGACAGTAAGTCCTCTTATCTTTGTGTTTTGGAAAAATTGCCATAAATTGCTATACTCTTGCATTTGAATCCAATTTCTATTTTGCATGTTGGCAAGCGATTCAAGAAGCAATGCTCCCCTCTGGATTCAATCAACACTACGTTGACTTCCCTCTTATATTATCCAACCCCTGATGGGTCAGACCAAGTAGTATTTCTCTTCCCCACACAGATGGTAAGTACTCTTGTCATTCATTTTTGCAAAATGTGTTGCCTTAATCACCATATATGTTGCATTTGATTCATGTTGTTTGTTACAGGTAGAGGGATGCATGGGTTGGCTTTACATCAGTCGCCCCACACGTAAACTAACGTATGTTCTCTAACACTCACCTTCAAAGGGGCCACACCTGTTTCGGGAAAAGTCACCTTGTCAACCAATGACGAGGCACCTTCCTCGAGGGGTCAATATATAAGGACCCCATTTTACAAGGTGCAACATCTCAATCCAGTGATGAGAGCAAAACCATCATTTTATTGAAAGATTCTCAATCTCATTACTTAGCCATCCTTCTATGGCTTTGTGTTTCTCTCTCTTGACCAAGTGACAAGAACAAAAAGTGTCTCTTCTCTAGTGCCTTCTCTTTTTGCTTGTTGCAGTTGCAAAACAGTTGTGGCAATTGCAAAATCATTAGGGCAGTTATGTGACCGCAATGGCAGTTCTGCATACACTAGTAATTTCACACCATTGTCTATACAGGAAATGTAAAGTTCGAGAAGCAATAAAGAAGCATTACTTTTGCTTTCGCCACTTCGCTTGCCAATACAAAAAAAAAAACAAATGCATTCAGCAACCTTCTTTGCTCCATTTACCTATAAATGCATTCTCGTTTTCTACCTATCCAATCAAAAAGGTCATCTATTGCAATTGTTCCATGCCTTACATGATCATCAACTGCAGCCAATTGTCTTTCACCCATTGACCATTTTCAATCCATCTTGTTGATACTCACCCTCCTTTGCAAGGTCTGTGATATACTTGAGTACAAGCATTCCCTCGAAGGTTGCAGCTTGAGAACACGCATTAAATCTCTCTTTTCTTTTGGTTTGTCATACAACAGTTGACAGGTCATAGGTTTCAATTTTATTGTTTCGCTTGTAGATTAGATTTAGTAGTTTGTAACTATTGTTAGTGTTTGTTTTTTTTCGCATAGATGATTCAAATATTTACAACAAATGGTTGCACAAAGAATGAGTTGTACAAAGGTATGTACAGTTAAAATCACAACTTGGTCCTTAAAGCAACAAGGACAGCAATAAAAGCAGAATAATCTCTAGGATCAAATTGTTTAGCTTCCTTGATCAAGAGATATCCTTTAGCAAGTAATTGCATTCTAACTTCACTTCTCCAAGTGTGACAGAAATCAGCCAAATTATGTACCTCGTTCTTGAATACATGATTGCATATAAGTTTCCAGGTAATAAATAAAGCAGAAATGCATACACAATTACAAATACTCCTGAAAGGAACATGTATAAGAGTATTGGAGTCACCCAACAAAGCTTCCCGCCAATGAAGAGCTCCTTGAAAAATAGCTGATAGACTGAACTGCACAAACTTCCAACAAGATCTAGCAAAAAGACAGTCACACAAAAGGTGTTTGACTGTTTCCAATTTAGAGCAATGAAGACAAAGACCATCAATAAGACCACTCTTGGACAAACAAGCCTTTGTAGGAAGCCCATGATACATCACAAGTCAAGTAAAGACTCAAAGTTTATAGGAGACCCTAACTTTCCACACACTATAGAGTCGACAAACTGTAATGTCCCCTTTTCCAAGCTAGTTGGTTTTGGAGACCTTGAGCCCATTCCACTTCCCAGTGGCAAGAAGGAAATGAGAAAGGGAAATAATTGTCATGTTTTTAAGTTATTTTCGTGAGCATTTGCATTCTTCCTTAATACTTTTCTACATAAGCCAGGCAGCTGGGCTAAGAAGGTGAAAAGCCAAAGAAAAAATAAAAGAAAGTATCCTTATGAGGTCGGTCCTAGTTTGTAGGCATTCTAATTTGTTTTGGCACCACAACAAGGTATAAAGAGGGTTCGCTTGGCTCATTTGGGCATCATCTCTTGTCTAAAAATATAACTTGCATGGTTTTTCGACTAAATGCTCAATTACTTCCACTTAAGGGCAAAAATCGTTTTATGTGGCTAACAAGGATGGCGAAACCCTTCCTTGATTGAAGAACAAAAACTCTTCAATTTATAGAGGATTCTCCATCCCGGGGTTTCCAAAGGGCTTCAAGAAGATAGAAGTTGCAGATTTCCAACTAGGGTTTGATTGAAGAAGGGCTGCTAGGGTTTGATCACCATTTTTAGGCCCTCTTTTAGGGTGGCGACTTGCTTGGAGGTGGATTTGGGTGCCATCTAGAGCACATTTCTTCATTTGGAGTTGATATTCATAGTCCTCATAATTTTAGAGCCTGATTGCAAACTTTCATGGGATTTTTGGGACTTGGAATCTCCATTTCCAACCATTGTTGTGAGATGTAATTTTGCTGCCATGAATTTAATTACACTTGTATAGAATTTCCAAATTTGCATATACTTTGGAGTGTTTTTGTTTGGGTGTTTGTTTCACTTGTTGAGTACAATATGTAATGTCCCCTTTTTGAACAAATGGGAATTTTAACAAACTTCCACACCAATCAAATCAAGAAGGATTAGATCCTTTTGATTCAACCTCAAATAATCCAATGTCGGCTCATTACAACCTGAAATGGGGTTGGAAGTAGCCAAGGTGATGGGTGAGATGGGAGAATCAATTGGAATTCACACATTTTCCAGATCTGATTTTTATAGGAGCACTATTAATTTAAAATAGCTTGCAGAAAGTTGAAAACTTCTAAAATTCATAACTCTCTTGATACGCAATCTTTTTGCATGAAACAAAGTGCACAATAAACTTGGGATTTCTCCGTTTCCAATGAACTAGAGATCAGATTTTTCTAATCACTAAAACCCCTTCAAAGTAGCACTTAAAATTCCAGATCTAGGCACTAGGGTTAGAAGAAATTAATAAAATATTTCCAGCACTTTTCCCAGCCTCCAAACATACCACAAAGTACCTCCCTTGCTCAGAAATAAAAGATAAACAAATCAGATTTGCAGACCTTGTTTTATGATCACCAAAAACATGTCAAATAATTCTGGAAATTATTGTAAAAAAAACCCTGTCTGCAACATAACTTCAAAAATTCATATCTTTTGCTAGAAAAGTCCAAATGAGCTGAAACTTTGGATCTTAGGCCACAAAAATATGAAGAATAATATTCCAAAATTAGTTTTCGCACAGCAAACACAAAACCCTAATTTTTCCCTAAAAAGTAGGTCGCCCAGCATTTTTAGGGCATCAAATTTTTCCCTAAAAAGTAGGTCGCCCAGCTTATGAAATTAATTGCAAAACAAAGCAGATCTGAAAACAAACAAATATGCTCCCAAATCATGCAACAATAACCAGATTTGCACCATAAATAAATGCGCTAGGGCAAAGAAACTCTCCTAGTGCAATTTGCCACCCACGACAAATGCAATACACACACTAATGGATCCTTATCAAGATCAAATTTACTTCACTACAAATCAAATGAGAGAGAGCACAATGAAGAGCTAGGGCATACATCCCATTTCTCCAAGCATGGAGAGATATAAATGATCAAATCCAACATCCGCAAAAGATGGCCATACAACCTCCTCTTATAAGATATGGGGTGCAACATTCAAATGGCCGACCTTTTCCCTTTTGGAGGGAAAACTAATAAAATTTAATTAAAATATTAAAAGACTAACTTTATGTGCACATTATTATTTTCTAATTAAATAATAGAAAGTAACTAACCTATGTGCACATTTTAAACTAACTAGAGACTCCCACTTGTAGCACTAGGCATGCCAAGGGGTTACAATGCAAATAAAAGAGATGAATAGATATATTAGTAATGTCTCGGAAAAGGGGACATTACATAATATTTTGGAGGATTTATACATCAATTTTCAGCTTGTTTAGATGGTGTTTGATGCCCTAAAGAGCAAATACAGTTCATTGTTAGGGTTTTGTAATATTTTCAATTGGTTGTTATAAAACTTAGATCATTATCAATTGGGGTTTGTGTTATTTCTTTTGTTTTTCAATTTCAGCCCAGAAAGGGACATTACAATGGTATTACAGCATCAATCTTCCCAGCGTGAGGGTATTCATGCAAGAGGGTAACAAAGAGTACATTTCTATCAAAGAAAGGGAAAGAAGAATTCAGAGCAACCACTTGAAGAGGATAACATGGGCCACACAGATTCTGAGGTGACCAAGTTGAATAGAATCATAGAAGGGGAAGAGAGGTTAGAAAATACTATGGATTTCATAGCCCTAACTTTGCAAAATCTGCATGGGTCACAACACCACAATGGAGAAGGAAATCCTTCGGGGATTCATAGTATGAGGCAGCCCTTAGGGTCAAGTTTTGGAGCTGCTGCTAGGCATTTACAGCCTACCTTCCTCCTTAGGGAAGCCATTTCCGAGGTTGAGACACGGCATTCAATGGGCCACAACATTGTTGCCATCTATGAGGAGTACAGGGCTCTTCCAGATGAGATTCGTGATGCCATATCACTCGCTAAGTCCGTAGGATTGAAGAAAGGTCAAGTTGGAATTGGAACAAGGTCTAAACCATGAGCTACACAAGGAGACTTCCAGCTTGCCTTAGGAAAGGAAGGGGAAAAGAATTCTTCCTTTGTGATAAAGAAAGAAGAAATCATGGAGTATGAGCTAAACAAAGAAGGAAAGTCAGATTTACAAGATTGTGGAGAGAATTTTGTGGTTAAAGCCCAATTGCCGGATGGTAATGTTGATGTTCAGCTTGCTAGAATTTTCAGAACAGCAACCTATAAGAAGCAAGTTAATGGTGCTCATGAATCTAGCAAGAGCTATGAAGGTGCTCCATACATGTGTCCACAAAGTATGGATGAAGTCAAAGTGGAAAGGGCTTCAGTTGTTGAAGATGAAGAGCCTAAGAAGAAGGAGAATGTTAATCCCAACTGAGTAATTCTGAGTCACAAGGATGGAGGTGTGGAAGATATTTCAATCGTTCTTCATCCGGAAAAGAAACGTGAACATTTTGAGGACAACCTCAGATATGATAGTAATGATCACATTTCAGATTTGTTGATTCCTCCTCTGGCGCTACAATATATTTTTTATCTTGAGCAGCGCGTTGAAATTGATGGGAAGATGAAGGGTAAGCATTTTGACTATATTTGTGATTATAATTCAAAGCATGGAAGTATTGGTTCTAACAGAGGCTTGATATCCTTATAAAATCCTTGTTGCCATGGAAAGCATGCTAAGAAGGGTGATAGGGTCAAGGATACAACTTGCAACATTGGGCATGTAGATCCTTTGAGTCAAGCTGAAATTTGTTTTTGCATATGGGATCCAGGTGATCTTTTGTGGGTCAAAGTGTTTAGAGGCATTAATGTCACTATTGAGTTCTCTTTCTCAGGCACTTCGATTGAAAGGAAATTTACGAGGAATCATGTGGAGATTGTTGTGCATTTGAACCTCCTTGGGAAGGATGAGATGCTACAAAATGGGTTCAACATCCCTTGCACTAAGAGGTTTGAACAATTCACACTAGCTTTGGGAATGCACATGGTAAGCTCGACATTTTCATTTTTTGTACACTAGTCATTTCATAAGAATTTTCAGCTCCTCATCAATGCACATGCCCTTAGAAGAAGTCTTCCGATAAAAGTAGATGTTGAGTTCATGAATTTTGTGTTTGGAAGTGAACAAGATGAATGTTATCTTGTTGTCCCAAGCATTATAACTCAGCCGAGAATTGGAGGAATGATTGGAATGATTGGAAGTAATAAGAGTCTTGATTGGTGGGTTTTAAAACATGCTGCCATAAATGTTTATACTGTTGTTATAGACATGCCCAGCTTGTCCAACATTTTATTTGGTGCCACACAAACGAGAGCAGTCATGATAAGGGATATTTCCAATCTTTTGGAGCATTTTCAGTCAATAATGACTTGTTCCCAACCCCCACTACATTGTTTTTTAGGAGATTCATGAAGAGTTTTTAGTATGACAGTTGTTGTACCTTCCTTTCACTTGATGTCCACCACATTTCCAACCCCCTTTCCATTTTGTTGTCAACTGCAGAAGAATTTCCAGCCACTTGGTTGACAGGGACTAACAAAAGCATCATGTTTACAGCTGTCATAAGAGAAATTCCATCCACCATTTTAATTTTGAATGAAATACGTGGTTACAGTTGTAATTTGGACAACATGATTGTATTATTGGACAGCCATCGCTTGTGCGTAGATTATGAGTTGTTTGCAAGCAAGGACAAAGAGTTGGTCATCGTGTCTATAAAGCATGAACTGGTGAAGATGGGAACCATTATTTCCTTTAATAAGTTTGTCCCGTGTGTAGGTACATGTACGAAGAAGCAAGAGTAACTGATTTTGTCTCTTCACACGAAGTGAATGATAGGCTTGCATTTGAAGATGAAGATGGCATTGTAAAGAATGATGAGTTGGTGTTCACATGTGATCTCACCATGCAAGAAAATAGTGATTTTTCAATGCTTTGAGCTGGAAGATGAAGCGGGGAAGGTTGAAGACATGGGTGAAGCTAAGGACAACAACAAGTATGCAACCCGAGGACACTTTCTAGGACAGCCTCAAACAGTGATTTTTAGACATCTAATAAGTTTTTTACAACAAGGTTACTTTCCTGAGTGGTCTACTTTGGGACAACCTTGTATAATGTTTCCTAGTTTGTCTATTGAGAGTGGAATACCATTGGAGATTGGTGAATGAATGTGAAATATGAAGGAACCAAAGATGAGCCTCATGGGGCAACTCACTTGAAAATCAAAGCAGCATGGCAAAAATGCATGGTAAGTTAGCACCTAATTTTGTAATTCATGTCAAAAATCTCCAACAATTCATGAAAGGGGAAGTTGAAGGATGTGTTATTACCCCCAAAGGTTAGAGAAAGTATTTTTTTGTGGCATTCATGAGTCCACTTGCCACCAATAAGGTTTTTTGTCCTCAATTCTTGACAACCATCTCATTATTTCAATTGTGCTCGTGATGGTGGTTAGAAGATGTTCTTCCATCATAGTTGACAAGGTTGGGATGAAAGGAGGAGAGGACACATTGAGGATTGTTTTAGTCTTGTCAAGTTGTTAATTGTTCCTTTATTTTTTGCTCCATGATTGAGATTGCAGTAGGATGGAAGGTTTTTTGTACATGGCTGAGTATGCAAAGGAAGAAGTTGTTACTGTTGTTTGGGAAGTTGGGGTTGAAGAGGACCAAAATTGAGGCAATAGTTGATCTCTTCTTCAAGAAAAACTTTAAAACCTCACAGGCTACCAAAGTCACATCATTAATGAGAGGGACAGCATGTGTATGAGATTTTTTTTTACAAGAGCTCTTTCATTTGACTAGCACATGATCTAGGATTTTTTAGCACTACATCATACTTCATCTATTGGGCATGGTACTTGAGCATGCGAGCTTGCATTTGCTTAAGGGCAAGCAAATTTGGGAGGGGAGGACTGTAAAGTCCCCTTTTCCAAGCTAGTTCGTTTTGGAGACTTTGAGCCCATTCCACTTCCCTGGGGCAAGAAGGAAATGAGCAAGGGAAGTAATTGTCACGTTTTTCAATTATTTTCATGAGCATTTGCATTCTTCTTTAATAGTTTTTGTAATGTCCCTTTTTCCCACTTAAGGACTTGAATTTGGACTTCTTTCCATCCTTTTTTCCATCGCAACGACATAGGAGAGTTCAGAGAAAGAATTGAGCTTCTTTTGCATTTGTTTTTCTAATTTTTAATGTTTCTTTTTAGCATGTGTTTGTCTTTAGCAAGTCAGTTGCGTTTTAAGGCATTTAAGGGAGCATAATAAAAGAATATAATGACTTATAGGGGTCGGCCTTGCTCTTCCAAGCTTTGGCGCCAAGAGGAGGTTATAAAAGGAGACTTAGGAGCTCATTTGCACTCATACATCTTTGGCACATTTACTCTACTTGAACCTTTGGTGTTGGTGGCTCATTGTTCTTCCACTCTTGGACGAAAACCCAAGTGTGTGGTATCTTCCTAGAAGGATGAAAACCCTTCTAGTAGTTATAGGGGGACGGAAACCCTCCTACCTTGTGAGAGCTTGAAAGATTGATGCAAATTTGGGGAAAAGAAGCATATTCATATTTCTATTTGCATTGAGTGGCCTCTCCAAAGTGGGGCGACCTACCTCGGAGTGAAGTTTGGTGCCCTAGAAGGCATAAACTTGATATTTCACTTCATTTTCAAATTTTCCTATATTTATAAAGTCAGAATCTCCATTTTGATGATTTTTGGAGAAGTTTATTTATTTTTCCTAGCCCTCAAATTTGGCTAGTTTGCTGCTGATTTAACTAATTAATTCTAGTTGTGTAATCTAATATTTTGTCCATCTTTTGATGTATTTGTGATTTATAAACATTGTCGTCAATAGAATAATTGTTGTGGCATTAGTCATTGATTTGCATAGTGAATTGTGGACTTGAATTCTATAAACAATTGGATGCCCTTGTAGATTGTTGATTTCAGATTAATTTCAGTTTTCTGATTTATAAACCAAACTTGCTTGTATTGAGGATTTGAGCTAATTTCCTTAATTTTCAGTTTTTTTTTCCAAAAGGAATATTACAATGGTATTAGAGCTCGGATCTTCAAAGGCCTAGGGTTTCAGTCGCAGAAGGCAACAAGGGTTTGATACTATCAAAGGAGGACAATATGGATCCTCAAGGAGCTAAAATTGATAAGTTTATTGCAGGTCAAGAGAGGTTAGCGAACACCATGGACTTCTTTGCCCTATCTCTTCAAAAGATGAATGAACCTAGGATTCATAATAGAGGTGTTAGCTCATCCAAAGCTATGTAATATCCCTTTTCAAGGGATGAAACCACAACCAAGGAATTAGCTCAAACACCAAATAACCAAATCTGATTTTTATAACCAGCAAACTGTAATTAAAACCAGCAAACTGATTTCTCCAAACAGCGGTATAAAAATGTATGCAAAACACTGAAAACACTCCAAATATCCTTGCCACAATTTAGTTATGTATCTTAGGCATCCAATAAATCAATAATCAATGAAAATTCTGAGTCAGCACATAGCTGGAAATTAATTAAAAACCAGCGAAGAGCAACCACAATAAAATTATGAAATATGGGTCTGGAAACCCTCAAAATTCATAAAAATGAAGATTCCGGCTTTATAAAATATGGTAAATCAGATTATGAAATAAAATATCATCGTTATCCCCTCTAAACCATCAAACCCTACACCAAGATAGGTCGCTCCTCCGTTAAAAAACAAATAAAAATTTGAAAGTGAATGATTCTCCTCAAATTTGCAATTTACTTCAAGCTCAATCAATATTGAAGGGTTTTCGTCCTCCAACAAAACCACTAGAAGGTTTTTTGTCCTTCTAGGAAGCCACACAAGAGGGTTTTCTTCCTCAAGTGGAAGAACATGGAGCAACAAGCTCTCAATGCCCAATACTAGAAAATGTGCCAATCTAGACGCTTGCAAAATGAGGTCTTCACTTCCCTTTATATCCCTCCTTTGGCGCCAAGGCTAAAAACAACATGGCCAACCCATAGGAGATGTTTTATTTTTTCATTAAGCTTATTTGTTTTCTTTTAACCCATCCGACCTGCTTCAAGAGGGAAAACACTAAAAAGAAAACATTAAAAATTAGAAAAACAAATGCAAATGAAAGTTCGATGTTCTTCTGCAAGTCCTCTACTTCTTTGCCATAGAGAAGGAATGGCAAGAATTCCAAATTTCGATCCTCAAGTGGGAAAAAGGGACATTACACGCTAATATTGCACGGCGACCTTTGGGATCAACACACAGATCAGCCATGAGGCCTACTTTCCTTCCAAGGGAAGAAGTTATTCTGGATGTTGAAACAAGGCTCTCTACATAAAAGAACATTGCCACAAATTATGAAGAGTATATGGCTCTTCCACGAGAGGCTCGTGAAGCTATTTCACTCGCAGAATTCATTGGTGTGAGCAAGGGAAAGTCAAGCCCCAAACCTAGGCCACAAGCTACACAAAAGGAAGAAATCATGGAGCTTGAGCCCATGAAGGATGAAGATTCGACCCTTACTCCCATTCTTATTCCAGAAAGTCAAGATGTTGAGGTAATTGTTGATCATTGTTTGATTAATACTCCTAATATTTCAACATGTGTGGACTTTAGGATTGGTAAGGAGGATGGTGAACAAGTGGGAAAGGAAAAAGGAATGGTTGGAAACCCTTCTCCAAAGAAACATGATGGCAATTAGCTTGTTGGTCTGTTTAGAGCAGCAATCAATAAGAAGCCCAACGACAAAGGTTTGGTGCATGAGCCTAGAAAGGAAGGGGAGATCATAAAGCACAAGTTGGAAGGTATAAACCCTTTAATCTTTCATGATTACTCTATGATTTCTAATGAGGGCATGTTACAGGAAGATAAAGAAGAAAAAATTGAATTGCAAGATGGTCAAGAAAAGTTGAAGGATGAAGCACAATTGTCAAAGCACGACCAGAAATATGAATATGATTCAGATTTATTACTTCCTACCATGCTATTTCAGATTTGTGGTCATGAGAAAATTATTGTTCAAGGGATGACCTTAGGGCAAATGTGATGCTCCGAAGCAAACCAAGGCAAATGAGTATTCTCCCTGAAGCTACAGATGATGAAAAATCTGATTTGCATAGGGTCCATGGACCAAGACTTTTGAGTGACCTTGTTGGGGGTCACGTGGATGAAGAAGGTTCTTTCTAGGTGGCTACAATCACTTTCAGTTCACTGGAATTTTCAGAACAGCAGTTAATAAGAGGTAGATTTATGGTGTCCATGATTACGGTAAGAGCTATGGAGATGCCCTATGTGAACACCATCAAGATATTGTTGAAGCCAAGGCCGAAAAAGCTTCATTTATTGAATCTGAAGAGAAGAAGCCTGATTTCAACTCAGAAATTTTAAATCACAAGATTGTGAGTATAGAGGATTTTTCGATCACTCCTCATCCGGCATGGGAAGGTAGATATGTGGAAGTCAACTCAAGGTATGATCAAATTTCATGTTTGTTAACTTTCCCTATGTCGCTGCAATATGTTTCTTGCCTTAAGCAACATGTTGATATCAATACGAAAAACTTGTGGGATAGCTCTTGGCATTTAGACCTTCCCTTGCAAGGTTGTCTGTACATAAAGAGTTGGGTTCCAATAGACCTCTTACATCATAGAAAGGAAGTCTTTGGTATTATTACTCTTGTCACAAGGTTAAAAGAAAAATTGATGGAGTATTATTTTGAAATCAGTATGTATGCTAACATGGTTATGAAGGATTCTACCCTCCAAGGACAAGGAGCCACGGGTTTGATTAATGGTGAAGTCACTCATGATTCCATTAATGAATGCTTAGTGGAAAAAATGGGATTGAAGGTTGAAGATTACAACAGATACACGGTGAAGATAATGGATGGCTACTCTATGTGATGCACAAGAAAATATTCCCAACTCCATGTTACATTGGAAAATTATGAGGTATGTGCTGATTTCCATTTCATTAACATGGCTATTATGAATTGCGTATTTGGGGTCCAAGGGTTGCTATCATTAAGAAAGCTCACCTTCAATCATCAAAGCATGGAAATAAGAATCTCAGGCAAGGGTAAGAAGGTTACTTTTCAAGGTATGCTTCCGAAAACACCTCAAGTTAAGTATTTGGTTGAAGATACTTTTCCATGGGAATCACATTTTTTATCTAGGATAGCAGTTGATTGGAAACCTTTTATTACAGCAGAATATAAGCTTGCTAATGTTATTTTGGAGGAAGAAATTGTGGATGTAAGGTGCAAAAATATGGATGGGATCATTAAAGTCTGCTTGGTTTCAAAATCAAGAATGAAGAACTTGATAGTGTGGGCTGTTCATGATGCCCCATGTGCTGAGCATCCAGGCTATTTCATTAGATGCCAAAAGAATGAAGGTAAAGATTTCAGTTTTTCTCTTTGCTTATGGAATGGAAGGAATTTGATGAAAGAGAATGCTAGCATGACATATTTAAGGAAACATAAGCTTGAAGGGAATTCTTAAATTTATCTCTATGAATTGCTAACCCATGGTTCCATGAGAAAATCAAAGGAATTAGGGGAAAAGAGAATTCATTATGATGACTTTGCAGTTGTTTACATGACCACCAAAGAGGGGAATGGTGACTCAAATTTTCAATATCATGGCCTCATGATAAGGTTTTGGTTTGGGAGTTGTTGTGTCTTGAATATAGGGCTGAGTTTGCAAAAATCAGATTGGGAGCTGCCATTAGCAGCCATGAACAGCAGTGTATTTTCATTTTTTGAGTGCATTACATCATGGAATAATGAGGAAGGAAGATTTCAGAGGAATGGAGGAACAAAATCAGATTATGATGTGTTATTTTCAGACTTGAACATTCTGATTTTTGAAAGAAAAATGCATGATTACATTAATATTTGGGACAGCATGGTGAGCCACAAATGCTTAAATGATGATTGCACCAAGGAGCGGCGAAGACTTAATTGGGATCCAAGCACTTGCAATTGCTTGAGAACAAGCAATGTTGGGAAGGGAGGACTGTAATGTCCCTTTTTCCAACTTAAGGACTTGAATCTAGACTTCTTACCATCCCCTTTTCCATGGCGATGAAGTAGCAGAGTTCGACGAAGGAATTGAGCTTCTTTTGCATTTTTTTTTTCTAATTTTTAATGTTTTTTAGCATGTGTTTGCCTTTTGCAGGTCGGTTGAGTTTTAAGGAATTTAAGGAAGCATAATAAAAGAATATAATGACTCATAGGGGTCGGCCTTGCTCTTCCAAGCTTTAGCGCCAAGAGGAGGTTATAAAATAAGACTTAGGAGATCATTTGCACTCATACATCTTTGGCACATTTGCTCTACTTGAACCTTTCAGCTGGTGGCTCATTGTTCTTCCACTCTTGGACGAAATCCCAAGAATGTGGGATCTCCTAGAAGGACGAAAAACTCTTCTAGTGGTTTATAGGGGGACGAAAACCCTCCTATCTTGTGTGATCTTAAAGGAACACTGCAGATTTGTGAAGAAGAAGCTATAATCTGATTTTTATACATATTATTGAACACTCTTTTGTAGGGCGACTTACATTGGTGTGTGATTGGTGCCATCTAGGGCACAAATTTGATCTTTTATTTCATATTTAGATTCCTTACAATTTATAAAGTCAGAATCTCCATTTTGGTGATTTTTGGAGAAGTTTATCTATTTTTCCTAGCCCAGATTTGGCTAGTTTGTTGCTGATTTAAATATTTAATTCCAGCTGTGTAATATAATATTTTGTCCATCTTTTGATGTATTTGTGATTTATAAATATTGTCGTGGATAGAATAATTTTTTTGTGGTATTATTCATTGATTTGCATAGTGAAAGGTGGACTTGAATTCCATAAACAGTTTGTTGCCCTCGTAGATCACTGATTTCAGATTTCAGTTTGCTGATTTAAAAATCAAACTTGCTTATATTGGGGGTTTGAGCTAATTTCCTTAATTTTCAGTTTTGTCTCCAAAAGGGATAATACAATTTTCTACATAAGCCAAGTTGGTTGGGCTAACAAGGTGAAAAGCCAAAGGAAAAATAAACGAAAGTATCCTTATGAGGTCGGTCCTAGTTTGGAGGCATTCTAATTTGTTTCAGTGACACAACAGGTTATAAAGAGGGTTTGTTTGGCTCATTTGGGCTTCATCTCTTGACTAAAAAAATAACTTGCATGGTTTTTGGGCTGATTGCTCAATTACTTCTAGTTAAAGGCGAAAATCCATTGGTGTGCCTCAAGGAGGACGAAACCCTTCATTGCTTGATTGAAGAACGAAAAATATTCAATTTATAGTGGATTCCCCATCCCAGGGTTTCCAAAGGGCTTCGAGAAGATAGGTATTGCAGATTTCAAGCTAGGGTTTGATTGAAGAAGGGTTTGATTGAAGAAGGGTTGTTAGGGTTTGATCGCCATTTTCAAGCCCTCTCCTAGGGTGGCCACTTGCTTAGAGGTGGATTTGGGTGCTATCTAGGGCACATTTCTTCATTTAAAGTTGATATTCATAGTCCTCATAATTTTAAACACTTATTGCACACTTTCATGAGATTTTTGGGGCTTGGAATCTCCATTTCCAACCATTGTTGTGAGCTATAATTCTGTTGTCAAGAATTTTATTACTGCTGTATAGAATTTCCAAATTTGCATATACTTTGGAGTGTTTTTGCTTGGGTTTTTGTTCCATTTGTTGAGTATAATATTTTAGAGGATTTATACATCAATTTTCAGCTTGTTTGGATCTTTGATGCCCTAAAAGTGCAAATTCAGTTTGTTGTTAGGGTTTTATAATATTTTTAGTTGGCTGTTATAAAACTCAGATCACTATCAGTTGGGGTTTGTGTTATTTCCTTTGTTTTTCAGTTTCAGCCCGGAAAGGGACATTACACAAACTGACAAGGCTTCTACATCTAAGGCAACCATCTAGTATTGAGGACTGGTGCATGAGTGCATTTCTCATGCAATAGATGATAAAACTGATGTGTGTCATACTCAGATATGGGATGCTCAAAGATCCAGCACCAATCTCACCAAACAGAACCTTTTATCTCCAAATTCAACTTAATAGATCTTCCTAAGGAAAAAAGTTTTGAAGATCTTTTATGGAAGGCCAATCTACAAAGGATAGTGTGAACTCACAAGCCAAGGGACTGCCAATCTTTCCAAGTATGTGTAGTGGTATCCCATAAATCTTTCCACAAAAAATTCTTTCTTACTGAACATGTGTGCCTGAAAAACGAGGGATATTAGCTATAGACATCCTAGAATTTCCACATCCAAATTGGTCGATTAGCCAAATCCTAGCCAGTGCGACTACCAAATACTCTCCAAGTAAGTAAACCTGCCCCTTGTTTCCATACAGCACAAATACTTCTTAAAACAAAAATCCTTCAATCTGAAAATTATTTGGATCTGCAATGATATCACAAAATCCAAAAGAGCCCCTGATTTAATGCAAATGACGGGCTAAGAGAAGTTTATGCCACATAAAAATATTCCAAGAACAAGAACCCTCCAAGCATCGTATCACCCATTTAGATACAAGAATGCAACCTTGACTGGGAATATCTTTTAACCACAAACCACTTTCCTCATTGGGCATAATAAAAACAACCCACAATATCAACAGAAGATTGTGGGTGCCTCTATATTTGGAAATTGGACCAAATGTAAATTCTCAAAATCTTTTCAAGACAAAGAAATTGAGTTTTGGAAGAAAGCCAACATGAAACATAATAAACATGAGATTCCTGTAGTATTCTGCTCATTACTGTCAATTTACCTGTCGAAGACAAATCTTTGTTCTACCAGAAAAGGAGTTTTTCCTGCAACCTTTGAGGAACTCAATCCCATATACTCACTGGGGAGAGGTCCAAGACAACAGGAATGCGTATGTATCTGACAATAACTCCAGGTTGAACAAAAGTCCACTTGGTTGGAATCCAAGGAGGTAAAACATCTGAGACAATAATTTAGACCTTTGGGTTGTTTGCTGATTGTGTTTCCACTTTTGGGCAAACATCCAATAGTGTGGGTTTCCAAGAAGGACGAAAACCCTTCTTGTGGTTGGATGGAGGACGAAAACCTTCCATCCTTGGTTGAAGCAAAGTCATATTGAAGACCTTTTTACAAATTTGAGGCATTAGAGAATAAGGAAATAGATCTACAAATATTTGCATGCATTTTAGAGTTATTCCTAGTTGGAGCGACTAGGGTTTGATGGTGTTTAAGTGCCTTCTAGGGCACAAATTACAAATCTGATTTTATATTCTGATTTGGCATATTTTATAAGGCCGAAATCTCAATTTTGATGAATTTTAGCAAAGGTTTACTATTTTTCCTAGCCCTCAGTTTTGGTTAGTCTGTTGTTTTAAATAATTAATTCCAGCTATGAAATCAAATATTCCTTCAATATTTTGATATATTTATGATTTATAAATATTGACGTGGCTAGATTAATTGTTTCGTGGCATTCTTCATTGATTTGCATCGTAAACAGTGGACTTGAATTCCTTAGACAGTTTGCTTCCCTTGAAGATTGTTGATTTTAGATTTGTTTTCAGTTATTATTAATATATTGTGTGAATAATTAAAGTTATTTCAAGATCAGGTCTGTTCGGGGCAGCCAGTTAACCCCTTTTCTCCATTTTCAGTCCCAAAAGGGATAATACACACAAAGGATTGAAATCGTGCAAATATAACTCACACACAACATACCATAACAAAATAAGAACCCAAGAACACAATAACACAAGTTAAAGAGCAAAAAGAGAGCCACAATAGCAAGATATCATTGATTAAAAAGCACAGAGTGCATTGCACAAAATTAACACAGAAGTCTACAACTCAAAATAGTTGACCACGGAAAAAGGGCAACTTAACCTTGCATTAAGGAGAGGATATTTTTTGCCATTAAAACTGAGTTACATTTATAGAAGAAGAAGAGAGGAGAGAGGAAGTCCGAAATGAAGATCACCCACTTCTTCAACCACCGAGGACCAATTAGCGTTCAAGTGTGCAGACCAGCATGGGCACCAAAGACTTATTGGATTATGCAAGGTCAAATTATCTGAGAAAGGGGGTTGCACAGGATAGTGTTTAATGCTGGTTTAGAGCTGCTCGAACATTTGTAACTGATATGGGCCCCATTTAAATGAGAAAACGAACTAAAAAGAGCCAGAAATTCTGTCAAAAGATCTCTCTAAATCCTCAACCATTATCTATGAAATTGTGCCCAAAGTGAAGTTCTTCTCATGCCCTTTCGAAGAAGACCACGTGCATGTGAAACGGATCTCAAGATCAAAAGACATGAGCTGAAAATTGAGCCCCAAAATGTGTTGTAAAACCCAGATCTAAAAATGGTTGTGGACCCTTTTGTCCACATTTTTGGCCCAAAAATACACTTTATCATGACCCAAAACTGCTTTTCACGAGTAGTTCTCCTCAAGACCTTTTTCAACGGTACCGATTTTGTCTTATTTGGTGACCTGGATCAAAATATATGAGCATTCAAAGGTTCTCATGCCGTTTTGCACAGTCGACAGCCACAGGGCCGTCAAATTTAACCTTTGGATCACCCTTGCCACATGTCAACTTCTCATTGGGCCTCGAAGTCTCCCTTCTTGTTCCACGGCCTTTTCTAGTGTAGCGCGGATTTTCTAGTGTAAGGTGGACTTTCTAGTGTAGTGTGAATTTTCTAGTGAGAGTTTGGAGGCATCAGACTAAGTTTGGAAGAATTTGAGGTCACCTAACTCTAAAATTTAAAACAAGTTGTCCAAATAAGCACATTTGACAAGAGTTTTCATTCTGATTGATTGCTATTTGATTAGCATGTCATTTGGTTCAATTATTTTGTTTATGCATAGAATAAGAGAGCTTGATACCGAATACAGTAGAAGAAGTGATCTCGAAACAAGGTTTCAAATGGAACATATCTGTAGGTACAAGTTACATTATTAGGATATGCACAAGAGGACTTGGTGCATGATTTGTCTAGGGAGAAGTGGAAATCAAGAAAATATTACACTATAAGTGAAATCCGTGCAAAAGCCAAAGAGGGAACTCATGCATACAGGAAAAAGAATTTTAAAACTTGAAAATTTTGTGTAAAGGGTGGTGTCATATGACCATTGCCTGACATGTAAAAGTGGATACTTAAATGACTTCTGGTAGGCGAAGGAGTTGAATACGCCCACCCGCAACTATAAAAACAAGGGGTTGGCATTAAGAAATTCATTTGTATCTTAAGAGATTTGTATAAACAAAGTTGTAGTTGTGAATTGAGTAGAATGCAAACTAGGGCTTTGTGTGGGTGCCATTAGAGCCACAATAAAGTAGCTACGGGTTAAAAGCTAGAAGAAAATTTCAGGTTGGCTCGGTGAACGGGTAGGGAGAAAAAGGAATTTATGTGGATGGGGAAGTGTAAGGAGAAGAAACAATTGCGACCGAGTTCAAAACCACATCCCATGCCAAAAACAAACACGAGAGATCCCCCAAAATTGAAAGGAAGTCAAGCAAAGAAAAAAGAAAAGAAACCTAAGGTAAAGAACATAACATTCATGACTACCTCAATGGGCTACTCATCCGAACAGTGAATGGATGGATACACATGATAGAAGTTGGGTGATTGAGGATTTCAATCACCTAAAAGAAGAATGTCAAAGTGTGTCAAAGAAGGAATTAGAAACACCAATTAAAGAAGGAAATCTAGTGATTGTAAAGGAGGCCTTGAGTGAGACCACTGTGTTGAGCATCAATGAGTTACCATACTTTGAATAACCCGAGGAATTGATTAAATGGTTCCTATCGTGCACCCATTTAGGACGATTGTATGTGATTGGGAGAACTTAGAAGCATAAAAAAAAATTGTGTGCATAAGCCAAGTTTCAAGACTTCAAAATAAAGGAGAAGACGTGCAACTAACAATGAGGGAAATTGCAAATATTGAATAAGTGGCCACCACCCTCAAATTCAAATAATGATGATATTCCTAGTTATTGAATGAGATGGGTAGTTGCATGCCCAATCACCACTAAGCTAACCGTCGCAATAGATTGGGACTCGACGTCAAAAAAGGTTATTTATGTTGCGCAAAGGAGTGGTGTTGAAAAGGTTGAGTGCAACTTTGCATAATATGTAGCAAAAGAGGTGAAATTGGCAGTGGAGGAAGCACATGCCAGGGGAGCTTTCCAATTGGGAATGTATCTAGTATTAACATTACTATTAGAAGGTAAGGTTTCCATTTGAGACACCTGCCCCTGCAGCCAAAAACTTAGTTTAACTTGATATTTCTGCAGCACCCAGTCCAACATAGCAACCGAAGAGAGATCGTGTCCAAAAGGAGTACCTAAATATCTGACAATGATCCTAGGATGGACAAAAGTCTATTCATGCGAGATCCCATGAGGAGTGTCCAATCCAACAAGCCAAAATTCAGTCTTATGATGACTGATAATAGCTCCAGAAGCATTGCGAAAGGTATCCAAACAACTCTTAGCACCTAAAATGGAACTGGAAGTTATTTGTATAGACAGAAGTGAGTCATCTGCAAAATGATTAATGAGCATCTGTGAGGCATCTAGTAAGTAAATAACATGTATCCTATTTTGTGCACAAGAATCTTCCAACAAATACCCCAAGGCATCTACAGTGAGGACATAAAGATAGGGTGCAACCAAGCACCCCTACCTAATTGAGCAATGTAACATAATTTGTGGCCAGAGTACCTTATTGATAGCCACAAAGGATGAGGCAAATGAAAATAAGGTATTCACCATTTTCACAAAAGTCTTCCCAAAGCCCAGACTTCGAAGCATTTTTGTAATGAAGGACCAATCAATTCGATCATATGCTTCATCAAAACCAAATTTGCAAGAGAGAATCTTTTGGCATGTCTCATGTGCCCAATCCATGTCGAGGATGAAATGGCCATTCGTAAAACTTGTTTGTTCTTTGTGAACAATCTTGCCAATAATGCTTTTGATTATAAGGGACAAAGCCTTAGCGAAAATTTTATATGCAACCCTTAAAAGTATAATAGGCCTCCAGCCACCAATAGCATCCTAGCAGAAGATTTGGGGATGAGTTTTATGAGCCCTTGGTTGAGAAATTCTGACAAAAAACTAGTAGAAAACACTTCCCGTACCAAATGGGTGAAGTCATCACCAACTATGTTCCAAAGCTCCTTGTAGAACCCGCAGGAAAAACCATCCATGCCAAGAGCTTTACCATTCAGCATAGAGGGGAGAGAAATAAACAATTCTTCCTATGTAAATTCTGCCTCAAGTTTGCAATAGTCACAAGCGGTAACTTTAGCTAGAATTACTCTAAGGAAAACATTCTATGCCTCAATAGTCTTTAGCAATGTTGAATGAGGCGAGAAGATTTTCTATAAGTGTTGTTGAAAGAATACTCTAATCTCGACAGGCTCCTCTTCAAGAGAACCATTCGAACGCCATATGCCAAGAATTTTTTCAGCAGTTTTCCTTTAAGTGATGAAAGAAAAATTTAGAGATTTCATCTCCTTCTCTAATCCAATGCAGCCAAGCATGCATACGAGCTCCATGGGCTGCATATTCTTCATTCTGCAATATGATATTTTACAAACAAGTTGCTTCCTCTTGTAATGACTCATCATGCAAATCTAGTTCTGAAGCACCACGGGCTGCTATCAGCTTTGTTTTATCTGTTTGCGTGAAGCGTCAATGCCTCCTAGATACCATACGTCCCCAACCACAAATGAATTTAACAATTATGCGTACAGAAGATTCCCACAACACCCGTCCTAGCTTATCTTGAGGGCGAGGTATCAAATTCCAGATGTGATAGACCAATTCTCGGAAATTAGCTGACTCAAGATGAGAGACATTTAACTTAAAGAGGGATAATGCTCCTCCTCGGAGCTGCCCATGGAGATGAATGTCTGAATTGGAAGATGATCGGAACTTGTATTTCCTATGAGAACTTCCACTGGCCGTGAAGATTTAAAAAAGAGGATATCCCTAGGGCTGTAGAGTTTGTCCAACCCAGCCTGAATTCTATCACAGCCTCGATGAAAATTATTCCAAGTGTACCAACCAGCTCTTGCTACTCCTTTTCTCCCCCAATTAGGATCAAAGAGCTAGAGACAATCCTTGCACCTTTCCCATACCTACTTTTCCAACTCAGAAATAACAAATCCAATTCCACCTGCCCTATCTCCCTCACATTCTACCATATTGAAATCTCCCCCTATAATCCATTCAATTGTTGGCAAGGTAACCGAACACAATCCCTACTCAAATTGGGAGCATATACCACACAAAACCATAAAGCCTATTCTGAATCAAAATTGTTGTCCACACACACCAACCCACTGGATCCATACCATGCCCAACAACAAAGGGTTGCAAAGAAGGGGTGATTGCCAAAACCACTCCACCATTGCCTTGATTATGATTAGAAGCCCAAAATTGGCCATTCCGATGGTAATTCATTTGGTTTCTTAATTCAAAACCAACTGATTTTACCTCTTGCAAGAATACTGTATTTAGCTTAGTTTTTTGCAGAATGCTATGAGCAAAATGTTTACGACAGGGAAGAGTAATCCCTCAAACATTGCAAGACAATAGAGAGGACTTCATTCCAAAGAAGGAAAGTTATGCAACATGATGTACTTATTGTGCACAACCAATGTAGAAGCAGTACTGTCTGGCGACTAACAAACTACATCCTTAAAAGATTTGAGATGTGGTGATGGGAAGTCAAAAGTTGAAAGATTGGTTCAATCTGGCAACAAAGCCCCTTTCCATTTATGTGTTTTGACTATCCATCCCCTTTGAACTTCTCTCAGTATAGATTTACTTGAGATAACATGCATCGTTGTCTTCCTTCCTAAGCCTCGGAGAGGTGAGGAATGTTGTTGTTTAATAGACAACGAACCACTGGCTTTGGATGTTAAAATGAAAGTTTCGGGAGGGTAGTTATGTTTAGTGGCCTAATCTGTATTTCCGGATTCATGTGCTTTAGGTCCTAAAGCAAGGTTTGTTTCAGTCACTTGTTTGACATCATGACGAAGATGATAGTCACGAATAAAATGATCTTAAGGTTGACATGCAAAACAAGCATTTGGGAGATTCAAATAATGCACATTTTGTTGACGAATTTCATCAATTGTCGTGACTAAAATGAAGATGGGAAGCTTTTTTTGTGATCCACTTCAACACAAACTCTATGATTAGGATGGAAAGAGTTCACCTACCATTCGGATGAGTAGCTTGACATATCGTGGAGCAAATAAATCCACTAATGGCCTTAATTCTGCAAGCATCGCTGGGAACTCAGCCAAAGAGGATAATGAGCATGCATATTATCTTCTAGATTAAAGTTTGTGTGCCATGATTGCACATATACCAGAGATCCAACAATGTTCCATGCACCATATTGCAAGACTCACCGAGCAGACATGTCAGAGTTGAACAATAGGCATACATATTTGGATCCCAAACCCTGGTATGAGTGCAGAGAAATTCCCTTCACTTCCCAATTAAGTATGCAACATTTGGCAAATGAACCTTCATCAAGCATACGGCCTAAGAAATAGAGAATTACTCCTCGTCGCTGCAAGTTTTGCTGACCTTATGTATATTCCGGATTACCAGTCGACTAAAAATGGAAATCATCCTCCTCTTCGTCTGCATGTTCATATCTTCAATATCCTCCACAGAGATAGGTGAATAATTTGTTGTCAAGTGGATATAGTTTCGAATGGCCTCATCAAACACTAGCATTTCAATTGATGGGGGAAGCTGAGAGCACTGGGATGGTTGTCGATCGATGTTAAAGCTTTACATCCAAGAAACTAGCCATCCCTCTCGGGTTCCTTGCCTTGGATTGTCTGAAAACCTAAGTCAAAAGAATCTGAAGTTGCAGAGGCTCTTTCCTGCAAATGCAAGCCTTCGCAAGTATAAACACTACCTTCTTTAAGCATTGAAACGGCTATATAACCATTCACACTCCCTGCATGGGGATGACTCTTTTTTGGGAGAATGTGATCTTCCCAATTGACGGTCACGACTGCATCCATGGCCTAAAACCATGATGACTCAACAAACACCTTTTGCAACCTACACAGGCAGAAAACAATAGGGAAATTAAAGTTGAATATTTACACGCAGGTGGAAACCCTAAACACCACATACATTATTTGATCCACCTGTCATTAATTAAAAGATCTTGGGCATTGAAATGAAATTACAGATGAATGGACTGAGCGACATGTCAAATTCGACATCCGTACATGTGTACAAGCATGAACATGTGACATGTGGTATGCCTCTACATTTGGAAGTTAACTTTCCAGTGTGAGCATAAAATGGCTTTTGTGAAGGGTCAATGGTAGATGCTTCGTGGCATGATTATCACCATGACATGTTAATATTCTTACACTGAGGCATTCGACATGGTATCTCTATCACAATACCACCATAACCACTCTACTGATCACTTGACGTCTAAGAAACTGAATCTTAACATGAGAACTACATAGTTGTGTTGTTGGCAAACCAAAAAGGTGAACCTTACCATAGCACCATCACACCGAGACCAATAAACATATATAATAATAGCATCATTGCATTCCTCTCAAATTAAAGAACAACTTTCGATTATCAGTCTGTGTGACAAGGTTATGTTCGCTGCAAGGTATTGCAAGACGATGCAAGACGACAATCCACTTCAATGTGGTGTAGCCAACACAAGACTACGAACCATAGGGATTTGATGACACCATCGCATTCCTCTCAAATATTATGTGATTTCAAATACCACTAATTTCTCCATCACAAAGGATGAATTGGAATACATACTATGATAACTCCCCCAACAATAAACGAAAGGCACCAATTGCAATTTTATTGACTAACATGCATTATACATATTGTTTGGTAAATGATTCACCTTAGACGATTCATAATTTTAAATATTATTAATTGTGCAATTGTGAATCTGTAAAGCTTCAATATATGCAAGGTCTACAATATCTCCCTAGCACTTGCCTTGGCACAACTTTAGAGCAAAGTTGCCAGATACTCCACCCCTACTAGTAGGGCATATGTATCAGCGTGCCAGACACAGATAAGGCTTGACTTTTCTCGGATACGGATCGGATACCGTATCCAGATACAAACCTGTAATTGTGTCGTATCAGATACAAAAGGATACGGTAAGTAGGGCAACTATAGCCATATCTGATTTAACAATTAAAAAAATAAACAAAAAACCCCTTCAAAAGGCTATAAAGATGCTAAAAAGTAAAAACTGCAAATGATCTTCTATAATACATTTTAGTAGCAACAATTGAGGACATGGAGACGGGAGTGTTGATTCACTCTTTTACTTCAAGCTTTCACATTGGCTTTGATCAACGTGCACTTCTTTTGATCTGTTTCTTTTCGCCTACCCTACTTCTTTTCTTTAATTTCGTCTATTTTCCGCTGGCCTACATAACCTGCAATTTTTTTTAATCCATTGAATACCGAATTTCGTACCTTCCCACTGGCTGGAAGTGTGTAATTTGTGTGTAATATTAATCTAATGTATAAGTTTGTTTATAATTTAAATTTGATAATTATTATTAATATATTTGTAATTTATAATCTAGATTATTATAGTAGTTTAAATATTATATGTTATGCCGTATCCAGCCGTATCCATATCAGGGGGCATTAAAAATTAGTCGTAACCGTATTGGATACTGTATCGATATCCACATCCATATCCGTATCCATGCAACTCTGTTTTAGAGATATTCTTAATCATTAATTGTGTTTCTACTTTCTCACAAGTGTTGTTCAGGGTCGACAATGTGTGATATATTTGTAATTCTCCATACCGACTGTCCAGTATTTTGTAATCCACCGAATTACTAAATTTTATTTCTATGATTATATTTAAATCTTTAACTTTCAATTTCCTTTGCCATAAAATAGAATTGGAGAGGAAACAATTATGAATAGCAATATGTTTACATGCTATAACAGAAAAAATGATGTTGTAACAACTGACTACCTTGATCAGCTACAAGCCAGCGACAAGAATTGTCTGCAAAAAGGGCAATCTTTTGATCTGGAAGGATGCCAAGCACACGCACCCCTTCTGAAAAATCCAAAATTGCCTGTTCAAGCTGAAATTTTGCCAGTACCATCTTTTGTTAGAAATGTGAAAGGCCGAAAGTAAAACTATTACAAGCATGCTATCCAAAAAAACTGTTTCTCTTAGATACTGTAGCTGTGAGACATAAGTTTAAAAAATCAGTATAGAATCCACAACATGGACAGTTTATCTTCCAAACAATTTCAATGCTTGCTGCTGATAAGTACATTTGTCAATTATATAGTTTTTTTTTTTTAACCCCAAAGAGCGATTTGGGTAAAAATTTAAAATTACTAGATCCGTGTAAATGTTTATCTACAGAAAACATACACACCATTGGCTGTATCTCTATTTCCAACTTAATTTTATATCTACCATCCCTTACAGGCATGAACCCCAGATAAAAGTCGATGCAAAAGTAAATCAAAGACAAGAAAGCCAGGGGCACAATAGCTTGCTTAGATGAGATATTGACTATTCCATGATATTGTTTTTGAGATAATAGCACAAGAAAGAGTTTGGCAGCTTCAAAATACTATTAACCCCTACTACAAGCACCAAAAGTTTGAATTCTAAATATAGCTTCATTTTGCAATTTTACAGAAACAGAGTACTAAGATAGTTGATGGTGTTAAATAGAAGAATTTTTACACGTTCTATCATCTTTCTTTACTTAAGTTTTTCTTAGGCATAGGGCATCCAATGTCATTCCCTTAAAATAGAAAGGGCTGTGTTCATACAATAAGTAATGCCTGGTATTGTTATGTCCTCGTGCATTTTTACATTCGTACCTGTTTGTAAGTCATCTGGGAAGGTGGATCATGATGGTAATCTAAAACAGCAATCCGATCACCATATTGCTCTGCTGATGTCCTCCAAATATCTGGAACAGCTATCCATCCACTTGAGCTAGGCACTTCTTTTTTCTCTAAAAATGTGCTCTCAAGAAGTGGTGCACATTTTCTAAATTCAAGGACCTTCTGTCCTGGCTTTAGCAACGAAATATGGAGAGTCATTTTTGTGAACAGACATTGGAAAAGTGAAGTTGACATAATTCAAACATGCATTTCTTATAAAACTTAAATAGAATAATCCTGTCACCCTAGAATTAGATAACACATACCCTGTTTACATAAGTTTGACATGTAGCTGTTAAAATTGAACATCATTTCCAAAGGAAGAGATTTGTCAACCCTTCTACAATCTATACAATGTTTAAAAAATAAATTAAAAAACCCTAGATTCTCTAATAAACCATAAATTCTTCAACCATTCTACAGTTTATACTTGTAAACTGATGTCCATCAAAATTTCCGTTCTACATCTAAACTTGCAAAAAGATCTCCATCAAAAATTTCCTTACACTTTATGGCAAACCAGAAAGATTCACCAACCATTCTACAGTCTATACTTGTAAAAAGATTTCAATCAAAATTTTACTTAAATTTGCTGATACACCAGAAAGAGTCACCAACCATTCTACAGTCTACACTTTTGGGAAAAAAAATCCATCACAACTTTTCCTAGATTTTCTGATAACTAGAGAGATTCAGCATCCATCATACAGTCTAGCCAAATGATTTCTATCAAAATAGTCGCTACATTTTCTAATCTTTTTTACTTTTATTATTTTCTCTGCCCAGAATATACATCTATTTGTTCTTGACATATTTTCTATGTTTATTTTTCAGTTTACAAACAAAGTGGCATATCCCACTAGTTGAGAATTTTGTTCCAGTGTTGTGCATTGGGTTGTGTGTGTTAATAATACCGCATGTATAACAATTGTGAGGAAGAGGTGGTTTATAAGGCACTGTAACGAGAATTGGTTCACAGTAAATGGAGCTCATTTATAAATGTTTTGTCAATTCAGAAGCATGACTTTGAGGTGAAAGTCCCCCAATCGTTTCGGAGTCATACCTTGTGGGACACCTCTAGCTCTGCTTATACAGGTTCATCTCTAGTGGTTTCAGAGTCATGCCTTGTGAGTCTTCTCTAGCTGTTTCTGAATCATACCTTGTGGATATTCTCTAGCGGTTTTGGAGTGGCAGTTTCAGAGTTATCTCTCGTGGGTCTTCTCAAGCTTACTAACAGAGCTGGCAATTTCGTAGTCTTTTCTAGCTTGTGCTTCTAATTTACAGTCAATTTACAAAAGTGGCACTAGTTGAGGATTTCCTTCAACTATAATACTCTTAACTTATTTTAGCATAAAATGTAATAATAATAGAAGTTTAAATGACTGATTTCGATTGAAATCATTTTAAAACAACATGATTGTCGCCTACCAGTACTTACGCATACAGGGAAGGGATTAGCATAGCAGGGAATCATAAGATAATGTATTACACACAGCAGCGAATTATAAAAGAATGTGATAAACAAATATTGCATACACGATTATTTCATTTATCACTAAAGAGCGGAATAGAAAAAGAGTAAAAGGCAATCTGATATTTACATCGATTACGCAGAAAATCCCAAAAAGTCGATCCCTTCGCGATTTACTCGGTCTATTTTTCGACGGCATACACCTGCCCCGTATTTTTCCTTGTTCAAACGCAAAAGACCTGCAGAGTCTTCCATTTTTTTCACTGCTAAACCTAGCAGCACTGTTTAGGAATCCGTATACAGGCGTGTGGACTTGCAATGAGCTCGACATGGCTAAAACTCTTAATGAGCCTCTGAATCCAAAGCGTTAACCTAAAAGATAACGAACATCCCCTGCATAGAAGTGCGGAAGACTAGCATGGATATATATGTGTGAAAAATGCCGGTTGCAATCCTTTGGATGCAATTATTTAGGGGATAGAATTTTTGTCACGACGATCCTTAAAAGCTTGAGGGAAATAAATGGCTAAAAATGTGAAGGAGATGTGTAAATAGAAGAGTTGCAGGTAGAAGACATGGCTGCTGGATGCATATATTGCAGATTAAAAGATAATGATGACATTGGCTGAAAACAGTATTATCTGAGCCTAGGTGGCTGATGATTTTTACAACGAAGAAATTTGTCATCGAGAGATTCGAGAATAGCCATTTTTTTATTGTTGATTAAAACATGACCGGTCCGCAGTGGGACGCGGTGAGGTTTAAAAGAAATGTAAAAGCGGTTTGTACCAGGTATAATAGCTTTGATTGTGACGTTGAGGGTAGCAAGCTTTTATTCGGTGATTTAGTGGGTTTTATGACAATCCGCCCTTGGACACGTGGTATATAGCTAATAGTTGTTACTTGTTCCCATGGGATGCAAGTCTATGCTGTGTGAGATTTAATTGTGGGTTATTGTGGAGAGAGTTGCATGTCAAATCATAGGTGGAGATAATTAGAAAGAATCCAAAAACATCTAATCAGTAGCAATTGTACGTGAAATGTACGATGGGAACGTTGAAAGGGATCTTTTGAAGAATTCGTATTGGAAGGAGAGAAATATTGGGAGAAGAAGAGGGGTGAATATGAAGAGGTTAGAGGATGAAAAAGTGCGGGTGCAAGGAAAATAGAAAGTAGAAACAATGTGAAACTCAAACGAACAACAACATGACGTCGCATTTGGAAATCTTTCAAAGGAGAATAGGGGTGTTGTTCAAGACGTTGCGGAAACAATTTACAGGTATATGTGTGAATGTAAGGAGTGGTAGAAAAATATTACGGAAGCGAAAATGCAACAAAAACAGACAAAGGCTCGCCCCCTACAAGAAAAGGCAAACCAAAACAAAACTACTCCCCCTCATGGCTTTCATGTGTATTGTTGATCTAATTGTTACATGGTAGGTGGAATATTGCCTAATAAACACTCTTACACTACACATTAAATGTGTGTCCTCTTTTGCCAATCTTTAATCTACTTGTCTTTTACCTACATATCATTTTATAATAAAATATTTATGTATATACACCTCTTGGTAACTACATATTAAAACAGGTCTCAATCTCCCATCCACCTATCAAGCATATATACAAATAGAGCACTATGTCATTTTCCAATAATAGAAATAAAATTAGTGTATTATCATTGGTAAGTAAGGCAAGTCACTTGCACACATTGTATTGGTGTTGGGAGCGTTCACAACAATTAAATGTTACCCACACATTGTATGTTTTTTTATCAATATTTCCTTGATATGACAAGTATAGCAATGAAATTTTAGGATTTGTGTGTCATAGATATTTTAGAAATTTATCTACATCTTGAACGTCATTATCATTTTTTTTCTTAATAGGACAAGTTTAATGTAGGAAATTTAGGGTTTGCAGAGGTAGGATGCATTTTAAAGTTATTTTTAAGGGCATTCGATATAGATATTCCTTAGATTGATAAGATTGTGGTTTAAAAGATGAGATAGGAATCATATAGCTTCAAAAGTATCGTATTTGTTGTTTGTTTCTCCATCTATTTAATAGCAAAATAGAAGTTGAGCGGAAAAAATAGACGCATGTCAAACAAACCCACCAACCGCGTTAAACACTCTTCAAAACCCAAAAGCATAACATGGAGAGCGACGCATCCTAAACGCCCTTTCACACCTGTCATTTTCCTTGTATAATAATAAAAGCACTTTATTTGAGGTTCGGAGGCATTAACCACGCTGAAACCCAAGTTAACATTATAAATTTAGCGGCAATTGGATAGTTACAACGATAATTAAATTAAATAAATAAACAAGAAAGTTTCGTGAAACTTTGCTAAATGAATCTCTCGTTAATAGTCGTCCTAAAATTAGCACCATTATGGGTTAAATCAGACCTACAAACGGAGATAAATTTGTAACCCTAATATGTCCTCATTTCACTATATACAAATTGATTGATCTAGCTTTGTATATGTATCTAGAACTAGTTCAATGGTCAACTTCGAATGATGGAGGGCTTAGGACCTTAGATGCAGATATGGATCTACAGGTGCAAAGAAGATATATACGTGATAAAAGAAGATAGATCTGAAAAACTGAAACAGATGTGATTAGATAAAAATATGTGGGGGTTTCCCATACAATCTTGGTTCCAAGAGGATGTTAAATCCCTTGGAGGATGTCAACCCCAGTGTCTAGAAAGATAACAATAAATGATGAACAGTAGATATCATGCAGAAATAATGAAATACAAAATGACAAGTAACTAAAATGACGAGGGGACTTAGCTTGTGCTCTGATAAGGAGATGAAATGGGCATCAAGATGGCAAGATGACGAACAATGGAAAATATTTCTCCCACACTCCTAATCTTCTAGCTTCTAACAATGGAAAAGGTTTTGCCTTGACCTCAAACTTGCAGAACTTAATTAAGCACTTTCTTCTCATCTCCTAAAAACTTCAGTACGCAAAGATTTCATACTGATTCTTCTCCTCCTTTTTCTGGGTCCTCTTCTGGTTCTGGTCCTAGGTCTAGGTCCTCTTAAAAGAATGGGGAAAACCCATATTTATAACTTGGAGGTGAGGTTAGATTGGGGTTAATGAGTAACCGGGGTTTTCTAAATTAACCTGAGTTAAGATACATGATGTGATCACGTGGGGCCCATGGTTTGACTTATTAGGTGGAGTGGGGAGCATGATTTGAATGGGTAGGTGAGATAATAGATTCCATTTTTGAAATTAAGAGTGGAGTGTCGGATGGGTGTATTATTGCCCATGAATTGAATAATTTTGAGAGATAATGCCAGAATTCAATTATTAAATGGGTTTATATGGAGCCCATTTGATAATTAATTAAATTTGGGTAAGTAAATGGATTGGATTTATTTAAATTTAGGAAAGAGAAAAGTGAGAGGGAAATTTGAATGAAGGAGAATGTGAAATGAACGAAGAGGCGTTACACCAAAAAACTAGTGTCTACATTTTCCCCTTTTTGTTGAGTGGTTTGCGATAGCAAGCCACGAGACAAAAACAAAAAGGGTTAGATGAAATATGTGTCTGTAAAAGGGATGGGGGTGAAGACATGACCAAAGGCAAGATGCCCCAGGTGAAAAAGGATCGCAATGACAATGAAAAATATGGTGGTGACTCCAATATCACATCAGGTAGAGGACAATTGCGGTCTCAACGAAGACATGATACAACATTCTAAGAACCAGTGAATGGGTGAAGACCACTGTAGTATGGATGTAAACCGCGATGACCAATGGGTCATAGGAAAACATCAAAATATGCACAACTAAATGCGAAAGGTACATGAAATCCTTTGTCTGCGAGGAATCGAGTGAAAAATCATGCGTCCGTAAAAGGGACGAGGATGAAAATAATGATGCCCCAACACAGGGCACGAGAAGGATAAAAAGTGAGTTATATGCGTCGATAAGTACAAGGATGAAAAGGTGCCCCAACATAGGACACAAACATGGCATAATGGGAGATGAATGTTGAAATAAAATATCCTAGGGGAAATGAGTACGGCCACGAATGTGGATATGAAGAAAAAATCGGATTAAATGCCCCAAAAGGGTGTTAAATATGATGTTGAATACATGTTTCTTAAGAAAGGTTTACAGTTGAATGCAAATGAATAATGGGGTGAAGAAAAAGGAAAGTAGTCCCGCTTCTTTGACAAATAGGAAAAGGAGTCAAGCTACTTTTGTGAAAAATTAGAACAAACATTCGTGGAAGAGAACAAGATCAGATAGGTGATGGTCATTATGGTATCCTCCAAGACAAAAATGTCGAAGGAAGATGGGAAGAGATTCTTAGAAATGGATATGATGATGCCCTTGTGAGAGGACTGACGAAGATAAAAGATGTGATAGGGTTCTCAAAAAGAGAAGAGGTCAATGCTGCAGAGAGAAGAACGAGAATGGTAATGAAATGGATTGACGGTGGTACATAAACAGAGAAACATTGGCATTGACCGTGAATGCCAGGTGTGAGGGATGTGTTGAAGGATGTAATGAGAAAGAGAAAAGGGAATGGAAAGGAGGAGTGGTTGATTATGAGAAGAGCAAGAAAGGTTGAAGGTGAAGGTGACAAGGGTATGGAATAGAGGGATGAAGACAGAGGAGGAGAAAAGAAGGAATGAAAGGGGAGGAAGAAGATAATAAAGAAGGATTATAGAGGAAGGGGGAAATGATGAAGGACAAATAAGGAGAAGACAAGAAAATGACAGAGTAGAAGGTGAAATTATGAAAAAGGGAGAGATTTATTTAAAATGAAAGGCGTGAAGGAGGGTGAAGCAGAGGAAGGTAGAGAAGTAATGGAAAATGAAAGAGATGATAGAGCAAAGAAAATTGAAGGAACCAGATCATAGTGAAGAAATCCAAGGCAAAGAATATGGAACTGACCGCATGGAAATGCATGTGGATGGTGGGATGATAAAAAAGATGGGACAATGCTGAAGAGTCAGGTTATCGACGGGGAAGTAAAAAGGAAGTGTGAGGTAAAATGGGGAAGAAGATGATATAGAGGAAGTGAAATAAGACAAGGATTAGAAAGGAGGAGAGGAAAACAGAGAAAATTATGCAGCAGGAAGGGAACCAAGGACAAAGATATTTGATAAAGAGTGAGAAGCATAAGGAAGGTAAAGAGAAACTGGAGGGGAGGAATGACACAGATTGGAAAAGATGCGGAGATGAGGATAAGTTGATGACGAGAAAATAGAGAGAGGGTGTATGATGAAGGCAGTGAAAAAATTGGCAAGGAAGAATGAAAGATGGAGAGGTGGTGAAGAAAAAGAGAGGAAGGGATAGGAGAGGCAATGCCAGTGAATGGATGTTAGGAGAAATCCACCGATAATGATCAGTAGGGAAGGATGGGACAAAAGGTGAGAAGAGGGGGAAAGTAAACGAGGAATGGAAGGGGGAATGCCAATGAAGGGATGTTAGGAGAAGTCCCCCGATAATGATCAGAGGACACAGAGGAAGGAAGGAATGAAGATAAAATGGAGGGGGTCAAAGAAAGGATCCAGGCTATGTGCAAAATGGGGATGAGTGATTTTTAGGAGAAGTCCACCGATAATTATTAGCATGGAAACAGAAGATGATGATGAAATAATGTTAGGAGATGAACAATGACAATGACGGGTAAGTATGGGGGTAGATATGTGGGAGAACTCTAGAAGATGGAGTGGAAAGAGTAAAGAAAGGAGGGATAACGATGTGTGTGAAGATGAAGGTGAGGAGAGGATGCAGTGGATGAGAATGAATGAGAGAAAAATGAAGAAACAAGACACAAAATGAATGGGGAAGCAATGGTTAAGTAAGATTACCAAGCAAGGGATGATGGAGATGAACAGGGGGCAAGTAGGAAGTGGTGTTTGTGAGAATGGAAGAGGAGGTGAGAGGATGTGATGATGGGGAATGCTAAGAAAATGTAGATGGTGAGAATGTGTAGTAGTGGACGAGTGCAGGATGACAAATCATGCTTAAGAGGGACTCTTAAGTAAGATCACCATGCCGTAGGAGGAGTTAAGTAAGATCACCAAACCGGTAGTGACGATATGGAAGGAGAAAGACAACATTGTATTGGATACAGGTGTGGAATGGTTGGTTGGAGTGGATGAGTACGATGAGAGGTGGGAGACAGAAGATGAGGAAGATATGATGGGAGGTGGAAGGGTCAGATGGAAAACCATTCTTAAGAGGGACTCTTAAGTAAGATTTCCATGCGACGGGGATGGTTAAGTAGGATTGCCAAGCCGAAGAAGAAGAAGAATGATGAAAAGACTGAGCAATGTATACCAAAATGGAACAAGAGATGAAAGGAGGTGATATCAAGGTGATAACAAAGAAACAAAGGAGTGTGACATGAGTGGATGGAGGAACATATGCAGTGTAGATGGAGAGTGTAAGGGCAATCCTTAATTGGGATGCCCACGTGGTGGGAGTGATGATGTAAGAGTGTCAAGCAAAAAAGGAGGAGCAGAAAGATGTTTGTGGTGGTGATTGTCGTCTGCTAAAAGAGGAAATGGTGGAGAAGCTTCTACATCAGGAGGATCCAAGGAAGAAGATATACCTTAACTAATATTCTCTAACTGTATGGATGGTTAAGTAAGATTGTCAAACTGAAAGCAGAAGAGTGAAAGGGAAACTCAAGAGGAAAGACAAGTAGGATATCTGGCGTGGTGCAAGGGGACAGAAAGGTGAGAAGGATGATGTGGAGACAAATGGTGATGAGTGGAAATGGGGAGTGAAGAGCAATGGATCAAAGACATTGTTGAACATGTTGGGGGATAAGAAGCTGTAGGATAATGAACTTTCCTTGAGAAGGATCCTCAAGTAGGATTCACAAATTGCAACGATGATCAAGTAGAATTCGTAAACTGAAAAGTGTATTTGTAAGCACATTCATGGATATTATGGATAGATATAGAATTCATAGTGTGAAATTTGATGTGATTTTGATAAAAGATGATCTTGATGAGATGAATGAAACATAGTCGCAACAAGGGCATACAGGAAACTATGTTTCAAACTGGATTGGATATAAATAAGAAAGGTTACCACTCAAGGCATTGCACTTGCAACCAATAGTAGGTGTTAACACATAACCAATGATAGTTAGTTATACCAAAAGACCAGTGAGGGAAATATGGATGAAAGATGCTTGTAATCCTAATGTTGACATGACAAAGGGATTGGAGATGTAACTTGTACACGGGAAGAAGGATCTCCATGTGGTGTTCCTTAAGTCTATGCCCCAGCTCTGGGAAAGGGAAAGAACAATAGAAGAAATTTGATCAATGCGAGAAGCTTTCTAAAAATGTTGATAAAAGGAAGGTTGATCAATGCGGGAAACCTTCCAAATGCCATAACAAAAGAGTAGCCATCCTTCGAGGGTATGGTCTACTATATACATAATATGGATGACAAGAATAATATATATGATAGCCGTCCTTCAAGGGATCAGTCTATTTCTTTTGATTTTGCTTTGATTTTGATTTGTATGCTTTTCCTTTTAGTTTCTTTTTTCTTTTTTGCATGAACAACTATCCTTCGAGGGATCAGTCTATTTTTGATAACTTTGATTTTGCCTTTTGCATACATGAATTTTAGCTTTACATGGGGGAGAGATGGGAATAGCAAAGTAGACCACTTAGGAGGGGATAATGAATGTACAAGAGACACCCCTGGACCCTTTGCATGGCTACAATAGGAGAATGAGAAGGTGATGGATGTAATGGTTATGGGGTCATATCAAAGCAGTGAAGGCAGACCACATAATTCATATCATTACAATGACAAATGGAAGGGGCTAAGGATGGAGGAATGATCTAAGGATATAACTAAGTGCTCATTGGTAGATATGCTAACAGTAGACTGGTCACAAGTGCAATGCATTAAGAGGTTATGTTTCTGGTTTACCATCAAGAGAGGGAAGACATTAAGTTGCAACAAGATGAGATGATAAACAAGAAGGAAATAAAACTATGTCCTTAAGGAAACAAAAATATGATCACGACGACGAATTTGGATGAAAATAAATTATGCCCTGAGAGAGACACAAATATGGCAGGAAAAAAATGGCCACAAATGTGGACTTGATGAAATAGATGGTGCCCCAAAAGAGACAAAAATATGGCCACAATGGTGGACTTTGGTAAACAAATAACAAAAACGGTCCCTCACAGAAGGAAAAAAATGGCCACAATGGTGGACTTAGAATGAGATGAGGATTGGGACAGAATTAGTTTAGATTGGATGAATGTGAAGAAGGTAAAAAAAAATGTCAATGAGCGAAGTCCCCTAGTGACAAGGGAGTTGTATGGATGTTATATTCAAGGGCAAGGGAAGGTTGTTCCCCTAATGAATTAAATGTGAAGGAGTTAAAGGATGTCGAAAGAGTTTAGATGAGATTGTTTTAGATTTGGATGGGATAAACGGTTGGAGACCACAAGTGTGCTTGGAAAGATAAGAAGTATTGATGGACAATGGAGGACCTTCCTTAGGAGGAATGTCGTGTGCAGGAGGGATGTTAAGGGATGATGTGGATGAAGGAATCATGGGAAACTTGACGGATGGGATATGAATTGGATTCAATGTAGATGGAGAAGGATATTTCCCCTGAATGAGGAAATCATCTTTCTCAATAAGGTTGTGGATGATTGTCCGAAATGCCTTACAATGTTCAATGTCATGGCCCAGGGTACGATGATAAGCGCAACTGCAATTAGGATTGAACCATGATGGATTTGGACCATAGGGATTAAAGGCTTTAATGGGAGGAAGTGTGATGGCAGATATTCGAGTTAAATGTCAAAGGATATCTGCGTAAGACCCCATTGAAGTGTCATGGGGAAGGTAACTCTTGTGGGTTTTGATAGGATATCTCAGCTTGGAGTTAGGAGAAAAAGTGGATGTAGATTGGATGGGTAAATTATGTGTTTTGGGAGACAAATCAAATTTGGTGGAAGGATTGTATTGTTTGGATTCAGATTTAGGTGAGGATGTACATTGGATGGGTAGATTATATGTCTTAGATGACAAATCGAATTGGATTGGAGGATTGGATTGTTTGGCTATAAATTTATCATTGCGAGATGTCGTAGATGGAGTGACTGATCCTAAAATAGATGTTGTGGCATTGGATTGTTGAGAAGAGGGAAAATATGAATGTTTTTAAGGATGCATAGGGGACTGTCGGGGATGTTTTCCACAAGCCTTAGACTTCACCTAAGAATATTTACTCCTAGCAGGGATGATAATAATCTCAACTAGAGGATCTGACAGTGGTGGTGTGGTTATTAATGGAGAAAATGTCCTAAAACAAGATGAGGATGTTAATGGAGAAATAGGTGTTTGTATGATGCGATTAATGAGATCTATGTGAGATGTGGATTGTTTAGGTTTTGGAAAGGAAAGATTTAATTTTGGAGAATGCAAACCATCTTTATTTGATTTAGGTGGAGATGTTTGTTCAGTAGATGTTTCAAAGGGTATCTTTGATAGGTTGCAGATTGAGAAGATTTGTTCATTGTGATAGACAAATTAGGTAAAGAGTATTGGGGTAGACTGAGTGATGTGGCCATGGGCAAGGATATAGGTAAAATGTCAAGGTAGGGATAGGTGGATTTGTTGATATGATAGATATAGGGGTAGGTGGGATAGATAGGGATGTAGGCATATTTGGAATATTTGGAGATGTGGGTGATGTGATAACTGATGGAGTAGACATTATGGGTAATGCAACAAATGCAGGAGTATTTTCTGGTGTAGAAGTAGGTGGGACTGGTTGTTTCATAAATGTTTCGAGGGGTAAGAATGATATGTTTGCTAATGGGGTTGATGTCAAAGGTGGGGTTGTAAAGGTGCATGTAGTAGAACTGAGTTTAGTTGGGATGGTTGTAGAAAGGAGTGATGTAGATTTAGTAATAGGTGTGTTTGATGAAGATGTGGGTGAAGGAATAGGTGTGAGAGATGTAGGGATATGTGTGGATATCAGTGGGGCTGAAATAGGTGCTAAGGATGAATCTAATGTGGTAGATTGGGGTGTGATTGAAGTGGATGAAGTGGATGGTATAGTCAAATTTGATGTGGATGTGATAAGGATAGGAGAAGGTGTAGGTTCAGGACAAGTAGTAAAAGTTGACATAGGTGTGATAGTTGTGTGCAACAGGTTCCGCATAAGGAGTGGGAATAATGTCTAAGGTAGGAACATGTGGAGTTGGTGATAAGATGAGATCTTGATTGACAATGTCAATCATATAAGCATTTGATAGTTGAGATGTAAAGGGCGTGGCTTGATTTATTGTTTGGTGGGAAATGTTGATTAGGTAAAGGTTGGCTAGATGAACTGGTAGAGCTATCGATTTGGATATCCCCTTGATTTATGAGTTGTTGGACATGATCTTTGAAGGAATGACATTTCTCAATGTCGTGACCTTTGACTCGATGATATTTACAATAGTGGGCTTCGTGATACCAAATAGGCTTGGCTTGTGAGTTGTCCACGGGTCATATGGGAGGAAGTTGGATGGAGTTTACAACCATCAACTTGTCAAATACGGAGCTATAGGATTCTCCCAAGGGGGTATAGTTGACTGTTGGTTGAGGGGCTCGTTGTTGAGGCCATGTGCCAGATATAGATGCGGATGAGGGTTTAATGACCACAGTGTTGGAAACACCCTTAAATTTGTTGTTATGTGTGAATGGTTTAGTAGATTCAACTTTAGGTTTGGTTGATCTAGTTTAAGATGACCCTGCTCAATGACATGGGTTTCGAGTTTGCGAGCCATTGTGAAAGCTTCATCAAAGGTTTAGAATGATTGGATTTGTAAAGTAGATGATATATGTTTTGCACATGAACATGAGAATAATTCGATGAGTTTGGTTTGTGGAAGAGTGAAGGATAGTTGGTTTATAACACCATGCCATCGTGCAACAAAGTCGGCGATGGGCTCATCTTCAAACTGTCGAATGGTGTATAGGTCAGTGATAGTGGTTTTGCATGCGATATTGATAGAAAAGTGTTCTAAGAACAACTGCACAAGTTGGGTGAAAGAGAATATGGAATGTTGTGGGATACTATTGTACCAGTCCAATGCGGGACCAGACAAAGACATGGGGAAAGTGTGAAGAAGTAGATCGTGATCATGCACAATAAGACAACATGCATGTTTAAATGTAAGGAGATGTTGTTGGGGATCTTCCTTGTTGAAATTAATAAACTTAGGAAGTTTCCAATGAGGAGGGTAGGGTTTGATTGGAACCGACAGATGAATTGGTTCATTACATATTTGTTCATAGGATAAAGTATCCTTAGGTGCCAAGGTAACAGTTTCTAAATTGGCCAATTGATTCATCAAAGCGTGAATATGATCATTTGATGTGATGTTAGGTTGAGATTGGATTGGTTGTGTGGTTTGAAAATGTAGTTTGATGAGCACTAATTTATGGATAAGGTGTGGATATGTAAGTGTTGGGTGAATCATTTAATAAGGTGTTTGATACACTTGGGGAATGGGATGCTTGATAAGATGGTTGATAAACTTATGGGTGTGCAGGTGTGTGGGGAACTGTTTGGTAAGGATTAACATGTGTCATGGGTTGAGATTGTTGCATAGGCTGAATTTGAATAATAGGGACATGATGTGTTTGTTGAAGTTGGGTAGGTTGTTGTGGTAAATGATAAGTGGGGATATGTGTGTTAAGAGGTTGAGATGGTTGGAGCATACGATGGGTATGAATATAAGTGTGAAGAGGTTGAGATAGATGGACAAGCATATGAGTAGCGGATGAAATAGAATTGTCAAAATGGGATGTGGGTGGAATGTAATCCACCAATTAAGGAGATTGGGAGGATTGAGATATTGAAGGGGATTTTTGAAATACAAAATCATATATGGGGTTAGGAGGAGGCCCAAGTGTTTCTAGAGGAGTCGAGAGATGGTGATGTGGTTGATTTAGGAAGATTAGCTTGGTGAGGGATATGAGGATTAGTTTTAAGATAGGGAACCATCTTGGATGACATGGTTTTCATGAAGCAAGGCGATGGAGACTGGAGGTTGGGTAACTGAAGGCACGTGGTTTTGAGTTTAGAATATTGTTGGGCGAGATCGTTAGGAGAAGTAATGTTATTGGGTGGAGGACATTGTTTTTTTGTTTTGATTTGAGAGAGAGTGACAATAGGTTTGAAATAAAGAAACATTTGTTTATGTAATTTGTTGACAAACAAATCAAGCAATAAATTTTTAATTAGCATGATTAATTATGAGATGTGAAAATAAAAATGGACAATGAAGGTGCCTTAAGAAATGGAAGTCTAAGGTTGGTTTCAGGTAGTTTTGGCTTGGGATATGTTTGAAATGGTTGTCTGTTGGGTGTTCAAATCCCAATCAGTGAATACCAGGTGAAAGGAATGTTTTGATGTGTTGATTATGTTCGTGAAGTTTTAGGCAGTGTGTGATAAGTGAAATGCAGAAGGTTAAACCCCTTATTTAGGCTATGTGAGCAGGACAGGATGCACTAAAAGAAAGGTTCTTTTTAGACCAAATTCGAAATGTGAAGTTTGATGTAGACAATTGCAATCAAAAAAAGGAAATTACAATGCAAAAAAGGGAAAATAGGGAAAACCAAGTAAAACATGGAGAACACTTTTCCCCATTATTTGATTGCACTTGATGATGGTGTATTTGGAAGCGACGGTCAATGGCCAAGAACGTCCGGGTACCCTAAAAGTGCACCATTCACAATTGCAGGAAGGATTCAGTGAAATTATTTTTTGCCGACGTGTGTTTAATTTAAATGGTTGGTCTTTGACAGCGTTATTTTTTTGGTCGCAACGTATCATATATTTTATGTGCAAAAAGGAAATAATTGTAATTAATTGCACGTGATTAAACTTAGAAAATAATTTAGTTGTCGTAAATAGTGTATTGTGCACAAAAAGTACCTTTATAGAAAATAAAAATAAGAAGTAATTAATCCAAATGGATTAATCTAAAAAGTGAATAGAACTTCATACGTGTCGCATGTTCATATTTAGAATGTAGAAGATACCAAAAACTTATTGATAAATGATAAATTAAACTACGTAATAAACGATGAAATATACTATAAGCTTATGAGACAAATTATCAAAGACAAGGTGATACGAGATCATTAAATAAACTACGTTTTGATAGAATAACCTACAGTTTTCAGTTTATGTGTGGAGAGCATTCATGGATATTATGTGTGGAGAGCATTCAAAATATTAATGTGTCTGTTTGGATTGTGAACTATAAAGAAGAATAACCATATACGAAATGACCGAATGTGGACTATTAAGAGGTGACAAAATGAAAAGTAGAATGGGGAGAGTGGACTTTTACTTTAATAATGAAGAATTTGGGGAGGATGAAAGCAATTTGATTTGAAATTTGTAATGGAGATGGGATAAAATAGTGGACCTAAGTTGTGGACTTTAGTTGAATAAAAGAGTGCAAAGGTAGGTCAGTTGACCGAAAAAACGAACATGAAAGTCAATGATATGCCAACTCCAACGTGACAGGTCAACGACGTACATGAACATGGATTTTCACATGGACAAAGACATAAGGAGAATCACAAAAAGTCTAAACAAAAAACATATACTTAGCTATGGTAAATCAAACATTATTTATAAATGTATACCAATGATTTGGAAACCACATGCTGTACAAAGAGGCTATACAATCACGAACCCAAAGGCATGTTATCCATGTGTCTATCTTTGTTTAGAGTAGAACTATGAACTGAATTTCCACTTATGTTAATTGAGTTAATTGAAATAAGTGAGGTGTTGAAGCATAGCTGGCTGCATCACTATATCCTCGTAATGACTCTTATCATTATGAGGGTACTCTGATGCAACCCCTATATTGTAAAAACCTACTATGTTCTTTCAACTCAACTAACATACTTAAGAAACATTAGATTCCAAAGCTTCAATTTATTATCTCGTTTAATTAATCGTTAAACAACGCACCTAAGGGTTCACTAAGTACGATTGATCCAAAGAAGGGTTCGAAATGCACTTTTACAACTATTGAACGTATGCAGATAAAATATGTGTTCATGCAAATGAACTCTACTCTTAAACCGTTAATTCCATTTATCGATAAATATGATTTAATATCAAATAAGTAAGTTTATTAAGTTTCTTACTATAGTTTAACAATGTAAACAGTCTTGATTGAAAGCTTGATATATCTTCTGTTAGTTATAACTAATAGTTTAAGATCATTTATGCCTTATCTTCTGTTAGTTATAACTAATAGTTTAAGATCATTGATCGAAAGCTTGTAAGATCATTTATGTTTTATCTTATATTATTTATAACTAATGGTTTAAAACTTCATTCAACCGAAAATAACAAAGTTATCATTTCAACATTTTCCTCTAGCTTCATGCCTTGGCCAAAATTGGTGGTAACAACATATTAAAATGCCACATTTAAACCTTGCCAATGCATTTGGAATGGTGACACCGCCATCCAACCACTTGCTACAAAGCCATCCACATTTCCCTTAGGTTAGGTCAATGTCCTTAGGTTAGGTTCCCTTAGTTTTAGTTTAAAAACCATAGCTTAGGACCCTAGGAATAGTTCCATATAGCTTAGGATTAATTATTATCCAAGACTTAGGATAGTTCCTCATTACCCCACTTAGGAATTAATCATTATAATAAATATAATCACATTAACATAGGTTTAGGATAGGATAAAATAATCAAAAGAACTTAGATTAATTAGGTCCCAATAAATTAATCAAAGTACATTACCTTTGCAAATTTTATCAATATGACGAATCAGATCACATAGTATGGTGAAATCAAAAGATACTTAAGGATGCCCCTATGACCCCAATGCAAGCTTGGGTTCAGAAATTAGATATTCTGACTGACTCAATCACAATGGCCGAAACACCGAAAAAACCTAAACATGCCTTGGATCACTGTAATTGATGCAAGGTGTGGTTACTCCTGCACTATGCAATCAATAGACTAAAAAACAAGTTCAATATTGCAAAATAGGCAATGAACAAATAAGACTGAATTTATTTCCTTCATCCACATGCAAAATACATCAAAAAGTTCAACATAAAAAGCATATGAAATACTGCATTAATAAATTCAGAATTGTTATGGCATGATGTTATCCAATTTTAGAAGATAAAGCATATCATCTACAACAACATTATTAATCAATTTTAAAGAGTTCACCATCTTCAAAACGAGAATCACATATCAATGTTGCTACTTCATTTATAGAAGTGATCAAGGATAATAGCCATGATAGAGGCATTACAAATGGAGTTACACAAAATAATATGTACTTAGAGTAATTGAGTAGACCTAAATTATTACAATTTTAGAATGTGTTTTTTTAGTATGTATCGTGGATTTTTGAATCTATCATAAATTAAAATGAGGCAGAAAAGCTTATAAGTTGACATATTTCTATATTGCATCAATCAAGTAGTTAAGTGATTTTATTTTGTACATATGTTACAATTTTTGTCTATATTTTTAAAGTTGATGGTAGTTTGTTCCCTGTTGTCAAATCTGATGGTACATGTTCTTCTTTCTTGTAAATCTCATAAATAAGTATTTCTTCATGAGCATACGTTCTAGTAGTGGTTGTGGTCCACAATCCTCACTTTATGCATGTTACAATTTATATTAGTATTGTGTAAATAATTATGTCTTCTGGAATAAGTTAGAAGGAGAAAAGGCTATTCCAAAATGTCTTTCAAGATAGGCTACAAGGAGAAAAATGTTGTAAAAGACACACACACATGCATACACACACATACACCTGATTTTTGTTCTGTTAAAGAAGTTTTTAGACTGTTTACTTCTTATTTAAGTTTACGAATTTTTGTCTATGGTGTTGGCATAATTCTTTCAAATCGTTGATATATTTCTTCATTTTCCCTTTTTTATTCCTCTAAGCAGTCAGAATATGAATTTCATGTTGGTGATATAAGCAAACACATTTTAAATTATAAATAGTTTTGTCTATTTTATCCAATAATATTTGTGAGTGTTGACAATATTAACATGTGTAAAATAACAACCAAAAGTAACTAGCAATCATACGTGAAATGTACGATGGAAATGCTGAAGGGGATCTTTTGAAGGAGTCAAATTCGAGGGAGAGAAATAATAGGAGAGGAAGAAGGGTGAAGAAGGGGTTAGAGGGTGGAGAAGTGAGAGCTGGCAAAATTGGAAAGGGGAAACAATTTGAAACTTTACAGTCGAAGATTGACTCAAAAAATATGTCAAAGCACAACTGCTAGAGTTATTATGTTGCGAGAAGAATGTGGTTTTATTTGAACAATAGGTGGTCATACACATATTATTTGGGCATGTAATTTTTTAAGCCTCAAAGCTCGAGGTATTGTTCCCAAGAATGTATGCTCTGAAACATAAATATGAATGAATGCGAAACTATATAAATCGTTTTTATAAAAACGTTAAAATAATGTCAAAACACCTTATCTTAAATTTGTAACATATTTGTAGTCAGTTAAAATATATAATTTTTATTATGGATAGCAATATTGGGAAAAAAATACAAAATACATACAAAACTATATATTTGGGTGCGATAGTGCATTGATAGCTATCCTAGAATCTTCAACAATTCATCGATCTTCCAATTGTGAATACGGAGTGCAGAAAGATTATTGCCTTGCACACAACACAGATTCCTAGAGACTGAAGAAGAATAAATCCATTTGACAACCCGTAATCATATTTTATTGGTGTAAATGGGGAAAATTCTACACCAAGATAAGTCACGCAGACCAATTACTGGCCCATGATTAGCCAAAAGAGGTAATAGTTTTTTTCTATATGATTTCCATTCACTGCGAAATATACTAAATATAATTTGTTTGGAGTCCGTAAATTAGTGCCACTGTTAGATTTCAATGCATGCCCTCAAACTTTAATCTTTGTTGTCCACATTCTCAACAGTGTCAGAATGTGTCACCTCCGATTCAAATAGGGCACGCCTTCGGTATAGTAAATGGGAGGGGTCCCTTTTATTATATACCATACATTATTTATCATAAATTATATACTTAATTTATAATATAACTAGCAATCACACGACGGACCGTGCAATTTGGACGCCGTAAGGGATTAGAGGGTTTTTTTTCATAATTTGGTTTACATTCACCCCGAGAGTTGAACAAAACATAGGGAAGAAATGTTTTAACAACTGTATATAGACAGATTTTGTCCCAATTATCGTAACTTGCTTAAAACTATTAGTACAGACTCGATGTGAGATGTAAGAAACACTGAAATATGCAAGGGAAGCGTGGGTATTGCAAAATTAAATAAAAAGAACAATTTTGGGGAAAAGTAGACAAATTTCGTTGGTCTCAAGTGTTGTAAGTGACTTCTCTATAGTTGCCAGCATCTCCACAATCCGACCGAAAACTGCAGTCATGATTGAAAACATATTAAGTAAGTCATGATGTATTTTATTGTGTATTTATGTATTTTGTAAATCTTATTGAAACAGTTTGTTTTAAATTAGTCTAAAACTACTAATAATGGAATTTGAAATTTCATAATTAGTCTGAATCATAACAAAAATTCAACTTTGATATAAAATTGATCATAAATTTAACAATCATTAGAGACTGCTCATTTTCTTCAAAAGCCGAATGAAATTTTTGGAGACCAAGTTGTGGTTGTATGTGGATCCCAGTCATGACAAATGCAGGGATACAAGACTCAATGCATAGAGACATAGTAGAATCAACTGGAAATGAGGAGTTACAAATACAAAAATTAACCAAATTCTAAACAATCCTGCCTTAAATCAAAACTTGTTTTCGTGAGAAGAAGAAAAATTATATTGGATAATCTCTTTACTATAAACTTTGTCATGGGAATGCAACCATATGGATAAAAGCTAGTTGTTAGAGCTCTAAACCAACCCATATCAAATTAAAAAAGAGGATGCTTGACGTGGCCAAGATAATAATGAAACATAAAAATTTACTTGAACCACATACTATATATTAAAGAGGGCTTGCGGTAGCTCCCATCTTTAACCATAACTTAAATAACGGCCATAACAAAAGGGCATGGAAAAAGATTCTATAAGGGACATATTGTTGAAACTATAGAGAACAACCATTCAAAAAATGTGAGAAGTAGAAGAGTTCCTATAATTCTCTTTCATGTACCTTGGCAGTAGACCACTTATCACGGTATACTAACGTAGAAATTTAAAGGTCAACGATAATTTATTATTTTGTGTCTATGTTCCACTAGTATTTAACCTTTCTTTGACATATAGTTGTTCGTTGGCCTAGGGCCTATTCATATTGTTGCTATAAGAAACTAAATTGGCATTATGGCATGCAACATTTGTGGGTTAGCTTTGTTCTCTTGTGATTTGTAATAGAACTTACTTTTAAAGTAATTCATAGCGGCAGGTTGGTGAATTTAGTTTAACTTCCTCGTCGTAGGAGGTATGTGAATTTGATTCAATGTTGTTGGATGAGATTATCTTTGTGCTTCTCGTCACCTGTTTGTTACTTTTTAACAATTTTTGCTTTGTATGGTGGTGTTCAGAAGGACATGTTTTTGTAATTTTTAAAAGCAATGGTATATTAAATAAACTGCTTATCCTTTGGGCTGTATTCTTGCAAATGTAGAATTATTTTACACGCAAACATGACAATGTACGAAAGTGATAGTAGGAAACATGTCAACAACAAAGAGAATACTCACATTCTTGAAGGTCTTCGAATAGCTTGCTAATTGTCTCTTGGAAATCCATAGATCCATGGGAGTATGTAAAACAATGCATGGTCCATTAGCAAAAAGAGGTTCTCTCTTGCTTATGCAAAACTCTTTATCGCTTACAAAGGAGCACACACAACAAAATTCTTATAAGAAATTAATTCGGATGTTTTACTAAGTTCTCTCTCATCAACACGACAAGAAACAAAGTAATTCCAAGTTTCCTTACAGGCAATTCCTCATCATTCTGCATTTTGTTCCACTTTTCCACATGGTCCTTAGATATTTCTAATTCAGGCCCAATGAAAAATCTTTTCTGAGACAACAAGGCCATGTTCTGAGACAAACTAAAACTAAAACATTACTGATCAAACATGGCCCAGATCAGTGTGTATACTTGTGCTGGTTTCCGACCAATAAATTAAAAAAAACTAAGACAAATTCCACTAATTTGAAAATCTAATAGCTAATTCAAAAGTTATTTAGCAAATTTTGTGGAAAAGAGACCAAAATTGTGAAAAGGAATCATTACACCTCTTAAGATTTCACATAGATAAAAACACTAATATAATTCTGTAATATTTTATAATTCAAAGAAATCCTTCTGCACACCTAAGTAAACATGGGCAGAGGTTTTTGACAAAATCTCATTGCAATTCTTATGAAAATAAAAAAACTGACCAACATAACCATACCATATCTAAAATAGGAAAGCAAATTTGTAACTAGTACAATTTAATAACAATGTATCGTAACAAATAAGAGTAAGAGGTCATTCAAGAGTTTGAAGTTTAGTATTCCAATGACTTGATAATGACCAAAATAACATCCAACCTAAATAATGTATCCCCCAAAATTTCCTCTCAAATATTCAAGCGATGTATCCCAAGGTCGGCAAACTTCTTGATATTTTCCCATGCATCATATTTTGTTAATGAATTATTTTTTATTATGGAAATTCCTTTTTCAAATCCAGTAGTTTCTTTTGAATGATTTTAGAGCAGCGTGGATGCAGAAAAATCCTCATAGCATTTAAAGAACAATTTCTGAGAAGGAAAGCCAGAAGAGTCACAACCTTTTCATCCATCTCTAGCCCAATGTGGACATGTAGCTTCTTCAGATTTGCTAATGTCAACCCTTCTGGCACCATGTTTACTGATATCATCTCCTATATGAAAAAGAAGGTGGGTTCGTTTAAACAGAAAAAGAGAGAAAGAAGTTACCATCCAAAATGACCCAAATAGATGATTTGGACTGGATGGTACAACATTTTGCAGACACGGTAATAGATTAAAAGGGATCATTAAAAAATAAAGCCACGCTCGTTAAAAGGATTGGATAAAAGACCAAAGAATATAAACCTATAATAATTTCCAAGATCCAACTAATGAAGAGAGATAAACTTGGAACATGAAGGATCAAGAACTTAACAGAACAATCATGTCCATGACTAGAAACATAATATTGTGATCTACACTGCATAGATGCATGACCAGATATAGACCTAATTCTACAACTTTAGCTTCAATCTACAGACTGACTTACCTCAAAACATTGGCCATGTATTGTCAATTCTTGAAGGCTTGGAAAACTATCAAGAACAACAACACTAGAAACATCTTGATTGGCTTCATCATGATAGAGAAGGGTAATTTTTTTAACTGATTTTGCTCTTGAAACTCCTTTTAGTAACTGAAGCCCTCGGGTTGTAGCAGATAGTTCGAGCTTTATTTCTGTCAAGTGAGGGGAAACAACCTCGAATGATGTTATAGGCCTAAAAAAATGGTTTTGAAATCTACCTGGGCCTGCTTGAGTGAAGTTTTCTCTCTATCGGGCAACCACCATAAACAAATAGCCATAGGAATCCAAACCAAAGGCATTTATAGTAACCCAAATTCCACAAACAGCTTAAAAATACCACTTCTACAGAGCCCAAACCTCCTTGAGAATAAAGCCCCCTCTGAAATGCCTGCCAAGCACAACGAAACCCCTCCATTGTAAAACAAGAGACACTTACTTCAGGTCTACTTCGGTCCCCACTACGAAGTGCATTGTAAGCATTAACGCACCATGCAAAATTTCCAACAACCCTTGCAATTTTAAATCCACTCCACAGAAAGTAACCACATTTTTTTTAAAGCGGGCATGAACACTGTTTCTCCTTTTTCACTCGATCCGCCCTGAAAAACCCTAAGTACTTGATTTGGTCTCTCCCTCATTGTTCTGCAATGCAAAACGACACCAAGTTCAATCGAAATGCATTTTTAAAAATCAGAAAAAATTTAATGCATTACAAATTCATAAGCTAATGCGAATCTGACGATCAGGCTGAGCCATGGGCAAATGTAATAAATCAATCGAGGTGATATTTCTTCGTGTTGTGTAAACTAAACAAGGAAAACAGTAATATATATACATTGCTAGGCACTGTTATGTGTGGGAGGACGGTGGCTTGGCCGCCCATCCCTCCCCTACCTCTGTTCGAACTAGGGCCATAGCCATTCTAGGCCCTGTCGCCTCCCCTTGCGTGGCCATGATCTGTAATCCGCACCATTCTCACACAGGTATGAGGGACCTATGGCAAATACAACACCCGGAACTAACAAATCGACGGCCACTGTCATTCCTCACACATAGACAACCATATTTGCTTCCAAGAAAGCACAATACCTGTGCTACGTGTGGATTGGTTGTTTCCTCTGAGATCCATGATTTGCTCCACATAATCCTCCATCGTTCGATTTCAAGGACGATGCAGCAGCCAAAGATAGTCGTTCGATCTATGAAAGTTGTCAGAGAGAGCAGGGATCATCCCACTACAAGAACGCCTTACGGCGTAATAATTATTTTAATTTTGTTAATAATAAAATTGAAATATAAATAGAATTAAGATTTGTATTTTTATTATATTGATAAATGTTTTAAAATGATATGAAGGTAGAGTGTAATTTATGTAATTATCTATTTCATATTTATTTAATAATTACATAGAATTTCTAATGTTAAATTTGACATTTATTAAAAAATAATATGAAAAAAATTATATTATAAATTTTAATAAAAGTATTAAGTAATGTTTTATATGAAGTAAATATATAAGAATATATTTAAGATATCTGTTCATATTACTTTTCCATAGTAATTGAAGTATTGATAGACTTTTATATTAAAAGAAAATTAATGACGATTTAGAAATTTAAAAAAAATAATTGCATTTAACATTAAATATGTGCATCTTGGATTAAATTTTAGACAAAAATTTTCAAATATATTCTAATCGAGACTGATGTATAGAAGCACATAAGTATGAAGTCGATGTTAGTGACATGATAAACGGTCAACAATTTTCAAGAAATGTATTTCCACATTAAATATTAATTTTTAACTAATGGGATAAGGAAAATTAAAAAAAGAAAAGAAAAAATGAATGGAGATTCTTTTTTTAGTACCATTCAACATTAATGAGTACAAAGGACTTCATAAATGAAAATAAAAAAATAAAAAATAATGTGGATGAAGTAACGTGGAAATCAATAAGATGAATTCTTCACCTAAAAATCAATTCAAAAAAGGGAGGATGATCTTTTTAAAAGGCAATTATTTTATTTTACAAAAAATATTATGTCAATATCTACAAATTTGATCTGCAAATTGATTGCACATTGAAAATTGAAAGCTAACAATCTAAATTCTACACCATTAAACTAATTCAAAAGAACTTTCCGAAAACTTCTATATTAAGAACACTAATTCCGAAAACCATTAAACTAATTCTTCACCATTACACTATGTTTTGAAAAAGGATTTAACCGACTTTAACTGGACCTCTTCTTTTTTTAGCAATATGCCTAGGTCCTCTGTCGCCGCCATAGGTTCTAACTGATTCATATCCACAATAATTGTAACGAAATATTATTATCCATTTTGATTTTTCTCCATGTGATATGGGAGGAAGGACATTATTAGTTCCTGCTTATGGTAGAAATACTATAGTTTTCAGTTCAATGAAATAATTTTTGTCAATGGACCAATCACAAATGATAATTTTTTTGCTTATGTCAAATTTTCTAATGTATAAACTTTGAATTGACATATTTACATAAATATAATTTCACATAAATTAATTTATTAGAATTTTGATTGGTGAGAAAGGGAGATTTGACAATTTTTTCCCCTTATTGAGCTACACGTTTTTTTATTTTTTTAAGCCAAAAAATTGTAAATGGCCAAGTGCCCTGGCATTTATTAACCCTTGTCATTTTGTCAATTCATTTAATTCCATGTGTCCCATTGAAATAGTAATAGCATTTATTTACATTGTTCTTATTTATTAAATGTCAAATCTTATTTATTTACATTGTTCTTATTTCTTAAATGTGGCAAATTTTATTTATTAATTTCTCCCAAACACAATAATTTTCTCCATGCAACCAATCATGGTTAAGAATTTTTTCACTTTCAATAGTTATCAATTTTAAATAACATTTAAATCATTTTTTAAATAGGCATAAAATCTATTAAATTTAATTTTCTTGAATTTTTACAATCAACATATCACTTAAGCAATTGCTAAAATACAAGTACATCTTTGTAGCATGAATGGCAGGAACTGGCCGCTTCGCGGCTCTTGTTATTATTCGTTTTGATTTTTCTTTATGTGATATAAGAGACACAATGATACTTTATTTTTATTTTGATTTTTCCCCCATACGATAAAGGGAAAAACACCCTATTACCTAATACTCTCTTTTATTTTCCTGCATTTATGATTTTTCTGCATGTAATACGAAGGGAAGGAAACTGTATAATTAATCTTGATTTTTCTCCACGTGATGTGATGGAAGGAGACAATATTAAGTACTATTCATTTTGATTTTTCTCCACATAATCCGAGGCGGATACCATATTAATATTATTATTCAATATATTTTTTCTCGATGTGATGTTACTTGAAGGACACTGTGGTTTTACAGAAATAACCACACAACACACTATATGGAGCAGAAAACACATTGCGATTCAACAATGGCTGAACACATCTCTGGAATGGTTGGTTTCGCTATTCAACTAGCAGTCAACTAGATTGTTGCTGAAATCAACATAGTTATTCGCTGCCAGAAAGAGTTGAATGCTTTATCTAGAATCTTTCCACCAAGGAAGAAACACGAGATTCCAAGAGAAATAAATATTCACTGTAAATGTCAAACATAACTTTTACATAAATATTTTCTAGGCCTACCTATGGGCTATGAATAATTAGGAAAACATTAAATAACCTTTGCAAAATTATGCGCTAAAGAGGAATAGGGGCCTCAATGTTTTATCTTTTTGGGACTGGCGAGGGCCTGCAAAATCTTCGAATGCCCAGACCCCTGTGTTGAAACGACTAACAAAGTTCACGTCACGTGGACCGTTGAAAGCATGCAGTACCTCAATGACTAATTAAATGTCCACTCTCTGGTGTATTAGATGCAACAGGGCTCACTCACTATAGAACGCCTTTGGCATAATTATGTGTAGTAATTATATGTGTCTAAGAAGTTTTTAATATATCTGTATGAGTTTGAAACAACATAGAGCTATAACAAATATAATAAGAGAACACATATGAAAGAAATTATTAGTATAATATTTTTTTTATAACGTGGCTATTATAAATTGGGAGTGATTAAAAACAAGAAAAGTCTATATATGAAAGGTGGAGTCACATGTATGTATAGATTTTTGTGTAAGTAGTGTGTATATATGAAGGTGAAGTCACATGTATATAAGATTTTTTTTAATAGTTTCTATTTTGCTTATAAATATTTGTGCCAGAATAATTTATGCAAGTCAAAATTGGGAGGGAGTAATATATCATAAAGTTAGGCATTTATTAATATTGTTAACATTTAATTGAGGTTATATTTAGTGGTAGAAACAAAGTGTACACATATTTTTTTGTAATTGAATATTAGAATATGGAGTGGGTGTATATTGTAATAGTATTTCAAAAGGTACAATTAAATATTGTAAAATTTATACCAAAGTAATGTTTATTATAATTCTTATACACATTTTATGTCATATATAGTTATAACGAAGAAGAGAAGGATTAAAAATTTGGTAGAGTATGTCGTGGTTGCAATTTGAAGAAAACATATAACTTGAGTTATTATTTTTTGGTTCTAGTCAAGTGTAGAGTCGTAATATTATTTTATGTTGTTCTCGGTGGCAATACTTCCCCATTATGTTGAAATAATTGTACAACATTATCATGTCTGAGAGTGAGCATATAAGACATACGTACATATTTATCATTTCTTATATATGGGTATTGAGAGAGTGAATATGTAGGGGAGGAACAAAGGTCAGGGAGGGAATGGGCTTGTAATAATGTAGTCAAGTTGACCCTTGTCGGACAAAGTTTTTCCTTGAGGTTTGTGTAAATGTGTAAGTGGAGCCACATGCAAATGAAAAAAAAATGAATAGTTTCTATTTTTCTCAAGTTTTCCCTTTTTGGGAACATTGTATGTAAGCTGGAGATGAATAAGAAGTAATATATTCATAGTTGTGTATTTATTGTCATTGTTAATGTTTTGTTGGTTTTGTATGTGGTAGTAGAAGTAAAAAGAACATACATATACTGTAATAGTATGTCAAAGTTACAAGTATATATTTGTATGTGAATATTGTAAAAATTGTATTTAACTTATGTATATTGGGGTTTTTATACACATTGCATCTTATGCATGGTTACGAAAAACAATAGAGTGTTTAAAACTCAGTAGAGTTTCTTAGCTCATTGTGATATGTATCCATAATACTGATTGTAAAAAAATTGAGGATGCTTTTGGTATCTTTAATTTCAATGGGTGCAATTTTAAGAGAACGTATAACGGGTAGCATTTTGGTTTTGTCTGAGCAAAGAGTCAAAATATCATATTTGTCTTCTTTGTCTGAACTTGCACAATGTGCATCAATAGATTGCGATATTGAGATATTGAAGTATGTTGTGTTGTTTTCCAATCATGTAACAATTTCAAGGAAATTGCCACTACATCCTTGGAATAGTAGTTCTCTTTCCATTTTGTGAAGTACTGATTTTTTAATAAGAAATTACACTTGTTAGTTTCGTAATAATTTAAAGTAATGGACATCAAATTTAGCCCTTGGATCTCACATTTATTTAGTTTATAAAACAAATGATTATTTAAATTTTAAATATATACATATGTAGTAAAAAATTAATTTAACTTAAAAGACAAGTGGTGGATAGTGGAGGAAAAGTGTCATCCTTAAAGAATGGACACCAAGTTGCCCATGTTATATTTTGTTTTAATTGTGAGGTGCGAGGTAAACAAAGATAAAGAAAAGAAGTTGGCAATATTTATTAGTTATCTATGAATCAAGAGCATTTTGTAACTGAACGGTTGCCTTAACATGTTTTTGGATACATACATATTTATCATCTCTTACACACACATATCAGGCGAATGAAAATGCAGGAAAGATATGGAGGTCATGTAAGGAATGAACTCATGACAATGGAGGGAAAGTTATCCTTATAATTCATTATGCCTAATATCTATTGTAGCTTTGTCCATAGTTATTCCTTGTGCCTAATATCTATTGTAGCTTTGTCCATATTTATTCCTTGAGATTTTTGTATTGTTAATTCCCATGCCATCTTTAAAATCACTTGTTGGTGGATTCTAATTGTTATTGGTGGGATGGGTATACAATTACAATGAGTAGTATCTCATGTGAGTCTTTATATTTTTTGAAATCAACAACCACATATGATGGTAAACCAAGGGATTTGCAACCTAAATTGTATGTTATAGAAATAACTTGTCCAAGTGCTTCATTAACCAATCTGGCTTGTATCCATAAGTTGGTAGTTAACATAACTTCTTTTCCTTCTGAAATAAGTAATGTGCTTTGAAGTTGTGTATCGGCCAATGTTATGATCCTCATGCGCGGATTTCACTAATGCCTCGAGGTTTTGGTGTAACGGTTCGTTACATTTGGTATCAGAGAAACCACCCAGGTTTGAGTCTCAGCACGGGTAGCTATGTCGGCATTGCAGTGTTCGTCTGAGGCTCATATAGGGGAGGGCGGGGTCCCGCTATACTGGTGTAAATCTAGCCTGGGGTCTGGGCTACGGAAGTGTGGTGGGAAGTTATGATCCTCATGTGTGGATTTCACTAATGCCTCGAGGTTTTGGTGTAACAGTTCATTACAGCCAACCTGGTTGAATTCCTTTGTCAATTTTATTTGACTTTACATAACAAAATTGGAATGTGTAACAACCTCATCTTGTGCTTATTATGAAGTGTTGCTAAAATGTTTTTGGTAAAAAAATGTGTTGAGGTGGTGAATATCTATTGTTCTGCAGGGGACATAAATGAAGATGTTTTAGACATAAGAAGGTTCCAACCCACTTTCATGGGTTTGTATTTTTGATGTTGAATAATAAGTTCATGAAGATGACTTGACATTTATCAAAACCTTGTTGTCATTTTTTTTGTTTAAAGTTAAATAGTAGTAGAAAAAATTCATAGCATGTGTCTAAATGAGTCACTATCATATAGTGAGATGTCTTCATTTAGAGTCAATTGAACTAGGTCTCCAACGAGTATAATAAAGCTACCTTCAAAGTGTTTACCTTTGTGAGTAGGGAATGCTTCTCGTAATCAAATAGTAATGTGTGTTAGCATCTTTGGTCATATGAAGCTCATTTCATCAATTATGATCTATTTAATATATCACATTTCCTCTTAGAAAATAGCTAGCGCTTGTCCTTGGAGAGGTGTCACTTCTACTATAGGAATTTGAAGGGTGGAATGGATAGTAGTTGCATTGATGTTGAATGTTGATATGCTCACGGGAGGAAGCATAAGAAATTGAGAAGGGTTTGGATATGAATGTACACACAACTCTTATTTTATTTTTCTTATTATGTAAGTTTTCTTAGTTCTTATCGTTCCCAACATTATCATTCGTAATAGGGGTATCTTATTATTTTTTCCTACATGTTCTATAATAATTTGTAAAGCATAATGTTATTGAATGGATAATGTGTAATCAACTTCATGATTTGTGTTAGCCTCTTACAGGGCCTCATTATAGGCATTTATTGATTGTTTGAAAATAGTAGTTGCTTCTTGCAGGGTGTTTACTACTTCAATATGATTTCTAGCATGGATTTAATTGTAAACACATTGGCCTAACATATCTAGGTCACTTATTACAAGATTACATGTTATATGTAATTGTGATAATAATTCCCATTCTTCTATTTGTAGTAATCATTTTTTGGGGGTGTCAATATCAGAGTCATCCATTTCAAAGTTGTATGTATATTATATAAAACCTCACTCGACATGTCATGGTTGGTATGTGTTTTACATTTTTGTCTAGTAGGAAATTATAACCTCTTTAGATATACCAATATCGATACAAATGGTATGTAGTGTCTTATATAGTAATAATTAACTAAAGTAAAATTCCTCATACAAAGTTGAATCAACAAAAAGAATGATAATGCTTCAAGGAAAAACTCTGACAATTTCTTTAGTTGTTCTTTGTTTCCATTGGTCTTTTTTTATGTTGCTTTTCATAAGACCCTGACATCACAACTTCTATGAGGGAAATATTATCTAAGTAGATTGGGTGCTTCGTGTATACATCAATAAAAATGGTACAAAGGCTATTAGTGACTCATCGTGTGAAGTGCATTTAAAAATTTGTTTTCTAATAAATATCATGATAAATATGCAACTACAACTGATAGGGGTGACTTTTGTAACATGTGGGGCATTTCGTGTGCTCCTTTATCATGGTCATCCACTATTTCTGTCAGGATATTTCTATAATCAAAATTAACAATATTTCCTGATGTTGTGTTTTCATATATTCTTATGAGCATACGATGATAGGTTTTTAATTTTTGTTCAAATTTAGATGTATACTTTGTTATATATTTAAGAATAACATATTCAAGAAACAACGGGTTAGAAATCAATATTTTTTCACCGGGTTGATAACATGCTTGTGATGTGTATGTTTATTCTAACATCACTATGAGTTGCGGTATATGTTTGTTCGCCACTTGCATTTAAACACAAACTTGAGGAACCATGTATGGGCCAAGGGGATTTGTATCTACACTACAATGTTGAACCTTTTCATCGCAAACATGTTGCTTCCCTACATTTAGTGTGTTGATGTACATGGTTGACATGTTTGTCATAATGTTTTTTAGTGTTAGTTTTAAGTATTTCAAATGTGGCTAATAGACACAAATAATTAATATTAGAACAATAAATTTTGATGTTGCTTTTGTAATTTTCCATTGGGTTCTATGATGTGCCATCGAGGTCAAATAAAACTTTTCTTATACATTGGCAACATTGTTCCAATTTAGTGTGCTCATATCGAGGCTATTTTATATCCATAGAAATCCATGAATATGTGTGGAGCCTCTATGTTTCCATTCGTACCTATTTAAAAATATTGTATCAATAATAGATAACTTAAGTACATATGTTTTTTTTCAAAGTAAAACATGTAAGATTATCAAATTACTTGTACAAATATTCTTTACTTTGCAAGTATTTCTACAAAATATCTTCACAAAAAATAGTGAACCTTTATCCATATATATAGCCAAAAGATGTAGGTATCTAATTATGGTTTCCATTCTCCAAGCTTATGTTGCACTCGCAATTGGGAGGCACATTCTAGGGATCGCTTTAAATATTTCATACCATGTTGTACCTACTACACTCAACGTGAAGAAGAGTGATGGGCATCTTAATTCAATAATCATATCTGAGATTTTGTTTTTGCTTTTGGCCTAATATGATTTTGTACCTCTCAAGTTATATCTAGATCACATTAGTTGAGTCATTTTTTTTCATCTGGTAGATTTTGTAAATAATTGCATAAATTTTGAATCATTCTGGTCAAGTTTTCTTTGATGTTTTGTTTCATAAATACAAAGGATATTGTTTAGGTTTTGTGGCACACCATAAGATTCAATAGAAAATAACAGAAGCATAGACAACTCCCAAATATGTTATCATTGTACCTCATTAAGTAAAGTATATATTCATGCATGTCAAACTCCTTAGTGCATGGTTATTTAAAATTGGTTATTCTTGTTGGGAAAAAAAATGAGAAGGTCATTGCAAATAGGCCCTATATGTTATATTCATTTATAGGAATTGAGCCTATATTTGGCCAATCAAACTTAGCTCTTGTGTATTTATAGTACCTACTTGAAAATAATGTCTAATTTCCTCAACTTCTCTTCATGCGGTGGGAAGAGAAACCACAAATGATGAGAAATGAAATTTACTTCATTATTATTATAATGAAAATTTTACTTCAACTCTAAGGTATTGGGCATTGAATCTAGTAGAGTTGTAGAGATGTAATAGAAGTTGTTGAAGATGTCTTCACATGTAGCATGTAAATTATCAAGAGTATGTTGATCAATGGTACATCTTTGTAGTATGGGTCGTGCCTTATTTTGCATTCTAATGCTTCAACATCACAAGCTCTGTAAGATACCATTCATAAAAATTTCCCTAGCTACTCTTAATATTTTAAACACCAAGATTTATAAATCCTATGGTCAACTAGGTAAGTAACTAATAATGGAATATTTAACTTATGGGAAACTAATTGTGTGGCCACTGTCCCTGTATTGACCATCACGAGCATGGGTCACTTGTAAAATTAGAGTAATTCTTACAAAAAGCATTTCTTCCACATGTGTTAGATTGGTTAATTCTTTTGATTGAGGCCATGAATCCATATTATACCACATAACAAAGCAATGTTCTTTTTCTCCACAAAACATCTATAACAAGCATGGTTCCCACTAACATTTTTCATTTGGATGCCCGAATATAATTTGTTGCATACAAATAAAGCATGCTTACATAAAAGTGAATCAATTTATTGATGGAATTTTTTTAGAATTATGTACAAGTAAGGGGTCGAAGGGTTGTTTGGATCCACATTTGGTGTATTTGAAGAAGGTGATGTATAGTGTTGCATGTTTCTCATTGCTTCATTAATCATATCTTTTTGTATCTAATATTTTTGTCATCATTTCTCATATAGTTCATCTTTATTATCCTTGTCAAGCATATTGGCATCAACTTTCTAATTAATTTTTTTTCCTTTTACAATTATTTACTGCTAGTTGGAATTTTGTTACTTAACTATAGTTTTTACAATAATAAATATTTAATGTCGATAGACATTACTTATATTCGGGCTTGAGCTAACACTGTGTAAATCGACTTCTCACAATCATTGTTAGACATTGCAAGACCATCTGAATGATCTAGCCCATTGATCTGTTGTTTCATTATTGTCCCCGAGATTTCACCCTGAAATCTAGGACCACCCCTTTTTAAAAAAAATCATTCTTTTCAAAGTAATGGGATGTTTTGTGTTTGTTTTGCTTGCAGTTGTTTGCATTGCTCTAAGATATCCTTAGAGAGTCATAGAAGCCAAATTCGCCAAATACCCACCTGCAAAAACTCACTCAATCCCTTTGCCAAACCTTATCTACAAGTGTTTTATTTATTTATTTATTAAATAAATAAAGTTCTTTTAAAAATAGATTGAGCTAAAATTGGAGGATTAAGGTTATATAAAGCAATTCACCCCATCATTATTACCACACAACATTCACCCGGGGGGGAAGAATTTTTGCAGATTAGCTAAATGGAGAAATTTTTCTAGCAATTGCTACAACCGTTTTTGTTTTGTTTTCTTTCTTTTTGTATGTGTTTTGATTTGTTTTCTCTGGAAATTCCCGTAGCCTATTCATTCTTCTTGCCAGATCTTTCCCCAGGATTAGGGATTTGAAGAAGCTATCCAGTTTCTTTTTAATTACTAATCTGTATACATGCGATCAGAGCTCAGAATTCTTTCAGAAGATTGCAAGAAGTTGCTTTGTCCAAAAAGGTGCAAAAATGGATTATATGAAAATAAGAAAAATATTGCCATTAATGCGTAGAGCTCGAGAAAATACACACTTTTAGAGAAAATGACACCTAAAACGGAGCCACAAAATGAAATTTATGGCACATGCAAGTTTTGCTGCTACATCTTCTCAGATCCTTTCCAAAAATGGTGAATTTTTGGTGTTTTCTTCACCAAAAATCCGAAAAAGGAAATAAATGTTGTCTTCATGCAAGTCGCACTTTTTGGAAGGAAGGGTTTAAGCTGCCAGTGGGAATTTTGGTAGTGGCATGTAGGTGGGAATTTCTTGCTTGCATACTAGGTTATTTCTTCCCGTGAAGTCAAAATCACTTAAGCTGCAATGGGAATATTAGAAGTGGCAGGGAGGTGGGAACTTCTTATCTGCATAGCAGGGTGCTTTTTCCCATGAAGTCAAAATCACTTAAGATGCAATAGGAATATTAGAGGTGGCAGGTAGGCGAGAATTTCTTACCTTCCTTGCAGGGTAAAAATTCCCATTATAAAAGAAAAATCACTTAAAGCACCAGTGAAAATTTCTTACTTGCCTTGCAGGGTAAAAATTCCCATTATGAAAGTAAAGTCACTTAAGTAAAAAGCGAGAATTTTTTGCCTGCCTTGCAGGGTGAAAATTCTCATTATGAAAGTAAAGTCATTTAAGTGAAAAGTGGGAATATATTGCCTACCTTGCAGGGTGAAAATTCCCATTATGAAAGTAAAGTCACTTAAGTGAAAAACGAGAATTTCTTGCCTGCCTTGCAAGGTGAAAATTCCCATTGCTTTGACTTGTTATTTTTAACATGACTTCTAGCCAAAAAGTGTGACCCATTTTGGCATAGATAAATGTCTAAAAGCTGATTTTTTTTAATTGTCGAGAAGCATCCAGTTTTGGCGCCTAGGGTTGGAGAAGTTTTCTTTTTATTATTCAAAACATTTGCATGTTGATGTGAGTGCACAAGTGAATAAAATAATATTTCTAACTTGTTTGGCATGCAAGCAAAGTCTATAAATAGAGGGTAACAAAATTTACAAGCAAATTTTGGTGATGAAAATTGAGTATTCATGCCATGGATTCCATATTTGTCTGAATCAATTATAGGTATTCATCACAGATGCCCATATTGTTGAAGAAAGCAAAAGTCAATATCTGATACATTGAATATATCTTCAAAATCAGAGAGAGAAATATATCTAGATCTCATAATTGTAAAGGCTTACAACAAAAATTCATCGTCTTGTTTCTAATGCAACCCAAGTAGAAGTCGTTGCATGAAAAATTCCTTCTAGGATCTTGTGCATGTGCTCCCAATCTTCCAGTTGAAGCCTTCATTGAATATACTTATATTTTCTTTCACCCGGAGTGCTTTCCAGAATTTAAAATTGCTCATATACAATTAAAAATAAAAGATGATGAGTTTTTTCTGAATTATTTATGGCAAACATTGCACTGGTGCATATACTGGAGAAGAATTACAAAAGCTTTGATGATAAAATGGGAAGACAGGTCAGAGGTAGCTGTACGTACCCAAAATTGTAGGGTACTGCACCACCGAAAAGATGTTACACATACCCCAATGATGATACAGGTCTCCTCGTAAGGTGTTCGGGATCCAGAAAAGCTCGCCAAGTATACGTTTGTATCCTGTATGCCTCGCTCAGCCCCTGCATGCTTTGTTTTACCATCTACCCCCCTTTTTCCTTGCATTTTGGTCTTCAGTGACGAGACCACCGCCCAGGACTGGGCGGCGGTCCCGTAACCACCGCCCTGCATAGCGTGGCGGTCTTGTTCGCGTTTTTCAGAAAGTTCCGACGATCACGTCAAACGTAAATCTTCAATTTCTACCCACATTCTTCAGCTACTTTGCTTTGCATTTATGTTTTGGCTGCCATGTGAATAGTATTTTCCCTTTGTTTATAGTAAAAGATTTCAATTGAGAGTTACCCTCTGGTAAATGCATTTTCTATAAATAGCCAGCTTGTTTGCAAACAAATGGCCCCTCTCCTTCTTTGTTTAATCATTCAGTCTTTGAATTTCTTGCTTAGAATTCCACTAGTTTCATGTTTTGCATCAATTTTAGCTTTCCTTTGTTGTTTAGAAGCCATTCAATCTTCTTGTTTCAACTTACTTCATTGTTGTTCCATACAATCAACTTAGCATAAAATAGCTTCATTTCTAGATCAGAATCCATTTAGAGTTGCATGTTTCGTTTTGTCACAAGGATAGATTCTAAAACTCTTAGCACATTTGTGTTGTATTCCCGTAATAAATCCCGCTAGGAATTACATAGTCAAGCTCTGTTCACTTGCACTATCTCTCTCTTACTCGCATTGTATTCGGTCTATATCCAAAAGCTGCCATTGTTCAAGTTCCTTATTCTACTGATACTATCATATACACGCTTTTCTAGATTCAAGAGAAAACGAATTAAATGAGGAGATCACACTGAGGGGACAAAGTCACACACAACTGGATTTACCACTGTTCTGTAAACGCCAGGTTTGAGCTATCAAAGTTCTAATTACAACATATCAAATAGAGTAGTGAATTATTTTATTTCAGTCAAAAGTTTGCTCTCGATATCGCTAGGGAAGCTGTGGGGATTGATATTTTCTGAGAAACTGTGATTCATTCCTCACTTCTGAGGTAGGATCGAGAGTCTTTCAATTTAAAATAATTAGTTGCTTAGATATTTAGGATAAAATCACAACTGTATAGGCAAATAGCCATACCAGGCTACTTTGTTTGTTTTAATTCTGTTACTAGATTAGTTGTCCATTTTATAAATATATTAGAGTAGCTGCTCTTAAGTTTCGAAAATACAAAATAGAAGAATACACGCATAGTATAAATACATCTTTCGTAATTAGTTTATTAATTTTAGTTAAAAGTTTGAATCGTTTTGCATGACAATCACGGGACCTAGAGAGCCTAGAGAATACATATTTGAACCAATAGTGTCTCAACCAAATCTACCCACAACACTAGCTGATATAGATCAAGACCTTAGGATACAGGTCTTTCAAGCAACGACAAACCTACAAGCAATTAGTGAACAACTGAGAGGGTTAAATATCGAAGACGACAAAGCTTACACATTTTGGTCAAACCCTTCTAAATATAGACTGCCTTGATAAAATATCTGAATGACTGTACAAGGATTCAAAAGAGAACAAGTATTTGGTTGCGATCCTTTAGTTCCACACCCTGACGCAAGTGACCTCCTCGTTGTCATAGATACTAGCTTATGCATTCAAGTTGTCAGAACACTTGTAAGGTATTATGAGAAAATTATACAACTTCTAGTTCTAAACATAGAGGCTGAAAAGGCGTATGATTATTGGATAATCAGAAGAAGGGATTGATTCTTCACATGACCATAACAAGTCCACAACAACCACGAACCCACGGTTGTGATCCCCAAGTCCCACAACCCAACGGGCCTGCAAATTAGTTAAGTGTTGATACTGGTTTACGGACGCTGGTATTTAGATCCTCACCACTCCCACCAGATATCATAACACAGTTCTCCATATTAATAGAAGCCAATCAATCTAATATTTTTTGGGCTAGACCAAAAAATCACCCATAGTTCACTGTAAATCCACTAAACCTCCCATTACCATTTTTCATGACCTTGTCTGGAAATATATACGAAGAACCCACAGGTCACTTCCCACGTATCCAACAGCTAATAAACAAGATCTCGGAAGAGCTCGACATTGATTAGAGCCTCCGAACAGCTATTATATCCAAATGAACCATTATACCAATTCAGGTTAGGAGGGCCTTCTTTGCCTTAGATTCGTAGATTCCATTATTGCGTATTGAGAATATAAGATTTCCCGATTAGTTTGTGTGTATCCATTTATATTCCACATTCACTGGCCATCTCGGCACGACCTCGGGAGGTCAGGTACGAGGAAGAGGTACTTGTAAATTCCCATGCTCGCATGTCACTTTTCCATCGTACAGTAGCATCCGCAAGAAAATCATAGTTAGTTGCTTCTAGATCCAGTTTGGTGCGAGTCAAAGGCAAAAGAGTCAACCACATGCAAAATATGGAAAAAGAACAAGACTGAGAGTGTTGCATATTTCTTCTAATTTCTTTTCCTCTTTCTTCCTCTTTCTCTTATTTTCTTCGACAAAGTAATTGAGCATTCTTAAGTGATTGGTTTGAAATCCATTGTTTGAAGAAGTCAATTACTTGGAAATAGGTGACAAACATTCAAAATAGAATGTTTTATTTTCAATTATAAATCATGCATGTCATGTAAAGAGGAATTCCAGGAGGGAGATTTCCAGTTGTTTCCTGTACAACTTCCACATGTGTTAGTTTAGTTATAGTTTCCTATTTGTAAATTGCCCTCTATACACCATAAATAGAGGAAGAACCTATGGGTTGAAAAACTAGAAATTGTAATCAACATTCTTGTGTTCCAGACTTTGAGCTGAAACCCTTGATAGCTTTCTGCAAGCATAGGATTAGAGAAGAGGCAGATTTCCAGAGAACTTTGTGTCAACGGTGCATTCGTTTCTTATTTCTTTTTAGATCTCTGCACAAACTTTGTGTTGTCTTAGATCTAGATTTGAAACTGTCCTTTGCTTCAAATTCTGCATTTTAAGATTTATTTGTTTCGTATATGTGCGTGTGATCAACTCTGTCAACTATTGGTTAGGTTGCAAATTTCTTTTCCTTTCTTCTCACATTTAATTATTTCCCTTTCCTGCACATATTGCTTACAGTTGCTTACTTGCTGCAAAACTGTCTAGCTATGGTTCATGAACTACATAGTTAAAGTAATACCAACAAATAGATATTAGGAAATACAACTGACAGAATCTTACACGGGAGCCTCACCGGTAAATGAGGGAGATTTATCTCATGACTGCCTAGGTTTTCAGCTATGTAAAAAATCTAGCCAACATTCATTATACATCGAATTCCTGTATTTTTCTTGGAAAAGACGTACCCTTTCATTTCATGAAATAACTAGGTCCAGCATGAGTTATTTTTTTCGTGTTCTTCATGTGGGCTTACTATTGTTGCACACCAATGGTTTATTTCCCTCCCACGAATTTCATTCAAGGGTTTTTTAAAGGTGCAGAGATTTTACATTCCGCATGGCATTGTGAACGAACAGTGAAAAATGGCTTTTACCTTTCCTCGTCATTTGGCTCATATCCTCCCTACTTCTTGCAATGGCCTCGATTCGACTTGAGGCCTCCACCACGTAAGTTTGTTTTCAGACTTGTGCACTCGATAATGGGATCTAACAACAACAAAGAAAGTGTTAAAAGGCTCTTGCACACCATTTACAACTTGAGAATATGAATATTTAGCGCACTTGGATAAAGAAGCCCTAACAACCAGATTCTTAACCTTAAAATTTTCATGCAGTTAATGCCTATTTTTGTTGTAGCGAGGAATGTAAATATCATTGGTAAAGCATATTTTGTGAGTTATATAGGACCAAACACAATTGTTTCTATGTGTTGCGACCACTATTCTCAGATACAATATGGATTGGGATTGGTTTATTAGTCTTTAGCACCTTACGACTATTCGTCATGGAAGATAAATATATTTTGTTCTATTTATGTGTTTTATTGAACCTTTTAACTTTTATTATTATGCCGAAGGCGTTCTCTCTATGGTAGAGCACCTCCGGATGTTTCTACGACTGTCTTAAATTTGACAGCCTTTTAGACGTTTTTTAAAAGGGATTAAATTTGACAACTGTTTGCATGTCGTTTTTACTGTGCATGCAATTTTTGATTCGTTTCTATTTTTAAGATCATATTTTTAACTGCTTTTTTTTCGAATCCGCCGTAATTTAGAACTGTTTGCATGTCGTTTTTATTGTGTGGTTTATTTATAAAAGGCTTTGTTTTGTGAATTTTTGTGAGGACTTCAGACTGTGAGCGATTCAGCGAGGAGTATCGCGGAGTTTGAGAGATTCATTCTGAGAAAAAAGAAAGAAAGTTTTGGAGAAATAATCAGAAATTTGAAGAGAGAACTTTGTTTTGCAAGCTTTTGTGAATATTTCAGAGCTTCAGCCTCAAGCTTTGAGTAAAACGCAAAGAGTGCGCTATTGAGGGAGAAGATTTCAAGCGATTGAGCTTCATTTCTTGCTACAAGCTTTTTGCTGCGAAAATTCTCTTCATTACGGTAAATTTGGAAGCAAAATCTTTTGCTTTTGTAAAGTTCTGACATTCCAGTGGACTACGGAGAAACAGATACAGTAAAAGTTGAAAAGATGAAGGCGATGAAGAAATACAAGCGTAACCACAAGGTGAAGAAGTTTCTGCGCTACACCGGCGTGGCTTTAAGCGCTGTTCTGCTCTCCTGGAGCTCCGTATGGATTCCGATTGTCGTGCAATCCACGACGCTTTACTTCCGCTTTGCCTGCACGTTGGTTACGAGCTCGAGATTCGTGTTCATCATGTGCAACGTGATCATCATAACCCTGCCTGCGAAGTCTGGACAGCTGAGCAGCCCTTCCGGGAGTTCGAACTTTGGCTCTCCCGACCTGTACGAGGAATTCATAAAGAATGCAGAAAATCGGCCAAAGTTTGTCATAAATTTGTCCGAGCAGTATGAAGAAGAAGTGGTGAAGGAGTGCATTTCAGAGGAAGCGCCATCATTGGATCAGCCAGAGGAGGAGGTAAAATCGACGGTCCCTGATGAAGAACATGTTCGAAATAAGGAACTTGTGAAGTCAGAGGTCCCGTGTTCGAGTCGCAACAAGTTCGCGAGGAGTCAGTCGGCGCTGCCAGAGACTTCAATTCCTTGTGATTCTGAAAAGGCTATCGTGGAAATTCCTTGTAATTTAGAAGACGCGGCCGTATAAATTAAGTTGTATGATCGAAGTTTATAGTTACATAATTTGTCTGTAGTTTGACGCGGCCGTTTTCGGGAAAGAGGGATCCGAGAAAGTTACAGACAGACAACGTTGTTTGGTGCATAGGCAGACGAGGTTTTTTTCTGATTTATGCAATTTCTTTTCAATATAAAAAACAGTATGAATTTCATACGACTCTTTGAAGTTTATGCAATTTTTTTTTTCTGATTTTGATTTTTAAACATTTGTCGGATTGTTTCTTGGAATTTATGTTCGTTGGGAAAAATCAGGGGTGGCCTCAATTTTTGTACTTTATTCGATTGTCTGTATCACCTCTGAGTGCACTCAATTGCTTCCTTTGCCATGGGAGCCCTGTAACTTGATTGCCCTTTTGGCATTTGGTGAGGAATTTCTTGTTTTTTACCTTCAAAAGGAGGGCTCAACAGGGCTTGAAAACAGGTATTATAGTTTAATCCTAATACCCATTTGTGTTTGCATTTTATGTAAGGCCCTAGAGATCCCATACCCAAATTCTGTATTGCCTCCATTAGGTTTCAATATGGGGTTGATTCTGCAAGGGACTTGGTTTATTCAAATGGGTATTTCGTTTTTCATTGGATTGATTTCTTATGGATGTAAAATATCTGAAAAAATCGGGGGGGAATATATTGTTCATTGTGAGAGTCATGCCAATGGTCACAGGGGCATGGCCATTGCAACCCTTCAATTCAATTGTCATCTGGGTCTACTATTTGTCTGTCTTCTTCTCGCCTACTCATATCTGAGCACAAAGTACGTGAAATTTGGTGCCTTGAATTATAAACCATTGGGTCAACAGGCAGAGGAATTGCAAGATTTGGATGTTTCGAGTATTGACTTTGGAGCTCGATTTGCATTGGATTCTGATGAAGACGAAACCCATGAAACTCCACCGGGTAATCTAAGAACCATGCTCGAGGTCAATGGGATCAATCAAGTTCCAGTATGAAATTCTTTGAGCTTTAGCTTGCGCTGGAAATTGTATGCCTCTAACCCCAGCTGGCCTGTGGCATGCATAACTTTGTTTAGGTCAGTTGTATGAATTTGTTAGTTAGGTTCAGGGTCATGCTGATGCTCGAAGGCTATGGGGTTTTTGCTGCCATTTACTGATCTGTGCAATCATTTCTTGCTGTTTCTAAAATTTGAGAGATTTTATGAAATATCTTAACAGAAAGTTATTGGTTTCTAGGTCATAGTTAGTTGCTCAATAGTGTCATTCACAAGGAGCATATCTGTAAATACTAAATATAATTTGCATACTTCTCTGGAGTACTGGGCCTTTTATTGCCTAGGCTGAAAAAAATGCTTTATTTATTTTGCATTTTATTGGTCATAAGACCACGAAGTTCTTAATTGTTTATGCTCTATTTAGTATATTGAGAAGGTGTAGTTATCTGCATACCTTTTAATCTCTGGATGCTTGTGTTCCTCTCTAGATCAAGAAGAGAATTGGAGCAATTTTTTGTTGTTGTTACACTCGCAGTTTGTGTAAATTCCAATTCAGATTGACATGCATATTTGTATATACGACTAATCTTTAGATTACTTACATTACATTTCATCATATGTACTCTTCTTTGATAGTATTCATGTAAGAATTTCTCTGCAGTATATATGGTAAAGCGAAGCTCCAAATTATTAATATTGATAAAATGTTGATTCAAGTGCACATAGCTGCTTTTTATATTCATGGTATTTTAATCTGAGTTGTTTTCCCCCTTATATATGACTTGATTTTGTTTTGCACTTGTTTGTATCCTCGTGGCAAATAATGATATTCAAAATACATTTTATTGGTGAAGCATTTCAAGTAATCATTTCTTTTGTGATTTCAGTGCAAAAACCATGGTTCCTCTTATCAATATTTCTCTATTTGTTTTGAGATACTGCAAATTTGAATGAATTCCATATAATTATAGAAGAAAAAATTGGGCCACACTTCATCATCATAGCACAAGCAACATTATAGGTATTTGAAAATAAAGACACAATACTTTATTTTCACATGCTATATTACTAATATATTTCATATGTCATACGGTATAGGCTTTATTGAGTGACCACTTTGAATTACATGAAAAAGAAGTAATCATACTGTATAGTATTGGGGAGTATATTGTAAAATGGACAAAGAGACATGTATGAAAATGTAGGTCATATGGAAACCCATATGTCAGTTTGCTTTTCTTTTTGCCCGATTCTTCAAAAAATAATTTTTATTTTCATTTTTTCAATCTGGCTTTTTACATTTCATCTTGTACATGCCTTCTATGGCACACACATGCACGCATATGCAGTGGTTGAGCAATTTTTGTAAGGAGCTCTCCACACTCACCAGCAAGTAACTGTGGAAATTCACTTGATATTACTCGTATGTCTTTGGTTAAGAGCTTGAAACTTTCCCTTAAAGACTGCTTCTTCATGTCTGCAAAGAAGTTGCGGGTATGATTTTCAAAATTTCAGTAGTTTTAACTAGGATTATTTTGGCTGTAAAGTATTTAGTTTTACAGAAGGAATTTGGATTATTTATGTAAAAGTTTGCAAATAAAGATAAGTTGATAATGGAAGTTTTATGCTTCAATTTAGCTTGCCGGTTCACCATGGAAAATGGATTTGAGATTTAAAATGGTGATAAAATTGTACCTTTTCTAGATTGGAAAACAATTGCTGGGTTTGGTAATATAAATAATAGGTGGAATGCACTGAAGAGATATTTATTTTACAGTCTGCTCTAGGTCTCTTAGGAAAGTTTTGAATTGACAATCATTTATTATTGTCAAACTTTTACTTTTCTTTATTGAACCCGTGACTTAGCGGTCACCAATTCAATCCAAGGATTTCCAACCCACCCATCCCTTCAAACATTACACCCTCACTCATCCCATTCTATACTTTGCACTATGATTGCTATGTTTCTTATTTCATATCTATGTTTCACTTTTTTCCCTGCTTCAAAAGAAAACTGTTGAATTCCCTTATACACTGATATACTATTGTCTCCTTCTATTATGCGGATTGTTAGTACTTTTAAGAAAATAAATACAAAAAATATTCAATTTTGTTATGTACGTATTTACATCCTTCTGTAGTATGTGAACACATTTTATGTTTCTATATATCTAATACTCTTTTCCTTAATAAAAAAGTAGTTTCTCAAAACTCAAATTGTTACCTCTTATACGTATTTCCCATTGGTACTCCACATGCATTACAATTGAATTTAGTTTTACATTTTCAATTATTTCTGTATTTGTTTTTCATCAAACTATGTATCGTTCCTTGCTAACCCAAAATGATCTTTATCCAACAGGTGGTACTCCATAATCCTGTGACTTCGCAATCATGTCGACTCCTGCAAAACGAGCCCAACGAAGAGAAAACTACGCAAAAAATAAAGTACACATAACTGCTGAGCAACGGCGTTGTAAATTAGAGCATAGAACAACGAAAATCTCTAACATCTTTCAACTTACAACGACCAACAACCTACGATCCCCCAACATTCCAATCTTTCCATCAAATACAACTACTGAAGAATTGCCAACCAACATTCCGCATGTAACTTCCATGGGAAAAACCTTTCAAGAGCATGCCACTTCCTTCCGTACGAACCCATCTTTGCTAGCAACTGTCACTTTGCCCCAAATGTCTGGGATGCCACATGAAACTGTCTCAAGTACTGACCTCTCTTCAGTTCATCCCACATATACAACCGGTTTCTCCTCTCCTTCAGACTGCTTTCCACCTTGTAATCCACAAATGACTGAAACAGAACACCCCACCCCTTCTAATACACATAGATTTCCCATATCCCCGCTCTCTTCACTGAATTTAGAAGCCCAACCTCGGTTTCGCAAAAGAATAGATTTGTTGGCGAACATCCAAACTTGCTCAATCTGTTTGGAAAATTACCCTGGAATTAAAACAATTTTTTCTGAAGGCTTTCCCTCATGTAACAAATGCAAAAGTGAAAAACAAGGTCACCGCTTCTCTTCATGGAACAACATGGACCCTGAAAAACAACCTATCGTTCTTGCGTCTTTAACCCAAATCGAGGAGATGCTTATCGCACGAGTTAATCCATTCATGCAAGTCGCCCAAGTACGTGGTGGGCAATACAAATACTCAAGACACACCATAAGCTTCCCGCAAAACATTACTTCAATAGCAAAGACCCTACCCCGCTGCCTTGGAGATTTGAACATAGTTCTCATACAAAGGGAAGGATCTAATTTAAAAAATTATGATTTCTACATCAGTAGATCTCGTGTTTGTGCAGCCTTGCAATATAAAATCCAACACGACCCCTATTACAAAGATGTCTTAATCAACGATGACGCCCTTTCCTCACTACCATCTGAATCATCAAATGTTTCCTCCTCTCTCAACACAGCCACAATGGAACTTCCCCAAATGCAAACTTGCTCTACAACTCATGGTAGTGGTGTTCCCATCCACTTTGATGAAACATATGAACACTCATCGTCTTTCGTGCCAACACCTCACAATACAGGAACAGAAGAAAAGGAAATCGAACAGTTCTTGCTCAACCACGATGGTAACACTCCATTTACCATGCCATGGCCAGAGCTTGGGCTTTCGCCAATAAATGAATATAATACGGAAGGCCTATTCTCAATGGCTTTCCCAACTTTATTTCTGACAGGAAAAGCAATGTGGCAACAACCCCGCATTAAAGAAGTTCCGATGCATGAATATGCACTTCATTTGATGCGTTACCATGATGGGTGTTTCGGTTCCCACCCAAGATTTCGTTACTTCCTTCTAAACCTCATAATGCGACACAGAAGCCAGTCCATGGCAGCAGTTTTTATGAAACAGAACACCGAATCTGGAATCCCTCCAACAATTAGAGAGCTACGAAGACAACTACTGGAATGCCCCAAAGACAACCTCCCAGATAACTTAATGCGCTTTGGATCAAGCCTTCGAGGGACACGTTCATTCTGGGCAAAAAGTAGAAGCGAGCTTTCAGATATGGTGGAACAATTAGGGACACCAACCTTATTCTTCACTCTAAGTGATGCAGACACTAAATGGCCAGATCTCCACAATATTATGTTTGGTGAATGCCCAACAGATCCTCGAGCCGCCCAACGTTGGAGAACACTTAACATTGTCTCTAACCCTCATCGAGTATCAACATACTTGCATCACAGATTCACAATATTTCGGGAAGAAATATTGCAGAAGGAACTTGGAGCAGTAGACTTTTGGTACAGGTAATCAAATCTACTTATTTTAAAGTTTTTCCCAAACTACATGTTTAATATTTATGTTCCCTCGTCTCGCAGGTACGAATGGCAACATAGAGGCTCTGCACATGTCCATGGTTTATTGTGGCTCGAGAATGCACCAAAGGTAGACGAACTGGACTGGGAGGACACAATAGTTATTGAGGCGACAAAACAATACTTTGATAAGTTCGTGTCTGCCTAGAACCCCCGCTCGGCTTGCAACCGCTTGGATTTCGTTCGCAGGTCACTCCTAGATGACCCTTGCTTGCTAGATACAACACAAATTCTATCCACCTCCCCACATGCGGACCTTGAAGAACTACTTAATCGAGTTCAGCACCACACTAAATGTTCAGAGCAGACATGCCTGCGTAGAAAGCAATCACAGCTGCAGTGCAGGTACAACGCTCCTTGGGCCATGCAACCTACTTCTTCCTTACACATTGAAGGTGACAGGAAAATAAAGTACCTCCCTTCCAGAAACGATGACATATTGAACATCCACAATCGAACAATGATATACATATGGAGAGCAAATGTCGATTGCCAACTGGTACTTTCCCGCCATGCCGTTCTTAAGTATATTACAAAATATGCTTCAAAAGCCGAGCAACGTTCAGAAACATATCACCAAATGCTATCCAGAGTTTCGAGAGATGCAGACGCAGATTCTCCAGCACATATCGCGATCCGTAAAATTCTCACAGAAAGTGTTGTTGAACATGACATAAGCGCACAAGAAACATGCCACATGCTGCAAAAAATGCCACTTGTTATGTGCAGTCGTCCATTTGTATCATTAAATGTTGGAAAAAAGATTCTGAGACGTGTCGTTGAAAGTGACGTCGATGCACAACAAACCACTGCTTTCTTGGATGCATATAAAGTTCGTCCAACAACCATGGAACACCTACCACTTATTCAAGTTGCTCGAGATTGGAGCTACAACAAGCACCGTAAAGGTGATAAATGGAAAAAACGACCGATACAAGCAATTGTACGGGTCCACCCGAGATTTGTGGATGTCCCTGCTCAAGAATCAACGTCATATGACCTTTTCTGTTGGTCAGAACTCTTATTATACAAGCCTTTCAGAAATATCGCGTTTGAATTTGGCTCAACCCCACATGACATCAATGTCACTTGGGACATGTACAAGCACAACTACAGACCGTGGCATGTTCTACGCACTACCGCAGACACAGGACTTGCAACAGATGTTAGTTCTGACTCAGAGCCCGAATGTAGTATTCAACAAGAACCATTACAAGAATGGCAGGTCTTTGCACAACTTCGCCCCGGAAACAACACGGGTCTAGACAGTCTTGAAATGTTGCGGAAACGAGATTTTGACGTACACAATAATTGGACCATACACGGCGTTCCCCATGATTTGCAAATAACTGGTTCATCATTCATTGAGAGAGAGAAGGCAGACACAATTAACAACAACATACATGCCACACCACCATCTTCCACACTTCCTTTGTCTCCAGAACAACAAATAGCTCTTGATACCATACTACACCATTCAGCAAACAAATCCCTTCTACCTCCACTAAGATTGATAATTCAAGGAACGGCTGGCACAGGAAAATCATTTTTGATAAATAAAATCCGGAATTCATTCACAGCATTGACCATATCTCCCTCTCCTCTACTTGTGCTCGCCCCTACTGGTGTTTCAGCATTCAACATCTCTACATCCACAATCCACGCAGCCATGCATATTCCAATCAAAGAACTAAAACCCCTTGAAGGTAGTGCATTATCGTCTTTTCAAGAATCGCTGAAACATATAGAATATGTTCTTATTGATTAAATGAGTTTCATCGGGCCAAAGTTGCTAAGCAAAATTGACAGTAGGCTCCTCGAAGCTTTCCCACACTCAAGAACATTTGAATTTGGGAACAGATCAGTCATCCTCCTCGGTGACCTCGGGCAATTACCGCCGGTTTTGGACAGTCCTCTTTACGCAAGTAATTCCTACGGAGCAACCCTTTGGAAGGGATTTCAATCTTCCATTACATTGCGAACAATATTTCGGCAACAAGGAACAACCAATGCACAGGTTTCATTCCGGAATTTACTGCTCCACATGCAAGATTCGACCCCTCTAATTGAGGATTGGGAACTCTTGATGTCTCGCACAGACACACACCTAACTCAGCAGGAGCTCAAAATTTTTAAGGATGCACCACATTTGTTTGCAAAAAATGATCAAGTGGCATGCCACAACCTACAGATGTTGAAGGCATTGAACGTTCCGATCGCCCAATCCATTGCTGAAAGTAACAGGCGGACTGGACTAAGAAATCCTGATTATGATCAGTTACAACACAACGTTCTGTTATGCAAACAACAAAAAATCATGCTTATTGCAAATCTATGGGTTGATGCAGGCCTCGTGAATGGTGCCACAGGAACAATCACAGACATTGTCTACGATGCATCAATGCAACCACCAACATTACCTTTATTTGTTGTTGTAAAATTTGATAGATACAACGGCCCATGTTGGGATCCCTCCAACCCCTTACATATTCCCATACCCCCTATTTCCAGAGGGAATCGAAGACAGTTGCCGATTAAAATGGCCTGGGGATTAACTATCCACAAGTCGCAGGGACTTACTTTGCACAGAGCAACCGTCGACATTGGAACCACTGAAAGGCAGGGTCTGACATTCACAGCTTTCTCTAGAGTACCCTCGCTTGCAAATCTACGCATTTCACCCGCTTTTTCATTCGAGAGATACTCAAATATGGCGCACCTACCAGCACTCGAAGCAAGAAGAAAGGAGGAAGCAAGACTACTATCACTCAACCCATCATAAATACTAGCTTCTGCTTTCATAGCACCTCAAATACTACTGTACTCAACATTTCTTCTATCGAAAGCGACAAGGTCGTTCAAAGGATATCAAATGTAATCAAGTTTATTGAAACTAAAATTGCCCACTAAATGCTACCACTCATGATATAAATATTGCAAACGTATACATGTCTCATTACGTGTACGTATACCTACATTTATTTTTTGTTTGCAAATATGGTATGCAACTTTAAAAGTACGACCCTGTAACATAATTAAATGTACACATACAACATTACAATGTAATGTTTCAACTAAAGTCCTACACTACAACTATCAATCACACACATTATCAATTGTATAATAAATGTTTCTCCAACAAAACACCAACTGAACAACCAATGCACAACTAACAACATCAACTATAAAATTGATTAAGTATCGAATACGGTATCACAAGTAATCATGTACGAATTTATAACAAGTTTGAAATGTAGAAACAACCTTCAAATTAAGTGGATCAATAATAACTGTACCTCTAAATCAAATAACATATACCGTTCGGCGTTCACATCTCATGAAACACATGCGATTGCTAGTTTTAAATTAGCAGATGTGTTTGATTAAATATGGCGGGGGATGTGATTTTACGTTTAATTTAATGGTATTTATGCACTGGATACATGAATTTGGGTTTTATTTAATCATTTTTTGTGTGTTTAATTCGATTTTTTTTGGTGACTTTAGCGGTCTTACGTTTAGATCAAGTATTAACGTTTCTTTGTTTGATAGAGTGGACGTTAAAAATTTAATTTTTATTTTAATTGTCTTTTTCTTGGGTGGTTAATTTTCTAAAAACCAAGCAAAAAAAGTATTTGTGTTAATTTTGTGTTTTATCTGTGAAATTTCAAGAAAATTAAAATTGAACTTTATAATAGCGGATAGTGTAATGCATCAAAAATATTAAAATTTTGGGGAAAAGGTAGAAAATAAAATTAGATGTTGAATAAATGTGGTAATTTTGGCAATTTGAATAAAAACATGGTAAATGATGATTAGTTAAATTTAGGCATATTCAGAAATATGGTAATTCTAATGATCACATCGATGCTCAACATTCCTAGTATGTGAAAAACTATCTTGAAGTGCTCAAGATAAGGAGCTATGTTTTGATGCACTTGGGACTTCAGAATTCTATTGAAAATCTTATCCAATATATGCCAAAGAATACGACTCATCAATAGCTCCTCTGAAATGCAAGCTAACATTTCTTTACCCTTATCCATTAGCAATATATTTAGAACATTGACTGAGAAAGGGGTGAAAAGTAACACTTTCCCTCTGGATGAAAGTGTTAATTGGCTTCAGTTAGTGATATGGAAACTGAACTATTTACTTTTCTCATGTTTTAGGCTTGTGGCAATAGTGTATTTGTCCGGGCGACGAGGGTGTTGAGCAATGTGAAAATTTGAAATAGACTACATATAGTGAGTTTCCCTCTCCTCTGCCAAATTCACTATTTGCAGTTGAATGTCAACCACCTAGTTTTCTGTAATTAAGGGACAAGCGCGCCTATTTTAATGTTGTTTTCGTTCAAGTATAACACGCTAGAGAATACAAGGGCTTTCCTTTTTTGTCTTCTTTAAATAGGTGTTGGGATTTTATATTGGTTTTGCTTCATTGGTGAGGAGACTTGTTCATGCAGAGGATATGTTTTCAAGAGAATGAGAGTGGTGGGCAGATAATTGCAGCCAATAGAAGCCATGTACATCTTCATGATATGCTTGCACTATATCACCAAAAGTAACCAACAATTGTCCAACTTGATCAAATCGCCTTTTCTAGCATACTCTCAATGTTTGTGGGAATGCATGCTTTGAAATTGGGTATTGACATCTATCAGACCATTAAGCAAACATGTGAATTGTTTGAAAAAAATTAGGAATAACTATCACCTCATTTGTTAGAGTTTCACAACAAAGCATTCCAATTGCCATAATGTCATTAATGGTGCCTTCCCCACCTTTGAGCAATTGACAATTTTTTGATCTCGTGGTTTTTTAGATGCTCTATGAGACCGCTAGATGTGAGATTTGGTAAGACTTTGTAGATGAGATAGATGCTTTTTTATCAAGTATTCAATCATGATGAACATTTACTAATGCATAGATTCCATATGAGTGTTATTGATCATAATTTTTACTCCTATTGTGTGTATGAAAATTTAATAGATTATATATGTCATAAAAAAGTTAATTTGATAGGGCTTTTCTATGCAACAACATATATAGGTAATAGAAGTTTCATAGGAGTATGAAATGATAAATTCTAAGATATTATTTGAATATTAATATAAATTTTATTTTAGCCTTATTTGTTGTGTGTATTAAATAGTCTCATGTGATGTAAGTTATTTTGTAGACATGACTACATACACGTTAGATCATAAAAGATTGCTTTTAAAAGCTATCATAAACTATGAGTTTAATTAAAGATGCATTCTTACCTTTATGTTTTGTACCAATTTGTTTCTTTCAATTTCTATTAATACTAGCAATCGCATGTGTTTCATGAGATGTGAACGCCGAACGGTACATGTTATTTGATTTAGAGGCATAGTTATTACTTTTGTACTTGATGTTGTTAAGGGGTTTGAGTGATGTTGTAATTCTAGAAATATAGTTGATCCACTTAATTTGAAGGTTGTTTCTACATTTCAAACTTGTTATAAATTCGTACATGATTACTTGTGATACCGTTTTCGATAGTTAATTAATTTTATAGTTGATGTTGTTAGTTGTGCATCGGTTGCTCAGTTGGTGTTTTGTTGGAGAAACATTTATTATACAATTGATAATGTGTGTGATTGATAGTTGTAGTGTAGGACTTTAGTTGAATCATTACATTGAAATGTTGTATGTGTACATTTAATTATGTTACAGATTCGTACATTTAAAGTTGCTTATCATATTTGGAAACATCAAATAAATGAAGGTATACGTATACGTAATGAGACATGTATACGTTTGCAGTATTTATATCATGAGTGGTAGCCTTTAGTGGGCAATTTTAGTTTCAATAAACATGATTACATTTGATATCCCTTGAACGATTGTGCCACTTTGGATAGAAGAATTGTTGAGTATAGTAGTAGCGGAGGTGCTATGAAAGCAGAGGGTAGTATTTATGATGGGTTGAGTGACAGTAGTCTTGCTTCCTCCTTTCTTCTTGCTTCGAGTGCTGGTACGTGCACCATATTTGAGTATCTCTCGAATGAAAAAGCAGGTGAAATGCACAGATTTGCAAGTGAGGGAACTCTAGAGAAAGCTGTGAAAGTCAGACCCTGCCTTTCAGTGGTTCCAATGTCGACGGTTGCTTTGTGCAAAGTAAGTCCTTGCAACTTGTGGATAGTTAATCCTCAGGCCATTTTAATCAGCAAATGTCTTCGATTCCCTCTCAAAATAGGGGGTATGGGAATATGTAACGGGTTGGAGGGATCCCAACATGGGCTGTAGGAATTACTTGCGTAAAGAGGGTTGTCCAAAACCGGCGGTAATTTCCCGAGGTCACCGAGGAGGAGGGTTGATCTGTTCCCAAATTCAGATGTTCTTGAGTGTGGGAAAACTTCGTGGACCCTACTGTCAATTTTGCTTAGCAACTTTGGCCCGATGAAACTCATTTCATCAATAAGAACATATTCTATATGTTTCAACGACTCTTGAAAAGACGATAATGCACTACCTTCAAGGGGTTTCAGTTCTTTGATTGGAATATGCATGGTTGCGTGGATTGTGGATGCGGAGATGTTGAATGCTGAAACACCGGTAGGGGCTAGCACAAGTAGAGGTGAGGGAGATGTGGTTGATGCTGTGAATGAATTCCAGATTTTATTTATTAGAAATGATTTTCCTATGCCAGCCATTCCTTGAATTATCATTCTTAGTGGAGGTAGAAGGGTTTTGTTTGTTGAATGGTGTAGTATGGTATCAAGAGCTATTTGTTGTTCTGCAGACAAAGGAAGTGTGGATGATGGTGGTGTGGCATGTATGTTGTTGTTAATTGTGTCTTCCTTCTCTCCCTCGATGAATGATGAACCAGTTATCTGCAAATCATGGGGAACGTCGTGTATGGTCCAATTATTGTGTATGTTGAAATCTCGTTTCCCTAACATATCAAGACTGTCTAGACCCATGTTGTTTCTGCGGCGAAGTTGTGCAAAAACCTGTCATTCTTGCAATGGTTCTTGTTGAATATTGCATTCGGGCTCAGAGTCAGAACTAACATCTGTAGCAAGTCCTATGTCTGCAGTAGTGCGTAGAACATGCCACGGTCTGTAGTTGAGCTTGTACATGTCCCAAGTACTATTGATGTCATGTGGGGTTGAGTCAAATTCAGATGCAATATTTCTGAAAGGCTTGTATAATAGGAGTTCTGACCAAAAAAAAAGGTCATATGACGTTGATTCTTGAGAAGGGACTTCCACAATTCTCGGGTGGATCCGAACAATTGTTGGTGTCGGTCACTTTTTCCATTTATCACCTTTATGGTTCTTGTTGTAGCCCCAATCTCAAGCAACTTGAATAAGTGGTAGGTGTTCCATGGTTGTTGGATGAACTTTATATGCATCCAAGAAAGCGGTTGTTTATTGTGCATCGACATCACTTTCAATGACACGTCTTAGAATCTTTTTTCCAATATTTAATGATACGAATATACGGCTGCACATAACAAGTGGCATTTTTTGCAGCATGTGGCATGTTTCTTGTGTGCTTATGTCATGTTCAACAACGCTTTCTGTGAGCATTTTACGGATCGTGATATGTGCTGGAGAATCTGCGTCTACGTCTCTTGAAAATCTGGATAGCATTTGGTGATATGTTTTTGAACGTTGCTCGGCTTTTGAAGCATATTTTGCAATATACTTAAGAACGGCATGGCGTGAAAGTACCGGTTGGCAATTGACATTTTCTCTCCATATGTATATCATTGTTCGATTGTGGATGTTCAATTTGTCATCATTTCTGGAAGGGAGGTACTTTATTTTCCCATCACTTTCAATGTGCAAGGAAGAAGTAGGTTGCGTGGCCCAAGGAGCGTTGTACCTACACTGCAGCTGTGATTGCTTTCTACGTAGACATGTCTGCTCTGAGGTTAACCTTCACTTGCAGGTATGTAAGACACGATACAAGTAATTAAGAGATTGCCATACAGTTTTTGCAGTGCACGTTGAAAGCTCAACCTTGCTAAACAAGTAACAAAAGTTGAAAGGCTGAGAAGAAATGAAATGTGGATTATATTGAATAAAGAAGGTAGTATGTAAATTAAACAAAAACTTAATTTCATGCCCTGAAAGCCTTATGCTTGACTAAAATATTTGATTTGTGAATTGCTCATTATTTGTTTGGATGTGTAGTTGCACTTGCGATGGGTTGGAGTGGAAGGGCGACCTGATTTAGTAAAAAGGTCCAACATGAAGGGACAGGACTGGAAATCCAGCACAGGAAAATGCTCCATCAGAGGACTCTGATGATTAATTCAAAAACAGTGGAAGTGCTTTCAGGCAAGTTGAAGATGGCTCACTTCCAAGCAAAATTGTGGGGTCCTCTAATGACGTCAGTGAACATCTTGAACACAGTGCAAATGAATCTGTTGACAGTGAAACACTCACAACGGCTATGCGTCTACCAGAAAAATATGGGACATACATTTACCCTACTTTGCTAAATGGAATTTTCATGGAATTAATCAAATATATAATCATTGCCACTGCCCTGATGGAAGTTATAGCTCATGAATGTTCATTAGCTAGCTATTGTTCTTCTTGTGTTGTTGAATTGTATGGTCTTGGAACCAAGACCTCTCAATTTGTAAGAAGTGTTGGTTTACAATAATGTATGTGAATAAAAATGAATATAGCATATTCCTAGACAGAGTACATTATGTTATGATTTCCTCCCTCTCCTTAATCATAATCCAACAAGTATATATATTTATCCTATGTTTTAAAGTCATCTCCTCATGTTCATGTATACTTGAAGAGTGTCTTTCGAAAAAATCTATTTTAATTTGGCTCAATCTCTACATATCTGTTAAATCATCGAGTACCATGCAACATAGAATAATGCTAGATGGCATGCGAGACACTCTTATGGAAACAATGAAATTGACTCAAGTCTTTAATGGTGCATCAATGTATCTATTGCATATTTTGATACAGCTTGATTATAGAAGTTCAGTCCTTTTATAATGACATGATTATTGTTGGGGGAATGGTATTATATATCTCATAGAATAGGTAAATCTCCTTCCGTGTTAGGGTCCTTCATAACATCTAAAACTTGCACTGCTCACCATACATCAGAAAATCAAACAGTAATCAAGACCATCTAACATCTAATGGAATTGCACCATTAATTTGAATATCACTGAAACCAATAAAGACTAAATAAATAGATTTTATAATAATATGCATCATAATTTACATATAACTCAGAAGAAGACAACAAACAGTACATAACTTGAGAATCTTCCATCATCATAAGAAAAAATGCAAAAGACAAAACACGGCTTTTTTCTTTTTCAGATAGATAAGCGTACTAATCTGGCCTACCCTAAAGTTGTTATTGTTGCTAGTTCCTCACACTCATAAGCACTATTGATGTTCCGATACTTTGCAAGTCTTCCATCCATCTTATGTTTTAAAATCATGTAAGCCTCAACTGACTTGCAAACCTTGCCGTTAAATTACGCATTTTAGCTTTAATTGCACTCCCTTTCTGCTTTAATTGTTATGGCTTTGTTTACTTGTTTAGGAGTTTATCCTTATTTATGTAGGCTTCCTTCACATCGTGACAAATTTGTTGTCTTTTAGTTTGCCTTTTATAATATGATAGGAATTGCAATTAGTATGGTTGAAATATAAACTGCACGAGTTACAACAAGAATTTTCCCACCAAATCAGAATACTCGTTATATACAATTAAAAAATCTTTATTTGATGCAACCAAATCTGATTTGTGAGTGTAAATCTGATTACAATTAATTAAATGTTGTTAAATATTATAGTGTATGATTAATTGCAAAAGTACCTTCCACTTATGCACAAACACACGAATAGAATCTTCAACGAGTTTATCATTACTCAAAAACATCAAAGTCTAGACAAATATTAAATGGCAACAAGAATCATCACGATAAAAAAAACTAATTATGCAACCGCGGATTGCTAAGTTTACTATGGCTGCCCACTGCGCCCTAGTTTTTATCGATGAGATTGTAACTGGTGGGCGAAGAGACATCAACTTGTAGACAATGTCAACTTTGGAAACTAAACTAATAAATCATTCATCCCAATTTTCTCCGAATCTACCACATGGCACGCAAAAACCAACAGCATCTTTCCAAGCACTGTGGCCCTTCCTTCAACTCTCTTCGTTTTGTCAGTAACTAAGACAAATCTGAAATCAACCCTCAGTCAATATGTGTATATAGCCCGTCACAAGTGTTCTTCGGAATATCAGAGTATTCAAATCCAAGACAAAACCCAAAATATCATCTAGGTTTCCTCAATCGATTACGATGAATTACAGAGCTGTTGAAATCGTTGGGATTTAGATTAAAAAATTCAAACAAGGAGGGATGTGAAGTAAACCCGCATCTAGCATGAAAAAGCGAAAAATCAAAACTGGTAAAAATAGTCGCAAAAAACAAAAATGTCAACCAAGCCGTCGTAACTGTCAAAATGGCCGTCAAATGTAATCGCCTTAAAAAAAGTCGAAACAGCCGTCAAATTTAACTTAGTCAGAGAAACGTCCGGAGGTCCTTTACCATAGGGGGAACGCCTTCGGCGTAATTACAACTATGGTACATTAAAAAATTGTCAAAATAATTACTTCCATTATTAGTGGTTGTTTTCACGACACTCCAACACTTTCACACTTTGGTACAATTGCTAGTTTAAAAAAAAAAACATTTATTTTTGAATTAATCACGCGAAGGCGTTACATAGTGAATTGCGACCTGCTCATTCTGACAAAAGTCATGTACCACATTCCTCCTTGCAGATGCGTTGAAATACAATGGCGGGTACCTTGTTTAACAATATTTCAGGCATGGGAGAGGCTTCGTCTACTTCGGCGCTGCAGCCTTGATCTCTGTTTCCCAAGTCTCTGTAATGTTGATCGGTAATGAGCTTCACTACTATTGTTTTCCATTGAAGTAGAACCACGAATGAAGCTACCGCGTCCATGGCTTGCCTCCTCTCCCATTAAGCTCCCGGAGGGGCTCAAATTCCCGCATTGTTGAAGCAAAAGCCTAATGCTATTATTCTGAGAGGGCCCATTATCTTGACACGCCTCTGCAGTCATGCAACAGTTATTTGAGAAAGCCGCTGCTGTTTCTTCCACTCCAGCAGACGATCTCTGTCTTTTCAACTTCATGGAATCCAACGGTTCGCCAAAACAGGAGGCTACCAATTGTGGGATTGAAAAATTGAAAACATCTCCTAATATTTCATAATGTATGGTGGTATACTTCTAGAAAACATATCGGTTGTTTTCTTTTCCTATGCCCAATGCTCTGCAAATTTGATGAATGCTTTCAGAGTGTTTGGGCTCTCTGCATTTCTTCCCTTAATTTCTCTCTTATCTTTTTATGTTTTGAATGGTCCATTTAAAATTTGTCAGAAAAAATTTAGAAGTCTTTCTTAGCGAAGAATATTATGGATTTCCTAATTTATCTCTGTAGCAGAAAATTTCCAGGTAACAATTTACAAAAGAAGAACATGTTTATTATGTATGTAGAACATTTTACAGTCGAAACCCCTTCTCTGAAATATTTGTAGCCAAGAGACTTGTCTCATTCTATATATTTGATTTATTAATTGAAATTATATTGGAAAAATGCAACGAAATCAAAACAACCGCTCATAATAATCACTGATGGTCTATGGCTGATTTCTCGCTCTCTTGTTGGTTTTGTTCCGTGCTTCAGTCACTGTTTATAGCTCTATTTGTTTTTGTTTGGTGGTTCTATTTGTAACAGTCCTCGTGTGGGCTTCTTGATTTGCTTTATTAAATTATAACATTTTCTTGAGGATAGTCTGTGACTATGTTCATAAGTGGTAACCCATGTGAAATTTTGTTGGTAACTCATTTGTTTACCACACTCTTTTCATGAGGTGACGGTCTGTGTTTAACAACTGCTCAAAGCAACTATGTGTTTGCTTCTTTGGTAGTTCTTAACAAAATTGGAGTAACAATATCTTCTCTTACTTGATCTTCTATTTTGTGTAATATATCATCTGATCTCTTACTCTAAACGATCATTTACTCAAGAATAGCTCTGTATTTGTTTACAATCCTTCGGTGAAAGTATCTTAAATTTTTGTTGATCTCTTACTTTGTATAATATATCATTTGATCTCTTACATGCCTTATAGACACAATACAATCCCATCAGAGTTTGAACTCTCACTGTCATCCATCAGTTGCGCAGAAATAGCCCTGTATTTGTTTACAATCCTTTGGTGAAATTGTTCTCAATTTTTGTTAGGAAATGATATGCCCTTTAGAATTGACAAGAATTAGTGCACTACTTTCATTTATGATAACTATATTATATCGTTGTATGTTCCTAGCAGCAAAGGAAACGAGAAGCCCCCCTTAATGACATCTTTGATTATGAGAACAAACTGAAATTCATATATTTAAATGAAAAGGAATATTTGCCTCAATCACACTGGTTGGGCACTGAAAATAGGAACACTATAAATCCTTATTTAATAGTCTCCTAAAAACTTGAAGTAGATAGCTCATTTAGCGAAAACACAAATTCAATTTATTTTTAAAGAGTAAAGGGATAGAACTTCACTTGAACTTCACTTTCACCACACACACATTTTATTTTAAGCCATCTTCCGATTGCAAATATATGAATGAAATATTCATATAGACTAAGCAAAAACCACATGCCAGTGACAAAAAATTCAATAATTGGATCCATAACCCCCAATCCTGGATTCACCATACACAAGGATTATAAGGTGTACACTTCAACCATATAATATCATATAGAATATGGGTGTCACCTTGTGGCCAACAGTTTTGCAATAAACATTTGCTTAGTTGTCAGTGTACCAGACGCTTATTAGAAAAACTATAGTAGTGAATTGTAAACATACAAATTCTAGAACAAAATCTATTCATTGAAAAACAATGAAAAACCATAAAATTTTCCAAACACATTCAAGTATTGCGACTGATCAATTTTTGTAATTCTTGCCATGAAATCCTCATAGTTACAAATATGTATTTTTTGTGGGAGAAAATGAGATCAATCATTAGATCTAATACAGAGGGCCACTAAAAAAAACATATGAAAAGGCCAACGAGCTAAGAAATTTTGAATTATCATGTTTGCCTCTATTGACACAAATAAGCACAAACATGTGTTGAAAGTAAAGATTAGGTCCTGTAGAAAGGACCTACGTTGTTCAATCGATAACCACAACGTTATAAAAAAAGACAACTCAAATAGTTCGGTAGATAAAATCTATTTGTTGCTCATGTGACAAACCATTTAAGGGGCTCAATCATTGAGATTGTTTGTGCATCCCATGTTTCCCTACAACTGGTCGAGCTTAAAATTGAGAAGGGGTACTATAAAGTGCTACAAGAAGCAAGCAATGTGGTTGGGCTATCGTATGTTGTATTCATGAGGTTGGGTTTCATACCCATAACCTATTGGATTTTCCCCATTTTTTATTTTGACCCCTTCAAGAAAAAATGGACTCTCATGAAAAATGCAAGCGAGATGGAGACGATAATGCGGATCACGGTAAAAATAACCTATACCATTTTATCTCAATGGTTATTTACGAAAAATTCTATCAAGACAGTTGACAAGGGAAACCTTGCTCGTTACCCTCATAGCTAGAGAGATTCCCTAATAAAAAATGTGCATGTAATCGCTACCCTTGGATGCCAACTCTATTACACATCCATATTTATAAAGTGTCATGTGATATGCGCAAGTAAATTCCCTTTACATGTATGTGTGTTCTAGCTACCCTAAAAACACAAGGCTGAACTTACAACCAACTATTGACATTAGTAGTATTGAGTGGCCACTCCTTACCATCTAATATATCTCCAAAATACGTTGCCTTGATATCTCGAACACTATAACCCTTTTCTCCTTCCAATAATTGACAAGAATGGCATGTGGTTGTAGGCCAAATATGTTCGGCATTGGTCCCCCGCAACACTTTACACGTCTGTAGACTTCTCATCCCTCTACCCAAACTTTATCGACCCTCTTCCTCTTCCATTTTTCCAGCCCTTCCATTTTCACTTCTGTGATACACCCCCTTTGGCATTTGCATAGTATATTTCACGTACGATTGCTAGTTAGATATCAAGGTCTCCCCCTTTATTTTTTGTAAAAATCCAAACAAAGATTTTATAAGAACTCACAAAATAATTGGTTGAGACTATGTGTGTTATTTATAATGCCCACATTTTCAACACCCAAAATACAACAACAAAATTATCAGAATAATTTTTTTTTACGATAATTTCATGCTACACAACACCACATGGGATCCAAATAAAGAAACTTGACATCATGTAGGAAACTTACATAAACATAAACCCACTCATATAATAGGATAACATAGGGTACACATCAATGTCTTACTCAAACGACATAAACTGGGACAATGACCCAATTAAAATAAGAAACACATGATAGACATACTCTATGACATGGCCTTTTTCATGGTTTACATATTCATTACATGTAGGTTTCCATTGTATGACCTTATAGCTTTCAACACAATTAAACACATAAGGTTTAAAATTTCCTATTTTTCAAACTTCAATTACTTTATTTTGCAACGCATTAGTCTTTAACGGAGAATGTGTGGTTGGTTCCTTTCTCCAATTCCATTAGTTATCCATAGCTCATTTATTAAATAAATTCATTTTAAACAACTATGAGTCTCCTAATATTCAATTCTTCTGTTAAAGGTTTGTTTCTCAAAAATTGTTTAGTTGACTATAATTGTCTGAAGAACACATAACATGGGACCCTTCGTTCCTTTACAACTAGACTGCATGTTTTTGTTTAACATTTCACCTATAGTGGTTCCTTTAGAATTTTGCTTCGTTTCTCTTATGGAAATAACTTTATATAGCTTGATTGTGATTAGGAACGTATATACACACATTCGTCTTCTAATATTTCACTTAAGGATTTGTTTGAAAGAGCCATGTTTACTTGGTTTGGAAAAAATACTCTCATTACAAGGAGGAAAATTCACAAGAAGAAAAAAGGAAGCTTACTAGATCAATAGAAAACCTATCTCGAGTTCATTTCATAGCATTGTTTAATACTAACAATACACTCTTTTCATCTTCAAATTATTACAACCAACTACGTAGGTTAACTAATTAAGTTGTATCATTCTTGATTCACAATCCATTGCTCCAATTAGGAATTCATATTTTCACAATCATATTATGCATGGAAGGGTACATTACACCTGTGTTCTTGTTATAGATATTTTTCTTTGAATTTAAGTGATGAATTTCACATTTCAAACTACTTTTGTTTCATCATCTTAAGATTTACTCTCAATATAGCTAACGGCTTAATTACATGTTTCGACCATAAATTTATACTTCCTAAGTGATTCTAGGTTTAATATATTCTATCTACGCCAGGGGTTTTACTAACTTTTACAAGTCCAACTAGAGTGTGATTTCCATAACTCACAAGACCTTGGCTACAGCTGAAGTTATCTCATTCTCAAGGCTACCTTTTATTATTTCATTAGCATCATTGTTTAATCCACATTCATGCAAACAAAGCATGTGATCATGCATCATATTTGGTTTTCCAATTTATTAGGTTGTTTTATTATTCATGGAGCTCTACTTTATCACATTCATTTTATGATCACATTTGACATTTTAGTTGGTTTTGACATCGCTCAATGGTGTACCAAGTTTTGTAGCGGACATTCCTTAGTTTAATTTTTTTTACCCATTTTACTCACTACATTTACATGGATTACTTTGGTCCTATGTTAACATCATTTTGGAACAAATGTAATATACCTATAACACTTACATAACACTTAGGAATTTAAGACTACAAGGAGTACAACCTCACACAAGAAAACTCATTTCATTTCTCTTAGACACACAAGTATTAAGTGTATATTGCAAGAGAGATATCCCAAATAATCTTATGCATTACAAAATCCTCCTAAGGACCTATTTCAATTTTTGGGTAAATACACAAGTAATTCAAAACGTAGTCTCCACTCACATATTTTAAATCTCACAAGAGATCAATCGTAGGTACAACCACCAATTATCTTGCAAGGCTTTGGCCACCCACTAGGGTACCAAGGGAAATTATGCACAAGAGGGTTAAATTGATTCAGGATATGGTCATACCTGCAATAACTAGACATGATCACCTCACTCATCCCAATATGATAGGTTTCACAACATATATGCACCACATCATAAAATATCAAGGAAATGGTCCTTAATAAGACGTCTTAGGTGCGAAGAATGAAGATGATTAATGATATCAGAGTATTTTATTAACATGATCAATGTTTTATATTCTGGGAAAAAGACTCAAATGGGGGAAGGAAGTACAATAGGCATTATAACTCATTCTTTTAATTTTGTTAGTTTTGATGAGAGGAGATTCTACCTAGCATTGTGGTTGTTAAGGAAATAAACCAATAATTAACATAGAAAAATATTAGTTTGATATCTTTATAACATAGGTAAAACATTGAGTACAACTTCACATCCAATTCAACACTATAAAATATAGCCACATTGGCATTCTCTTTTCAAAATATACAAAGAACAATTCTTCGAACAACAATACATATCATTATTCTATGGTAATACATGTATTGCAAGATGAATATAACTTTACAATGACAACTCATTAATTACAACATATCACATCCATAAAATGCCTCTTGTTCGGAGAGTACCTGCAACCAATGTTGTGTCGGCCCTAGGAATGAGTATGGAAATCTTCTACACTGAAGCATAAATCCACACATTCGTCATTTCAAACAATTAAAACAGACAAATAGAGAGAGATAGAGATAGGGAGAGAGAGAGAGAGAAGAGTAAGGAAGGAAGAAGAAGACATAGGATTCATTTTCTTTCAAATCACCATAACACATCTTTTCACTTTCATTTCAAACACATAACATTTTGAACCATTTAAGATTTTCAAAGACAGAGATCAGATAAAATGAGAGAGAAGGGGAAGAGAGAGAAAGTATGGATCTTCATTTTCAAAATATTCATCATATCATAATCACATACATTATCAAATTTTCATTTCATTTCCAATCCTATGAACATTTATAACTCATTTACATTTTTAAACCAACCAAAGTTTCATAGTTAATTCTAGAAAGAGAAAAGGGAAGAGAGAGAAACATCATAATTTCAAAACTCATATTATACAATAATTTGATTAATTCATACTCTATAAAGTGTTGAAACAATATTATGAGGTTCACACGCGTTAGTTAGAAGTCAAATGAGACCCTTAGAAGGTGTGTTTAGCTAAAGTTACAATTTTGTGAAAGCTAGTCCACAAACATCAAAAGTGCTTACAAATTGGGCCTTGAAAACACTCGTTTTAAGTTTGATCATAAAATTTTATGATTCTTACTTATTCTCCCATATACATAGAATTCATCGTGTCTAACGAAATCTTATTACGACGAGCAGAGCTCAAATTACAAGGGGAACTTCGGGGCCAGTTATTGTAACTGCGTCAGCAACTCTTATCACATAGCGACCAACGGGCCCCAAAATCTACTTGCAAAATTAGTTTTGAAGGCACTTTTCATTGAACTGAAGGTGGGTTACAATCCTCTTGTTGGTAGTCTAGAGGTAGAAGGTAGTGGTTTTCAATTTCTCTCAAGCTAAGCGACAAACTGTAATCTGAAACTGGATCGTGTTTTATTAAAATGAACCATTATCACCATAAGTGACTGATAAGCTAAGGGGGTTTAGGAATATGACTTGCAAGAGTATTAAATAATTTCAAATAACTCAGTTAAGGTTCCCTAAGGTGTTCCATGTTACCAGGGGTCATGCAAAGAGTATCAGTTTTGTGGTACGTTTGGGTGTGGCGCTCCATGCGCATGACTTTCAAGATCATTTTTTTTTAAAAATTTTAAGAGTCACGTCAAGGAAATATTTTTTCAATTTGTTGGAATTACCTTTTCTATCATTAAACATTTAATTTTTAAAAAGTTTGAAATGATGAAGCGAAATTTAGTGCAAGTGAAAAGGGGAAAACCATACCTTCTTACACAAAACTTGTGATCCCCACATTCGACATGACCGCATCAACATTCACGCATTCTAGGCAATTTGGTCAAGCTTTTGCATTATCCACAATTCCACCATCTCATGGTTTCTTGATTCATCTTGTATACTCATTTCCATGAGAGAATGTGAGCATCTCCATTAATGTTCATCTGATTAGAAACATGCATTTTGGTTGAGGTTCTCCCACCTTAATCTCACTAAATCACCTAAGGAACAACCAACAACCTTTCTTTCCATTCATTTTCTATCCAAAAAAAATTCAACCATTTCAAAAACATCGTGATATTAATCCTTTGTCCTGGATACCGCTTTGCATATTTGGAAGCTTTTTATTTTTCAACAACAATTCAACACATCACTGAGGATCCCATGCACGGGCTAGAAAAAACAACCTTCTCCCATTTAAAACTTGCATTGGGGTGCTATACCACGCTAAGTTATTTGATAGCCATTGATATCTACCAATGGATTTTGACATTAAACTTTCCAAAACCATTTTCATGATAGTTTTCATAAAATGAGTTTTCAAAACCATTTTGTGTGCATATCTGCAACCTAGCATTTTCCTGTGACCATGAGATTTCCTCTATAGATTCTCAATTTGCCAAGTCATAACAATTGACATGCATGAAATCCTTAATGTCTTAAACATTTTCTACGTACATGTCAACTAAAACCCTTTCAATCTTGTGGAGGACCCAACAATACTAGATTTGTAAAGTTTCAATAACGGTGAAACATTTTTTACTCTAAATTGTTTCTAGATACAAAGATCACATAAATAGTTACGACATCCTTGGAGTCTTTGGCATAAGAACTTCCTAAGATCATGAATCTTTACAGTTCTTACACTGCATTCAAAAGCAGGAAACAGGTTCCGAATGGTCTCCATCAATAAAGGAATAGTCAACCCCTGGGTTTCCACACTCAGGCTCACCAATTAAACATAGCTTCCAAAGGATTAAGTGCACGCAACAACATGGGTTCAACGTAGGAGGAATGAAAGAAACAAATCTTGTAGTTACACATATTATATGCAGTAAGGCAACTCTTCAATGTCTTATTCAATGCCATAATTCTTCTAGAATAAGAGATAAACCATCAGCTAAATAGCAATGGTCAGATTTGTCCCTTAGACTATTTTTACAAATGTTTTAGTACAAAAGCTGTCAACAAGAAGAAAATGGAAAAAATCAATACAACTAGAACATCATGAACCCAAACATGATGCAGGCACATATCCAATATCTTCCTTTTATTTCATTCAACAATACAAAAGCTAAGGGGATGAAGAAGGTTTTCCTTCTGAGATTTGAACCCGCTTCAGTGCAAATAAAGTATCTAAATCAAAAAATTTGTGCCCAGTAGAATGAGGAGGTTGACTGAATAGTACGGCCATTGGAATTATGAGTGCTCCATTTTGTACATTTGATTAGGATAGTATAAAATTTTCTGAAGATTCCAGGCATCCTACACTATGCGACTATCCAAATAATGCTAAATTACAATGTTAACTTGGGTTTCACGTGTTTAGCCTCTGGAATCTCAAAATAAAGTTCTTAGATTATTCTGTATAGGAAAATTGAAAGGTCTGAAAAGGTTGTTAAGATGTCGTCTCCAATATTCCATCTTTGACAGGTGCCGATGACAAAGGCGTGCTCAAGTTGTTTTTTTATTATAATGGGGGCACTACATCTCCCTCCCCTTATAAGAGCATCATCCTCGATGCGACACAACACCAAGCTCAAAAGGATAAGTAGGAAAGAAAGTCAATAATGACATATTTCATTTAATGAAGCAACTTGTATGTACAATGTGACCACACAGAAGCAGACTAATTTTTGCAATATCGTAAATTTTAATGTTCTGTGAAGATTGGTAGTTAGTTATCTTTTATTTTACTTCTCACTTAGTCTTTTCTTTTACAATATTTCTTAATCTCAAACTCTTAGTATTCATTGTTTAGAATTTCAATTGTCTTATGTTCATGGGTGCCTAACAGTAATTGGCCTCAAGATGTCACACAAAACTCAACATAGCACAAATGACCCACGAGACATCTTGTACATACTTTCATGACTGTATCACATCACAAGACCTCTAATTCCACCATGGAAAGACAAACAAGTAGTCCACATAAAAAATAATTTCCAACATTATGTCATTGCCATAAATTCAACACACACATGTGACTGAAAACATAATCATCATGTTGATACATATACAACTGTATCACACGACCCAAAAACCATGACTATACCCACATAGTTCCAAGACAATATCCAATAGTACATATAAACCAAGGGGAGCATCAAACCTCAAAACATAACAATGTCTAACAAGACTCACAAGAAATACACATAACTCATAACACCAACTCCAAACATCACAAAACATCATGGAATAACTCCATATATCTCCCAATGCATCACAAAAAAACTCCATATACCTCCCAAAGCATCACCAAAAAAATCCATATACCTCCCAAAGAGAAAGAATCATAGTGCCAAAACCAAGTCGAGTCACTCAACCATAGAGCCCCATCACCTAATTTCTCCATATCGGGTAACTCAACCATAGAGCCCCCTCAAGAATATCGGGTCACTCAACCATAGAGCCCCATAAATAATATCAGGTCACTCAACCATAGAGCCCCATCAAGAATATCGGGTCACTCAACCATAGAGCCCCATCTCCTTTCTCCATTTAATGAGGTTGGGTCACCCTATGGCCTTGGGCACATAGAGCCCCGTCACCCCCACCCAAGTGACATAATAACTCATGGTTTAACAACCCGCTAGTTATCTATAACTCCTTGGGGCGTACCCCCATACAACGAAGCGGGTCCATAGGTTCCACCACTCCATGGTGAATCCCATGACCCTATTCCAACACATTATGACATTAGAACCATCATAACAATCCGTCTCAAATGCCAAGTGAAAAAAATCCCAAGCCTTGGGCAAGGCTATAAAGCTTTTAAACATGAAAAGAAAGTTTAAAACTAAGAAAAACAAATGGCTAATTAGCCATAGTTAGTGAAAAAATCTGCATGTTAGTGCAACGATAAAAAAAGCCCAAAATATCATCACACATCAATCAAGAAAACTGTTGGTTCTGACAAGAAAAGAGAAAATGATCAATTTGTGAATAAAATATGTATATAGAAATAACACATTACAATCACTATGTGGCCTCATCTAACAACTAAAGGAGTACTCATCGAGTTGTTGGCACTCAGATGTCGAGCCTCAACTTGAAAAAATATACACATGTAATTAGAAATGAGTATATCAAATAGTGTAACTGTCATCATCTCTACCTGAATCATCCCTCCATACTCCCACAAGGCTCAACATAGTCAAAATCACATAGGATTGTTTGATGGACAACCCAATAGGAGAGAGCAGGGGACACTAGTTTGCATAAGTTGAGCCTAAGGTGGTGCACATCCACAATATACTGAGCAAGCTCGAAGTATACTAAATAGATAGAAGTGGGTTTTCAGTCTATATAAGACTCCACTTCCTCACTCGTACTTGGCTCAAGATTATGAAAACCTAGGTCCACACCTCTCTCCACACATACAATTTTAACAATTAGTCCCCTTAGAGTCATCTAGTGTAAGGTTCACAACATAACACATAACTAAATTACTAACACAATGGTGATTCACACACATTAACCATAGCGTCTTACGCATGGTATATATATAGTGTATAGCACAATCATTACTTTCATGGGTTTCAATACATCACGTTACCACATAATGCACCCAAAGTGCAAGCACTATATAATAGGGGTCATATGATCACCATATGCCCCTAATTCATGACATGAACCATCACATATTACACGAATTATACGTATGATGAACACAATGACTAACATTACAACATATAGTCAATTGCAATACAACATGGTGACACACATGATTCATCACAACACGGTGGCGACATCACGATACAATCCAATTCACTATACACCAATTTTTTCATACAACACATCAACACACCTTCATATCACAGACTAACAAGACACTCCAACACTCCAAAATCCGCAATAACATTATTTTCACACACAACAAGGTGGTACATCACACGTGAACTCCTCATTGAATCCACGAAAAAGGAGAGTGAATACTCTCATCACAAGCACATCAACATGATAACAAATACACACTAAGTGACATGCACAACATGTGTGTTCATAATATCACAATTACAACATTGTTCACATCACAACATATATCACATTACTCTTCCCATCTCCACCACCACCATGCAAGATCATCACAACTCCAATCTATCCCAGAGGTTCAAGAGCATGAACCTTCACTCTGATACCATATGTAATGCCCACACTTAAAATACAACAGTAAAATTATCGGAATAATATTTTTTTTTACTAATTGCACGCTACATAACACCACATGGGATCTAAATAAAGAAACTCGACAGCATGTAGGACAATTACATAAACATGAACCCACTCATACAATAGGATAACATAGGGTACACATCAATGTCTTACTCAAACGGCGTAAACCAGGAAAATGAACCAATTATAGTAAGAAACACAGGATAGGCATACTCCACGACATGGCCTTTTCATGGTTTACATATTCATTACATTTAGGTTTCCATTGTATGACCTAATAGATTTCAACAAAATTAAACACATAAGGTTTAAAATTTCCTATTTTTCAAACTTCAATTACTTTATTTTGCAATGCATTTGTCTTTAACGGAGAATGCGTGGTTGGTTCCTTTCTCTAATTCCATTAGTTATCCATAGCTCATTTATTAAATAAATTCATTTTAAACAACTATGAGTACCCTAATATTCAAATCTTATGTTAAAGATTTATTTCTCAAAAATTGTTTAGTTGACTATAATTTTCTGAAGAACACATAACATGGGACCCTTCATTCCTTTACAACTAGGTTGCATGTTTTTGTTTAACATTTCACCTATAGTGGTTCCTTTAGAATTTTTTCGTTTCTCTTATGGAAATAACTTTATATAGCTTGATTGTGATTAAGAACGTATATACACACATGCACCTTCTAATATTTGACTTAAGGATTTGTTTGAAAGAGTCGTGTTTACTTGGTTTGGAAAAATACTCTCGTTACAAGGAGGAAAATTCACATGAAGAAAAAGTGAAGGTTACTAGATCAATAGAAAACCTATCCCGAGTTCATTTCATAGAATTGTTTAATACTAACAATACACTCTTTTCATCTTCAAGTTATTACAACCAACTATGTAGGTTAACTAATTAAGTTGTATCATTATTGATTCACAATCCATTTCTCTAATTAGGAATTCATATTTTCACAATCATATTGCACATGGAAGGGTACATTACACCTATGTTCCTGTTATAGAGATTTTTCTTTGAATTTAAGTGACGAATTTCACATTTCAAACTACTTCTCTTTCATCATCTTAAGGATTTACTCTCAATAACAACGAGTTAATTACATGTTTCGACCATAAATTCTACTTCCTGAGTGATCCTAGGTTTAATATATTCCTATCTATGCCAAGGGTTCTACTAACTTTTACAAGTCCAACTAGAGTGCAATTTCCTTAACTCACAAGACCTTGGCTACAGCTGAAGTTATCCCATTCTCAAGGCTACATTTTATTATTTCATTAGCATCATTGTTTAACCACATTCATGCATACAAAACATGTGATCATGCATCATATTTGGTTTTCCAATTTATTAGGTTGTTGTATTATTCATGGAGCTCTACTTTATCACATTCATTTTATGATCACATTTGACATTTTAGTTGGTTTTGACATCGCTCAATGGTGTACCAATTTTGTAGCGGTCATTCCTTAGTTTAATCTTATTTACCCTTTTTACTAACTACATTTACGTGGTTACTTTGGTCTTGTATTATCATCATTTTGGAACAAATGTAATTCCTATAACACTTACGCAACACTTAGGGATTTAAGACTACAAGGAGTATGACCTCACACAAGACAACTCATTTCATTGCTCTTAGACATGCAAGTATTAAGTGTATATTGCAAGAGAGATATCCCAAATAATCTTATGCATTACAAAAATCCTCCTAAGGACCTATTTCAATTGTTGGGTAAGTACGCAAGTAATTCAAAATGTAGTCTCCACTCACATATTTTAAATCTCACAAGAGATCAATCGTAGGTACAACCACCAATTATCTTGCAAGGATTTGGCCACCCACTAGGGTACCAAGGGAAATTACGCAAAAGAGGGTTAAATTGATTCAGGATATGGTTATATAGACATGGTCACCTCACTCATGCCAATATGATAGGTTTCACAACATATATGCACCACCTGATAAAATATCAAGGAAAAGGTCCTTAATAAGACATATTAGGTGAAGCATGAAGATGATTAATGAGATCAGAGTATTTTATTAACATGATCAATGTTTTATACCCTGGAAAAAGACTCAAATGGGGGGAGGAAGGACAATAGGCATTATAACTCATTCTTTTAATTTCGTTAGTTTTGATGAGAGGAGATTCTACCTAGCATTGTGGGTGTTAAGGAAATATACCAATAATTAACATAACAAAAGATTAGTTTAATATCTTTATAACATAGGTACAACATTGAGTACAACTTCACATCCAATTCTACACTATAAAATATAGCCACATTGGTATTCCCTTTCAAAAGATACAAAGAACAATTCTTCAAGCAACAATACATATCATTATTCTATGGTAATACATGTATTGCAAGATGAATATAACTTTACAATGACAACTCATTAATTACAACATATCACATCCAGAAAATTCCTCTTGTTCGGAGTACCTACAACCAACGTTGCGTCAGTCTTAGGACTGAGTATGGAAATCCCCTACACTCAAGCATAAATTCCATACATCCATCATTTCAAACAATCAAAATAGACAATAGAGAGAGAGAGATCGAGATAGGGAGAGACAAACAAAAGAGTAAGGGAAGGAGGAATAAAATCTAGGATTCATTTTATTTTCAAATCACCGTAACATCCCGTATCCAATTTTCCTTTCATTTTAACTCATATGCATTTTGACCCATTTGTATTTTACAAACCCAATCAACATTTTCATAATTATCTCTAGAGAGAGAAAGGGGAAGAAAGAGAAAGTATGGATTTCATTTTCCTTTCTGTTCATCATATCATACTCACATAGATTATCAAATTTTCCTTTCATTTCCAACCCATGAACATTTATAAATCATTTACATTTTTAGAACCAGTCAAAATATCAGAGTTAATTCTTGAAAGAGAAAAGGGAAGAGAGAGAAACATCATAATTTCGCAAAAAACATTCACACACTAATTTGATCAATTCATACTCTATAAAGTGTGGAAATGATATGTACAAGGTTCCATGGTTAGTTAGGAGTCAAATGAACCCTTAGAAGGTGTGTTTAGCTAAAGTTGCAATTTTGGTGCAAGTATGGTCGAAACATCAAAAGTGCTCACAAATTAGGCCTTGAAAATGCTCGTTTTAAGTTTGAACACAATTTTTGATGATTTCTATGTACTCTCCCATATACATAGAATTCATCATGTTTGACGGAAGTTTATTACAAAGAGTAGAGCTGAAAATACAAGGGAAATTTGGGGCCAATTATCGTAATTGCTTCACACAACTCTTATCACACACCGAACCAGTGGGCTCCAAAATCTATTTGCAAAATTAGTTTCGAAGGTGATTTTCATTGAATTGAAGGGGCTTACGATCCTCTTGTTAGCATCTAGAGGTAGGAGGTAGTGGTTTAAAATTTCATTCAAGCTAAGCGACATCCGTAAGCCGAAAACGATAATGTTTTATTAAAACGACCATGTCACCCTAAGTGACTGATAATATAAGAGGGTTTAGGAATACGACTTTCAAGTGCTTTAAATAATTTCAGACAACTCGGTTAAGGTTCCCTAAGGTGTCCCATGTCACCAAGGGTCATGCAAAGAGTTTTGGTTTTGCGGTATGTTTGGGTGTGGCGCTCCATGCGGATGAATTTCAAGATTATTATCATTTTTTAAATGCTTTAAGAGTTCGCATCAAGATAAGATTTTTGTCAATTGTTAGGATTACATTCCCTATCATTCAACATTTAATTTTGAAAAAGATGGAAATGATGAAGTGAAATTTAGTGCAAGAGAAAAGGGGAAAACCATACCTTTTTCACAAAACTCGTGATTCCCACATTCAACGAGACCACATCAAATTCATGCATTCCGGTAACAATTAGTGGTTCACTCATGCTTCACCACTTTGCATTACCAACAAGGTCAAAACATGTATGGTTTCATCATTCTTTCTTGCAAATCCATATGCCAATGGAGCAACATTAGGTTCATTAATAATCCTCGGAACTTCCCACACAACAATGCATCCCACATCCTGTGTTGTTGTTTTCCCAGAGTCACTGAAATAAGAAGGAACAAAACTACAACTTGGTTCGCCTCATTTATTTTCTACCCCAAAACCACTTAAAATTTTCACTAAAAAGTGCACATTAATCGACTTCATGTCCTCATGACGCTTTGCATTTTTTTGGAAGTTTGTAAAGCCTTTTCAACAAAGGAATTTGGTGCATACCCTGACCAAGGATCCCATTTTAGTATGCGCTGGAAGAAAACAAGGCTTCCAACATTTACAACCTGCCCCATTGGTGGTGTGCATACCTTGCTCTAAGTTCCCATTTGACAACCATTGAGGAAATGTTAATTAAGGTTATGGAGTTTTATTTTAAAACTTTCCAAAAACATTTTCATGACAGTTCACAGGAGTTTTCGAGAAACCATTTTGTAATAAAATCCTGCAACCAAATTTTCTTGCATGTTGAGAAGCCTGGCCTCTATAGATCATCTTGCCAATGTCCCTCATAAAATCGATGAAAATCCTTTTTTTAACACTCAATCTAGGTTTTCTCAGTTGCCCACCCTTTCAATCTTGTGGAGGACCCAACAATACTAGATTTGCAACAAGTTTCAATAACATTTCATTTGTTCTACTCTAAACATTTTCTCTGATACAAGCTCACTACTACGACATCCATGGAGTCTTTGCCAGAGACTTCCTAGATAATGCTCATGTACAGTTCGATTACACTGCATGGAATGTGAGCAGAAACCTCTGGTCTCCTGTAAATGGATGGGCTGCCACACTCATGCTCACCAAATTAAATGTAGCGTCCAAAGGAGAATGCTTAAAAACAACAACAAAGGGTTCCATGAGGAGGAAGGGTGAAAGAAACAAATCTTGTAGAGACACAAGTGGAATTGCAGTGAGGGAACTCTTAATGTTTTATTCAATACAACGACTACATGAAATAAGAGATAAATATTAGCAAAACGAACTGGTAGCCACTATTTACTAGGAGAATACTGTAACCATGTTTTAGTGCGCAAAGCACAATTAGGACAAAATGGAAAAAATCAATACAGCTAGAATTTATGCCCTCCCCCCAAACATTGCATCATAATCTTCAATCTTCCTCTTCTATTCCATACAACAAACAAAACTAAGGCAGACAAAAGTTCATTCCTCTCGTAAACGTTGAACCCACTTCAATTACAGATAAAGATCTAAATCAAACAATTTGTATATAGCAGAATGAGGAGGTATTAGGACGACCATAGGCAAAAATTTTTTTATCAAGGTTCTCTGTAATGTTCTATTTATTTAATTAGGAGAGTACAAAAAACTTCTTTTCCATTGTGAATGAAGAAGAATTCCGACTTCTGCACTGGTTGCGACTATCCAAATAATGCTAAATTAAAATGTTAACTTAGGGTTCACGTGGTTTCTGTCTTTGGACCTCAAACAATGTGCTTGGATTATTATGCAGGGAAACTTACAAGTCTCAAAAGGCATTTAGGATGCGTCACTTCCATCCTCTGACATGTGCTCTGACAAAGGCGCCTCAAGGATTGGAATGGAGGGGCATCACATTATTCAACATTGACATGCACTCATGCCAAGCCCATAAAAATTGTATTGCATTAAATGGACCAGTCTTAATCATGTTAATGGTTTTCATGTGAAATAAATAAAAATCGAGATCACTCATTCCTCTCACTTCAGGAACCTCCTAGAAGACATTCTAGGTATATGCCCAAAGAGGAGTGGTTAGAAAGGGTTTGTCAGTTTTGTATGTCGGGGGCTCGGTGGAATTGTAATGTCATTTGTCATGGAATGTGTAGCTTATGAGGACATACAAAGCAATTATGTGGATATTTTAAGAGTGGATGATCTTACAAATTTGTTTGAAGAGGAAAAGGTGGCAAAAACAACAAATTTCTTGATCAAAATCCATAGCACAAAAATCAAGATTAGCAAAGAGCTTGAAGAAAGGCAGAAGTAGCGATTATTTTGGGCATCTTTTGGTGTTTGGCTGCCTAGTTTGTGTTTGCACATTGGGTCGCATAGATTGTTCCATCTCGTGGACATCATTAAAAACTTTCATTCATTAATTTTCCTTCGATAAGAGGTTTAATTTGGGCCCAGAGAAGCCCTGGCTTCCTTGCTAATGGATCTCCCCCTTCGCGTACTAGAAATCATCTCTACCAGTACAAATAGAGCCCTTTATGTTATAGGAAGTGCTAAAATTCCAAGTTGCTTTCTATAGATTCTCAAAAGAATGCATATACAAGTTGCCAAAAGTTTCTCATGCAGATAATTTGTCCTTTCAGAAGACCTTATTCTCGGACCTTAATACTTTTTTTTGGATCTTCAGAAGTGCTTGCTTTCAAACTCTTTTCTAGAATCCAAAAGACCAATAGAGCTATTCCCAAAACCACAACAACCCCACATATGGAAGCTCCTCTAATTCCACCTTTATGTGAACCCCCACTTGAAGGGCTCCACAAAACAAAGACGACCATTATTTGTAATTGAAGATGGAGATGTTGCAGGTGAAGGAGGTTGTGCTAATGTGGGTATATGGTAAATTGCATGTATAAAAAAATATGATAATATTTTATACTTAGTTGAATCTTCATCACATGATATCTCTTCTTCATCACTACTTATATTTTCATAGTATTCTGTGATATTTTGTCAAACGCAAAATCATAATTGCATTTGAGTATTTTTTTGAGAGAGTATTTTGTCAAATAGTTGATAGACAATCTACCAAGTAGTTGTATTACATTTTTTTTAATACAGTTTACCAGCAACACACCTTCTTAACTCTGGTTGTTGTCACCTCTTTCTACATATTAAGTTGTTGCGAATGTTCCAAAGACTATTAAATTGCTAAGAATCATGTAAATACTTCTGAAAAATGAACAGAAAAACTTTCCAAAAGCTATTCTTTAATCTACTAAATTTAAAATCTTGAAATTTTTTCCATTTAAGCATGTTATTGCAATGATTAATAATAAATAAGTTATAAAATATATTATTTAAAATCTCTTATTTCTGATTTTTTAAGAAAAAATCAATTAAATACCTTTTAACTACGGAAATGTGGTATTTTTATACGGTCTGTAAGAAAAAACGAAAAAAAACGGAAATTCAACGACATTGACAACTAATTGGGAAGGTGACTGTAATACCAATCTCGAGGTTTGTTGGTATCAAAGTAAGATTGGCAACTTCTACAGCCTGATATGTTGTCAAATACTCGTAGTACTCTGTTGAAACAAGATAAAAAGTATTGTCCTCCTTTATTCAACCATACTGTAAAAAACTCCACAACTCATTACAACATACTTAGCCGTTGTTACACCATTTTAATGATGCCAATTATCCTGAAGTTTCCACCAAAGCTTAAGAAAACAAGAGAAGCGAGGCTGCTCTGCTACTTGCTTTTGCTTGTGAGCCTCCAAATCTTTGGGATCTCATTAGTTTTGAAAATGAGTTTTATTTTATGGTTTTGCTTCTGCAGTTAAATGCAGTGCAGAGAAGGCGAAAATGTGATCCTTACAATGCAAGCGAATATGGGTGGAAGCGGCCACATGGATTCGACTTCTCTGGCTATCCTACAGGCAGCATTCACCATCCAAAAAAATTGTGTTTGAGAGAGGTTCTCGTTTTCCTAAGAGTCCGATCCGACATAACTGTTGCTATCTTTGTTGAGGGTCATGTACAATCTATCTTTTGTTTAAATGTGGAGTAATATAGGATTTGTCTGTCTCTTGATCGTATAATTTTTTTGTTTCATGGTTATAAAAGAACAAACAAACACTCAACTTTCTGTCTCTGTGGTAAGGATCTTATGTTGAGTTTGCAGATTTATCAGGCACCTAGCAGATTTAAAAGGATGCTAACAAAGTTGCAAAGTCTGGCTTTACACCTGACAGTTGCATTTTCTTAAACGCTTCCGCAACCTTTTCAAACGACCCATTCTGTGCATATGCCACAATCATTGCAGTCCATGAAACCACTCTCGACTACGCTTTCATGGATTTCCATGCTCTGTTCCAAAGCTCTAATTTTGGCACAAGCTAGGAGTGGATTTGCTTACTCTCCGAATGGGCTTTTTTGGGAATTACTGTTGTGCAATAGTTTGAAGTACATAAAAGGGTTTATAGTTGGGTTGTGTTGAGTAAGTAGAATGTGTAATGCCTATTTCAACCGACCTTGTGACATTGGCATTGTATGATTATATAGGAGTAGTTGAACTCAACTTTTTATCATTGTAATTATGATTATAACTAGTGGTTGTTCCTAGTGGAGCAAGGTTACACCATAAGGGTTATTGGTTGGAGGGAGGTTTAGGTGTGGTTTTTTTGGGGTAGTATGTAGAGTTGCTTGAGTAGTTTACTATTATGTTAGATTTTGTAATTTGGTTTGTGTGTTTGTTTGTTGGGAAGTATTGTGGGTGGGGTGAGTGTACGTATTCTGAGAATACATTTGTGTGGGGTGTAGTAAACAGGTTGGTGCGTGGAGGTTTTGGTTGGGTTCTTGCATGAAGAGGTGGTTGCTGGTGGTTGTTTTGGATGGTTAATTCAATCACTCAAATCAAACTGATTAGAAACCAGATCCATCTGTTGCATCTAGTTGTATGGTGAGCATTGTAGTATGGTGTGTAGAGTTGATCTCTTGGTATGTATAGGCGTTGTTCGCTTTGAGTGGCACCCCAATAGCAGGTGTCTATGGTGTTGAAATTGCTTGATATCAATGTGTGGGTTTGTGGCAGTTGGTGTTGGGAGTAGAGACGGTGATGTTATGCTACATATTTTGGATTTTGAAAATATGAGTAAGTAGTAGATGTATGTATTTAATGCTATTTCATGTTAGAAATAGTGGGTGTGTGTGCATTGTGTAAGAAGGTGTTGATCTCTTATAGTGTTTAGTTTTTCCTTATGGCCAAGTTTTTTGGTGGGTGCTTGTGCGGAGTAGTGTAGAAGTAGAGCATGGGGGGAGATAAATGTAAACGAGTTTGACAATGCACTTTCATTGGGGGTTGATCAAGTGGCAAAGGTGTGAGTCTTATTGCAGAGAGGGCAAGGATCAACGTGACAGTGGGAATGATAGTTGTAGGATAGTTGTTAATTTTTTTTCAGTTTATATAGTGTAGGGGCTTTATTGTAGAGTGGATTGTAGTTTGAAGGGCATGCATTTTTTGTCTGGCCAATATTTTTTTTGTTGCTTTTTTTGGAGGGTTATGCAGGGGCTGTAAAAACTGGATAGTGAAAGCATAGACCATGAGTTTATAAAACCACAATGGATTTTTCTCTGAATAATTGTACAACAATTTGTAAAACATTCAGATTAACAAAGGTATATGTAGTTGTAGAACTTATTATGCATAAGAAAGAGGGTGACACAAAAAAATTATGTCTACAAGAAACAAAGGGTTGCTTTGGGTTAGTGGTTTTTTTTCATTTCCCCTAGGGGAGAGGACCCTATAACTGTGCACCTAACTTTAGGGGCATGCAAATATATGTAGGTATGTCGGTAGCGTAAAAAAATTATATCATCGTGTAGCGTATGATCGTGCCATATCAACATTTTCGTTTCGTGTGTTTATTTGGAGGGAAAAGTAGTTTTTGAATTGATTTAATATGAAGAAAATCAATATAAAGCATTTGAAAGAGGGACCAATGACCGAGCGCCCTATGTGTCACATTCTCATTGACTCTTAAAAAGTGTAATTAACCAAAAAGTGAACAACTATTGGTGCTTTTGTCAACAACCTATGGTGAAAAGAGATGTACATGTTTTGGTCCCTGCTAGGTTATAGGGTCCTCTCCCCTAGTAAGATTTTGTAAGCGAAAAATTGGTTGTAAGGCTTTGGAATGTGCTTTAGTTTGTATTTGGTTAAGTGGACTTAGGTTTTGTGTTTTTTTTTTGACGTTTAGCTTTTAGAATTCATATTGTTAGGTTGGTATTGGATATGTTGGGCGTAGCTGTTTTTTAATTATGAGTATTCAGTCAAAGAGGGGTAAGGAGGAGGTGTGTTTCCTTAATTTTTTTATTAATGTTTTTATAATTGTCTTGTATCTGCTAACCTATTCTTTTTTGGGTGTAAGTCTTAAGTTGTGTTACACTTCAAAAGGGTAGTACTTTTTTTCGGGTTTTTATAAACTTAGTGTATAACAGAAAGTTTTAAAGCTGAAAGTTCATACGGCTATTTATTGACGTTCATAAGCAATCTACTGGCTGTTATGATGGGTACTTTGCAGCTGTAATTTTGTGGTTTTAATGGAGAGTGCGTATTGTGTTGGGAGGTAGAATAAACAAATACTAATTCTGGCATTTGAAGGTAGCATGCATGTGTGGGTACCAAAGGTTGCAGGAAATTCCATAAAAAAAGAGCAATCAAATTAATACGTTTTGGTGGGGAAGTTGTAATTTTTTTTAGCAAGCACCAAGAGTTTGTGATCATATTGCATATACATTAGCTGAGAAAGCAGTTAACACTGTACTGTAAGAAGGAAAAACAAAGGCCAGTTGTAGATGATAGGCTTGCATCAAAGTTAGAACACACTGTTACTTTATTCCATATACTTTATGGTGTACATTGTTTTTAAAGACGGTTAATTACATTGAAGGGGCTCTGAAGGTGGGAATTTACATGTGTACAGAGGTTTTATGAATGTACATGTTATGTAGTGTAGTGGTTATTGTTCTTTCTGATGGTAGGAAGTGAAGGATTTTTCAATCAGTTTTTGTAGCGCATCAGCATAGGCCTTTTCCTTCATTTGTGTTTGTGCAGCTTCGGTAGCAGCGATGGTTTGCTGTAGCATATGTTGTGTCTGTTCGATTTTTTTTTTAGGGTGGAGTACATGCATGTAATGGTAGCTGCATCCACTGGTGTGTGTTTGGTACTAGGCATTTGCGTACTCACATAGTAGTTGCTCCAGGTAGCTGGCGTCACTGCTTGCTTGAGCAGTTAATGTGTAAAAGTTGTCTTCCATTGGTAGTAGCCCTGCATAACGAGGATGAATGTTTAGTTTATGAGGAGAGCAAGCCTCAAACATTGGTGGAACCATGGTTGTATGGAAAAGTACTTTGTTGGTATTATGACAGATAGATTTAATTTACAAAGAGAGTAAAAGTCTTTCAACCAGTATCATGCACAAAATGAGTGTTACAGATAACTGTAAATAATTGAATATCTTCGTAAACGACTGGATTTGAGAACAGTACTATGAGTTCGAAAATATCTTCGTTAATGACCTGCAAATTATTGCTTATCTGGGCTGCGGTTAACTGTGTACAGTGTGTGGCGTGTTGTAGGAATGCAGTTGTTTGGAGCTGAGCAGTACTATACCTCGCAGCTAATAGGTGCTTATATAGGAGTTAAAAATGTGTAAGGGAAAAATAAAGGAAAGTGAGAGGAGATAAAGAATCCAAAAGGGTGGGAAATGCAGTTAGTTGTATATTTGTGGAGTAGAAAACTTGTTTGAATACATGTTTGTTAATTCAGATTTTAGGTATGCTCTATATGGGAAGGTGGAAGTGACTGTACATTTGTGTTTCTGTATGTATGGTTTGTAGCAATCCCGTTAAAAATATTGGATGGAGATTTTTTGGTTAAAGTGAGGTATTTTATAACTCTTTTCCTTGTTATTATAAGGGAGACACGAATCGGATGTTGGCTACCGTTTTTAGAAATCAGGTAGATGGCAGCTGGATCTTTGAAATTTGGAAGTAAGCCAATTTTGAGGTAGATTTTGATTCAATTCATAGATGGTCATACACTGCATTAAACTGGTGTTTGCATTTTCTTTACGATGCAATTGAGGTAAAAGAAGGTGAGTTGAGGAGGTCAAAACCGGGAGCTGTGTACAACATTTATTGTAAGTCTAGATTGGTGATTGTTCAAGTGGTACAAGAACGATATTACAGATCGGTAGAAGTGTAATGAACATGAATAGAGAAGACTGATGATGACGCTGTTTTCAAAGTGAAGGGGAAAGACAATGAAAACCTGATGAGCAGTCTATGATATTTGTGCATTGCATGAGTACAAGACCTTGTGATTCAGTTTTTTAAATAGTATCCTGGTTCTAAAATTTGAAGGTTGTACTAATTTTGGTGTTGTGAGAGGCAGGCAAGCAAGATATTTAAGTGAAAGCTGGCGCTGAGGATTTTACATGGGTTTTAAAATTTACACTCTGGTCTAATTACACTTGTATTAAGAAAACTGAAACAGCAAATGTAATACAATTCAATACAAATTTAATGTATGAGGATGATAAGTTGTTCCTTTTGGCGCTGGGAAAATAGGGGTTAAATATGGCAAGGTACATTTGTTTTTCTGGTTCTTTAACGGAGCTGTATTTAATGGTAATAATTAATGAGAGTCTTAATTTGATACAGGCAATACACAGTGGTAAAAAATTGAATAAGCAATAGTGTTTTGAATTTCATTTTCGAATTCAGTAAGCGCATGAGTCGAACGTGCAATGTTAATATTCCAATGTGAGCCACACGGAGGGTAAATAATTGTTTGGTAAATTGTATTTAGATAACACATCTAAAAAACTCATACAAAAAACGGCTTAAATGGTGTTCTGCGTGGACGTAAGAAGAAACAACTAAAATAATTCTGTAAGGCTTTAGCCAATAATGGGATCAAATTTTAATGATCAGTAGTCCATGTTCTAACAGTAATCCTGACCAAGTTCCCATGTTAAACTGTTTTGTTAATATTCTCCAAAAAAACAGGACAGATCTGGGTGTAGCAAGTGAATTTAAAAGGAATGAACATCCCTCGAGGCAGATCTGTTTCCAAACTGTGCCTTGGAACCATCGTGTGAGTTTTGTAATTTGATTTTGAATATAGTTTAAATTTGCAGATTAAAATGTTAGCTGGATAGAAACAGAGTCCAGTGTTTTGACTGGGTGAATGCCTTTTGGTTTTTAAAAAATAAGAGCTGATATTTAACAATAATTTTTTTTAGTACAGAATTAAAATGAAATGGTTGTAATTATGTTTATAAGACTCCAAGTTTGTGAGCCCACTGAAAATATCAACTGAATACCATAGTAGCAACTTTCGTACGGAGAGTATTAAACGGTGGACACAAAATATGGAAAAAAAACGGTCCATTAAAAAAATACGATAAATACGGAAAAAAATACGGTAAATTGTATATAAAAAAATATGGTAATTTCAACAATTAAGCACATAACTATACAACAAACATCATAAGTTTTGACAAGTGTTTATAATTCCTAAAAACAGGAACACAACTATGAAGCTTCCCTCTAAAAAGTCATCCCTCATTTATATTGTTCTATGATTTTTTTTTGCCTCCAATTTCTGGCTATACACTCTCCGGCTGTAATTTCCTTTAATTAATAGTTACCAACCAGTTATTAAAAATATAACAACTTCCAAATAGATTTCCTGGATTCTCGGTAATTACCGCAGTTTTTGTCTTTTGATTTTAGCAAAACAGATTTGGTAATTTTGTAATTATTGACAGATGTGTTTTTTTCTGATTTTTAACCACCAAATCCCGAAACTTTCGGAGTTTCATACGGTAGACTGAGGAAATCGAAAAAATACGGAAAATTTGTGAAAATCGACCGTATTTGGTAACCTTGCTGAATACAAATTTGTGGGTTTAGGGCATGGTCCCATGGAAGGGGGGCTCCTTAAATATTTCAGCGGGTGCTGCTGAGAAAATTTAGGAGCATTTTAGCAGTTTTAAGGTCCCATGATTTTTTATTAGTTTCCTCAATAACATCCACTGAGGTATTATAGGATCTCATTGGATATTTATGGTTATTTGTAGTTAAATAAAATCATATTTCTCTTTAAAATCACCAAAAAATAATGGCGGGAATGCATATTAGATTCTCTCAGCCCTAAACTGTAGTGGGAAACTCCCAGCCCCCCCTCTCCAGCCACCTCTTAAGTTTAGGGGGCTAAAAAAGTGGAGCTCCTATTTTTTAGGCCTAGATTCTATTATTTCCTGTAGCTGGCTTTAAAAATAAGCATGGGACCTTCTGCTGCACGAAAATAGGAGCCCAAGCCCCTCCATGGGACCATGCCCTTAGTGTATTTTGTTAGAATGTTTCAGCGAAATGAAATGCCTAAATGTTTCTGCGGGGCTCTTTAACCTACAGGCTGGAGCAACACGGCATGAAAATATAAAGCACATTATCCAGAGCATGCGTGTTACGCTTCCAGAATGGTACATTATACATCCAGCGCGGGGTGGGTAATTTACTCTCCATCATTGGAATTCATTTTATTTATTTTTAGTCCGTAGTTATTAATAAGCATCCTAAGTTCATGATTTTTGAGAAATTACATCCAAACCCCTCAAATTCCATGGCAGGTTCTCCATGGAAAGGCTAAACATGATATCTACAACAAAACCACTTATCGCATGTTTTTGATTAGTTCAGTATTTGGGTTTGCATGAGAGGTTCATTTAGTTTATGGGTACCTTACTTGAGATTCTTGTCATCTCATGGTTTTGAATTCGGAACCGTGGCCCTTCTAAGGTCTTTGCCAAAATAAACCATTCTAAGGCCAAACTTTAAAAAAAGGTGCTAGAGTTGTAAGGTAGTATTGACTGACACTGCAGGATTTTACACCAACTGAACCATTAGAACTTTTAGGTGGGGCACATTTTGTTTATTACTGGCAAAGCAAGTTATAGAAAGTGGCTGTGCATGATCCGGATCAGGGGTCGCACTCGCAGGGCTTCTACTTTCATCTTTATTTGCTAACAAACCCAGATTTTAAAAAGAGTAATACCTATTAGTGTGGCCTAAAAGATAATTAAACACAACAATAATCATATAGCTCACGTTGTTGACGTGTTTTTTGTAGTATTGTTATCATCTAGTACTGTAGGTTGTAGATAGATTACCATCGTATGAACAAGATTTAAGCACAGAGTTTTTTCAGCGAAGAGTTGCTTTTAAGGAAGATTGCACCACACATTACTTTAGGTGCACACTCACAGTAGAAATTAAGTTTAAATGGGTCGAACAGGTTTTAGAAGAAAGACTTGTAGTGCCCCAGTGTAGTTTGTTCCCTTCATTTCCCGGTGTGCATCTTGAGTAGCAACGTACCTGTGTTGTGCCTAAGGGTGGGTTGTGGTGCAAGCATGTTTCTGTTGCTAACCGGGTCGTAGCATGCTTTTCCTCTTGTAGCCGCTTGTAGCGTGCAAGCGAGAATGCAGGGCAAATGCGAAGATCGACAAGGGCCTGTACTCAGGATAAGGCTGTAAAAGTAAGGCCTTGACGTTCTTTGCGCCCTATGTCAATGGTTGCTTTAGCAAGGGTGAGCCCTTGTGCTTTGTGGATGGTTAGTGCCCACACCATTTTCAGAGGTACTTGTTGGCAGTTGCTCCTTGTTATTGGTGGGACCGGAACATAGGTTGGGTGTGCAGTGTCCCATGCTGGGCCCATGTAGGCTGGAAAGTCGACAACAACGTATAAGGGCAAGCTTGGGGGGGTGTTGCCTTGCTCATACAGTAGTATAGTAATGATATGTCCTTGTGCACCGTTAACAAGGCCGACTTGCACCCATAGATTTACAATCAACATTGCTTGTTCTCCTTCGCAGAGTAGGAGTGTGCTTTCTAACTGCGCGTTGGTGTTTTTTTCTGCTCGGTTCTGGCGTGTTTGCTCAGCTTTGGCTAGTGCAACTGACATGTTGAGGGTGTGCATCCTGTGTTTGTTATATAATGTCACCAAGATATTTGTAGCATATAGGTGTGTTGCGGTTTGGAAGGCCTCTTGTTCTGCAGGGGTGATGTATGCAGGAGTTCATGACATCAAAAGGTTCCAGTCCTGCTCTATAGCAACTGTATTTCTTGATGTTAAGCAGTAGATTCTGGAATGTGTGTTGGCTGGGGGCGTTGCCGTGCTGGCGGAAGTTGGTGGTTAGCGTGATTGTACTATGTGAATTGCGCCCATAACATGTGTGCCCATAAGTTCCGACAAAGTACATGGGAACATCTCTGATCGGATCGGAGGTAGCTATGGGCTAGGTCTCCAACAAGGATGACTGAGCGTCCCCTAAACAACCTACACTTGCAGCTGGGGAATGCTTCCTGTAGGCGAGTGTTGATATGGGCTAGCAACTTGGGGCCGATGAAGCTCATTTCATCGATTAGAATGTATTGCACATGTTGGATGTCGTGTTGGAAAGTAGCTAGGCTTTGGCCTCGGAGAGGGGTAACCTTTGATATTGGTATGTGTAGGGCAGTATGTATTGCAGTACCGGAGATGTTGAATGCTGCGAGGCCTATTGGGGCTAACAGTAGTAACAAGCGGCCACTGTGTGGATTGCCGGGCGTTTGAAGGGCGTTGGTAATTTGCCATATTAAATGTGATTTTCCAGTGCCCGTTGTTCCGTGGATTATCATGTAGAGTGGGGCAACGACTAACATTGCATAGTTGCATGGGCTTGTAATCCTCTATCGGAGTGCCTCACATTGCTCTGGTGATAAGTTGTACGCATCTGTTGTGGCCTAGCAGCATTGGGCATAGTAGATTATTGTAGTTGCGTGTGCACTTTCTATGAGAGGCCGCCCCTGTTGCATGTAGTAAATGGTTCCTGCAGGTAGCTGCCTGTGGCCAGCTATGTGGCTGAGGTCAAAGTTACGCTTTACCAGGCAGCATCTAAGTCACTAATGTCTATAGTCCCTGTAGGGTGTAAGCGGGAGAACACCTCCCACTTGTCCATTTGGGTTGTTTCTACTTCGTCTGGTTCTTCGTCAGAGCTAGTGGTGGGCGTACAACTGCTGTGTGTGCAGGCATACGTTGTATGTGCCATGCTTGATAGGTTGGTGAGAATGCGGCCCAATGGTGGGCGAGTGTTTCTGGGCATATGCCTATGTCGGTTGGAATGTTATGGAAAGCCTTGTACAATAAGAGCTCTGTGAAGCAGAAAGTGTCATATGAAGGTGAGTCAACAGCAGGGGCAATGCAAATCTGGGGAAACACTCTAACGATGGTGTTCTTTGTTATTTCTTTCCACGGTTGGTATTTTCTCCGCTTATCATAGGACCATGACCGTGCAACTTTTATTAAGCAATTTGTGTCCAACAGGGCTTGCCATGTATGCATCTATGAATGTTCTTGTGCATTCTCTTACGGGCGGGACCTGTGAAATTTTCCTGTAGATTATTTTTCCCATGGATAGTGTGACGAAAGTTTGGCTACATACGGTGAGCGGCAGTTTCAATAGCATGTGGCAGGTTTCTTGTGCACCAATATCTCGGTAAACATTTTTTTCTGAAAGTAACTTGTTATACACTGTACTAACAAGTTTTTTAGGCATTGCCGCCTCTGTGATTTTGACTAACATGTGGTGGTACATTTCTGATTTGTGCTCGGCTTTGGATGCGTACTTTGCTATATATTTCAAAACGGCATGCCGTGAAACTACTGGCTGACAGTCAATGTTGGCGCGCCAAGTTGTTATCATGGCCCTGTTGTGAATATTTAACCCGTCATCGTTGCGGGCTGGAGTATAAACTGCTTGTCCGTGTATGTCTAGGCACAAGGTGGACGTTGGCTATATTAGCCATGAGCATTTGTACCTACAAAATAGTTGGGTGCCTTTTTTCCCTAAACATGTAGCGGTAGTGCATTTGGTGTGAGACTGGACACGGTTAACCAAGGCCACATAGTCAGAGCCGGCAGGCGCGACCAATATAGCTAGGGAGAGCAATAAGCATGGATCATCATTTTTTGCATGTAGCTTGTGGGAAGCGCCCACAAAATCTTCCAGAGGGTTCCAAGCTGTGACATGGTTGTCAAAGTATGATTTAGCAGCATGAACGGCGGGGGTGTCTGTCCAGTCTAATGTGTCCATGTTGGGAGTGTTGCTGAGCCATATGAATCCATGGACGTGAGTGAAGCCTCTATGTTGCCATTCGAATCTGATACAAGAGATGTTAGTAGAAAATATATTTAAAAAGGGACCTTCAAGTAACTGCTTTTTTAAATTTGAAATGTCCATGGGTTTACCTATACCAAAATTCTTTCGTGTGTAGGTGCTTTTCCAAGATTTCTTCGTGGAAGATTGCAAATCTCGTTGCCATGTACGTCACTATCAAATGCGGATATGTAATAATGTTATGGTTTCTCCATTTTTGTGCAGCGGAAGGGGTGGAGGGAGAAGGGCCCGACATAAGGCGATGTATGTCTGGCCATTTTGTATCGCATCACTCAGGGTGAAAAATAAGGTTGGGGTACCTAGTTGGATAATCATGTCTGAGAATTTGTTTTTGCATTGTTTCCAGAAGATCGGGTACTTCTAAGGTGTGAGCCAAACTGCATGAGGTGATTTTCTATTTTTTCATCTGGCAAGTTTTTTAATAATGTGCGGAGGTGCTGAATCGTTGTAGGTGAGGTATCTTCGATATTTTGTTTCGTAAAAACAAAGGAAATGGCTCAACTTTTATGGTGCATCATAAGGTTTAGTAAAAAGTAGCGGAACCGGGGGTGGTTGCCAAACCAGTTGTCATAGTAGCACATTAGATGAAGAGCATATTCATGCATTTGGATTTCTGTCGGTCGGGGTTGGTGGAACATAGCTACTCCCGATGGGAAAAGAGTTGGGAAGGCCATAGAAAATAAACCCTCTGTTTAATATTTATTGATGGGGGTTGAGCCTTTTTGGGGTCAATCAACTGCAAAGGGATTGGTGTGCAGGGTGCTTTGCTCATAGAGTCTAATTTGGTTGACCTTTGTGCGTCTAGGAGGGAGGCATACAACAAATGATGATGACAGTGTTGGCTCTAATGGTGTGGGCTCAACCTCACGTGCTTAAATGAAAGCTAGGATTGGGATAGTGGTCTATTCAAATACGTAAGGTAAGTTGTCAAAGATATTTGTTGCAGGTATGGATAAGCTTGTAAGGGCGGCTTCATCTATAAGGACGTCACTATAGTATGGGTCATGTCGGATTTTGTAGGCAAGTGCATTTCGGATATGGTCTCTGCTTACAAAGCACTTATATGATTTGCCTTCCACGCCTAGCCTTTTTAGTATTAGGATGTCTAGGTTTTGTGGGTGGTGTGGCAAGAAGCACAATATGGATGTAATGGCTTGGGGGAAGCTTATGGTGTGCCCACTATACATGTATTGTCTTCCATGAACATGTGTGACTTGCAATAGTGGGGAAACTCTAGCGATACACATTTCCTCAACTTGAGTTAAAATGACCAGTTCTTCGGGTTGGGGCCTAGGGTCCATATTATTCCATGAGGAGAAGTGGTGGCCCTTTTTTTCATAGGAACACCTGTAGCAACTGCCACCAGCAGGAGTGGGCCTGATTTGCATCCCTAGGTAGAATTCATTACAGATGGAGCAAGGTTCACTAGGAAACATGGATTCTAAGCGGGCACGGAATTTGTGTTGTACATTACAAAAATCAGGGGGGGTTATTTTCAGATAGGGGATAAAGCCGTGGGATGGGAGAAACATTTTTTTGTTTCCTATTGCGGCGGGATGCGTTAAGAGTGTCTTTGTGTTGTGTGTAAGCTTGTTGTCGTTTTTCATTTATTGTGGCTTTGTTTTCACTGTAAGCCAACCGCAGTTAAGCATTTATCATTTATTTTGTACTAAGTATGTACCTGTAATTTCAAAGCCGAGCAATAAGATAGTAAGCACGTGTTCAATAACATAAAGTAAAAGCGGGAAATGTAGGTTAATATCCTGCTTAGGTACCTACAGAGGCATGCATGCTTTTAGGTACCTTGGTTGATATTTTCCTTGTGGTTTGTGAAATAGGGTGTAGAAGAGGCTATTTTTTTTGACAAATCATTGGTTTTGTAGAGGTTGTTTTTAGCAGGTTAGATTTTTATTTTGAAATCAGATTTTAGTTAGTTTTTTTAAGAATGGTTGGATCTAAAAGCCTTTACAATGTTCAAATATGTAGAAAGTGTAAGCGAGCATAGTGTAGGTGAAAGGGAAGCTAAGTTTCTTTTGCAACAGTCAGAGTGGTGGAGTTACAGAAGCATGTTGCAATAGTGAAACGTACGACCATAAGTTGTTAGGTAAATGGGATAATGGGAATGAAGGCGCTGTAAGTAATCAAGGTCCGACTTAAACTGGAACCAAGCCTAGACGAGAAGTCATTTCTCTATAAAGAATAAATCTGAGGGGACTGTATCCTAATTTCAAAACCTGGTAAGTTTTAGATTAGGGTATGTGAACGAATTGATGACTGTCCTTGCACCGCTCTCCTAACAAATTGTGTAATATAAGCAAATACAGTTATCCAGGTAGGGAAATGTTTTTTAGTGGGCAAGGGAGAACATGCTTAATATTTTCGAAGCAAAAGCGTGTTTTAAGTATCAAATCAAATTGTATAACACATTTTCTAGCTTAGAAATTACATAGATTTACATTTTCAATGATGCTCTACTAGTGATAACTCTAACATCTTTTGACTCCCTGAAATGGGAAGGAGATACACTTTAATTTTTGACGTAGTTTTTTGTTCATTTAAAACCGATTTTCTTTTTTAAAAAGGATATGTTAATACTCTGAGTTTTACCTGTAGAGGTGACTATCAACTTCTAGGATGATAACTCTAGCATCTCTTGACTCCCTCAAATGGGAAGGAGATACACTTCAGTTTTTGACATAGCTTTAATTCATTTTAAACCGATTTCCTTTTTTAGAAAGGATATGTTGATACTCTTTACCTGTAGAGGTGATTATCAACTTCTAGGGTTGTTCTACCTACTAACTTCTAGGACTTTTCTAAAGCATCGGTTTGTTTTTCTGTTTTGGTGTATATATATTATTGATATAAAAGCATATCTTTTAATATTACTTTTATTTGACATGCTCCTTTATATTAGTCTTCTCTTTCACTTCTGGTCTGAGCAATACACTAAAACTAGTGAAAAACTATGACCAAAAATAAAAAATTAACAGATTTCAATAATATTAGGAGAAACATAATTTGAAATAAAATGACGAATTACAGTACAAAACAAAAACTGCATTTTGAACAAATGATTCAATGCGTAAAAAATTAAAGTGGATTCCTAAAAATTACCTTGTTTCAATCAACTCTATACTTTTTTTGAATTGTATTTGGGTTTTGGTGTAAAAGGTTTTAGTTTTATGATTTTATGTTGTTTTTTAAAACTTTTGGCTATATCTCTTTTTACTTATTATCAGTAGTTGGTAAGACACTAAAAGGTATGAGCCTTTGATTTTCATATGGTAAGAATTTCAAGAAGTTACAAATAATATTTTGATATAAACAAACTTTTAAATAAAATATCTTTGAAATCCCCACTGAGATCAGAAAAATAGGGAAAAGTAATCCGAAGAAAATAAGGTGAAAAAAGTATGGGGCGCTCCATATATAATCAAAGCTTGCAAAATTGAGGTGTCAAGCGTGAAGAGAAGGAGATTTTGGGACAATATTTGAGTATTTTGATTATATGTGAAGAAGAAATGAATGAGATTGTAAGATGATGATTGAAAAGTGCTGAGGTGAAGGGCTAAGAAAGTAGGAAAAGTTAGATAGTGATGAAGTCATGACTGGAGCTAATGTTTGTAAGCATGCAATGTGTTAAGAGACAAACTGGTAACAAATAACATAATAGAGCTACAAAGTTCGAATATGTGCAGCTGAAGAACAAAAGTGACATATTTTGTTAAGGTTGTGAAAACGATATTAGATGTCATCTACTTGTAAAACAACACTTTCCTTGTTTAAGATAAATTTGAGACTATGGACTCAAAGAAAGGGAAGATTAAAACCATTGCAGAGCATAAATCAACACACATATATACATGATTGCTTATAGGTAATTCAAAGTGGTATGACACCAAAAAGAATAAGAAGAGGGTTATTGACTGCAGAAGTTGAAAATCAGTTTATACAGTGTTTGGAAAATATTTTGGATACAGGGAGGAATGTTTGCACACAACAAGGAAATACAAGTTTTCATCAATTGAGGCAAAGGGAAATATAGGTCTAAGTAGTCCATAGATTTTTTCTTACACTTAATTCAACACGTTATAGAGAACTATAGGTATTCTAATTTTTTTGCCTTTTCAGCTAGTTGTGCACAAGAAATCAGAACACTCGCATCTTTTATGTGAGTAGCATTGGAATATAGCCAATATTAAGTAGGCAATGTATGAAATGGTTTGTAAACAAGTCCGCCACTACCGTAAGGAAACCTTATATTGGCCGATTAAATTGTATCATGTAGTCTCTATTTACCTCTTGCTTCACCAATCAATCCCAAGCGCGCCGGCACATCATCTAGACTGGTCTGGAAGCTCACCCGAGGCACGCGTAGGCGCCGAGCCCCTCCTTTATGTGAGCTTCATGAGAATGTTCTTCCTTAATAAGGGGGGGGGCACCCATTCTTGAGAACCAGATTTAAGCACTAACTCCTAATATAATGCACCAGAACATAGGGTAACATGATCATACTATAATGGAAGTAGAACTAAATCATGATTACCATCAAGAAAACCAATAATACACCCATGAACATACAAGAAAATATATAGATCAAGATCCATCACATAAATGCTCTAGAATCACTTCATTATATTCATTAGTCAAAGTACAGTAGCCAAGATTACATCAAAAGAGTTCCATGTATGAAGGTATTTACAGTAGCAGAGCTTCGACACATTATAGAGCTCGCCATCACACATTTCACATTTTTACTAACTCTCTCCCTCTCTTTTTTTCATACTCGCACACACTCCTCTTTTTTATCTGTCTCGTCACACCATACATAAGGAACTCTCAAGGAATCTCCTCTTAACCGCTCATCATTACATGAGAAAGCATGAAGGAATCTTTCATGATTGCCCTACAACTACCCAAGAACATGCCAAATGTCATCATTCGTTTCCTCAATCGAGTATCCTTTAGCATGCAAGTGCCAGCTAATCCATAACAAGGCTCCTTATCCTTTCATGATAACCGTATTGATGCCCTGGAATATCCTTTTCTTGAGCTGCAAGTCTTCATAGCTTATCCATAGTTGTATTTGGTCGCTTTTTCATTCGTTCCCTAAACGCATTTTTTTCTGCTGTCCAAAACTCAATAAGTCTTGAATCCATCCTACCTGGGCATGAGCCTTCGCGCATCTCCAAGAACTACTTCCGCGCGTGCCTTTGCGTCCTACTTCCAAGCACCACCAAGCTTCATGCCTTAGGTACTTCGTTAATTTAGGAGTCCAACATCACCCCACACTAATCTGATTGTCGCCCCGACGATCCTTCATGCTTCCTGAACAAAGTCTTGACGACCAAAATTTGTTAAGGCAAGAATGTTGCTCCTTCAAAGAATAAAGAATAGTGAAATTGAAAGAATTTGCATAAAGAATTGAAGAACGGAAGAATATACTACGAGACCAATTGGAGGAGTTCAGGGAACTCCGTGTTTATCTCATCCTTCAACTTCTCCCTGACCTTCAATTCTAATAAGGCCTTCCCTGACGCTTCTCCCACGACGTTGGGCACTTGTACTGGGGTAATTTCCTCCACTTTCCCCTTTAGCGCATTGATAACTACCACCAGATCCGCGTAGACACCTTCGAACTCGTCCATCAATTCAGTGATGGAATCTTGAAGTTCGCTAATCATGAAGTCCAGCTTCTCGCACTTCTTTTTGATATTATCCTTCTGAGTTGTGATATTAACAACCAACTGTGTGTGTTCGGCCTTATTGATGGGGATGGGTTCATGTAAATCCTTGAGGGTGGCCTCCTCTTTTGTCACCCACGCATCAATGATGGGCTCACATTCTGTGCAGTTGTTGAAGTCCTTATCTGCCAATATATTTGCTTCCTTGAGCTAGGTGAGCAAGTCCTCCAACTCAATGATCCAAGCTTCAACGACGACCTTGTTTTCATCTTTCTCCTTTGCTTGAGAGCTTTGCAATTATGGGTCCCGCACCATCCTTGATGTTTGTGAGCAACAACCCCACAAGGTATTCAAGATATTCCATTTCTTCCCCATAGTCTGTCCTGGCTTGGCTCACCAATGCCAAACATTGTCTCAAAATGCTCTTCACGAGGGTGTCAACTCGGTCATATGCTTCCTTAGTTCGCGCCTGTTCGCCCTTTAATCCTTGACGCAATCTATCTATCTCTGTTTCCTTTTCCACGACCAGGGTCCGAACACTGGCTCCTACATCCAAGCTGCACCAGATCACCTCCGAAGACATCTTTTGAAGCGCATTGCATGCTTGCTCATTTTTTTGGTGGTTAGGATCCACCACCTTATATGTTTTTCCTCCTTTCTTCTTCGGATGGATGGTCTCGATCGATCGCATGATCGTTGACCTCAAACTGAGGCTCTTTGGCGTGGCAATGCATGTTCCAGCTAAGCATGTTCCTGGTTTTGGGCACACCCCCTTCTTGATCCATAAATCCCATCCATGTAGCTTTTCTGGTTGGAGGGTGGCTTGGAACCTTGTGCACAATACTTTCATGGGGTCATCCATGAAGTCCATATGTGGGTACACGGGTGTCCACTTCTTCCTTGTAGCTTTGCGCTTCATCCTCTGCTTCTTTGCTCTAGGGGTGAATCCTTTATCCTCATTTATGGTAAAGGAGTCCCCCTTATCTCCCCTTGGGCTGGCGGTCTATGTCGGGGAGGCCTCGTGCGCTGGGCTCTTCTCAAGTCCTGCAGAGTGCTCCTTTCCTTCCTCATGCGCCTCTCCCACATCCGTGACTTCAGCCTCAACTTCTTGCTCTTCCATCTTTTCTTCCAACTCTTCTTTGAAGGTGGTGGGCTCTTCTTCTTCACCTTCCTCTAAGCCTGTTGCGGGGCTCGATGCATCGTGTGTCTTTTTCTTCTTTTCTTCTTTCTTCTCGTGCCCTAGGTGCTTTGAACCCATCCTTTTCCTACTTGGACTCGACAACTTCTCCGCTTCTCTCTCATGCAACCCCTTTCTTGCTCTGTTGTCTCCTTTCCCCTCTTGTTATGCCACAAGATTATGCCACAGCTCACACAATTCCACTGGTTCGTGATAAGTACCTCGCTTTTCTCTTCTTCGCAAAACCCTCGTCGCACTTTGAGCTCGGGAGCACAAAAGAATTTTTCTAAGGAAAAGTAGTCGAAATGACTACTCTTACCTCCTATTTATACTTTTTAAATGCCTTAAGAGTTCCTCCAACCACGTGTCTTAACGTCGCTTTTTAAGAAAGCGCTTTATTTCACTTCAATCAACTTCCACGACTTCCCATCGCATGTCGTAGCTATAACCTTTTGGCACTTCCAACAATACTTCATTGCCACATACCTCCTTCAAGCGCATTACTGTGCCGAAGTACATAACCTTTGCACTATCCACCAAGTATTTCCCCAAGGTGTTGCCTACCTTATGTTGTACTACACAATCTTTCCCTTCTATGTGGTCTTCTACCATCATTCCCATCAGTCCATTGTCGAAAGAATTTGTCAGACATATTCAACATATCTGTTACTTCACCCCACACAAAAAATGTATACGTAGTCCTTTACGCATAGAATCTCTTATAATGTAATTTGCTACCGGCACACCAACCACCAACGCACAACACAAAACCCAAAAAACGACGACAAAGGAAACGACCAAATGGGAAAAGCATTAAAGGAAGCCTAATCTAATTGGCAATAATGCCTTATTTTTGAACACACAAAAGCCTTATTTATAGTAGGGCTTCAACCTACTCCCATTGAAATATCCTGACAACCTTGTCCCATTAAGCGCTTGCAACTGACATGCACCTGAATAAAGGATGTAAGATATAATAAATAACCCTAACCAATGGACTTTGAGTTTCCTAGGATGGCATAGAAATTTAGAGTCAGAAAGTAAAACCATTTTCCCAAGCTCAAATTGTTTATTCTTAATGTGACAATCAAGCCATGATTTCCATCTCACCTTCTCAGTCTTCTGACTCCACCTAGCAAGTGATCGCCTTTTGTCCAATTACATTAACTTATCCATGCGCTCTTGTAATGCTTACTTGTCGGCCAATCCTCCTGCGCATGTAATACACAGAGAGGGAAACATAAATTCGACTAGTAAAACAGCTTCCGCACCAAACACCAATTGAAACGGCATGACCTTGTTCAATCTCTTGTAGGTTATCCTATACGCCCATAGTACGACTAAGACTTTGTCATCCCAATCTTGTCTCCCAACATCACAAATCTTGGTCAATGTGTGACTTAGTATCTTGTTGAATGCCTCGGCTGTCCCATTAACCTGAGGGTGATAAGGGGTAGTCTTGTGATGAGCCACCATGAACTCTACCAACAAAATCCTGATTGTCTCATTCAAAAAATGTGTACCGTTGTCACTAGTCAAGCTCAACGGACACACATACCTGCTGATTATATTTTCCCACAGGAATCTTATTATTGTGGTTGTTGTGCAACCTTTCGTAGGTGCTGCCTCCACCCACCGTGTTAAGTAATCAGTACAAGTAATGATATAACGCGAACCAATCCTTCGCGCGACAGGTGAAAGAGGTCCTAAAAAATCAACCACCCACTTCTCAAATGGTTCAACGCTAACTATCAGCCTCAAGGGCATTTCATCTCTTCTTCCTGGCTTGCCAAGGCATTGACAATGATCACAGGCCCTGTAAAACTTGATACAATCCTGGTAAATGCTTTCCCACCATCGACCCGCTAGTAAAATCTTCCGCGCAATGGCATTTCTTGCATAGTGTCCTCTTGCAATTCCACCATGTGCTTCATGATTGCAGCATGCTCATGCTCTAATACACACATGCGCAAGATCTCATTGCAACCTAACTTGTATAAGTCTCCACCTAATTAACATGTACGGCGCGACGCGTATAGCTAATTGTTTTCTCTCCAAAGTCTTCATTCCTTCTGGCGCCATACCTGTTTTGAGAAACACAACTAATTCAGAGTGTGCGCACCACAATCTAAACAGTTGTGCATCTGACATTATATCCTCAATGCTTTGCGCGTCCTCCCCTTGATAAATGGTCAGGTCATAAATTACTCTTACTTGGTTTTACAACAACCATAAACTCAAACTCTTGAAATAATAGGACCCACATGCATATGCGCCCTTGTAAAATGGGCTTGTTCACCAAGTACTTCAATGCCATGTGGTCCATGTAGAATATAAAGGGTCTTGCCAGCAGATATTGCATGAATTTCTGCAGCACGTAGATCATCGACAATGCCTCGCACTCGGTAGTAGGATAGTTTTGCTCTGCTGGCGTCAACTTCCTAGTTGCAAAACAAAGAGGGTGATCAACAATCCCCTCACCAGGTTGTGCCAACACTGCTCTAATTGCCATCCCTGAGGAATCAACATGTACATGGAATGGCTTATCCCATGAAGGAAAACGTAATATGGGCGCAATGATAAGCCTCTTCTTCAATGTATCAAATGCCATCTGCTGCACCTCTCCCCAATGAAATGTACTTTTGTGCTTCACCAATCCCTCCAATGGCGTGGCAATCTTGGCATATCCCTTAATAAATTTTTGGTAGTACCCCGTATGCCCAAGGAATCCACGCACCACGCTCTGGCTGGTAGGTTCCCCCAATCCCATAATAACGGAAACTTTGGCAGGATCCACCAGCAAGCCTTCCTTACATATGATATGCCCTAACAGGGTTCCAAAAGGAGTAGCGAAAACACATTTCTTAATGTTGAGATATATACTCAACTGCCGGCATCTCACATACATCAACCGCAAATTGTCGTAATGGTCTTTTACTAACCCATAAATTGTCCAATCATCAAGTTAGACTTAAAAAAACTTATGGATGATGTCCTGAAATGCCTAAACCACAATGTGCGAAAACACGGCAAGCACGTTCTTCAATCCAAAAGGCATGAATGCATAGGAAAAACTTCCCCATTAAGTGGTGAAGGTTGTCTTTTCTTGGTCCTTTGCAATTCTAACCTAATGATATCGTGAGAAGCCATCCGTGAAAGAATAGATCTCGCGCCCAACTAATCCTTCCTGGATCTCCTTAGTGAAGGGGATTGGAAAAGGGTCAATGAGACATACCACATTCAAATACCTATAATCAACGCAAATCCTTATCCTCCCATTATTCTTAATGTTGATGACCATTGGACTTATCCATTATGATTCCTCAACAGCTTTAATGATTCCTGATGCGATCATTTTGTCAATCTCCTCCTTGACCTTGAGGCGTAGATTCAAATTCATTCGGTATGGTCTCTTCCGAATTGGGCGCGCGCCCTCCTTCAGTTTGATCCCCATCTCTCATAAAGAGTGGTGAACTCCCTTAAGCTTATGGTACCCGCACGGAAACAAATCCTGAAATTCACGCAACAGATCAATAATCTTTGAAACCTCCCTTTCTGACCAGTAATCCCCAATAATAGCCTCCTTAGGTTTTGTATCCGATCCAATGTTAACCTTCTTAGTTTTCAGGGGTTCATGGTAGGCGCGCGCTTGTTCATTAGCACTATCCATTACCTCGTGCATTCCCACAATATGATTAACATCCAAGTTCTCCAGTTCTTCACCATTGGTCACACAGACCAAATTCCCTTTCTCTTTTTCCATGCAAGTGCGCTCAAGCTATATTTCCTCTGGCTCTTCCTCATCAAAGCGCGCTTCCAAGTCAGGTTCTCCCAACAATTCCAGTATTCTATCCTCCACCATGGCACTATCCCCCATAGTTAGGCACTTAACAACCTGCAACACCTCATGCACCGATGGCTTTATACTTCGATACTCAAAGGTTTGAATTAAGTCATCTGTCAACTCCCGCCAGTTTCCTATCTAACGTCGTAGTTCTGAATGAATGTACTATGCGCGCACGTAACCTTGTAAGGTGGAGTAAAGCTTATGCACCCATAAAGATGGAGGCAAGGCTTCTGTGCCTTCCATCCATGTCTTCTCACATGCCTAGACGTGAAACAAGACAGGTACTTCCCATGTAGTCTTGTATAGCAGTAGGTTCATTACTTCGGAGAAACCTACCAGAGAACATGATTCTCACCTCGCACCACTCTAGAAGGTTATCGCGATGGGTCGCCCACCAATGTTCTGCAGTCCCGAGCAAAGTATAGCTAAGCATACTTCTCCTTTCGATCTCACATCTCCATTGGGTTTCCATTGTTCATAGGAAAACATCAGGGTTGGCTCCCCCAATGTAACTTGGCAACTATTTTCCTCACATGCACCTTACTGAGCACGCCTTTGTTACTCTTGTCACAAATCCTCTTAACTGTCTTCTGACTAACTCATATGTCTAGTGCGCCCAATTGTCACATGCCACACTAGTGGTATCACTTACAGATTGAACATCTTCCCACTAAATAACTCAATCTGTTGGATGCGCAATCTCAGGGTCTCTGATAGTGTGCACATAGATTTTGTCTAGGTCTCCTTCTCCCAAGGGTTCAGTATAGGGCGCCTAAATTTCCATCTGTCAAAGGGATGATAACACATTCCTCCTTGTTTTCAAAACTTATATATCCCTTATTGAAATGTAAGGTAGCATTTTTCTTATAGTACCAGGGGCACCCAAGTAACGCTGGAAAGTTGTCCGCCTCAGCAAGCGCCAAGACTTCGAAGTCTCCAATGAATTTCCCCCTTGGATAGTGATAGCAACATCCTTCAAAACACTAATGGGAATTGCCTTTGCCTTGTTAGCCATATACAACACATTTGAGGATGGTTGTAATGGAGGCCTTCCCATTTGATTCCATACGTCTAAAGTGAGAACATTAACTTCCACGCCCATTTCAATTAGAATATTGCTCAGGAGCCACCCATCAACTACTGCATTTAAGGTAATCTCCTTATCATAGTCAATGATGTGCAGGGGAAGGTTAGAGTGTAAGACATTTCGCTCGCACTCTCCTTCAGCGCGTGGTACTTTCTCTTGTATCCATTCTCCTAGCAAAGGGATGATATTCTCTTGCCTCAGCATTTTGCATACCTCCTTGACTTCATCCAGAACCTTCTGTGAAGCCTTAGCGCTCTTCTTTTGCTCTAACTACCGCTACTATTCCTTTAGGCAATGGATCTCTCCTTTTAGCCTTCGAATCACATCTATGGTTTCCAGATAGACATCTTTCTGATGAACAAGGTCTGGATACTTCCCATGCACCACCTCTTCTCTAGTAGCCAATGGTCTCTACTTTGGTATCTCCTTGGTGCGCGCAACCTCATCTCGCGTTGGCACCGGTATAGGTTCCAACTCTAACTCACGCGCCACCCTTGGCATCCACTGCGAGTCAGTTTTCTTCATGCTTACCATCCCGACGCCTTTGTCCTTCCGTTGTTGCTGACTCATGTGTTTAAATAGTTCCGCGCACTCCTCATACTTGTGCTTCTTTCCACACCAAGAGCATTGTAACAGATTGGGGCATTCACGCTTATAGGGTTATGTAAACCCACAATTGTAACAAGTTCCACGTGGGAAGTCACTTCTACCTCTGCGGTTGCCATGGCCTCTAAATCCTCCGCGAACGCCTCTTCCGCGACTCCCTCCGTCTGCGCGCCCTTCATAATGACAACCCTCATCCTTGGAACTACTTGCAATACTAGTCTGATGCACACCTGTATCAATGGCATCATGTATTTGGTCAATCAATCTACAATCCTTGGTGTCATGAGTAGTAGAGGTACAAATTTTGCAATAGCAAGACACATTCTTACGGATCGTGCGTTGCAGCAGCAGACATCTACTTGCATCATGATCTCCGTGGAAAATATCATAATCGACTGTTATGGCGCAAACCAACCTTCTTAGGTAATCGTCCTTTGTATGACCCTCTACTTCACAATCCGTACACCATAACCTGATGCGAGTCTCATGAGTCGAGTTCGTAGATAATTTCTCCAATTGCTTTGTCATTGCAGCAATTTGGGCTTCTAGGAACAAACTAACTATTGTATCAATGCTTCCTACTGCCTCAACATGCAAGGCAACCTCCAAGGCCTCGCACGGATCTGTGAAAGTCTTATGTGAAAGCACCCTCCTGAATGATGTGATCAGTCCTCCGACGAACCATTGAGCATGCTGCGAAGGGTGAATGTCATAAGATAACTTGGATATGAGAGTCTTGGAATATACGTCATACTCCCGCACACTCTCTGCCATTCCTTGATGAATCTCCTTCAACGCGCTGATGCTATTCTGTTCAAACTCACGTATGTCGAACTCCGCCAAAAAGGCATTACACAACGCAATGTAATCCACCACTGTCTGGTGTGGGTTGTACTTCTTGTGCCAGCTATACGCGCATCCTTACAACGTGGTTGCAAACTGACTTGCTTTCGAATCCAGGTCAATGATTCCCTTCACACGCCATAGTAACTCGCACTTGTGTACATGTTCCGCGACATCCTCAACGCCCTTGTAATCAGGTAAGTGGAGTGACATCTCATAAAACCCCTGTTGACAGTGTTGTGGACCTTGTCTGCCAGATCCAGGACCTTGATTCCCTCCAGTGTTACCTTCACAACAAGACCCACTAGATCCACTAGTGCTAACTCCTATAGATACATCAGTTCCTCCTCATGTCGTAGGTAAAGGGCCTAACGCATCTGCGCCTTGCGAACCCACCGTCGCGCTAAACTGTGTGCCGACAGTCTGTGATACCAAACCACTCTCAGATGTGTTTCCCGTGCCGCTCCCAGATGCGATACTCAAACCTTGTGATCCCACACCTTGCCCAAATGTTGTGCTAGACAAAATACTCCCCAAAAAGGAAATGATTGTGCAACCATAGATGTACCAAATGAAAAATTATACCTCCTAGGTGTCGCTCGACTACTAATACCGATACCAACTGGATTATCTAAACTTATCTCAGGAACTGAAAAACTAAGCACAAGGGTCTGGTCGCCATATGGATTAAGATGCGTGCCTATAGCTCTCCTCCTTTCCTCATATGACATTCTCTCTCCAGAAGTCGAGGGGGTTACTCTTCTGCTCTTGCCAAGATAAGGTAGCTCAGACTGCTCAGGTTCCACGTCCTCCGCGCGAACCTTAAATACTTCCCACAACATCTCCTCCATAAATCCATCACTCCTATAGCTTCTTGATCCTCCTCCCCTCTCTCTCCATTAGGAGAGGTTTGTCTTGTTAACTACCTCTCCTAAGCTTAATTATACTTGATCCTCCTCCCCTCTCTCTCCATTTCTGCCGCAAGGTCCGCCATCCAGTACCAAGTCAGCGTCCGCGCCTAGCAAGAGTTTAGCCAGCCATGGGAAAGGCTTCCAAACTCAACGTAATGACTGGGATCTTGATAGCCAGTGGAATAACACGCAAGAACGATCCTCTAGGCTCCCTCAAGAATTCAAACTCAACAATCTTCGGGAAAGAATACGTAGAAATAACGTATTCCAGGGTATAACTAGTTAGCACTTTACTCCACCAGTGATCAACAACATGGGTCCAGGTCAGATCGGTATCATGTAACCGATGATATTCCTCCTAGGTCCAAACACAAGGTCTATAGTACCAACATGTCCTTGATGTATATGCTGAGAGCCATTCATACAACTCTACTGGGAAACAACAGAAGAATGTTTCATAGAGTTCGTGATACAGGTTCTCCTCCACCCATTTTTGTGCATCAAACTCAGATCCAGTAATGAACCTTTGAGAAAACTCATCCTCTATGATTTTAAGCCAGGTTTCGATGCTATGTAAGGTCAGACGATCTGTCATCACACATCATTCTCAAAATAGCTTCGAAAAGAGGTCGTGACAACAGAACCAAAATGTAGTCTCTATTTACCTCTTGCTTTCTCAATCAACCCTAAGCGCGTCGGCACATCATCCAGACTGGTCTAGAAGCTCACCAGAGGCGCTCAAGTGTTGAGCCCCTCCTTTATGTGAGCTTCATGAGAATGTTCTTCCTTAATAAGGGGGGTTTGCACAAATAGAGAATGAATGCACCCATTCTTGAGAACCATATTTAAGCACTAACTCCTAATCTAATGCACCAGAACATAGGATAACATGATCATACTACAATGGAAGTAGAACTAAATCACGATTATCATCAAGAAAACCAATAATACACCCATGAACATGAAAGGAAATGTTCAGATCAAGATCCATCACATAAATGCTCTAGAATCACTTCATTATATTCATTAGTCAAAGTATAGTAGCCAATATTACATCAAAAGAGTTCCATGTATGAAGATATTTACAGTAATAGAGCTTTGACACATTATAGAGCTCACGATCACACATTACACATTGTTACTAATTGTCTCCCTCTTTTTTTTTCATACTCACACACACTCCTCTTTTTTATCTGTCTCTTCAAACCATACATAAGGAACTCTCAAGGAATATTCTCTTAACTGTTCATCATTACATGAGAAAGCCTGGAGGAATCTTTCATGATTTCCCTACCACTACCAAGAACATGCCAAATGTCATCATGCCTTTCCTCAATCGCGCATCCCTTAGCATGCAAGTGCCAGCTAATCCATAACAAAGTTGGCTCCTTATCCTTTCATGATAACCGTATTGATGCCCTGGAATATCCTTTTCTTGAGTTGCAAGTCTTCATAGCTTATCCATATCTGTATCTGGTCACTTTTTCATTCGTTCCCTAAACGCGTCCTTTCCTACTGTCCAAAACTCACTAAGTCCCGAATCCATCCTGCCTGGGTGCAAACCTTTGCACATCTCCAAGAATTACTTCCGCGCGTTCCTTCTCGCCTTGCTTCCACGTGCCACCAAGCTTTGCGCCTCAGGGACTTAGTTAATTTAGGGGTCCAACATATCCCTTCATCACATACTACGTTATGCTCGTGTATGACTGTTTCTGACATGTATTTAGTTGTTTTTGTTTCGTTAATTTAGTCCCCTAATGAAGATAAGGAACATTCTTGGTTTGAGGCGTCTATTCACAATAACTTTTTTATTTGTTAAGTGCAGTTCACGTTTAAGGAAATGCAAAACGTGGCTGACAAGTTACTTTTTTTGCTACTTGGATATAATTGCATAATCAGTAAAGTTGAGGAAATCCATGGTAGAGGCTGAAAGTGTTCGTAAGTAGTGAGTTGATAGGTTTTTTAGAAAATGCCTAGTATAATCTTATTCCATTCTATCTCAAGTACAATATTGCATGCTATCTCGAGCATAATATCTATTAATCCAATTTTGAATTACAATTTTTTAGGAGGTTTGTATAATTACACTTTCAAAGTAAACCCAAACTGTTATTCTGTAACGATTAATGGGGCTAAGCTTGTGAATTCCGTTGCGTGTACATCAATTTCAATTGTAAGTAGATCTTATTAATAAATATTGGCCACCATTAAATACTAAACACTCCTTTCCTGTAAACGTAAAGTTGGGCTCTATGAAAATAGTGATTTATAGTTGGAATCTTTTGATTATCTTTTAAATTTGTAAAGAACTGAAACGAAAAAGAACTACTCAGCTTTCGTAGATATTATTTATGGTAAAGCAGATAACATTGCAAATATTTGGGAATTTTTTTTGCGAAGATATTTAAGTAGGTTCTAGAGAATCAAGCATATATAGATAACGTTATTATGTTTTTTTAAAAGTTTCAATAGATTATTAGCTCTCTAATATTAGGTTCTTTTAAAGTTTATAGTTTTTTAGTGTAGGGACCATTTGAATTATGTAGTTTTAAATATAGTGGACTTTAAAAAAACCATTTGTTGATGAACTAACAGTCTCTAGTATGGTTTCTACCAACGCAACCAGGCTGGTTTTACTCTAAATATATTATAATGAGTGGAGTAGTGGCTAAAAGTAATAGTCCAGATCTGTACATAACATGTTTTATAAGTGACATGATTTTATAAATATGAACATCATATTACAGGGCCGACACACACTATTGGGCATGTGTATAACGTATTACAAAGGGTTCCTTATTAACCTATACATATACATAAAATTCACAATAGTTGTTGCTATTTTGAGGTTTCCAAAAAAGCTGCTACCAAGTCTGCATGGTCTAAGGCTTGTTCGGTGGCAGTGGTGATGTGTATGGTACAAGAGAGTTGTTCCTTGCCCATATAGGTAGCCAGTGACACGGAGAAGATAAACATGTATGTATGAAACAAAACTTGCTTAATAATGCTCCATAAGTCATCGATACTTCTCATGCTCTCTTTAAGAGCATCAACAGATACACCAAGTAGTGCTAGTGCTGCATTGTCAAAAGTTGTTACCCATATAGTGCCAATACGGTCTTTGACCATCATGTGTAATGTGTATCTATATTCACATGTAGCTGAATCCAAGTTGTATTTGGTACAATGCCAAGTAGAGTCTGCAGTGGCAATAAGTTTTTTCTGACATTGTTTACCATTAACAATCCCGGAACAAGCAAGATAACAGTAGTTGTCCATGTTGAGGTGTATAATAGTAGCAACAGTTGCAACCTAGTGCATGGGGTTGGGGGTTGGTCTTTTCCACTGGGGCTTGCATACTGAGTGGGGTTGAGCTAGTTGTTGCTTCTGCGGTGGTTAACCAAATTTGGAGTGCTTCCGTTTTTGGTACTGCTAGTGTTAGGAATAACTAGGTAGCATGCCCTGTAGTTAGTGCCTTTTCTCTAAATGTTGTGGCTTTGACTTTCCGTATAGCTACAATTGGCAGCTGTATGACGGGCTGGGCATGCTGTGGCTGTAATAGCTGTACGGCTTCGTCACATAGCGCTCCCCATAAGGTAATGGTTATGTAATATCCTGTGTGGTCCTTTATGGTAATAGTAGATTGCTGAGTGCAACTCCCATCTGTTCGGGTAGTGATTGAAATATCAGAGCAAGACGTAAGCACACCAATAACATCTACTATAGACCCAAGGGGCACCTGTTGGATTGCATTGATACTGGTGAAGTGGAAAGAAGTTGTCAGTATTATGGTAGTAGGTTGTGTACATAACTGCATAATATAATCCATGTTTAGAATTACCTCCCATGGGCTACTGGAGTCCATGTATGTTGAATTCACATATATTAGGGTACCCCTGGAGATTGTATAAATTGTACCAACCTACATTTTTTCATGGTAATAAGTTACAACATTGTCAAAACACGTTACGTTCATGTCATTGCCTAGTGCGTTAATCACATTGAAATTGAAGACCTGGCCATGTCCTTTTTCATTGGTATAAGCATGTACATTTCCTTTGCAAAGAACCCTCGCTTCAAGCACCCAAGACATATGGTATGGATGTAATGTGTTAATAGTTGTGGTCCTGCCAAGTGGTACTGGTAGAGAACTTGTTGCCATTGTTGTCAGCTAGTACCAAATTAAGGTAAACGCTGCAGTGTACGCATAGTGGTAAGGAAAACATAAAGTTGAGAACAAGCAAACTACAACTTTAACAACAATAAAAGCAACCAGAATTACCACCATAACCATTACTATTCAAGTGTATAACGAATGCAAGTAAGAATGACAAGTGTTGACTATAGAAGTAGTATAACACATATGCGAAAGTTTCCTACGTAAAGATGGCACACATATGCAGGTAACAACTGAATAAAGAATAAAATTATAAGCAATTTCCCTTAGGAAATTTGTTGGGTTAATAATATTCTCTAATAATGATATATGAAATATGTGTGTCTATAATGGTTTTATTACGTGCATTGTGGCCCATAACTGACTACACTCTAGGTATGCCTTACGAAAACCCTTTTTTTGTTTGTATAAGTTAAAATAAATAATAGCTTCCACCCAAGAGCACATAAGAGTACCCGGGAAATAACTCATTTACCCAAATTACGCGCAACAACTAGTAGATGTATATTACTAGATTATGGATGGAATTGTAATTTTTGTTAGGCACAAAATAGGACAGTAATTGGCCCGAGATTTACCTGAATAGGCATGTATAAGATTTGGAAAACAAGAATAATAAATGAACAAGATGTTTACGTAGACCAAAGAAAACTACCTGGGAGAGTACCTATTTACCCAAATAACACACAACATGTAGTAGATGTATATTCCTAGACTCCGGATCAGATTGGAATTTGTGCAAGGCACAAAATAGAATAGTAGGGAAGGACTGGTAAATATGGCTGTTGTTATTTTGATCCAGTGTATAAAACATGGTTACTTGGCACAAACCCAAATACCACATGGAAGACACTCTTGAGTTATCCTCAAGTGGTTTTTCCTGACTAAATTCACCAAATGTTGTTAACTATTGGTTCAAGAATTTGCTTGGTCCTCTTGCGTTTTCCCCATTTAGGGGTTTGTTACTTATGAAGGTGGAACTGTACGAACATGGCTAATAATGAGTGAGGGATGGCGTTTTCCAATCTGTTTATAAGTTGTACTGCCACCTAAAGATGACGTAAAGGAAATAGTTGAAAACCATTTCTCAGCCTGCTCTTTCCTAAACTTATCATGAACAATCTTAACACCATGTCTATAAATTTTAGCAAATATCAATGTGTACATTGTTGGAGAGTATTAAAATTTAGGAATGTTTTTTATTTAATGTGGGTATTGATGTATGTTAGGTTGTGGAGCATGTTTCCATGTGTGAAAGTGTTGAAGACTGTACACTAAAAGTATTGTACACTTTCCACAGTTGTCTCGCCGGGGTTTGGGGGCACAGCACCCCGAGAATTTTTTTTTGGCCTTGAAAAAACGTGCCCAATATATCAGGAAACATGCTTTTCTCATATGGGCGGGATTTTGACCCATAGGTTTATGGGACGATTTTGGCCCATGGTTTTGATACTCATGGTTTTGTAAAATTGCTTAAGCAGTTGTCTACTTATGTGGTTTTGTTCATATGGTAGGTATTATATAACATTGCAGATGTGTCTGAATTCATGTGTGAATTCTGCAGAGTTTGTTGAGCATAGCTCCAAATAGATCTGAGTATTGTATTGAAAGAGCGGTGGCTTGTAATAAAATCTGAGCAAATGATTCTTAGTCGACGTAGCCCAAATTGGGTGAACCACGTTAAATACTGTCTCTTTGTGTTGTGTTATTTTATTCTGCACTTTTATTTGAGATCTATAATATTTTCTACATATTAGTTTCTACTATTGTGATTATGTGAGAGATTGTTCCGCATATTTTATCCCTTATTTCCTAACAATGTAGGGGAGATGAGATAAACATATATTTTATGTTATTAGTTGGACATAACCAAAGCTGAGATTTGATGCCCAGATACCACACGTGAATAATTTCACTCCACCTATAGGCACATTATAGGCTCGAGACCTAGGAAAACCTCAACGAGGCTTAATAAAACTCTACTTACAAGTGCATTTTAGATTGAAGACAAGTAAGAATGCGAAGTGTTTTTTAGGAAATTTCCTCCGGTATCAACCATATCAGTGAACCGCAAATCACCTAAGTACAATCGTAATGGTGGTGAGAGTATATTATTTTGGCAAAGCCTAGGCAACTAAGAGTTCATGGAGACTTATTTCACAGGACATGCAAATGTCTAATTTAAAGTTTTAGACACTAATTGTTAACTAACTATTTTGGAATCGTTATCATTTTTTGTGTATACATTTAAACTATTTATAAAATTTTAGCTTGGGAATGCATAGCTTTTGCAAAGATCTGAAGTATGCTCTGTCACACAGCATGTTCCCCTTTTTAATCATCGCTGCACTTGCATTATCGATCAGTTTTATGGTTTGATCATTTTGGTTTGACCATTATTTAAATTATGAAGGCCTAACGCTATGACAAACCATGGAGTTGAATTTATTGCCTTTTTCTGTGTTTTTATATTTCTTTCAACTAAAAAAATAATGAAGGAGATTATGATACGGTGATAGTCGAATTCAGTCCTCTGTTTCATATTTGTTTTTTGATGGTGTGATTCATATTTCTTCAAAAAAGAGGCAGGGATAAGCTTTCTTATATTGCTTTCTTACCTAAGTTTATGGCAGATGATATGCTAATCCCATTTTGGACCAGTGACAATCTTGAGCCTTCATAATCACGCTGATTAGTTCTTTTTTATCCTAACAGTCAATGTAATGCTGGACTGGTTCTTGTTGTGGTGAGTAAATATCCCTAATACCCTATCTATGGGTGTAAGCTCTAGGGATGAGCGTGAGCTCTATGATCCATTAATGCTAACTATCAAGGACTTAACAGTCAGGGTAGGTAAGCTATCATGGAGGTTTAGCAATTGTGTAGGTACAAATCATAGTATTTTAACAATACTTAAATGAACAAAGTTTAAATCATCTTTAAAAACTAAGTTTAGTGTAAATAAAACATACTACAAATTAAAGTATGTACTGAACTATAATCAGAGATGCATTTTATATACTTAAACTACACAAAAGCCAGGGACCGACAACTCACCACATGGTTTGGTCTCTGTTAATCGTAAATTTCATTAAAATAATAGAAAGGGGGGAAAACTTCGTTGAGCTGTCTTAGCCTTTAAATTTCAGGCGGATTGGGCGCTGCGTATGTAATAAGCACTCATAGTAACACAAACGTCTATCCCTGACATTTAAGCTAAAGCTTCAATTCGTGCGCGGCTATACACTGAGACTAAATTTTAGGTGATTAACTGTGATTAGGGGTTTTCTTCATGACTACATCATATTTATCAGGGACATTTTCTTTAAAGCCCTCTTTCTAGCAATTCCTACTTAGGATTTTGTTTTGCAGAAATCCTTGATTATCCGTATGATTAAGATACCTATGGGTAATGTTACCTGGTCTGAGCCACTGAGGAGGGTTTGTAGGATATTGTGGGCAGGGTGTCGTGTGGATAATGGATTTCCTGTTTTGGCCATAAATGGCCCTCCTAATATTATCAATACAATTTATTGCAGTAAAATACTAAAAACCGACAGTAAGGAACGATCAAAAAATACAACAGCAAACATGAAAACACTTTCTGGAAGGGTAAATAGAGACCAAGACAAACCTATGCACTGGTGGGGACGCTGCGTAAGAAGGTTCGAAGAAAGGGCGGTAGAAGCAATTTGATAGCAGATAAGAACAAGAAAAACCGAATATAAAAACAGAGAGCATATTTAAGGGTTGGCAGGAAACGACAGGGACAGCTGCAGCAGAAGGCAACCACCAAGATCACAGAAGAGGAACACACAGGGACTCGCGGACAGGCAGGTGAAGCAGGACGGAAGGATGTCAATCACATCAAGCTGCAGAGCGTTGTCGTGAAGAACCAAGTGCGCAGTAGCCACACCTCCTCCGGCGTAATTATAATAAGGTCATAATATGGAAAATAATGTCGAAGGTGAAGGGACTGGTGTTATGATAAATTTGGTTCATGGCACAAATATTTGACATTCACCAAGGCATAATGGAGACATGTCAATAATCTTTGTAGATTTAATTTTATGCAATGGAGTAGATATATATACAAAATGCATAAACATGCGATTAGAATGGGAGATTGTTGACTATATTCATCCTTAAGATGAACACATTGATCAATTTAACTCTCAAAGAAATATCTGTGAATAGGGGCATTGCAAAAACTGTAGAGGGTCTGAACTGGTTTAGTGATGATCAATGAAAATTATTGGCACCTTTATGTTTTGGAGTCTACCATGCATGTTTTTCATTAATAATATTTAACTAAGAAAGAATCATTAAAATTGGGAGATAAATAAGTTTACCGTGTATCTTGTGACCTATGCATTGCAACCACTCGTGATACCCTAAAATAAATGTTTGCAATTAAATGAGAGAAATAAAAATGATCTAATATGTTTCAAGACATTATAATAATTTAATGGTAACATGTAACATGCATAAATAAACAAGATTAATGTTGAGTGGCCAATAGACATCATTCAGTCATTTTGAAAGAGGCGATATGTGTAACAAGGAATTTAAGTCATTGCCTTGATCTTATTAACCAATTTATAATGCTAATGAAGAAAATGAGTGAGCATAAATACCATACTAAAATGATCTTGGATCGGATGGTTTTGAGATTTCCAAGAACTTAATAAGGCAGAACCTAACCACCCGCATCAAAAACAATAAAATATATCCTTGCTCTGATCTCATGACCATTATGTGATGTGTGTGCATGGTGTAACTTTCAAAGGAGTGATTGATTGTGACCAAAGCACGTGATGCATGAAAGTTGCTAGCATTTTATACTCAACTTGTAAAGCAACTATGCCTATGCCAAGTTCAACTCAGTAATGAATCCAAGCATAGCATGTAAAATTGAATTGAATATATTCAAGTGGATACATCCTAAAAGTGGGACCCTAGACAGGTCTCTCTACAAAAAAACAATTACTTGAATACTAGAAAGTTAGAAAGTCCCCCCTGCATCAAAAATAAATACTTGCATCCTAGAAAGTTTCCTCTGCATGTAGAAGGCATATTGCATTCTAGAAAGGTCCTTGTTGAGATCATCTCTTGATTCACTATACAAGATATGATTTTCAAGTAGGATTGCTTTCTACAATCCTTCATTTGAAGGTTCGTGGAAATTGAAAGTATAACCTAGTAGGAGTGCACTTTGTACATGAAGGATGATTTTTTGAGGACCATCGCCTAGATTCCCATGTTTTGATGTATGATTCCTATAAAATGTTGTTGCTTGTACATATGAGAAGTTGAAATGTAAAAAAAAAGATATTTTTCACCAAAACAAGACATTTGAATTACTACTAAAAAATTTAAAATTCATATTGTAAAAAAAGGAACTTGAAAAGTTTCATTAGAAGAAAAACATTTGAACTTCTTTGATAGATTAATAAGCCTCGTGTGTTTACGATACCAAATCTAAATCAAAAGATATTGGAAGATTTCCTAAACAAAATGGATTTTAATGATAATTAACAGAAAGCATGTTATTGTCACATTTCCAAAACGCTGACTTGTCTTCAATCATTCATGTAACTTCTTTTTTGACAATATATTCAACATTATCAAAATAAAAGGAAATTCATACATTCTGATAAGAAGGGAAAAGAGATTGAATAAATTGTATAGAAGAACAAATTTCTTAGTTTCAAAAAAACCAGAATTAGATGCAGAGTCAAATTGTATCTTTAAGACATTTCATTTGATTAAATATGGGAAACATGAATCTGGGACAAGTGTGCATTGGGATTTAAAAAAAAAAGAACTTTTCAATCTTGCCTTCACATCGATTGGCTGGAAACAGATAAATGACAAAACATTAACAAAGAAACCAAAAACAATAGCTTGTTTAAAAAGAAAAGATTAGTGATGTGTGAAGCAAATACCAGAAATATCCATTTCAAAAAGTTACCTTGTAAATATAGCAGAGCCACTTGCACAAGTTGAGAGAAGGGAAATGACAACCTGTACAAAAACAAAAGAGTCACCTCAACACTGAAAATTGAAAATATGTCCAGGGTTAAAGAGTGTTTCATCAAAGTCTTCACAAAAGTACCATGTACGTTGGCGAACTAATTGATGTCTGGCCATTACCCGAATTAGTAATAGATACCAAAATTGTAACTTGAGAAACCAAACCATCACTAGATAGCTTATCTCGTTTTCAAGGAGATGAAGCAACAACTCTACAATGTGATCCAAATAGAATGATGTTCTTCCCAAACCATAGCTATTTTTACCACATGAATGCAAACCTACTGGATTCTAATTAAAGGACCGAACTCTGTTAGATATAAATGGTAGACATCCAACAAAAACTAGAAAAGATTCAATCCAATTTGATTACCTGATTAATAGATCCATCCAATCCAATAAACCAAATACTCTGTTCAACAAAGAAGAGTAATGAAAATAAGTAAATCTCATGGAACAAGGAAATTGTTAATTGAAATTAGAAACAAAAACCCAACCTGAGTGACAATTCAAATTTACCAATCTCTTGGTCCCATTATCTCCATCGGCTACTTCTGAGTTGAAGCAATATTTGTTTGAAATTGTGGGTGAGAATGAGTTCGAGCAAAATTGTTTGACTCAAGCTTATAGCGCATTCCAATTCCTTTTGAAACCCAAGTGTTTCCGATTGAGCATGGTGTCATTGGATGCAAATGGATTTCAATACTCTCAGAATTTATTTGATATCTAGAAATAATCTGTCACATATCAAATCTGTTTTTGGGTCATAAATATGTAAATATGTAAATCCAAAGGAAAAAATTATAAAACTAGATTGTTTTCTACATAAATAACAAACAACCACCAAAACAAACCGTCATATTCTTGATAATTCATAAATAAGAAAAACTCAAATAAATTGTAGGAAAAATAATGTCATTGACTGAAGTACTATTTGTTTCGTCTAGCTGCCCTCCTCCCTTAACGAAATACCTTGTTATCATATGTTTTCATGTCTATAATTTGAGAGTCCAAGGGGATCAACTAGGAAAAAATGGCATTAACAACTTGAGCAACAAGGATACACAGAAGAAAGGAAGCATCCAAAAGAAAGGAAGACGGTGATAATGGAATTGATGACTCTAAAGTGAAAAAATAATAGTTATAGTAGAGGTAAGATTGTATAACTGTACCCACTACATTAATTGCAAATGCCTTCTAATAAAATTAAAATGTAGTCCAAAAATAAAATAGTCAATTCATGGCCAAATTCAAATACCTGTGAAGTGGAATTGAAGCAAAACAAAAACTTGGTAGGGAGTTACATTAATTCATAGCAACAAATAGCTAGACTTTGTACACCATTATATATGGACTAATGAATCCGCATAAGTAAGCCAACTCTACATAGAAACCGACAAAGGCTATTTATGTCTTGTCACAACCTTTTGCCACACCTCCTCCGGCGTAATTATAATAAGGTCATAATATGGAAAACAATGTCGAAGGTGATGGTTGGGAGGAAAATTGTATATGTAATTTTTATAAACAAATACAAAAGGGAATGGTGTTATGATAAATTTGGTTAATGCAACAAATATTTGACATTCACCAAGGCATAATGGAGACATGTCAATAATCTTTGTAGATTTAATTTTATGCAATGGAATAGATATATCTACAAAATGCATAAACATGCGATTAGAATGGGAGATTGTTGACTATATTCATCCTTAAGATGGACATATTGATCAATTTAACTCTTTCAATACTTTGAAAGAAATATCTGTGAATAGGGGCATTGCAAAAACTGTAGAGGGTCTGAAATGGTTTAGTGATGATCGATGAAAATTATTGTCACCTTTATTTTTTGGAGTCTAGCATGTATGTTTTTTGTTAATAATATTTAACTAAGAAATAATCATTAAAATTGGGAGATAAATAAGTTTATCATGTATCTTGTGACCTATGCATTGCAACCACTCTTGATACCCTAAAATAAATGTTTGCAGTTAATGAGAGAAATAAAAAATGATCTAATATGTTTCAAGACATTATAATAATTTAATGGTAACATGTAACATGCATAAATAAACAAGATTAATGTTGAGTGACCAATAGACATCATTCAGTCATTTTGAAAGAGGCGATATGTGTAACAAGGAATTTAAGTCATTGCCTCGATCTTATTAACCAATTTATAATGCTAATGAAGAAAATGAGCGAGCATAAATACCATACTAAAATGATCTTGGATCGGATGGTTTTGAGATTTCGAAGAACTTAATAAGGCAGAACTAACCACCACATCAAAACAATAAAATATATCCTTGCTCTGATCTCATGACCATTATGTGATGTGTGTGCATGGTGTAACTTTCAAAGGAGTGATTGATTGTGACCAAAGCACGTGATGCATGAAAGTTGCTAGCATTTTACACTCAACTTGTAAAGCAACTATGCCTATGCCAAGTTCAACTCAATAATGAAGCCAAGCATAGCCTGTAAAATTGAATTGAATATATTCAAGTGGATACATCCTAAAAGTGTGACCCTAGACAGGTCTCTCTACAAAAAAATAATTACTTGAATACTAGAAAGTTAGAAAGTCCCCCCTGCATCAAAATTGAATACTTGCATCCTAGAAAGTTTCCTCTGCATGTAGAAGGCATATTGCATTCTAGAAAGGTCCTTGTTGAGATCATCTCTTGATTCACTATACAAGATATGATTTTCAAGTAGGATTGCTTTCTACAATCCTACATTTGAAGGTTCGTGGAAATTGAAAGTATAACCTAGTAGGAGTGCACTTTGTACATGAAGGATGATTTTTTGAGGACCATTGCCTAGATTCCCACGCTTTGATGTATGATTCCTATAAAATGTTGTTGCTTGTACATATGAGAAGTTGAAATGTAAAAAAAAAAGATATTTTTCACGAAAACAAGACATTTGAATTACTATTAAATTTTTTAAAATTCATATTGTAAAAAAAGGAACTTGACAAGTTTCATTAGAAGAAAAACATTTGAACTTCTTTCATAGATTAATAAGCCTTGTGTGTTTACGATACCAAATCTAAATCACAAGATATTGGAAGATTTCCTAAACAAAATTGATTATAATGATAATTAACAGAAAGCATGTTATTGTTGCATTTCCAAAAAGGTGACTTGTCTTCAATCATTCATGTAACTTATTTTTTGACAATATATTCAACATTATCAAAATAAAAGGAAATTCATACATTCTAATAAGAAGGGAAAAGAGATTGAATAAATTGTATAGAAGAGCAAATTTCTTAGTTTCAAAAAAACCAGAATTAGATGCAGATTCAAATTGTATCTTGAAGACATTTCATTTGATTAAATATGGGAAACATGAATCTAGGACAAGTGTGCATTAGGATTTTTAAAAAAGGAACTTTTCGATCTTGCCTTCACATCGATTGGCTAGAAATAGATAAACGAAAAAACATTAACAAAGAAACCAAAAACAATAGCTTGTTTAAAAAGAAAAGATTAGTGCTATGTGAAGCAAATACCAGAAATACCCATTTCAAAAAGTTACCTTGTAAATACAGCAGAGCCATTTGCACAAGTTGAGAGAAGGGAAATGACAACCTGTTCCAAAACAAAAGAGTCACATCAACATTGAAAAATTGAAAATATTTCGAGGGTTAAAGAGTATTTCATCAAAGTCTTCACAAAAGTACCATGTACGTTGGCGAACTAATTGATGTCTGGTCATTACCCGAATTAGTAATAGATACCAAAATTGTAACTTGAGAAACCAAACCATCACTAGATAGCTTCTCTAGTTTTCAAGGAGATGAAGCAACAACTCTACAATGTGAGCTAAATAGAATGATGTTCTTCCCAAACCATAGTTATTTTTACCACGTAAATGTAAGCCTACTGAATTCGAATTAAAGGACCGAAATCTGTTAGATATAAATGGTAGGCATCCAACAAAAACTAGAAAATATTCAATTCAATTATATTACCTAATTAATAGATCCATCCAATCCAATAAACCAAATACTCTGTTCAACAAAGAAGAGTAATGAAAATAAGTAAATCTCATGGAACAAGGAAATTGTTAATTGAAATTAGAAAAAAAAAAACCTAACCTGAGTGACAACTCAAATTTACCAATCTCTTGGTCCCATTATCTCCATCGGCTACTTCTGAGTTGAAGCAATATTTGTTTAAAATTGTGGGTGAGAATGAGTTCTAGCAAAATTGTTTGACTCAAGCTTACAGTGCATTCTAATTCCTTTTGAAACCCAAGTGTTGTCGATTGAGCAGGGTGCCATTGGATGTAAATGGATTTTAATACTCTCAGAATTTATTTGATATCTAGAAATAATTTGTCACATATCAAATCTTTTTTTGGGTCATAAATATGTAAATATGTAAATCCAAAGGAAAAAAAGTATAAAACTAGATTATTTTCTACCTAAATAACAAACAACCACCAAAACAAACCATCATATTCTTGATAATTCATAAATAAGAAAAAATCAAATAAATTGTAGGAAAAATAATGCCATTGACTGAAATACTATTTGTTTCGTCTATCTGCCCTCCTCCCTTTAACGAAATACCTTGTTATCATATGTTTTCATGTCTATAATTTGAGAGTCCAAGGGGATCAACTAGGAAAAAATGGCATTAACAACTTGAGCAACAAGGATAGACATAAGAAATGAAGCTTCCAAAAGAAAGGAAGACGATGATAATGGAATTGATGACTCTAAAGTGAAAAATAATAGTTATAGTAGAGGTAAGTCTGTATAACTATACCCACTACATTAATTGCAAATGCCTTCTAATAAAATTAAAAGTAGTCCAAAAATAAAATAGTCGATTCAGGGCCAAATTCAAATACCTGTGAAGTGGAATTGAAGCAAAACAAAAACTGGGTAGGGAGTTTCATTAATTCATAGCATCCGATAGCTAGACTTTGTACACCATTATATATGGAATAATGAATCCACGCAAGTAAGCCAACTCTACATAGAAAATGAAAAAGGTTATTTATGTCCTGTCACAACCTTTTGCTATGTTAAAACTATAGAAAAAATAAATTCTTAGATGTCTTCTTCAAATTGGTTGAAGAAAAAATAGTTATTTAAATTAATGATAAATTCCAAAATATGACTAGAAAAATATTTTTCCAATGAGAATAGAGGAATACATTGTTTTAAAAATGAAATTAATATTTATCTTTCAAAAACATTAGCTTTTTTATGGCAAATCATAGATAGAAATATGTTATTGGTTTATGGGGTTCAAAGTATTTGTAAATTGAAAGTTATAAAACAACTTTCAATAGTATAATAACTTTCATTGAAATTAAAAAGCAAAGGGTGTTGCTGGCCATGGATTTTTTTAATTCAGTTGTCCAAACCTTTCCTCAAATTTGTTAAAGGAAATTTTTGGGACAACTTATGACGTCACCCATAATTACATTTGACATATTTTTCCACCACATTAAGTTTATAACTTACAATATCAATGTTTATACATAACCTTCTTAAAGTGTTTATTTAAATTTTTATTACCTGTCTTTATTGATCTAGGTCTTTTGTGTTGCTCTACACAGTACATTTGCTGGAGAGATTTGGGGTTGAATTGAGAGTAAGGACATAATTTACCGTAGAATACAAGATCATGCAAGCTATACAATAGGGATTGGTCCATTTCTTCTATGTAAGGTTGAGATTAACAAGTGACCAACCCCACGTCCGAGTTCTACAAAATAAAATAGGTACAAAGACATAAGGGAAAAAAACTCCCTTGTTTTAACATATAATAACTTGTTTTATGTGCTCATTTGAGCTAGAGGCCAAAATGGGTTTGCCTTGTCCAAGCTGACTCTTATTTTTTCTATGTAAGTATTCATGTCCTTGATATTAGCATTTCATGAGTTTCACTAGCAATCTACTTTTCCAGATTGTATTGATTAGGGGTGTTGGTGATGAGGTAAAAATGTCAGTACATTGTCACGAAAATCAATAAATAGTGAATATGCCAATCAATGTTGCAATACATAGACATGCATTTTTATGCAACCAGTTTGTAACACCAAAATTTGCTTACTTCACTTTTCAACAGATGATGACATTTTTTCGGTAATTTTTTTTTGACAATTAATGCTTGTTGAATAGTACACTTTCAATGATGCAGGTTAAAGTTTTGTAATGCCCACCTCTTTTTGACACTGTATTATGGATTCTACTGACTTATATTTTGAGCTATCATGTTGGTTTTGAGACTATCATACCATGTTGATTATTATTCAGGTACATGATGCTTAGACTATGATGGATATATGATGTATATTGTGGTCTTTACTAACTTTTTGATGGGATGTATGATTAGTTGTAGACATTACATATTTACATCATATTTTGTTTATCGTTAACTTTTTGACAAGATGTGTGATTATTTGTTGACACTTTGAGTCGTATGTCAAATATGAGATCGGTGTTATTTTATAATGATTTGGTTGCATATGTTTTTGACTTATATGGTGCTTATGGTAACATATATGATGTTTAGTATTGTACGTAGCTTATTTTAGGGACATACACACCTCCCGTATTAGATTTTTGTTGATTGCATTATATCATGATTTGGTTGATTGACATGCTTAGATGTTGCATTTGTCTGTTATATTATATTGGGCATATATACTTCATGTGCATTGAGAGTGCAAATTATAGGGTTGGCAAATGTGGGTTTCAAGAGATTGCTCCCTTGATTGGCACAATTGACCATTGGCCAAATTTTACCTTCCTTTTATTTGTTGTCATGTTTGACAGATTTGATTTGGAGCCTTTGTGGCAGTTTGATCTTTCATATTGTTATTGTTGTGGTTGATTAATTCACCTTATGTTTATTGGTATTTCATATTGTGATGTTAGTTTAATTTTATTGTTGGTGATAACCTTATTTAATGTATCTAATTTCTTATCTTAAGTTTCTTAGACTTTATTTGAGATTAATGTTGGTTTAACTTGTCTAATTTTGCATTTGTATTGTTTAATCATGCTTAAAAGGAGGCTACACTCTTCCCAAGAAACCCATTCACCCAAATTCGGATTTGGGAAGAATGTGATTTTTGGGAAGTGTGCAATGCTTGGAAAAGGTTATTTTTGCCTTGAAAAGAGCCCCCCAAGCCCTACCCATGGGTAGGGTAGGCTCTTTTCAATGGAAATGGGTTATTCCCTCTTTCTCACAAGAATTTACTCCCCCTTTTTCCATTATGGTTTTTATGTTTTCCAAGTTCACTTGAGGTGAGTGGATTCACCTCAAATGGGTGAATGATGTATCTTGGGTTTGGGGAATCTACTTGATTGCTCCATTTATGTTGCTTTTGGTTTGGGGTGAGAGAAGTGACATGGAATCTAGTAGGATGATGACTAGATGCCACTTAGACATCTTCCCACTAGTTTTCTTGTTGGTGGGTTTCACTTATTTATCCTTCAAATTTGGATGGGTTGGGGTTACAATTTACTTTGGTCTTATTCCAAATTTTGAATTTGGGGAGCTTGGTGTTTACTTGAAGATTGATTTTGGACTTGCTTTGGATTGGATTGGAGCTTGGAAAGCTTGGGGTTTTGCTTGGATTTTGAGGTAGGTTTTCTATCATGGAAGCCTTTGATTTTTTATGGTTTGATGGTAATTTTGTGAAATTAAAACTTGTGTTTTATTTTTGTACATCATCACCTTTTGGTTTGGGGGTTTGGGGACTTAGTGAGGGATTTGAGGAGTTTTCATACATAGGTACTTTATCTCTCTTATGGTAGAGTGGGAGCCTCCTTGCTATGGTGGAAGGAGCTCCTCCCATCCTTGATTTAGGGAAGGAAAGAAGGGGATGGGCTTGACAATATTTAACAAGGAAGAACTAGGGAGATATAAGATTTCATGGAAGTATAAGTGGCTTTGGAGGCTTGATACTTAAATTTATATTGTATTTAAAAAAAATCTAAGTACATAATGTCTTGTATGGTTTTCTACCCTCTCCCTATGGAAAAAAGTGGAGAATGACACTCCTTAATTTGCTTGCCTTGATTTTGGTTTTGTGGGCTTGTGTTTTTCTTTGTTTCATGTGTTTGTGATGAATCCTTGTGCAATCTTGAGAAACATCTCCTCTATCCCATGGGCTTGGGGGGAGGCTAGTATGCCCATCACTTAAATTTTGGGCATATAATGATGGCTATTGTTGGGTGGTAAACCAAGCCTTGTTGATTTGAAGAACTTGAAGCTTGTAGGAGATGAGTTTTGGACTATTTGGGTGTTATAAAATTTGTTCAAAAATTGGGCATGGTGTTCCCTTATTTTGGGAGGCTTGTGTACTTGCATTTAAAAATTTAAATTTGGTTGTATTTGATTTCTCTTAAGAAGGCCTTGTTTTTGGAAGAAACTAGATACTTTAAGATTTCAATTTTAGTGTGAAAGTGAAAGAGAAAAGTATTGTTTTGTTTATGTGATATGGTAAAAGAAATCATAGTTTGTTGGAAGAAACTAGAGACTAAGATTTTAATTTGAGTGTGAAAAGAAAGAGAAATTTGTTGTTTTGCTTAAGAAGAAGAAGAAGAAGAAGAATATTTTAACATCCAAGATGCTATCAAAGATAGCCTATGGGACAAAAAATATTGCTAAAGATCTTTCTGGCATTCAAATCTCCTGTTGGTGAGTTTGATAATCAGCTCCCTTGTTTTTCCAACCTGATTCTCGCTGAAAATATATTAAAAGGATGTTGTAGCCATCGTGCTAGCAAATTGGGACCTAATGTCATTATAAACATTACACTCCAACATGAAATGTTTCTCTAACTCCACTGCACCTGATGTGTAAGACACATATTCTCTCTTCCCATGTCTCTTTATGTATTTTCCATTTTCCTATTTCACATCGAAGACTATGTAAATTTGTTCTCAATTGAGCTATGGAGATCTTTGATTTCCACGGGATACTAGCCCCAATAAAAACCTTTTGTTGATGATCACATGTAGAGTTAAATTCCTCCAAATAATACCTCTTCTTACTCCCTAAAGGGGTTCCCCACATAACTTGAAAAAATTTATCTATAACACAAGTTTTTATCTCTGGCTATTATTATGACATGTATTGAAGTAAATGTTCCAATTTTAAAGCCATTTGTTGTTTTGATTCATCCATGACTTCTTTCTTTTCTCTAAAAACTCATTGAGGACAAACTTAGGCATTTACTCCCTTCCATTTGCTCGATCCTTTTTAGATATGTTATGAGACGAGCCATAACAATAACTTTTAGAGGTATAACCCCCGTTTCAACTAGAAGATTCTCAAATGGGACCGAGATATTTAATTTGAACTTGTTAATAATCATGATTTTTTGAATCCTCTCAAATTTTTTCCACCTTGAGTTTGAAATGCTGCTAGCCCAAACCTCACATCCGTAAAACAACACTAGAGTTACTAAAAACCCAAAAAAATTGCATAGTTTTCCAATCCCATAATTCCGCATCTCTACATTTGTTTTTTAAAGCATAAAAAGCTCCCCACCCCCCTAAAGTTCTCTTTTTGCTACAAATATCCCAACTAAGCTTGTTATTAAAGTCAAACACAAGATATTTGTACTTTGTTACTTCCTCTAAAATGCTTCAATTGAAAAATAAATCATATTGAGTTCTTTTCTTTCTATTGAAGAAGACCATAATCTTGGTCTTATTGGTGTTGACTTGCATCCCCACTTCTTTGCAAAATTGTTCAAGCGTACATAAATGATTTTGAAGGCCTTGAGCGGACCTAGCAATCAAGATAAGATCATCGAAATTGAGAAGAAGTCTTACAACATACTCTCTTAGGTGAACACCATATTACCTATGCATATTTAACCATTCCTCAAGTTTGTCAATATATAGGCCAAAAAAAGGGGTCATAAGTGGACGTCATATTGCAAAAAACAACAAAATCTCAACTTGTAGGGATTATTAGCAATACACGCACTCAAAATTAGAAAAATTTATATAAATATGAATCGTAGCATCCGGAATCTAGTTTCTAAAATACTAATTTTTTTTAAAATGGACAAGTTTAGCTATATTAAACACTTAAAATTATATGACTTGGTTTTTGTTTTTGAAAAAACCTATAAGATTGTAGTCCGTTTGCCCACGATTTGGATGACCAAATCTTGTTATTTTTTTTTCCTTTGGTGAAAAGTTAGATGTAGTTGTCTATCTTGGGATGGATTTTATTTTGTATTTTTTCGAGCAATATTTTTTTTTTTATGATTTTTTCCATGAAAGTGGTCTAAAAAGATTTAGAAAATGGAGCACTTTCCATTTTCCCGCCATAACTATATCAAAAAATATCGAAATCAAATATCTTTTTTTAACGTGTATAGAATTTCTCCACGCTTGGGATGGTATAAGTTTTGGCACATTTTAATAAGCGAAACAAAAGTTGCAGTCTTAAACGTAGACATGAACATTCGCGGGAAAAAATGTCTTAAAGACCTATTGTTAGTAAAAAATTATAAAATGATATTTATCTTATTCTATTCACTTTAAAATCAATATTTCTACGAAGCTAACAGTCTCCCCTACGCGATGGCACCATTTTTGTGAAATGTTTTCAATTTTTTAGCATGGTTAAAGTCTGTGGAAGAGAAAATTTGAAGTTTTTTGACCCTTTACACTTCATAATGACCTTCCATAGCTTTGGTTGGGGCAAAACAAAGATTTCCCGAGCCTTAGGGTCAGATTTGATGATACAGATAGGACCGCGATCACGGTTTACAAACCGCGATCGTGGGTTTTTAAACAAGAACTATGATCGCACTTTATAAACCATGAGCGTGGTTTATAAAGCATGATCGCGGTTTATAAATCATATTTATACGCATCCCAATGTTCTAATTACCATGTGATTTTTACTGTTTGACTTTACCGTATGAATTACTGTGAAATTCTGTCATTTTCTACACGTTTTTCTTATCACCGGAAGTAAAACATCATGGGAGACAAGAAACGAAGTCAAAAAAGGAAGTCATTAAGTAAAAAAACACCAAACGAATTAGAGGCAAACAAATTTCAAAATGCTGAGCGAATGCGGAATCTTCGTGAATCAAGAAGAGGTTCATCTTCAACCCCTACTATTGTAAGCAATGAGGAACCAGGTAATGTTTCTACTGTCAATGTTGAAGTTGAATTAAATACTCGTGATGAAGATGTTTTTACTGTCAATGTTGAAGAAGAATTAAATACTCGTGATGTAGAAAATGTTGAAATTGAAGGAGACAATGAAAATGTGAATAAAGAAATTCAGGTTGAAACTGTAGACAAACAAAATTTGACAAAAACACCTCCTAAGATTTTCCGTAAGAAACCTAATTATTTTATTGAAATTGATGAAAACATTTTGAAACCAATGTGTGACAAACTTTCTGAATGGAAAATCAGAAGAAAAGCCACTGAAATTTGGGATAATCATTTTGAAATTTTAAATGATTCCCAAAGATGTCAGTTGTTGGTTAGTTTGATGAAATTGAATAAAATGAGACCTACATTAAACACCTTAGGATTGACAACATCTAATATACGTGGTCAAACCTCTACAATTGTTGAAAACCTTCATGATGCATATCACACTGTTGGTGTCAAGAGACGCACTAGGGATAGTAATATTGTGCATCGTGTACTTGCTACTAGTGTTGTAAGTGAATCAATAAAAAACAACGTTTGATTACGCAAACAAGTCGAATGTTGCAAGTTAATCGAAAAACTCTAATGAAAGCAATTGAAAGACGTAATATCCTTCAATCACTCAATAACACCGATTTTTGGGCATTTTCTGCTAGAGCACCACGTAAGGACAAATATAATATTGATGCTATAAGAGAAGTTGTTATTCAATTTTGGCATGATAACACTAGAGTTTCACCTAATACAAGAGATGTTGTAAAACAGAGAGTTGGTTCTATTAATCGCGAACCACATCCAAAGCATTTCTTAGATATGACTCAAACTCAATTTTTTCGTAAGTTTGAACAAGAGCATCTGGAAATTAAAATTAGTCAACATTTTTTTGAAATGTTAAAACCATTCTATGTGAAAATCAACCACGCTCGCACCACTTGTTGTTGTAGGCAACATGTTGAATTTGCTATGCATTATGCTAAATTTTTATGTATTCATTCTATTTTGCATTCTGAAACTATGTTATCAGAATGTGGTGTTCAAGTTCCACCAATATCTTCCAGGGATTTCATTCCTACGATATTTTGTGAAAAAGAAGTTGGACAATTTTTTTATAGTCAGGATTGTTTAGATGGAAGTTGTGGTACATGTGGCAGGATTACCTAAATTGGAAAGTTGCATCCATGAGCAAATTGAAGGTGCAATAGGAAATAATTTAGTTGAGTTTGATAAATATAAATCAGTTGCATACCAGTTGAAAGATGGAAAAGAGTCTAAACGGTGTGAGCTAGTTACAGAACATATGCCTGTTTTTCAATTTATGAGAAAATTTAAGGATGAAATTGTTTATGAGTATGCTAGGCATACACACAGAGCTCGATGGTTGGATGAACAGTTCAAGATATGCAAAGACACATTTCCTATTGGTACTATTGTTTCAGTGGTCGATTTTATAGAGAATTACACATTGTAACCACAAATGGAGGTTCAATCACAATATTACAACTCAGTACAAGTTGCCATTTTTGTGCATATAGCATTTATACATTCTCCTGACAGTACAAAGAATGATCAATTTTTTTTAAGAGAGTACCACTTTTATATCAGTGATGATCGTACTCATTCTACTGAATTTGTGCAAGGGTGTTTCCAGTTATTTTATGGAAACTTGTCTGATAGGGACATCCACTTCAAACAACATTATATATGGTCAGATAATTACACGTCTCAGTTTAAGAATGCACGAATGTTTTATTGGATGAGCAGGATGCACGTCAAGATGGGTGTGCAACATATTTGGAGTTTCACTGAGGCTGGACATGGAAAAGGAGAGCATGACGGTGCAGGGGCATGTGTGAAAAGAGCTCTTGCAAGAGAAGAGTTGAAGTACAAAGATGGTGCTAAATTGAAAGATGCAAAGAGCATAGTGGAATGGTGTATTGACAACATGGCCCGAGGTTCTCAAGAAATTTCCACAGTTCGCAGATATTTTTGGTTGATAGAGGAACAACAAATTGCTAACTACGAGGATTGTATGACACTCACTGGGTCCAGTGATATGCACTCATTTTGTAGCTCAGACGCTACTTCGTGGGCCACATGGACAAGAAAGTTGACATGTTTTTGTGCATCTTGTATCAAATTTGTCACTGCTGAGTGTGATTCACAAGAATGGGTCGATGGATGGATTTGTAGGCCTCTAACTCCGCTTGCTAGTTATCAACCTCCACAAGCATTACGACTTGTTTCTGCAGATGAAGTTGCAACATCCAAGGACTTTGAAAAAATTTTGATTTTGGTGCGACAAGGTATTTATGGTTATTTACAATTTTTGTATTGAGTTATGTCCATTGAAATTTTAATATGTACAATTTAAATTTGAGTTGAAACCTTTTTTTTGTAGGACATGTGTTTGTAGTTATTGCGACAGAAGACAATGAAGAAGGAACAAACTATTTCTTATGTCATTGCATCGAGGAAAGAAAGAAGTTGACTTCTCCTGTTATAGATGGCGAAGATATTGAGTACCCTACAGGGTCAGTGGTAGTTACTGGAACTTGGCTTCAGCGGTATCCATTAAAAAACTCCTCTATTTGGGTATTTGAAGACTTTGAGACACACAAGAAAATACTCTTATATTCGCATCTAGTTCTAGCGACAAATATTCAGCTGTATAGATATCGAGGAAGGCCTAATAACAAGATTCTTTGGAAGGTTCGAGAGTCAGATCATGAAGCAATCATGTCCGCTATTCAGAGTAGATCCAATCCTGATGGTTCATTGGAATGAATTTACAATGCTCATGTCTGGTATATATAATTTCTTTGGTATATATAAATTTATTAGTTAGATAAATTTAAGTTCATATATTTTATTAAATTTGTGTATTTTGTATATATCTAGTATGGTTTTGATTTGAAACTTAAATTTCTTTGACTAACACTTTTATATGCAGGTTAGTGGTGCCAGAAAAGCTTCCACCTTCATGTGGTTGGCACTGTTAGTAGAGAATTATAAATTCTCGAAGCTAAGAGAAGCTTTCATTGTTTTACAAGAAAAGAGAAGCAATTAACAATGATTTATGTACCTTGTGGAGGGGGTTCTTGGCTCCAGAGGAGGTAGCCCAGAAGGACCTGGAGCTTAGAGAACCAAAACAACACCTCCCCAAGTGTTTACAAGACCATCCCTATGTGTGTGCACAGTCGGTTCGGTGCCACGACCCACTGTTTGCAAAATATACCGTTTGACAGCCTTACACTGTCTCAAACTACACTATTAGGTGTGTTTGCAAACAATAGGAGAAGGAAAAAACTGAGACAGGCTATTGTAGAGGGTCCCTACACTGAGGTGTAGGATCAGACGAGACATCTCTAGGTGCCACAGAGTGCTCATAGTCACCCATCGAAGTTGAACAATTTTTTGGTCTCAGGGCTCTTGAGGGACTACGCTCGAACGAGGTAGCCCGGAAGAAACGACGTTGTCGTACGCACCAAAACGATGCCTCCTCTAGCATTTCACCTAGCCACCCAGACATGTCCACATAGTCGGTTTGGTGCCACGACCCACCGTTTACAAAATATACCATTTGACAACCTTACACTGTCTCAAACTACACTATTTGGGTTTTGCAAACAATAGGGCAGCGAGAGCACCGATTGGAGAAGGAAAAAACTGAGACAGGCTATTGTAGAGGGTCCCTATGCCGAGGTGTAGGATCAGATGAGACATCTCTAGGTGCCACAGAGTGCGCGTAGTCACCCGTTGAAGTTGAATAATTTTTTGGTCTCAGGGCTCTTAAGGGACTCCACCCGAACGAGGTAGCCTGGAAGAAATGACGTTGTTGCACACCAAAATGAAACCTCCTCTAGCATTCACCTAGCCACCTAGGACATGTCTGCGTAGTCAGTTTAGTGCCACGACCCACCGTTTACAAAATATACCGTTTGACAGCCTTACACTATCTCAAACTACACTATTCAGGTGCGTTTGCAAACAATATGGCAGCGAGAGCACCGATTGGAGAAGGAAAAAACTGAGATATGATATTGTAGAGGGTCCCTACACCAGGTGTAGGATCAGACGAGACATCTCTAGGTGCCACGGAGTGCGTTGTAGTCACCCGTCGAAGTTGAACAATTTTTTGGTCTCAGGGCTCTTGAGGGACTCCGCCCGAACGAGGTAGCCCGGAAGCAACGACGTTGTTGTGCACCAAAAAAATGCCTCCTCTAGTGTTCACCTAGCCACCCAGATGTGTCCACGTAGTCGGTTTGGTGCCACGACCCACCGTTTACAAAATATACCGTTTGACAGCCTTACACTGTCTCAAACTACACTATTCAGTGCGTTTGCAAACAATAGGGCAGCGAGAGCACCAATTGGAGAAGGAAAAAACTGAGATAGGCTATTGTAGAGGGTCCCTACACTGAGGTGTAGGATTAGACGAGACATCTCTAGGTGCCATGGAGTGTGCGTAGTCACCCGTCGAAGTTGAACAATTTTTTGGTCTCAGGGCTCTTGAGGGACTCCGCCCGAACGAGGTAGCCCGGAAGCAATGACGTTGTTGCGCACCAAAAAGACACCTCCTCTAGCATTCACCTGGCCACCCAGACGTGTCTGCATAGTTGGTTTGGTGCCACGACCCACCGTTTACAAAATATACCATTTGACAGCCTTACACTGTCTCAAACTACACTATTCGGCGCGTTTGCAAACAATAGGGCAGCGAGAGCACCGATTGGAGAAGGAAAAAACTGAGACATGATATTGTAGAGGGTCCCTACACCCAGGTGTAGGATTAGATGAGACATCTCTAGGTGCCACGGAGTGCGCGTAGTCACCCGTCGAAGTTGAACAATTTTTTGGTCTCAGGGCTCTTGAGGGACTCCGCCCGAACGAGGTAGCCCGGAAGCAACGACGTTGTTGCACACCAAAAAGATGCCTCCTCTAGCATTTCACCTAGCCACCCATAGACGTGTCCGCGTAGTCAGTTTGGTGCCATGACCCACCATTTACAAAATATACCATTTGACAGCCTTACACTGTCTCAAACTACACTATTCGGCGCGTTTGCAAACAATAGGGCAGCGAGAGCACCGATTGGAGAAGGAAAAAACCTAGACAGGATATTATAGAGGGTCCCTATGCCAAGGTGTAGGATTAGATGAGACATCTCTAGGTGCCACGGAGTGCACGTAGTCACCCATTGAAGTTGAATAATTTTTTGGTCTCAGGGCTCTTAAGGGACTACGCCCGAACGAGGTAGCCCAGAAGCAACGACGTTGTTGTGCACCAAAATGATGCCTCCTCTAGCATTCACCTGGCCACCTAGATGTGTCCGCATAGTCGGTTTGGTGCCATGACCCACCGTTTACAAAATATACCATTTGACAGCCTTACACTGTCTCAAACTACACTATTCGGCACGTTTGCAAACAATAGGGCAGCGAGAGCACCGATTGGAGAAGGAAAAAACTGAGACAGGATATTGTAGAGGGTCCCTACACTGAGGTGTAGGATTAGACGAGACATCTCTAGGTGCCATGGAGTGCGCGTAGTCACCCGTCGAAGTTGAACGATTTTTTGGTCTCAGGGCTCTTAAGGGACTCCGCCCGAATGAGGTAGCCCAGAAGCAACGACATTGTTGCGCACCAAAATGATGCCTCCTCTAGCATTCACCTAGCCACCTAGATGTGTCTGCATAGTCAGTTTGGTGCCACGACCCACCGTTTACAAAATATACCATTTGACAGCCTTACACTGTCTCAAACTACACTATTCGGCGCATTTGCAAACAATAGGGCAGCGAGAGCACCGATTGGAGAAGGAAAAAACTGAGACAGGCTATTGTAGAGGGTCCCTATGCCAAGGTGTAGGATTAGACGAGACATCTCTAGGTGCCACGGAGTGCGCGTAGTCACCCGTCGAAGTTGAATGATTTTTTGGTCTCAGGGCTCTTAAGGGACTCTGCCCGAACGAGGTAGCCTGGAAGCAACGACGTTGTTGCGCACCAAAAATGCCTCCTCTAGCATTTACCTAGCCACCTAGATGTGTCTGCATGTAGTCAGTTTGGTGCCAACCCACCATTTACAAAATATACCATTTGACAGCCTTACACTGTCTCAAACTACACTATTCGGCACGTTTGCAAACAATAGGGCAGCGAGAGCACCGATTGGAGAAGGAAAAAACCGAGACAGGACTATTGTAGAGGGTCCCTACACCAAGGTGTAGGATTAGACGAGACATCTCTAGGTGCCACGGAGTGCACGTAGTCACCCGTCGAAGTTGAACAATTTTTTGGTCTCAGGGCTCTTAAGGGACTCCGCCCGAACGAGGTAGCCCGGAAGCAACAACGTTGTTGCACACCAAAATGACACCTCCTCTAGTGTTTACCTAGCCACCCAGACATGTCCGCATAGTTGTTTGGTGCCATGACCCACCGTTAACACAATATACCATTTGACAGCCTTACACTGTCTCAAACTACACTATTCGACGCGTTTGCAAACAATAGGGCAGCGAGAGCACCGATTGGAGAAGGAAAAAACCGAGATAGGCTATTGTAGAGGGTCCCTACACCAAGGTGTAGGATTAGACGAGACATCTCTAGGTGCCACGGAGTGCGCGTAGTCACCCGTCGAAGTTGAACAATTTTTTGGTCTCAGGGCTCTTGAGGGACTCCACCCGAACGAGGTAGCCCGGAAGCAACGACGTTGTTGCGCACCAAAATGATGCCTCCTCTAGCATTCACCTAGCCACCTGGATGTGTCCACGTAGTCAGTTTGGTGCCATGACCCACCGTTTACAAAATATACCGTTTGACAGCCTTACACTGTCTCAAACTACACTATTCGGCGCGTTTGCAAACAATAGGGCAGCGAGAGCACCGATTGGAGAAGGAAAAAACCAGACATGGCTATTGTAGAGGGTCCCTACACCAAGGTGTAGGATTAGACGAGACATCTCTAGGTGCCACGGAGTGCGCGTAGTCACCCGTCGAAGTTGAACGCTTTTTTGGTCTCAGGGCTCTTAAGGGACTCCGCCCGAACGAGGTAGCCCGGAAGCAACGACGTTGTTGCACATCAAAATGATGCCTCCTCTAGCATTCACCTAGCCACCCGGATGTGTCTATGCAGTCAGTTTGGTGCCACGACCCACCGTTTACACAATATATCATTTGACAACCTTACACTGTGTCGAACTACACTATTCGGCATGTTTGCAAACAATAGGGCAGCGAGAGCACCGATTGGAGAAGGAAAAAACCCAGACAGGCTATTGTAGAGGGTCCCTACACCGAGGTGTAGGATTAGACAAGACATCTCTAGGTGCCATGGAGTGTGCGTAGTCACCCGTCGAAGTTGAACAATTTTTTGGTCTCAGGGCTCTTGAGGGACTCCGCCCGAACGAGGTAGCCCGGAAGCAACGACGTTGTCACACACAAAATGATGCCTCCTCTAGCATTCACCTGGCCACCCAACATGTCCACGCAGTTGGTTCGGTGCCATGACCCACCGTTTTCAACTTTTTCAACAATTACAACTTTTTCAACAATTACAACTTTTTAAACAATTACAACTATTTCAACAATTACAACTTTTTTAACAATTACAATTTTTTCAACAATAGTTACTCTCTTATTCCAAGTATAGTTAGGATTCCTCATCCTACAAATAGACTAGGAAAACAACATTAGGATTTTCTTTACTAAAAATAGAGATCGGTTGAATTCATCACTGCCCCCCTAGACCCCCTGTGACATGAGTGGGGGGAAGCCCCCCCACACCCCTTTGGAAAGTGAGCTAAAAATGTTGTCATAAAGGGATCTAAAATTTAACTTTGTTGTCACATATCTTATAATATCCACCTTGATAACCAATCCACTTTATATATTACATGACCAACTCATCGCATTTTCTGCAAATGAATAGAAGATAAACACCATTTTTGCTTCTATAATAGTACTAGTTTTGTGAGAATATCAACAAAGTTTTCTATGGTGTGTACCTTGTCAAGTGCTATTATCCCTTCATCAATAACATGTATAACCAAATTATACTTAACTAAAATATGCTTTGTCTTATTGTGATAAGCTAGATTCTTGGATAATTAAATAGCACTTTGATTGTCACACAATACCTTCATCTTCTATTGATATCTTCAAAACTCATCCAATAAAATTTTTACCCAAATTACCTCCTGACAACTATGATAGGCAGCTACATATTCTACCTCAGTAGTTGAAAAAATTGTAATATTTTGAAGCTTTGAAATCCAACTGATAGGTCCAGTTACAAGTGTAATAGCATAACTAGAAGTCGATCTTTGTTTTTCCAAATCACTTACAAAATATGAATCAAAATATCCACAAATTGAATCACCAATATTGTTATAGGTGATGCAATAATTTATTTTTCCTCACAAGTAGTGAAACTCCCACTTCACTGCTGAACAATGTTCTCTACCTAGATTTTCCTAAAATCTACTGACAACTCCAACAACATGTGAAATTTCAGTCCTTGACATGTACATGTCATAACATACATAAAACTTATTATTGCACTAGAATATGGTACATGAGATATATGCTTATTTTCTTCTTATTGTTGCACCATAGTTTTTTAATTTTAAATCAAACATACATATAGAATTAATATACATAGAATATACATACATAGAAGGATATCATGTGCAATGAATTCGAATCAAACATAGAAGTAATATCGTTATGAAAACCAACACATGGATATATAATGTATCAAACTAAGTGTGTTGAATGCATGTCTCTGAAAATATAAGTTCATAACATGTGTACATCTCAAACCAAGTGTGTCATACATATAAGACCACATGCGGCCGCATAAGGCTATATACAATGTCCTATGAAGAATCATGAACTAGGACCAGCTGGCCCATATATATATATATATATATATATATATATATATATATATGTATGTACATCCACATCCTATGAATCTAATCATGAAACATCTTCCCTCTCTTCGCCCTGCTAGAAGTAGCATGTCCACGACCCGGGGATGTAGTGGAGGGAGATGCCACTACGGATTTCATCCGTGTGGTCCTAGGCATCTCTAAGCAGGCCTGCAACCTAACCTGCACATTCATAAACAACAAGTTTTTAACACCCATATTTTTAAAATACATTCAAAATTTAGAAACTTAGAATTTAGTTAAAATGCATGTGAAATCTTACCGCAATGTCATGATCCCTATCAATTTGTCATTGACGCATGGCAGGGACAACAATAGACTCATGAGAGGTAAGCTACATACAAATAATTAAATTTCAAATTAAATATTTCATGTACAAAATTTGATATTGTAGATTTAAGTAATAAGAAATAATTCCTAAATAAATTTAACAAATTTGAAAAATTGTACCTCAGTTAGTGGATCTGCAGATGCTATGGCAGTATCTACAGCAGCCTCCACAGTCTGCATATATGGAGGAGTCTCTCTGGCAGTCATAAGCTATACAAAAAACATGTACAAATCAATATTAATCTACATGACTGCCACATAACAGAGCCAAAGCATAATCCACGTGAACTTCCACAATTAGAACCAAAGTGTAAAGAGAAACTAACCTACATAAAAGTCACGTGAGGCATGCCAATAGCCTCAGTTCCCAGAGCAGATGATGACCCGCCAGGCTCCTGCACGTATAAAAGACAAACATATATTAATATGTACATGTACAGGTGAAACATTATAATAATAAAAGTGCACAATCAAATGAAATTTGAAATTTAAGTACAACTTGAAACTTACATTTGTAACATGCCCAGCTGCAGTAGCTAGCATGTCGACACCAGATGTTTCCTTCACCGGCTCTTGCTATTTAAAATAAAATAAAAAATTAGTTTTTACATGTATGTACATAACGTACAATGAAATACATATATATTAAAATCTCAAACATGAATTAAACTATTGTATATATATATAAATATTTATTTGACATTTACCTGTGAAAGACCAAGATCCATTGCACCAGTTCCAAAAACATCCGCCATCATCTCATCTAGAGAAAAGAAATCATGTGATCCAGCAAATGATGTCTCACCTGCAGTGCATACGGCACCACATGATCCACAGTGGTGTGGTGCACTAGAACTGGCGCCTCCACCAACATCACCAGATGCAATCTGCTCACTATGTTGGGTCAGAGTGTCAGTGAGCTCCCTCAATGCATGTAGTGTGTCAATCTCCACAACCTCCTTCACTGTAGGAGGGATAACTGAAGTCAGTGGGGGTTTTGGGGCATGGGGGATCCTTGGTTGACCTACGCGTGCACCAGGTCTACTCTGTGCAGAGCCACCACCTCGCCCATAAAAATCAGAAAAGTCAAAATAATTTGGGACCTCATTAAGCACGAACTCGCAATATAATTTCTTCAAAAAATAGAGGGGAACCTCATTGTTGTTGCATGGTGGATAATAAAAAACCATCCACCATCGGTCCCAAAAATTGTTCTTGATTCGGTCATCGTGGCACCAATGGATTGGGAACCGTTTGCAAGTAACTGCGGGGGGCATTGGTTCTTGGGTCAGTAAATAATGCACAAATGTGGTCTTTTCCAAAAAAAATGTCTTTTACGGCCGCATGGGATAATTTATTTGCATACCACTACCTACAATCACCTCTAAAGGTATTCCATCTATCTATTTGGTTGGTTGCGGAGTCAACTTCACCAATCAATGTTTGCAATGTGTTGGCTAAAGTCATGCGGGACGGATTTGTGGCATGATTTTGTCTTATATTCTGAATAAGGTTCTCAATGGCAATTTTATTTTGTCAGATTTTTCCAACGATATCAGCTTGTGTTCCTGTTGGTTCCGTGGGGACAGAAGGAGCCACAGGAGGTGGATCTATGTTTGGAGGAGGGTTTTCTGGAATGTTTGGAGGGTTTTGAGGATTGTTTGGGGTTTTGAGGAATATTTTGATGGTTTGCAGGATTATGAGCTTGCCGAGCAACTGACAAAACAAAAAAATTGTATACATAAACAAAAAATTGAAAAACCCATGAAAATCACAAAAAAAACCTAAAATGCAAACAAATTGATCAAAATCGAGGGCTTACCTCTTTGTCTTGGCGGCATGGTTGAAACTATCACGATCCACAAGTCTGAAGAGTAATTTTTAGGGGGTATTCAAAGCACGAGTACCAAAGGTGTAGGAGAAATCACGGTTGGAAAGGAAAAATGAGGGAAAATGAGGAGTCACGGGTCTGTATTTTTGTCTCAGAGGACCGCGATTGCGGTTTAAAACCACGAGTGCGGTTTTAAATTATGCTCGTGGTTTTAGGTTCGGAGATCACCAAGCCTATAAAAATAGTTGTGCGAGTGCGGTTTAAAAACCACGAGCGCGGTACCTAAATTTCAGGTTTTTATGTCCACTTAATTGTCCACCATCTTGGTGCACTTAACTTCGTATAAATAATATTTTACTTCTAAACAACTGATCTTCCATCTAAAAATAATGAAGTTTAGGTAAATATGAGGTACACACACACACACATATCCAAAATGAAAAAAATATGCTATATAAAACTTGAAATATGATAGAGATCTAATTCTTTTGCCTATGTTATAACACTCTAAACATACATTTTTATATTATGTTTTATTGTTGTTGGGTATAGATTTAACCATCCATGCATATCAATCCTTTCCTTTATTGTGTAAAGTTGATCAAAACCTTGGATTTAAATTATTAAACCCTTGGATAATGACTATGCCCAACAGCTTACCCTAGCCGCATTTTATATATCCAAAATGATAAAATATTCTATGTAAAGCTTGAAATATGATAGAGATCTAATTATTTTGTTGCTGTTATAAAACTCTAAACATACATTTTTATAGTATGTTTTATTGTTGCTCTGTATAGATTTAACCATCCATGCATACCAATCCTTTCCTTTGTTGTGTAAATTTTATCAAAACCTTAGATTTAAGTTATTAAAGCCTTGGATAATGGCTTTATATGTATTTGCACATATATAAATATTTATCATTGTTATACTTGTTTATCGCGGCCTACGTGCGTGTAGATGCCCAAAACAAAATATTAAACACAATACAATATGCCTATTATGTGATTAACATTATGGGATGTAAATACACACACATAACTGAGTGCTATTATATAAAATTAATAATAAACCTTTAAAACCCTTGTTGTTGCAAATGATGGCAAACCTCCATTAAAACTGAGGAAAGGAGGAGAAAATAATAAAAGAATAGTGCAAAATAATACTTCTATGTAGATCCAGATGGAGAGATTTATCTCCATTTTCTTTGCCTTGAAAATCCATGAGGATAAGGAGAAGAGAAACCTTAGACTGTATGGAGGAGGAACAGGTTTAATTTTTTTGTCAAAAACCTAATATAGGAGTCTATAGAGAAATCTAGGGTTTCTATTGTTGTTCTAGATTTATGGGTGGAAATAAATCTAATCCATGGGTGGGAAATGGAGCATCCATTTCCCACCCATTTTAATAAACTTTTTAAATGACTACCGACTATTAATTAGTATTTTTAAAATGTTTTTAATGGATTTAATTAAATTTATGGGCCACAAAATTGTCTTAGAGGTTAAATTAAATTAAGCTATAGTTTACTTATCAAATTTACAAATTGGATTAAAATAACTTAGGGTCATGGGATATAATGTTTGAGAGATTAGTTTAATTTGAAGAAGTTAAATGTTTTAATTAATTAAATCGAGTAATTTGACTTACGAAAATTAAATGGATTTTAGTAATTTTATCGATTTAGGGGAAAATTTGTTTGTCCAGATTAAATTTTTATTAAAATAGAGGAATTGAACTAAATTAATGAATTAAAATCATTTAACGATATTTCAGTAGATTAAAATATATGGATTTTATTCTCTCATGACATAGAAATTGTTATGGGTATTTGAGCCCGACCTTGGGATAAACCTTGTAATATCTAATTTAATTCCAACTTGCAACTCGAGCTTCTTTTAACGACTATTTTTTTTATCCCAAACTTTTGTTATTTTCATTGTTCATTTTTGCTTGTTCAAAGTGGGGTGCGACAAGGTTAATCCTAATAAACTTATCATTATCTTATTTTCCCTCACACTCAACAAGAACAAACAAACATAATCTGCTATAAGCCACTCAATCATATGTCTTCAGCCATGTCCTTGGTTCAACACCATTGAACTTCAAGAAAAAAAAAGAGAAGCTACAATACATCGAAATATGCAATTCTCTCATTTGCATTGAGCCCCATAAAATTCATAATTTAAGGAAAAATAAAGTTGCACTTTGCACTTGGATTGTATTTAATAACTTATCTTGTTTTTTATAAAGTTGTTGTCTTTAACAATTTCTTCATGCATTGCTTTGTACCATGCTTTGTTCCAAGTGCTCTATTACTTGCAATGACTTGTATCTCTTTTTGGTAATAATTGTATGATACGATTCCTTACTGAAATGCTTCTTTCAACTTAATGATACGTGTTCGCTTTCTTCCTCAACTATTGAGCATTTGTAAATGTTGTCAACAATTTAAAATGTTAACAAATGCTTTCAATATTGTTATCATTTTTTTTGGTTTTTCGCAAGAAATAATGTCTATGGTTTTCAAAACAAACAAGCCTATGCAACCAATGAAAAACTTAAACATAAAACTTCAAAACATAACATCAATACGACACTTTCACTGCAACACAATTACTTCGGCAAAATTAGCCATTTTATGGCCTTGTTTTAATGTACTTCATTTGGTGGCAATCATTCCTTTCATCATTCAACATGCTTGTTGATCTGTAATGTTTATGGAGGGAAAATTATTATCTCGATGAAGCCATTAATTACCTACTAACTACTTAATCGTGGTATTAATAAAAGTAAATGGAATGAGATAATTAACGAAAATATAGTGTAGTTCAATTATCTAAAAGGAATATGTATAACATGCATAAAGTCAACATTTTATGGAGTACGTGATAATTGATGTAAATAATGTTGTTGTTAATAGTAATATAAATGCATGAAATTCTTGCTCTTCCCCTTTTCTAACCATGTAGGTATAGGTTGTTTACCCCGAGTTTTTCCCTGTTTTCCTTTATATGTCTATTACAATATATATGAACACATAAAGGTTTTTAAAGAATACTACAAGCTTATCATATACAAGGGAAAAATATTACATTCTTGTACAAAACATATATTCCTATAGATTCTATTTCTTCCCAATATAGGATACGTCCACAATATTACAACATAATAAGAAGAAAACATGATAAGTTATACATTTATTTCCCCTGACATCTTACAATACTATAACATATTACTTCACAATTGATTATGTGAGGGGCGTAAATACATCCACATGTCTGCATGTTTGTTCATTCTTTGGAGAACTAATAATAATACATGTTAAGTTTTATTTTTCATCACGAGATACTTTTTTTATGACGAGGAAGAAATTGAAACTATCAATAATACGACTAAAAATATAACACGATACTTGCAATTTTTTTTGCTTGTCAGAGGCATGAAGCTATAAAGTATATCATGGTTGCATAACATGATTCAAAGAAGACATGAATAACTAAGTAGCTTATTCACAAACTTCCTAATACAAATACATCCTTGACACACAACTAGTTACTCAATCCAATAAAAATTCAATCAACACAAACCATGCGTCATAAACAATAAAAGAACATGCTAGATACATAAACAAATAGTGGTAAGTAACCTCCATGGTGTCAATTTTTTTTGAAGCTGCAGGTCATTTTTTGGGTCTCCTTCACTATAGATTCCTAAGACATACATATAAAAAACAAAAGGTTTGACTCTCTCTCTCTCCCTCTAAATATTATTGTAGTTGGCGGTCCCATAGACCTAGGATGTTTCTTACGTAATTAAAATAATTCCATTTCATTTCTAGATATCTTTTGTAAGGATGCAAGGGAGGTTCAACACCCTTATTTTTAGTTTGCAAGAGGGTCATTCAAAATGTTGTCATAATACAAATATCTTAGCCTTGAATTTCATAGCAAGATCAGTTGGGATATACATGGGATGAAAATAATACATGGTAGTTGCAGAGCCTTTTATGTACTCCACAAAAAATGTAGGAACACAAAGTTATAGGATTAGAAGACCACCAAGGTCCTCTTTGGGTTACTTGTTACTATGGTGGTTTTATATGGTTATGAGGTGTTATGAAATCATCCGTTCTAAGATGGAATTTTTTTAGAGGCAAATTCTATGACGAGGCTATTTTGTTACTTGAAAAAACTAAAAAATATGAAGATCGACAAATGGCCTAGCACCACATAAGGCGAGGATTTAAAAAAAGGAAGAGCACTTGGATGAAATTAAACCACAAGTGAATGAATAAATGGAATTTGATTTTAATTGAATGCCTAGATTGTAACAAAGACATAATGTGAATGAAAAAGTTTAAAAATAATGTGGAGGAAATAATCAAGAAGGGATAAAAACTATTTTAATGTTGAACCCAACCCATGAGCATATTGAAAAACCCGTATACGGGTTGAAATTAAATGGAGAGAAAAAAATATGCATTACTCAATTGAAGACTAACTCTCACAAGATTAGATGTGAGACAGGGAGATGGAAAATTCATAAGTAGTGGGAAGAGAGAGTTTGTGTTTTCTAAGGTAGTCAAAACTAAAGAGCACTTCATTCTTGAATATCATCAATACATGGACATACGAGCCATATGTGGAAATGCTAAGAGTGGGCTCCATGGTTGATACATTCAAGGAAAAAATAATAAAATAGTTTGGGGTATTGTCAACTAAAATTGGTAGAAGGGACAACCTTGTCAAGGATAGTGTAAGCCTAAGGAATATTTTAGAGTGGGAAGAAATTAGTGTAATCGGTGGCCCTATGGACTGTTGTTCTCATAGATGTAGTTAAAACTATTCTATCCCACCCTCCATATACATCTAACATTCCACTAAATCACTTAGTTTACAGTGTATTATTTTGGTGGACAAGTGTAATGCCCTCTTATTATTGTTCATTATGGTGAACGTTTGCAACCCTCTTATTATCCTGTAAGATATATGTAGCATAATTTGAATTCAAAAATTCTAAATTTTTATCCAATTACATATTTCAAATTCTATATATTTTCGTAATTTGAAAGTTTAACATTAGAAAAGGAGTGATATATTCCTTCTAGACTTATTTCTCATTATTGCATTCTTAATGTAAAAAATTTATCTAAAATTTATAATATGTGTTCTATTATAATTATTTCTTCTGATGGAAAGAAAGTATAGTACTCATTGAATGTAATAATTGTTACTTTTTATGTAACTACATATTTCTTAAAGAGAATTTGATCCAATAAACAAATACAAGAGAAATAATACTTCACATAATCTTTGAGATAAATGGAAATTAGAGAAAGGACATACACAAAATAACACAATACACAAGATATATCCTAGGAAACCCTTTTGGGGAAAAATCAAGCACAATAAATTATCTCCTTATTGTATTAACTCAAATTTTTTACCATACAATAATGTACTTCTTATTTTTTCTCTATCCTACTGCATGTCTAACTATATGTAAGAACAGATCGGTAGGTAATCGTCACATTGGTATTACAAAACAATGAGTACTAAAACCATGGTACAAGAATACAACCCATAATGGTTTCCTATAAAGATGAGTTAGCTAACCACCCATATTAACATAGGTTAAAAAAACTTATATGGATGCACAGTCTATAAGAGTGTAACTCATAGAAAATATATAACACATTTCCAACATTCTCCCACTTGTTGAATACTTTCCATAGGGGGTGCAAAGGCCATATAGTTAGTAGCTTAGGTTAGTCATGCCCATTGATTTTGAGCACCAATAAAAACTATGTGCTTGCATGATTTTTCAAATAATCAAGGACATTCTATTATGTTTCCTCCTTTTCCAACAATATCTTCTTCTCTTCCAACATTTCTCTTACAAAATTGTATTAAACATCAATGGGTACAATCATAGGATGATACAAAAGGTTATTCACTAAAAAAACTTTGACTGTCACAATTGATCCTTACAACATTTTAAGTGAACCCAATAGTGGAAATAAGCCTTCGAAGCCAAACCGATTCTATGCTTGCATGAGTAGTTGTCATGTACTTAGCCTTTGTGGTGGATATTGTAAGAATTTCTTGACATTTACTCATACAAATTACAACTCCATTAAACATCTAGAAAACATACGAGCACTGGTAAATTTATGCATATCTAGATCTCTACCCCAGTATGAATCCATAAATCTATGTAGATTAAGTGTCTTACTTTCACTAGTTCCCATCTATCTTATCTTCCCGATCTGATCTGCGTGGGTGGGCGAGATATCCACCTATGGATATAGATTGGGAAATGACCATATTTATAGAGTAGATAGTATATAGTTTCTATAGTTGAGTTGGGCTCCCAATTCTGAACCATATTTCATAATTAAATGTCCCATGCTAATACCTAAAGATCCTCTTCACCAGGTCCAATGTTATTTTCCAATATTTCACATGAATCTACTAGCTACTCCCACTACATAAGCAATATCATGTCCGAGACAAATAATTACATACATCAAACTACCAAATGCACTAGCATATGGCGCCTGAGACATGTCCTCATTTTCTTCTTCAGTTTTAGGACATTATTTAACAATTAATTTTTGACCAACAAGAAAGGGGATACTAATAAATTTAACTTCTTGCATTTTAAACCTCTGCAATATAATCCCACAGTTTCCTATTTACACATGATCTCTTTTAATTTCTATGCCAAAAATAAATTTTGTAGCACCTAGATCCTTCATATCAAATTGAGATGAAAGTTGAAACATAACATGAATGATCATTTTCTTAGTATTACCAATCAACAACATGCCATCTACTTACAATATAATAATTTTTTTTTCATCTTCTTATGTAAAATAAACATAAGGGTAAAAGTTTCTTCTTCCAAGTCCAAGTCCCACCACAAACCTGTCAAAATTTTGGTTCCACATTCTTGGTAATTACTTCAAGTCATAAAGATACTTTTTCAACCTACACATCAAATAATCCTTTCTTTTAACCTTATAGATTTCTAGTTGCTTCATGTAGTTTTCCTCCTCTAGCTCGTCATGCAAAAAAGTTGTCTTAACATCCATATTTTCTATTTCTAAATTAGAAGAAGTGACAATATCTAATAGAATGTAACTTAGTGACAGGAGAAAAAATCTCACCCAAATCAAGTCCCTTTACCTGTGAGAACCTTTTTCCTACCAAGAAAGATTTATACTTGTCCATTTTCCCTTTTTAAAGCAAATAGGTTTTATTCCAAGAGGTAACTTTGTCGAGTCCCATGTATGATTCTTAATTAAGGACTCCATTTCTTCCCCCCATAGCCTTCTTTCAAGACATATTTTATTTGATCAAAAATCCTCCTGAGAGTCTTTATATCATCATCGGTAATAGACAAAATTGATAAAATAAATGTAGAATGTAAATAAATAGGGCTAGACCTGTCAGGTTCCCTTCTCATCCGATTTGATCTTCTCAAGATTGGAGTTTTTGGTTTTGCATATTTTGTTTTCTTCTCCTCTTCTTCATCTAAATCTTCCTCTTATAACTCTCTCTCTAGTTAATCTTCCACAGCTGCATCAAACTCAGACACAGATTCACCCTCTTCTATTTCAACATAAACTTGTTCACCATCATCTTTTGCTTTTTCTTCCTACTTAGGAATATCCTTTACTTATTTTAATATTACATTATGACTGTAGATATCCTTTTGTTTCTAGATTCCATAGCTTGTATCCTTTTACACCATTAGAGCATCCAATAAATATGAACAAAACATTTTTATTGTCTAACTTCGTCCTTTTCTTTTTCAAGTATATATATAAGCAATACAATCAAATACCTTTATACGTCAAATAGATTTTTTCTTAATAATCCATGCTTCATGTGGTGTTTTATCTTCAAGGGTAGATGTGGTAAATATGTTGATCAAGTAAAAAACAATTATCACTAGTTATACCTAGAATTTCTTGTCAAAACCCGCACCACTGAGTATAAGCCTACCCTTATCCAACATAGTTTTGTTCATTGATTTTTAATCCATTTTTTGTGGGGTATATGAATTTATCTTTTTCCTTTCTATTCCACATTTTTATATAATTTCTCATAGGAATTGGAGAAAAAAATCTCCACCATTATCAATTTTCAAAACCTTTATATTTTTTTCTATTTGATTTTCCACCATAGCCTTAAAATCTTTGAACTTATTGAAAGCCTCAAACTTGTCCCACATAAAATATACCTAGGTATTCCTTGAGAAATCATCTACAAATGTGACATAATACATAACTTTTCTTATTGATGAAACTTTCATAGGTCTAAACACAATACTATGTATTAAATTTATAACCCCTTTTGATCTTGTAGCAATACTAGGAAACTTTACCCTAGTTTACTTTCCAAACACACAATGCTCACATTACGCAAAATATAAAGGAAAGCGAGAAATTAATTCAACCATAACTTTGGTTTTTAATACACAAAATCATTAACATCATCTTATTTGTAGGATATATAGGAGTTAGATATGTAGCTTTCTTATCCTCCAAACCACAGAGCTATTACACTCATCACTCATGGTGGTTGCCTCAAGTTTGAATAATGTGCCTATACAAAATCCTCTTTCCAGTATTGTTTCTCCTCAAACCATCTTGTAATTGTTTTTAGTAAATACTACTTGCATGCTTGCATCATTCATTATACTTATCGATATTGGTTTCTATTCAAACTTGGAATGTGCAAAACATCAGGGATGGTTTTAACCCTTCAATATTTGAAACTCAAAATGAATCTCCCGTGACTTATGATATTGTAGGTCCATTTATATCCCAATAATATTTCACCTCCATTGATCTTTTCATATTCACAAACCCCCTCTCGGTTAGGATTCATATAAAAAGAGGCACCCAAATTAATCAACCATGCACCATCACATGCATGTAAGCTAGACACCACAAAGAAAAAATATCTTGAGACTACACTAATGGGTTTCATATCTAAAGATCCAACATCATCAAATGAATTACCATTTTACAGCTTTTTAGATCTACAATATTTCTTGAAATGTCCCATTTTACCACATGTCCAACATTTACTCTTATCTTTTTCTATAGTCTTTGATTTACTTTTATAATTTTATTGTGCTTACTTCTTCTTGCTTTTCTCTGGGTACAACCTCTCACATACAAGGGATCATAAAATTGATAATCCTCAATATATTTTTACCTTGTTTCTTTCAATAATAAATCCACAACTATATCCTCAACTAATAATTTTATTATAATACTAGTAATAACCATAACTAGATTATCCCAAGATTTAGGTAATCAACACAACAAAGTAATCCACTTATCTTCTTCTTACATTTCAATATCAATAGAAATTAGATGAATTTCTACAATATTAAAAATTTCTATATGTTCTACATAAACATTCATTCTTAATGAATATAGCTTCTTTTAGAGAAATAATTTGTTTACTAGAGACTTTGTCTTATACATAATATCTGACTTCTCTCATGATGCATGAGTGGTTTCCTCGTTTGATACATTTAGCAAAACTTAATCTGACAAACATAATTTGATTGAACTCTTTACCTTCTTATCAATATTTTCCTATTTCTCTACCTTCATAACCGCACATAGGACTCTAAACACAATAATCCAATGATCTCAATCCTTGAGAAGATCTTCCATCTTGAGCTTCCATAACTTAAAATTTAGGCCATTAAATTTTTTGATCTCAATCCTTGCACTTCCAATGATTTTCCTCTACTTGAAAATATTCACACATGTAGAACTCCCACTAAAAGAAAATCTCATCAATAGGTTTCATAAACCCTAACTCTTTACAAAAATATAGAACCTAGCTCTAATACCAAATAAAGAGAGTTTGATCCAATAAAAAAATGTGAGAGAAGTGAAACTTCACAAAATATTTTAGATAAATAGTAAATATAAAGATGACATACGAAAAATAACACACTACATAAGATATATCCCATGAAACTAATTCAAGAAAAAACTTAATGCAATAACTTATCTCCTTATTTTGTTAACTCAACCGTTTTACCATATAATACTGTACTTCTTGGTTTTGATATATATTATTGCATGTCCAACTACATGTAAGCACATCAGTTGGTAACCATCATAATGGTATTACAAAACGACATGTTCTAAAAACATGAGCCAAGAATATAACCCATTATAGTTCCCCATAAACATGGGTTATTTGACCACCCATAATAAAATATGTTTAAAATACCCATATAGACCCAAAATCATGTAAAGGGAACCCAAATAAATTTCTTGGGGGATGGCCCTTAAACCTGGGGGGGCGCTTCCCCCAACCTCTCAGTTGGGGTGTGCCCCAAACCCCACAAGTTGTGTCAAGTTATATAGTCTACAAGAGTGTAAATCATGGGAGATATACAACACATTTCCAACATTATTATTTCATATATTTAAGTAATTCAAAAGTTTAATATTAGAAAAATGAGTAGAATATTCCTTGAAGTTTCTTTCCAAATGTTTCATTTTTAATGTCAAAAATTTATATTGATGATAAATAATCACATCTAAACTTCATAATATGCCTTCTATTATTATTATTTAATGGACATCACATCAACTAACATCTTTATAATACATTAGATCAATCACATTAATCAACATTTTTATTTTTATTATATCTTCGATCCATCACATCAACCAACATCTTTATCTTTATGAAAAATATTCTATTTATCATATCAAAACTCTATGATAGAAAAACAAAAATAATTAACTAGTCCTATACAACTAATTAGTAAACAAACAAATACACTAATATCATAAAAAAATTGTTGATCACATACCGATAATCAATAAACATATCAATACCATAGAAATTTAACTAGTCCTCTACCAATTATTAAGTGTCCACAGACTAAACAAAATATTCAACCCTATTTAATTTTTGAAGATGCTTCTAATTACAAACACACACACACATATGTATATGTATATGTATATGTGTGTATATATATTGTATGTGTATATATATTATATATACATATACATATGTTCTACACACACTCTCTCTCTCTCTCTCTCCTCTCTCTCTCTCTCCAAATTTATAAAAAACAAAACTCACATCTCATACTAGTTTGCACCCTTAGGGAAATTGCTAGTATAACATCTATGGAATTCAATTAAATATGGTAATAATTTATATTCAAAATAAATCCTTCTTATATAAAAATACTTCACAGTTAAATATAAATGGCATACATTACACTTATATGGCAATTACTAATATAACATCCATTGAAGATAATTAGACTTGTTTGATTTGAACTACAATATCTTCGATAGGAATACGGCACTATGTGGCACTTGTTATTATAAATTGGACGCATCACACAATCTGTTTTTTATTTTTATTATATCTTGCTCCATAACATTAACCAACATATTTATCTTTATTATAAATATTAAATTTATCATGTCAAAACTTTATAATATAAAAACACAAATAAACTAATGCCATAATAATTAACTAGTCTCATACAAATAATTAATAAACAAACAAATACACTAATACCATAACAATTAACTAATTACATACTAATAATTAATAAATGCACTAATACCATATCAATTAACTAGTATCATACTAATATTAAGTGTCTACAAGCTAAATGAATTATTTGATCATATTTTATTTGCTACAAATAAAAATACTTTATATTTTTTTTAAAAAATACATAAAAAATACTTAATATTTAAAAAAACAACATTCACATCCCATAATGTTTCGTTTGCACCCTTAAAATGATTGACATCTATCGAATGCAATTACATATAATAATAATTTATATTTAAACAAATATTTATTAGATAAAATTACTTTGTTGTTAAAACAAGCAAAATCATACTCTCAATGGGATACTTCACACTTATTGGGTTGGTGAATATGTATACACATGTTTTGTCTTCTGAATCTTTGAACAACACTTAAGATTTAATTTTGTAAATATTGTTGTGGTGTTTTAACTATTGCAACAACTAGAGTAAATTTTTCATTGGTTGTGTGTTGGGAATTAATATCCCTCGCATTCCTAATGTATCACCCTATGACTATCTCCCTCACAAGTAAAGACCATGCTAGGAGATTTCACATATGATGCATGATTCAAATTATGGGTTGTGCACAATGGTGCCACATCTCATGCTAACTTGAGGTCAGGTACATCTTCCTCTAATCATGCCCCTCATGGCATTTAAGTTATTTTCCAAATAAAACATGTCGAAGATGTATTTCCTATGTCTACAATTCTCCTCCCTCTATCACCTTATTCATATCCCCTCATCTCCCTGTAATGGTTCCCCTTCAGTGATTCAACTTTAACTTATATTACACCCCTCTTTCAACATCTCCATTGTGCTAGTGGAGTACGATTGTTAGTGCTAGGATTAATGGTCAACCCATAGAGCACATTCAACTTGCATACACTGCTAAAAGTGGAATGCACATAATGAATCCTATTTATTTTATGAATAATCTTGATGCAATTATCATGGAAGGTACCAAATGACGATAGTAAAATAGTTTTCAATGATGATGATGTACAAGTTGACCTCAATTATTCTGAAAATTCTGGAAAGATGCACCTATATGAGTTCAATGGTAAAGATCCTGATCAAGTTTAAATTTTATCTAACTTTCGCAATGACACATTGTAATGCCTCCTGTGACCATCCTTTCACATCTTGTTGCATGATCTTGCATTGGCCTTGGTTTGATTGAGTTCGTTGTTCTAAGCATCATGCTTATGATTTGGATGATTTGAAGATTGAAAAAATTATATACGGTATAATAAATTAGTATCACCTTCCTAAAATTGAAATATTAGGTGTTGTTAAAGGACAAAAGTAATTGTATGGATCTTTTACCTCTGGTGGAACACATTTCCTAAGGTCAAGAGCACAATTGTCTATAATTAAGAAAGCTCTAAAATTCAAGCTTCTGAGACGCTTTATCTTGATGGGAGTCAATTCCCGGTGCTTTACGGGTTATTACCACCTTTGTGGTGGTTAAGAGGACTCTTACGACCTTTAAGACGAGGTGCATCCACAAACAACAAGGTCACTTTCTTTGTATCATAATTACCTTTATTAAATTTAATGAAGATTATTACAGAATGATAATAAATGTCTTATCAAGGCGCTCTTGAGGTCCGAGGAATAACAAGTAAAATAATAAAATAAATCATGAAATTATCATAATAGAAGAGTTTTAATTTAAAATTAAATAAATCATTAATATTCTAAAATCTCTACAAATTCTTGAGGCTTGGGCCAACCTCATTTAAATAAGAATTAATGTAAAATTTCGGGTATTGTGAGGCTGCATACGTGAGAGGATTCTGGGAATTTTTCTTTGCTTATGAGGATATGCCTAGCCTTGGGAATGAGATCTATTTTCTTATTCCCTGAAAACATCTTCTTGTATGCATCATTTCCTTAATTGCTTACCTGTTTGTTTGATTGTTGGATGTGCAATGTGGAAGCTTGCGCAAGGCAAGTGGACTATTTAATAAATTGCTTCTTGAAAATCGATGCGATGTGTGGACAGCTACCAAAGCCTGAGGGGAAGGGGAATTGTTTTTTTTGTCAAAGGTGGAAGCAGGTGACCTGGTTGTTTAAATTTCCTGGAGGAGATGTGGAGGACATGCTTTGCACAAAATGGATTTGTTGAAAATGGCTTGGAAAATTTCAAGCAAATGTAATTGGAACGGGTCAAGCTAGACTCCACAACACATCCAACATATACCAATCCTGCGTTGTTAGGAGCTTTTGAGCAGGCCATGGACAACCTTCAGAGGATAATAAAATATGATTTTTGTCTCATGTGGTAGCATGCACATAGCATATGAACTGTTTGACTAAAATCTTTGAAGAAATGCAGCCTCACAAGCTTTCAATGATTGTTGGATGCACACAAAATGGGAGCTCTGGGAATAGGGTATGGAAACCCGTAAAATGATAGTTTAAAGTGGAATTTTTGTCAGATGATTTTTTGTAATGCGAATACCCTCCTTATCGTGTATGAATATGTGGAAGCACAATCTTGGAACGTAAATGGTTTGAAAAAATCCCTGGGAGAAGTGTGGGTCATTGGGTCCTTCTTTGGTGTTTCGATTTGAATTGGCCATTGGTTGGCTGCTCCATACGCTTGCCAGTTGGTCGTTAGAATTTGGTGGTATGCTTGGTAATTTGGTTTTTCAGTGTTGTGAGTTGGCCCTCTTGGTATGGATCTTGATGAATTGGTTTGGAATAGATGCTTGCTCCTTTGATGAGTAGTGATTAGCATTGAAATGTCTCACTGCACCAACCCGGTTGTGAGCTCGGTTCTTGCTCGCCTCCTAGCTCGATTTCAACCTGATCTTGACTCGCCATGTATGCCTTGCAAACTCAATCCAGGAATGGTCATCTTACCCTCCTTGCACGATTTTAATGATTCTATTTTTCTTATTTTAATGTATTAGAAAAATCAAACTAAAGTACAATACATTATCGATGAACTAAATGAGACGCAATGGCTTATGGAAAAATTTCCTTTGTTTTGTATGCAACTAGAAAAGTAACTTGGAATGTAAACTCTACCTCCAATCTACCTCGTTATATTTTTGGAAAATAATTATGTTAGTGTTGAATATCGAGTGGGATAAATAGGAACTCAGTAAAAACTACTTCTTAACTTTGTGAAATGTTAATAAAACTTGTTTTATTGGAGGCACCCAACATCCCTATAAACCCTGAAATGAGAAAAATAAGCTTTGACCATGTGTACCTTGTCACTTAGAGTGTCCAACCAAACCCTAGGTGGTCCCTCAGAGATTCGTTTGACATCGTTTTGTCACTCATTTAGGAGCCCAACGGGCTAGTTCACAACTTTAAACATTTGCTGAAAGTTAAAAATGCATCTTGGTTTTGACCCACCGTTATGGCCCTGGGGGTAGAAATGGTTTTTGGCTTCTGCATACCTCTAATATTTCTTCATGAAAATCACTAAAAACCCTCAGTTTGGAGAAATCTAGTTTTCATGATAGGTTTTGTAGGCCTCTGGTCGTTGGGCGACAAGGCCGCTTGGGTGCATTTACGATCGGTAGCTTAAATCAAGCGCCATTTTAATCCAATTAGGGGCTCTGTTAGCTCCAAGTGTTTCCATGTATATAGGGGAACATGTGGGATTTTTTTCCCTTGTGTGTTTGAGTATCGTTGATTGTTTTTGAATGCTGTTTTTTGAGCAACTTGTCTTAATTTGATGTTTTTGAAAAAACTATCATCCAATCTTATCCAAGTAAAACAATGATAAAAAACCTTGTAAAAATAAAACATGATTCTAGGAAACCATCTTGACACTTTTTTGAAAATATTTTGAATGTGGGAAGAAATGGTGTTTTCTCTCTCCTCTCTCTATCTCTCTCATTGGATTTTGGAAATGAAATGAAATGGCATTGTATTTCTTACTTTCCTTTGAAGTGTGTTAAATATAGTTTCATTATTGTTAGAAAACTGTGAAATCGTATATCGTGCTTGGTTGTAGTTTGATGTCATGCCAACAATTGTGTTGACCATGTAGTGGTTGCAGGTACGTGGGACAAGAGGAAAATGGTAGCGTTACTTGTGCTTTTGTAACATGGAATATCATTGAAATATACATATAATATTGAATAGATGTATCAAAATCATTGTTATGAACATGAATGTATTTATTGATTATTTTGTGATGAGTGATAAATTGTGTTATATCAGTATCTTGGGAAAACATGCATTCTATTTGGTTATGATCTTGATTATGAGTTTGTATGTTGTTCTATGGTTTAGATGTTTTGAAACAATATTCTATAATGTTAAATATTGTTTTATCCCTTACTTATGTCTATGGTACGAACTTTCTATTCCTAAACTATCACAGGACCCATGCTCTTAACCCTTATTATGTATCTCTCTTTTAAACAAGTCTTATAACCTTACAATACCCCTATCATTGTAGAAAAGACTTAAACCTATCTCATGTCATTTCTTTCCTTTTACCCTTGAATGATCTCATTATGAGATCTAAGCGTCATGAGTGAAGTCAATACTTGTTTACCTTCGTGCCAAATCCTTATGTTTAACTCCATTAACCCCTTTGACATCTAATTGATATATGGGAAGTTGAATTTCTCTAAATTTATCTTGTATCAAGTTGTAGATTCCTTTATCATTGTGCTTACTCATGTGTCTTTCATCATATAGGGTTTCTTGTGCTTGTGGAAGTATGCATGTTATTATAGTTAAGGGTGTAATACCATTTTGTGACATGATTGATGTATTGTTTATCAACATTTTTAGATGGTTGTATTTTATGCTTAGTCTCTTGGGAAGGACTAATCATTGTACGTGTATGGGATCTTAAGAGCAATAAGAAAGGTAATGTTTATTCATGAAAATGTCATCAAGTATACCTTGGTAAACCATAAAGTGAGGCGACACCTCACTTAGTACTACAAATAGAATCCCGACTCATGTAAACGTGATTTATATAAGATTGACATATAAGTGAAACTTAGAGTTATATTATAAATTATCTAGGCCTTATTTTTTTTATTGAAAGTACTTATAAACTACTCCACGTGAATTAGATCATTTGAGAACATAATATCTTATCTAGAAAATGAATTTTTTGGCATACAACTATTAGAAATGAAACTAACCTATTATTATATTATAGCAATAATAGTAAATTGTGAACAAATTTGTTAATAACCTTTAGAATTTAATTTGTGTTCCCGAGGTGTCAAATTTTGAAATAAATTAAAACTTGGATGTTTGTGAGATAAAGGCGTTTGAACCACTCCAAAATTGAATTTTAGTTGGACGTAGAGTCCTTGAGTGCAAATGGAAGTAAATTAAAACTGGGGACCCTTTCTTATGCTATTGGTGATTAAACCTGTAGCCCAATATGTCTATCTAAAAGTTGTCCCGAAGATGTTGTCCTTTCAAGTAAACAAAATATGGAATCCTTTAACTTTAAACCAATGTTAACTCTTTTTGTGTGATTAAGTGTACTTGTTACAAGTTAAATAAAAAATGGAATAAATAATAGGTATCATTGTAAATGAGAATAGATGATTATGTGATAAATTATTTTGGGACATATAAGGATTTATAATAGAGTTTTAAATGACAGTTAAGATGGAACCTTCTTAAATTAAGTGTTATATGAAATAAAAGAAATACAATCTAGAGAAAATAGGAAAATGTATGTTTGCGTATTAAGTGATTTTCAAACCTTTTAGGATAATAATGAGATATGATGAAAATAAAGATTTAACCATGAAAATAGTGATATTGTGGAAGGTTCCTACACATGATGTTCATGTTGTGGTTGGGTCGTGGTTTCATACTTTCTTGTTTATATAGGTGTGGCATTAGTTGCATCTTATGTCATCTTGCTAATTGTGTATCCTCCATGTTGGTGTAAACGTTGCATATAGTGTTGAGCAATATCTTGTGAGTCTTTTAGATGCAGGGAATAGACTATGAGGGTATGCCTTTTAGATGCAGGAAATGTTTCTCTTTGGGACATTCTGCTGTTAATTGTGAGATGATAAAACGCAAAAAAGAGAATGCTAACTGGTGGAAAAATGCCCTCCCAGAACATCTGAGATTCGAACCTCAGAATATCCCTACTTCTGATGCTGGGAAGGAAGACATGCTGGAAACGGTCCCAGAAACCCCTTTGAACGAGCTTACAAACCATGCAAATAAATATTCAGCTGGGGATGAGACTCAGTGGATCAGAAACACTGAAACAAAAAAGTCTATAGCGGATAAGGAGATTATTCCTTGATTTCCTTGCTCAAACAATTCTTATCAGCCAATTAAGGATTTTGAAGTTCCTTTACAGAAATATGTGCAGATGAATGGATTACAGTACGTAATAAGAAGAAAAATGTTCGAATTGAAAATAGTAGTTGTTAAGTTGCTATTTTTCAGCTGCTGGTTTGCTGGTTGCTGGCCTTATTCATGACAGGTTATTTTGCTGTCGTTGGGCTTTTTGATAACATCTGGATTTTGATCCCTTTGGTTTTGTTGATATAGTTGTATCTGGCATTTGAGTCTTTCTGTACGAGGGTATAGTCCCTTTCAAAAAACTATTTAACAATAATAATAAAAAATATCTTGTGAGTTTTTTTGATGTTGCATAGTTGTATTAGTAAAGTGAAAGTCATTTTTTTTATCTTGGTATATTTGGTCTTGTGTTTTGGTCCCAAAAGGGTGGGCACTACAATTGGTATTAGAGTGAAGGTTCATACTCTCAAACCTCTGGGACATTTTGGTATTGTGATGGATTATGCATGATGGTGGAGGAGTAATGTGTTATTTTGTTGTGATGTGAAAAATGTGGTACTTGTGATTATGTGAGTGTGCCTACTATTCTTACCACTTGATGTGGACTTGTTATGATACTGACGTGTTTCCCAATGGGAGTAATTTCTCTCTTTCTTGTGAATTCAACATGAGATTCATGTGTATTACCACCTTGTTGTGTGAAGGGAATGTTTTTATGAATTGGGAAAGTGTTGTGATGTTTCATTTCTTTAGTGATATAGTATACGTAGAACAACATCTTACATTAAAAAGTTCTTCGTAGTGAAATATGTTGTATCATGTTAATTCCCATAGTGTTGAGTTGTGTTATGGTGTTATTTCACCATGCTGCATTGTATTGGAAATGTATGTCATGATATTAAACCTCTATGTTAAACCATCTTCAGATGTTTTGTATATGGAAAATAAGACAAGGGCGATGCCTATTGGTGGGTTGAAAGATGCAAGCATCACGATTCAAGGAGAAAAATTCATTGGAGACTTTGAGGTACTAGAATTGGCATAGGAAGACAATTTTCATGCGTTACTTGGACGACCATAGCTATGTAAATAATGTAGACTTCTAATTTAAAAAGCGTTATGTTAGTTTTGAGGACGCAAATGAATGGGTGGTAATCCCTATGGATGACACTAATATTATTCCTTACATCAAGCCAATAAGTGAAGAAGACCTTAACCGAATCTACGCGCATATGGTACACGGCCTAAAAATGTTTTGCCATCAAAGGAGGGTGTGCTCTAGTGAGGAGATGCATAATCCATTAGCAGCACTACTAGTGTTTCTTGTTACAATTGGGTTCATGAAACTTACAAGATGGTTAGTCACAAGTTTTAGAGAAGAGTAACAAGAGTAATTTGATCATAGGTAGTTAGATGGTTGGGGAAGACCAATTTTCCAAAATACACCAGGGAAGAGAAGCCTGAATCCTTTTTACACGTGATGGAAGGAAAAATACGGAATGAGGGGGATATGAGGAATATGCTTGTTTATTCACTAAGGGGAACAATAGTTCGCTGGTGGGCCATGCACATAGATAACTTGATTAGATGACACAAGATAAGAGTTGCTTTCTTGACCGATTTTTTCAGGAATAATCTTCCTTTATAGATACCTAATTACAATGGTAAGACCTCTCCCTTGGAACATGTTCATAATTGTGAAAGGAATTAGATGTAGGGCTAAGACTCACTACCACCATTTCTTTGGGTACATAAATTATATTCTACACTGTGTGGATGTGCATGAGCGTGTTATGTACACAAAGAGTTGATATAGGAAACAACTAATTGGCGCGACCTAACTGAGGGTATCATTCATACATTTGGTTTTATTTCCACTAAACCCCTTATTCATGAATCTCTTCAAATCATGAGGTACATTACATTGGATGATACCGCAAAGGATGAAGAGGTTATAACTCAACTATTTGAAGGAAATTCCTCTGAGGCACATGATGAAAAATTGGAATCAGATGAAACTTTAGTAGAACTCATTTGGAAAGAAAAGGAAAAAGGGAAGCCTGTCTATCTTATAAACGATGAAGAGGTTAAGAAAATTAACATTAAGCTCATAGAAGTGATATGTGAAGTATTGGACTCTACAGATGAACAAACAAAAATATATCATGTTCCTTTAAAACAAAGAAAGTTAACATCGGGATTGATGACCACCAAAATATGCCATAATTGGTGACTATTGGTCTGAGGCAGAAGTTGAAACAATAATTAAAATATTGCATGACTTTCAAGATCTATTTCCTTAAGGATATCATGAGTTAAAGGGTGTCCATCCATCATTAGGTGAAATGAAGATCAAGCTCAAGGATGGTGCGCAACCGGTTTGAAAGAGTCCTTACCAGATGAATCATAATATGTTCATCAAGGTAAAGGATGAAATTTATAAAATGATGAAGGTAGGTATTTTTGAGCCCATTAAAGAATCAGAATGCATAAGACCTATGGTCATCAACATTAAAAAGGATGGGTGGATAAGAATTTGAGTTTATTATAGAGTTCTAAATGCTTCATGTGTGATTGATACTTTTCCCACAACATTCACCGTGGATATCCTAGAGGGTGTTGCAGAGCACAAGATCTATTCCTTCACTGATGGATTTTTAGGGTATCATTAGGTTAGGATAAAACAACATTTGCAACTTAATGGGGATGCTTTGCCTACATAGTTATGCCCTTTTACCTGAAGAATAAGCCGATGATATTCTCACACATTATTTTTCAAGCATTTCAAGATTTCATTCATGAATTCCTTCAAGTATATTTAGATGATTGGATTTTTTATGGGCTGGTTAAAGACCACTATGATTGTTTGTGGTTGATTTTTGAGAGATGCATACAACTTAGCATATCCTTAAACATTAATAAGTGTTTATTTGAAACATAGTTTGGTAATTTTCTTGGAAACATCATCTATAAGGAAGGCTTGTTGGTAGATCCCACCAAGATTGTAGTCATCTTGGGGTTGGAAGAGACAACTAATAACAACGATGTGTGCAGATTCCTTAGACATACTGGTTATTACCAAAAATTCATTAAGGTGTATGCTAAGATTGTTGTGCCACTAGAGGAGTTGGTAAAGGCAAAAGGACAATTTTATTGGGGTGATGTGGGGAAAAAATCATTTGAGAATTTAAAGGAGATGCTAAACACCACCCCTGTATTACACTTCCCTTCTTGGAATCTACCATTTCATGTCCATGTGGATGCCTCTGGAACAACCATTAGAGCGGTATCAACCCATCCATGGGAACAAAATGTAGACCATCTTATCTATTTTGTAAGTAGGAAGCTGACACCGACCATGAAGAATTACATAACCACAGAGTGATAAGAGTTGTCGATTATGTATGCAATTCAAAATTTTAGACAATACTTTCTAGTGAAACCATTTATATTTTACACTGATCACATGACACTTAAATATCTAATTAATAAGCTAGTTTTGTAAGGGTGCATCTATCGTTGGATACTCTTACTCTAGGAGTTTGTGTTTTCTGTCATAGTCACGCCTAGAAAAAACAACTTGGGACCAAACCACTTGTCACAAATAAACTCTAGTGAGGATACCCAAAGCATATAAGACATTATGTTTGATGCTTAGCTATTCAGATTATAGTGTGCGTGAGCTGATTTGAAGGACAATGCAATATTCTTGTGCAGATGAGTTACTCTTGAGGGAATGAAGACATTAGAGATGGATACTATCACCATTCATATGACACCCTTCCAATTAGTCGAAGGATACCTATACAAGATGGGTAGAGACACAAAATTATGTAGGTGTGTTTTGGAGCATGAGCGCAATGCCATCATGGAAGAAGTGCATGGCAAGATTTCTAGAGGACATTATGTAGGCGAGGTAACAACATGAAAAATATTACTTGCTAGATTATGGTGGAAGAAATTATACAAAGATACTAAGGCCTTTGTCACAGAATACAATCATTGTCAAAGAATAGGGAAATTGAGACATTGTGATGAAATGCCACTGTGACCTATAGAAAATGTAGATCAGTTTGAGAAATGGGTAGTATAAATTTTCAGCCAAATTACACCACCCATGTGGAGGACAGGTGTGTGCTACATTATCACATGAAAAAATTATATGATAAGGTGGGAAGAAGTAGTGCCCACAAAGGATTTCACTGCAGCTATAACAACAATATTTTTATGGGAAAACATCATTAGTCGGTATGGTTATCCATTGATTCTTACTAGTGATAGGGGAACTCATTTTTTGAATGATACAATTAGAATATTGTTGGAAAATTTTATGATAGCCCATCATAAGACTGCCCCTTATCACCCACAAACCAATGGTACTACAGAGGCCTTCAATAAGATCTTGGGACATACATTGACAAAAATCTATGATGTAGGCAGAAAGGATTGGGGTGAAAAAGTATAAGCTATCTTATGGGCATACAAGACTACATACAATAATATGAACAAGGTCACACCCTTTCAATTAGTGTTTGGTGCATAGGAAATTTCACTAGTAGAATTCCTTTTACCCTTCCTACGTATTGCATGCACAAGAGGACTTGCTGATGTGTAAGAAGTGGATGATTGCATTGTCAAACTCATGCTATTGGATGAATAGTGTGTAATTGTGCAATGGATTCAGAAGACATAAAAGTGAGATAAAAGGTCTGACATGACATAAATATTAAGAAAAAGTCTTTTATAGTTGGTGGGATGGTGCTCCTTTATGATTCTAAGTTTTCGTGCCAGCCAGGAAAGCTCAAAGCTCATTGATTGGGACCATTTAAAGTAACTAAGATATTATAATTAGGCACATATCAGTTATAGGTGTTGGATGGAACCATGTTTCCAGGTTACTTTAATAGGAGTAGGCTAAACCCCTAATATAATTAAGCTTCTTTTCTTATGTTTGTAATAAGGTAGTATTGCCAGTTAGATTAGATTCTCTTTCAACTTTTTCTTTTGTTTTATTGTAATAAGCATGTTTGCGCACAAGAGCCGATCAATTTATTTTAGGCTAATGCACAGAGGATTGCGCATGCTTTTAAGTGTGGGTTAAGAAGAAAAAGATGCGTGTTGGAGGTAGCTAAAGGCACATTGGGGAAAGTATTCTTGTGATTGGATTGATAAGGTGTGAGTGTGTGTGGATTGGTGGAATTTCTCATATATGATTAACTTAGTAGAATTTCTCACATGAAACCATGATGAATGGAGCAACTTGCAGTATAACATGAGGGAGGCAATGCGGATGAAAACTACTAAGTAAGAGGAATAGAGGAAAAATGTGTGTGGCGTAGGAAGATGCACATAAATAGGCATGTATCCTGAGAAGTAGTTGTGTGCCAGAAGATTATAGAACTCCACATGCGGAAGAAGCTTCCTTGGTGATAAAAAAGATGTGAAAACACAAGAAAATGAGGGAAAAGTAGGAAAACTAAAAAGCGGTGGTAGGTGAATGCAATTAATGTGGCTGGAAATTAAAAATCTACAAAAGGGTAATGATGCAAATTCATTTTTACCTTACTATTGAGAACTTGTGCGTGAAAGAGATCTTGTGAACTAGAGAAAACCAGAGACACAAAGTAGGAGTTTGAGCATATAACCTTCAAACATAGAGAGAGCTCCTTGTTAGAAGTTGTAATTGTAAATTAGAATGGTTTGAAGGGAAAGTTGCAAAGATAAGGTTGTGGAGATAGGGTTACAAAGAAAACTTGTAGGGTTAATGGCACGAAGTGAGTCATAGGTTAAGCTAGGGCACAAGGTTGAAGTATCAAGGTGATCACGAGTTGAGCAAATAAAAACCCGGGTTTTTTGGCACCTAGGGCATAAAATTCATGAATTTCCTGGGTAAAATAGCTGCAGGCGCCAAAGAAAGTACTAAAGACCAAAAAGACCATGAAAGAATATCCTATGAATGATTTTGTGAAATGCAATATCCATAGGATGTGATTGTGGGAAAATCGTGGGTGCCTTAACTATAGAGATGTAAGATTAGTGAGTATAACCATTGAGCGTAGGGACACGTGACATATATGAAGAATAATTTATTAAAGGAAATGAGCCAAAAAATGGTGGAAGGGAAGATAATTTTTGATAATAAGGTGCGAAAGACCTTGGAAGGGGTTGGAGTACTATAGATATATGAATTACCCTTCTTTGGTAAGCTTGTGTGCCTATACCAATGGCTGATGTCACACATTCATGAAGATAACTTCTACTTCACGGGTAGGAGGATGCACCTAACTACAAAACTAATTAGTAGGGTAACTAGGTTGCATGATAGTGGAGAAGAAATAGAAATTTACTTGCATGATGAGACAATGATAGAATAAACAACCTTACATTTACATTATCAAAGGGGAAGTTGCACCTTTAGTATTGAGAAAATTACTGACCCAGAAACGAGATTGGTTGCACACCTTGTAAATTACAAATTGGGTGCCTCTGAAAGATGGAAAAATGTGAATAATTTTTTTGGCATATTGCTCACAAGATGACACAAAATAATCCTTACAATATCACCCTATTTATAGTTGAGGCCATCATAAAAGAAGCAAAGACCCAAACAGAGAAAGGAGATAAAATCACCTGGGGATGGATTATGTTGTTAATCATGTTTTAGGAGATAGGGGTTCCAAATGGTCCTGAGAATAATATAAGGGAGCATCTAATTGAGAGTAATTCTCTAGCATAGAGGTTTTCCAATTATACTTGTGATGGCACAATCTCCAATCCATACAAGGCGCACCTCGAAAAATGGTACAAAATAATCTGTGATGCCTTTCAGAATGAGTGGCGCGTGCCTAGGGAGTTTCCATCAGTGCTGACTATGAAGGAAGATTTTGTTATAATGCAACACTTTAGCCTTGGTATATTTTAACTAAATAATAGGGAGATTGTATTGTTAGTGTAGAATTTATTTTCCTCACTTTATTTGTATTATCCTACTTGGTATATTCCACCTCACTTGGATTTTCCCTACACTTATGGAATATGCTTTCTTAGGTGTACACTTGACTACATTATTCTAGGTGTTGGTTACTCCTATTATAGGTGGAGATTACCATGATTATAGGAGGAGGTTATACATTCACCTCTTATATGTACATATCTTGCATTATTCTATTTGATAATATTAATTTGGAGCTATTTCTGTGTTGTTACAATTATCTCTCTTTTATTTTCATAATTTGTAGTATTGTAGAAAAGTCTCCAAGATTAAATCACCTTACACACCCCTCAGTTGTCTCGAGACAAAAATGCATGCAAATTGAGTCCAACATAGGAGGAAAAACCTCATGTCATTCATAATGTTGATGACAAGGACTTGGAACATCCCACGCATGAAGAGAAACATTAAGAGGAGATGGATCAAGAACATGAAGAAAAGGTCCAGGATGAAGAGAACACATGTAAGGAGTGTGGGGAAGAGAATGTGGAGGAGCATGAAGAAGAACATAAGGAAGTGCATGATGAGGAAGAAACCCAAGAGAAAGGAAGTGGAAAGGGGTAAGGCACTGGTGAAGAAACATGACATGCATAACATATTGTACAAGAGACACCACGAAGGAGGCATGTGGGAGGAAAGAGGCCAAGATAGACTCCGCCAGTACCACCTCAAATGTCCTAAATTGATGACTTGAAAAAAAATTCTAAGGGCCAAGTTTCAGATTTTGGTGCCCACTGAAGATGTGATCCATTGGGAAATGTTCAACAAGGCCGAAGCCCATCCGCGCACCAAAAAAATTCTCTCGTGGGCATTACAAACACACATGGATGAAAATGAGTTTAAGGTAAAGAAGGATTCCTTATTTGAATTACATGGCAAGAGGGACCTGAAGAAGGTCTATACAGTGGTAGAATTATCAACTGATCAGACATGTAATTCCCTTAATAAAATGGCTTCCAAAGTAGGAAGAAGGAACACTGATAAGGGGGCCGTCATAAAGAGAATGCGGAAGAATCAAGGGCAGGAAGAAGAGTTGAGTGACTCAAAGAATGAGGTAGTAGGGGTATACAAAAAAGGTATTTGATCTTTTTAATAACACTACATGCGCATGCCCAGATGTTATAGCGCATGTCAGACTAGACCATAACACGAAAATGGAATATCTATAAGAAATGGTACATCTACTGTTGATGAAGGTGATTAATGGGAAAGAGCCTACAATAGAAGAACTAGCTAGTAAAAATAAAGCCAATGTAAAACAAAATCTATAAGAGTACATAACACTTGGTGTGGATTTGAAGGAAGTTGTGTGGCAGGATGAAAATATTCTTTATAACTTCCATAAAATATCAATGATTTTAAACACACACGCTATAGAGGATGAGGAAGAAGTAAAGAAACTTCATGCCTCCTTACTGATGAATAGAGCTGAGCATGAAAGGGTTTTTCAAGAATTCATTAACAAGAAGGAAGCAACAAAGGAAAACATGACATGATTGAGAAAAGGTTTGGAAAAATTTAGGTGATGGTGATGTGAAAAGTAGATGGTTTGGAGGGCGTCGCTACAAAGTGGGATGTCATACCAAAGGAGCTATAGGAGAAGGCTGATGGGTTGACCCTAGAGGACATTGTAGACATTGTTGAAGCAGTCCTAGAAAAATTGTCCAATGAGTTAGAAGAGTGGAAGAACTTGGAGAATGGGATCAGCCTAGAGTTTCCATAACTCCTGCCATCACCATAACCAAACTTTAGATGTGTGTAGAAGGAAACATTGTTTATTTTTTTAATTCATTGGGGGTATTTCCCATATTACATTCTTTCTGATATTATTTTGAGGACTATTATTTTATTATTTATATTGCCAACGATGGAAAATACTCCTAGTGTGGGGTAATGTTAGAATGAGGATATGGCTAAGTACATGCCACATGCAGATGTTGAAGACTGCACACAGGAGGGTGCACATGAACCTTATAAAAGTATCAAGAGGCCAGAAGGGAATGAGAAGGAGTACACATGAGGAAAAGGAAATAATGCAAGTGTAAGATGATTGCACGAAGGTGCTTACGGAAGATGGAGAGACATTAGGGTGCAAAGGCCCGCACACAGAGATAGAGTAAAGGAGTTAGATGGATTTTAAAATGAGATAAAAATAGAATAAAGATGAGTTGGCACGATTGAAAAAAAGGTCTAGAAATAGACCTAACAAGGATAAAGCACCGTTGGTGAAATACTTTGTTGATATGGAAATTTAGGTGTTTCCACCAATGCTCACGGGACTGTGTCCCTCTATATTGAATGGGGCAGCTTCCATTATTGAATGTAAACTAATATACTCCTATCTAAGTGATGTGGGTTGGCAAAATAGGCCAGAGATCTGAATATAACACTTTCCTGAACCTGTGGAAAAATGCTTGTACAAGCTACAAGGGAGAAAATTGCAACAATGAGGGGTGAAGGACAGAAATTAGACAAAGGAAGGTTATTGTTGTAAGTAGGCACAAGAATAATTCACACCCAATAACCAGAGTAGTTTGAAATTAAATTTAGAGGAAAGCAACAATGAATCTATCTAGTGAGAAGAACAAACCTAAACACACAATTCTTAGATTCATTTACCAAAGATACACAACTCTTTCTTGATCACTATTCTTGCAAAGTGCATACAATAGATAAATAGAAGAACACATTGGAAAAGGGGAATGGAAGAAATGTAGATTTTATTCCTTGTGTAGTGATCAAATACAAAGCATTAATCAATCTACCACAATTCACAATTGCTGCCAAGAACTAATTTTTTTGGATCATTTGGAATGGAGAAGTCATCCTAATTCATAGCCTTGTGAATTGACATTTCATCTCCCCCACATGACTCTTCATGTTCACATTGTACTTGTGACCTTTCAATTTCTCCCTAGAGGAAACAAATTAAGTATCACTCTTATAATTTTGAGAGAATACTTTTACAAATTACAAATATGTCACTTAAGTGAGTAGGAAAAAATACAATGATTGTGTATAATGAAGAATTAGAAGAAAGGGAGAGGAGAGAATGAGGTATAGGTGTTGAATAATCTTGTCGAAGAATCTCCCTCTGATGCAGATTTTTCTAATTTGAAGCATGATGAATAGAAACCTCGGGCTGAAAAATGAGGGATTAGAAACACTTTTGAGAGATCCCCTGATGTGAGCTCAACATGACTGCATGCATTTCTCATGATGGTCCCCTTGATACTTGAATGATCAACTCCCTTAGCTCATTGAGTTCACTCCAACTAGCTCATCAAGATTGCCCAATATTATTTGGTTCACTCCAATTCAACTAGCTCACCCAACTTGCTTTACCTCACTCACTTAAATAGGCACTTTCATGAAAAAGGATGAGTTCTTGACTAGATCACGACCGCAACATCCCAACTCAAACAAAACTTACCTCAATCTACCCAATTGGCCAATCAGCTCGATGATCTCACTTCAAATCAACTCACTCAGTCAGCTCAACTCATTACAACTAGCTTGTTTGATATGCTCTTTAACTAGAAAATGTAAACACTAAATCACACACTTTGTGTACATTTTTAGGTCCTAGTCACATACTACTATTCATATGATTCCTAAGTGAGAAATTTAGCAATTGGCATATGTCTTTGGCCCTTTTTATGTGTTTCTTGTATTCTTTTTGATTTCTTACACCCCACATCCTATTTGATACTTAATTTTTCCATCTTTTGTCATCTAGACACCAACGCCCACCCCATGATGCCAACGCCAGGTACCCCCATCCTTTTGGGAACCCCTAACCTCTTTGTACTTTTCTCGCATCTTTTGGGCCTCTTTTATATTTTGGGTATCTTGTTTTCTTATGGGCCATCCTTTTAGTTTCCAATTACAAGATTCACCCAAGGGAATCACATAAATATAAAGCTATGTGACCATTATGAAGGACCAAGCTCTAAGAATATATTACCATCACCTAAGGCTGCATCCAAAGGCATCTCAAGAGCATCAAAACATCCATATAGCTTCATTCAAGGGAAAAAGGACTACATTTTTTACATACATGCATAGAAGAGGAAGTTCATTTTTCCATCCAGACATCTACTTACATTGCTACATCTAGCCATTTCTCTCTATTCAAGTGCATCTTGCACAAGAGCCACCCAGGACATGATTCTTGCACACACACAATAAATACATGGATTGTGAAATGTAGTGCAACACTCACTTGTAAGCTCACTCTGTTAGGTGATCTCTAGGGTCAGTTCGACTCCCCATTTGTATCTTTTTTATTTTTAGGATTTGACGTGTTTTGGGGTTTTGTAGGTGCTCTTTCTCTTTGTAGGTTACAGGCGAACTCTATACTCATGCAACAACATACAAGCTAGAAATAGTGAAGGTTAGCGATATTGGTTCAACACAAGAAAATTTAGATTCTAATCATTTTTGAAGTCATGGGTGACCAAAAATAGTCACTAGTGCCCTAGGTGCCCTGACCTAATCTAGGTGCCCCAATCCAGGAAGATCCAATAGTCACAAAATTTTCTAAGCTCATATGCGACAATTTCTTCCTTCTATTGATTAGTATTCCAGTTTGACACACTTTAGGATCAAATGCAAAATCAACTAAGTCTCTCATTCTCTCTTGCACTTAGGGTTTCAATTTCCATTTTCTTATTGCTTAGGTAAGATCTATACTTTATTTCTTATCTTTGTGTTGTGACTGTGAAATTAGGGTTTTATAAATCTCTATATATGTTAAATAATTTGGTGAACCCATTCTTCTGAGCATGTATCAAAATTTATCATCTTCTCAAGTCATGGATCAATTTTTTTAACCCAACTAGGGTTTTTGACATGGTTACTACTGCTACTGATTTTATGTAAGTTTGTACTCAACATCCTCCTCACTTTATTATGCCTACTACTGATCCAACTATTAATGTAGTCACCACTCATTGCACTTGTCCTCCTATGACTCAACCCATTTCTATCCCTCCACCTATCACTTCTACGACTCCTACTACCACTTCTAAGGGTTATGATAACATCGAGTAGCTTAAGAATATGCCGCCAAAAATATCTCTCTACGATTTATTACGTAATGCACCTGAATTTCGTCATACATTAGAGGCTACCATTAGTTCTATCCACATTGAAAGTGATAATTCTTCGACGGCCTTCACACATCTCATTTATTCTCTCAAAAATATACCACACTTTGTATCATTTAATGATGAGGACATATTTCCATATGCTATTGCTAATCCATGCACACCTCTACTTATCACTACTATCATTGGTACCACTTGTATCAAGTTTGTACTCATTAACAATGGATCTGCCATTAATCTTTGTGCTCACTCTCTTTGAAAAAAAATCGACATTATTGATAATCTCATTGATAAAAATTCCACTCTCATTTGTGGTTATGATTCCACTGCTCGCACATGCTTAGGCACTATCACATTACCTATACAAGTCGGGCCTAATATTTTTCCTACGGAATTCTTCATTATTGATGCCTCATTTCAGTTTAATCTCTTGTTGGGTCAACCCTGGCTTCACATAATGTATGTTGTCCCATCTATTATTAACTGATGCGTTAAATTATTACATGATGGCTGTGAACATACCATTTCTTTTGACCCTGATCCATTCAAGTCCTATCACACAAACCCCGTTACTACTATGCCTATTCCTCCATCGCAACATATTCCTTATAGCCATATTGATACATATGATATTGGTCAGTCTAGTACTTTATAACCTTTTTCCACCTATGTCAGCATGTCATCAATTACCACTCATACTTTGATATCATTTCACCTGCCGTATCTACTCCGGTACCCACCACCACTACACTCGCCAAAACCCCTCTTGCTCCTACACCTAGCTTACCTCCTACCAATATCCTTGATACAACTATCCAACATGAAAATGCCAACACTGATGATGAGGTTGATACCGTTAAGCTTACTGATGCCAATCTATGAAATCTAGATTTTACTGCTATCAAGATAGATGAGTCATACTTCAATGATACTTTCATTGTTGTTGGCCTTGGTGAATATAAAATCAAGCAACCCTTGATTCTACTAATACTATGGTACTTTATCGCGGGCCTGACCATATATCAAATGTCATACCAACTTCCTTGTCTTCTATTGAGAAACTTACATCTATGCTCCCTCCTTTGACATGCACTCTTATCATGAATAATGCTTATTGGCCACACATTCCATTTGACCCCATTTTCTGTTAAACTATTTACGCATGTGATGGCTTGGGTCGACTAGGATTCACACTGGATGATCTCCTCCCTCCACCTCATTCCTCTCATCTATATCATGGATATGTTCATATTACGGCTGATTATGGTCTCTATGTTTTCCATATATCAGTGTAGCACTTATCCACTTATTCTCAGACAATCATGGATTCACTATATTGGTGGCACTTTAGATCCTGATCATATTGACATTTCATTCCCCATTCCCTTTGGCTATGTTTTTATTTACAATGATTGATTTCTTGGCTATTCCCAAAATCTTACTTGATGGTATGCACATGGATGTTCACTACCACCTTTCACTGACGAAGAATATTCAATGGGTATGTACAAATTATGCCACAATGGCTTGTATGTGATCAACCACATATTATTTCTTACCAGGTCTCTAAGGCATCTCTATTTGGCTTCAACCATGACCCTGGTGATCTCTTATATGATGGTACTTGATCATTCTCATCATCATACACTTGGGGGAATCATGCTTACCGTTTCCCCCCTCCTTACATTATCAGGTGTCTCACATTTTTCCTATTGCACTTCATGCTTCACATCTAGTCTATCTCAGGCATCATATACATATTGATAAACTTGTATCGTCATTACCCTATGATGCACTCTCATGCTATAGTTCACACTTGAATGTTGAGGGCATAATACATTCATGAACCTCACATCATAAACATGACACATCTCACACTCTGCGCATTTACGACACACATTTCTAGCATCCCACTTTCACACATCACACTACCTGATGATGCACTCTAGTTCCATGATTCATACTCAACTGCCGAGGGTCTAAATATGAAAGGAACCTCACCACATCCACTCCCCACACTACATGTTTCATTGATCTATCTTTCTAGTGAAAAATATTCAAACCATTTCCCGATGACACTCTTTTGTTCTATGGTTCAATCTTGACTATCAAGGGGTCTTTTATAAATACACCTCATCTCATGCATACTCATACAAATCCACTCAGGAGGCATGTTTCTCCTATCACGCTTACTTTGCATTCCATGCCATACACACTCATAACATACTGCATATCTTGGTTGCATTTATTATTTCTTACTCATGCTTACATATACACTTTGTTTCACATGCTAAACAAATATATTATATGTCATCATCTTTTCTATATACACATAGGCGTTCACTTTCTCTCTAGTTGTGAATGAAACATTCCTATATATTGTTACACATAACACTGATGCTTGACACTGTACCTCTTACTGGTCCCATAGGGTCTCCTGGGGCATCTACTTTTGTACACATCATAGGTGTTATTTTTTTGTTTTATACTACTTCCCAATCTTACTAGCACACTACTCTATCGAGATGTACACATATTGACATACTTTCTATCTTTCTAACATTGTAACGAATGTTTCATGTGTAACATTTTATTTTCAGGAACTGTTTTCCACCATGGTTGTCTACTACTTTGCTTACCAATGTTTGCCACTATTTTTCATTGTATGCCATTGTTTACGGGCTTTGACCTATATCTTGATTGTCCATTACTTGTATGTTTTTGGCCGCTTTAGCTCTGATTGTCTTGTGACATTGTGAACGATGTCCCATGTTTGAAACCCGCTTTTTGTGGCCTACATTGTCTTATTTCTTGCTAGCTTAAAATTTGTATTCCATCCATGCATTTATCTTGTTTACACTTGCACTTGTTTCCAGCCACTTTGTTTGCATGTTCCTTGGTTTCCAACATGCACATTCCTTCCCCATACAAGGTATCAGTTTCAGATCAACATCCGGTCCTCTCCTTTAGGCCACATCCTCCTAGTGATGTCGCATGCACCGTAAAGGAGGCGAGTATACATTGGGTGAATCAGTCACCCGATTCAGTGGTACACAATTATAGTTCAGACCTATATAGTACATGAAAAAAAGTCTATAATTATAGAAAGGGCTCAAAATTTGACTTGGGTCCTCAACACAACATAGATGGCAACACCTAGATATAGACATGAGCACCTAGGTGTTGTTGACCTTCCTGGGTGCCTATGACTAGGGTAAATTACATCATTTTTCTTAGTTCAACACATGTTTCAGTAGTTTGCATAGAATAGGCACAATCCTCTGGAAATCAACATGCATGATATATCCTTTTTTTCTATTTATGTTGGATCAAAATGGGTCGAACTAGAATAAAGAAGGATCACACCATCTTCACTGGTATATAAATCATTGGGAAGCAGTCAAGGTTAGAGAATAACACTAGACCTTTTTCCCCAACACTTCTTTTGCCGTGGCGTGAGATCACACAAAAATCTCACATCTTGGCGTGAGATCACCCAAAAAAAAATTCTTTGCATGAGATCACCCAAAAACTTGTTCTTATACAATGTTTCTTGACATTTTCTATCCTTTTTTCTCAACATGGATCAGGTGAACATGTTCCTTTTACTACTTTTTCACATTTTTACACACTTTTTCATATTTGGGTTGAAATTTTCATATACGCATATTTAAGTACTCTTTTTCTCTTCTTTTTATAGGTCCATCCTTATGAGAAACAATAATCATAACATCAAACATATCAAACAAAAATGACAACAGGTATAAGACAACATAACACATACGCTTTCATTCCTAGGGTCACTTCCTCTTCTTTAGCTTTAACGCTTCATTTTATCACTCCACGCTTTTTCTTGTCTCCTTGACACGCTTTCACCATCAATGTACATGGTTATTAGGTACACATGTCTTATATACTTTATGTTATTGAGTATTCACTTAACAACATAAAGTGGGGAAAATATAGACACTAAATCACGCACTTTGGGTATAATTTTAGGTCCTAGTCACATACTACTATTCATATGATTCCTAAGTGAGAAAATTAGAAATTAACATTTGTCTTTGGCATTTTGTATGTGTTTCATGTCTTCTTTCTGATCTCTTACACCCCACAACCCAGTCGATACTTCATTGTTCCATATTTTGCCACTCTGGACACTAGCACCCAGCCCAGGACTCCAACACCAGACACCCTGACCTCTTTGTACTTTTCTTTCCTCTTTTATCTTTTGGGCATCTTGTTTTCTTATGGGTCGGAATTTTAGTTGCCAATTGTGAAATTCAACCAAGGTAATCATATAAATATAAATCTATGTGACCATTATGAAGGACCAAGCTTTAATCATCTATTACCACCACCTAAGGCTACATCCAGAGGCATCTCTAGAGCATTAAAGCATCCATCTAAATTCAATCAAGGGAAAAGGGACTAAATTTTATGCATACATGCATAGGATGAGAAGTTCATTTTTCCATCCACATACATACTTACATTGGTACACCTAGCTATTGTTTCCTATTCAAGTGTATCTTGCACAAGAGCCACCTAGGGCATGAGTCTTGCAAACACACATGAGAACTACATGGATTTTGAAATGTAGTGCAGTGCTCGGTTGTAAGCTCACTCTATTGGGTGACCATCGGGGTCAGTCTAACTCCCCATTTACATATTTTTCTTTTTAGGATTTGATGTGTTTTAGGATTTTGTGGTGTTCTATCTCTTTGCAGGTTATAGGTGAACTCTATGCTCATCCAATGACATACATGCGAAAAAATGAAGGTTAATGAAATTGGTGCGACATAAGAAAATTCAGATTCTAACCATTTTCACAGTCACAAGCACTCAGAAACAGTCACCAGTGCCCCAGGTGGCCCTGACCTGATCTAAGTGCCCTATTCTAGGAAGATCTTGTAGTCACACAATTTTTTGAGGTCGGCTACGACAATTTCTCTCCTGTTTCATTAGTTCCAGTCCAACATACTTCCGGATTATCTATAAAATTAGATGAGTCTCCATTCATTATTTCACTTAGGGTTTAAATGCCATTTTGTATTGTTAGGTAGCTCTATATTTTTATTTCCATCTACATTATGAATAGAAATTATGGTTTTGTAAAGCTTCATGTTAAATGAGAAACCACCCAGCTCATCACCTTCCAACTCACAAAGTTCATCTCAGTCAGCCTCAAAAAATTCTCACAACCAGTTCATCTTGATGAGATGATGAGTTTATTTTAATCCCATATGATAAACGATGACTCCTTGTGAGAATCCAATTTACTGCTGTGATCCAGACATTCTCTGTTATGCTTTACCATGTCTAAAGAATAACTAAGATCAAGAAAATGTTGCCGAGACCCTTATGGAGGTTTTCATTTCTCATTTGAGTATGAGGCCTCCTATAACCTTCTGACGATTCAAAAGTTGAAAAGATGAATGGAAAGGAAGCCATTTGTAACTTTCTGCATCCAAAAATGAAGGGTTTATTTTAGCAAGTAGGAAAGGACTGCTATTTTGGGGAAATATCACCTAATTTTACCAAATATGGACCTTCTAAACCTTATGAAATACTCCACCCTCTTCCAGTGATGGATTGTATGGTTATTTTTGTAATTTCCTATTTTCAGCCAGGTTATTTTTACCCTAGACGCTATTTTGGGCGAAAATTGTCAATTTTTCGCTTTGCCTTCCGTTTTGGGCATTTATCTGGGCATCCAAACTTGCAATATTGATGACGTACTTATTTTTAGTATGCAAAGGGGGGCGCAACATAGCGAGAAAAATTAGTCCTTTATATCTCAAAAAATAAGCAACTTCATCGCGCAAAATAGTTCAATGAAACTGATTTTCAAAGGATCATCCTCCGAATTTCAGGATGATTTGCTTGCCGAATATTCAGACAATGAATATTTATCAACAACAGGAGAATTATGATAAAAAAATGTCTCCAATCCTAAAAAAATAGGGAGTCGTGCAGGAAAAACAGTTCAAGTGAAACTATATTTTTAAGGATCATTCCCTTAGTTTTTTGAAACAATTCAGCCCGCTAGAACCTCGAGAATGGAAAGAGAGCCTTCTTCCATTCGTTGCTGCATCATGGCAGGAAATTATAGAGGCTTGATATTTTTCGGTTGCATGGCGGAGGATGAATGAATAATTTGAAACAATTAGTCAAAATATGAGTTTCATGACTATTTTGGCCTTCCCACCAACGACAACTTGACCATGGGCGAGAAAAGCATGACATGTTAAAAAACCATGGTTTGAAATTCGGGCTTAGGGTGGAAATTTGTATTTTCCTATTGTCCCCACATCCCCACAGAAAGTGGGGACAGTTAAAATCGTCCTCTTACCAAGGCCTGACAAGGGTAGAAAATGAGTTGTTGGAGCGCGGAGGATGGTAGAGAAAACTTAGAACACATGGTAGATTAAATTTGAGGTCATATAAAGAACCTGAAAAGAAAGGCTAGGGGTGGGTTACATTTTAACTTTCCAAACATCCTGATTTTCCTAGACAGTTGGGACAATAGGGGTAGAAAAATGCCGCCCAAGGGTGGAAGGTTAATACTTACCAATTTGCCTAATGAGCACGTTTTAACACCTTGTCGGAGGAGAGGAACATGGTCACATGAGGGTTCAAGGGGCATTTAATTTGGGGGTAGGGGGGAACATTGTTTTTTGTCCCTAATATCCTAATGTACCAACTATTCAAGACAATTGGGATAGTTGAGGACAGTAGTCGCCGGCATTCTAGACACTAAAATATGCTATAAACTTCGAACTACAAATTTAATAGCTGCTGAAATCAGAAACCAACTTTCTCAGCTGTAAAAGATTTTTAGGTGAAATTATATTATCCAAATTGGTATCAAAACAATGTTAATTCAATGAGAATATTTTCAAGACTTGTTTTCCTCCTAAAAAATTGTTGTTTTTTCATTGGGACCGCCAGGTTTAGTCCATTTGAGATTTGGCTATATAGGAGCGCTTATGTGGTTGTGAAAGATGTGAAAACTCATTATATAGAGGGATCCTTTTATAGTTTGCGGTATTGTTGCGTCCGAAATCTGTCGCTTGCTTAGATCTATGGATAGACGCGCCAACATGTGGGTCAGGGGGCATAGCCCCTCTTTGGTCAGAAAGTGAAACTGTTTATTGCTATTCTACCTACCAGTAGACTCATGCAAGTCCTCACAGATTCTGCCTCGGGTTTGGATCTCATCCCAGTATTGTGTTTCCGTTCCGCCCGTGAAAAGAAAGGAAAGGAAGAGGGGATGAAGAAGAGCAGATCCGACGGGAGAAAGAAATGAATTCCAAAGCATAAAGTCAGAAGGTTTATGTTTTTGGATTGGTAGTAAACAAAGCCAAACCTACTTGCATCAATCAACAAGCAATACTGATGAATGAATAATGACAAACAAAGTAGATTGAAATCTAATAGAGAATAAACACATACATATCTACATAAGAAAGGTCTTATGCATAACACAGCTATTCAGCACAATTCCTCAATATTTGATTACTGTTTTCTCCTGTTACAAGAAAGCTCAAGTCTTTTTTTCCTTCACTTCTATTTTTCATCTAGAAATGAATAGTCATCGCATCCCCCCAATACTAACAAGTATTGGATTATTTAATAAGAAGAGAGAAAAGAAGGCAAAAGGAGCCAACCACCTATTTACCAAAAGATATGTTACAAAATATCTAAAAGTCCATGTGAATTTTTACAACTTAGGGTGACATCATCATTTGTATCACATACTCCAGATATTTCCGAATAAGAGAAAGAGAATAAGAAGAAGAAGAGCAGCAGTAGCTATTCGTCATCATCATCTTGTCGGCCGAAAGGGGGGGACGCTTTTTTGCTCCTTCAGGTGATGAGATATGGAACTGAGAGCGGTATTTCCATGAACAGCTTGTGATTATTGGCCCCCTAGTTGAATCCTGGGAAGGATCCTGTACCGCTCACTAATCGCCTCACAAGTCTCCCGCTAACGTCTATGACTTCTCTGGGTAGTTTGGAATAGTCCCTTTTCCACCTCAATGAGGAACCCCAATGAAGTCCCGACAGAGCCAGCAGGTTGTTGATATTGATTCTGTGTCAAATGTGACCTCTGGCCCGTCCTTGTAAGCGATCTCCTTGAAGATCCGGGGTGGTTTCATCAGCTTTCTTAAGTGAAGGAAGGAGTAAGTAACCCTGGTGACATATTAATAACATCCGTTCCATTTGGTGTGCATCGCATCCAGGGATTCTCCTTGATTTGTCATCTTTTCTAGAATAAATTCTAGCTGATCCACCCTGTACCAGAGTGACCTGATTTTGTTTGAGGGCCCTTGTGGCCGAGATGCCGAACTTGACTAGATCTTCGACTGAACAGTCAAACATTTGTTGGAAGGCCTCATGTTGCAGTCTAGCATGTTCCAGCTCCTCGGATATGGGCCCTGCTAATGCTTGGAGCTCTTTATTCGCCTTACTGATGTTCAGGTACAAGTCGGAGAACTCGGCGATCACTTTTTCGCTGTCTTTGAGGATTTGGCTCCTCCAAGCGGAAACGACCATACCCTGCTCGCCGGATTTTGGCATACTCATTAATTTTCTCTTGGCTAAGAAGCTCAGAAGTCTCGGCGGCAGTTGTGGGAGGCGCACTACCCATCTTCTGTAAGGCTTAGAGCAGATATTTGTTTTGCTCCTTTAGTTGCCTTTTCTCTTCCTTGATTTCCCGAAGCTTTTTGCAGAGGGCGTCAACTGCAGAAAGAGCCTCCCCCTGAAGACTTTCTGAAGATGTCCCCATTGTGACATGGGTCACAGTAAAATCTGTAGGAGACAGATCCTTTTTCTCTTTTAGGGGATTGGGGTATGCAATTTCCATAACTCTCTCCCCTACAACACTTTGAGAGAAGCGCGTGACATGCTTCTGCTTCTTCGCCCCCTTAGATGGGATCATGGAAAAGTCCATCGGAGCGATGGGAACTTTCCTCTTTTGCTGATTTAGCTGCTGAGAGATCCAAGCTGGACCCACGGTAGAAGGACCGGAAAAAGAGGAGGAAACAACTGCAGTAGTAGAGGGGAAAAAGGTGGAGACACGTGGTGGTGGCATTGAGAGAATAGCCAAAGAAGTGCCCACGGGAGGAAGGGAAACTGCAACTGCGGAAGACATAGGAAGGGAAGGGAGCCCGGAGATAAGGGAAGAAATGGAGGAGGACAAATCAACGAGGGAAGAAAAGATAGATGAAGAGGTGGGGGAAACAGTAGAAGAAGGGGAAGAGGACACGACCAAAGGGATGGTCGCTTGAGTCGCTCGAGGAGGGGAAGGAAGAGAAGAAGAAGGGACGGAAGGAACCTCGGTTGTTGTGGCAATGCCGACATCCTGAGTGGATGGGCCTATTGGAACTTCCTCTTCTGCTTCTTTCTCTGGTGTGACCAGAGATATTACCTGCTCGGGTGCCGCGGAAGGAGGACTCTTAGGGGCTTCTTCCTGAATGGTGCTAGATTCACCTTCTATACCTTTGCCTTTGCCTTTAGGCTGCTGTTTGGATCATGGAGGTGCGCTACCCAGTGGGGAGGTAGTGAAATCAACCCTAAGGTAGATTAGGCCGTTCATCCAGCACCAATGTTCTGTCCTACGCAAAGTCTCCTTGGCCCTCTCCTCAATTGTCTAAGGAGCCTTAGTTCTATCAATGGCCGGAAAGGGCCAATTGTTCCCATCAGTGTCAGTATATACCTTATCTACTTCATCTTCCATAATTTGGAAGCCTTTGGGGACAATAGCTATCCCGTATTGGATGATTTCTGCCAATGCTAGGCGAGAATGATCCTTTCTCCTGAGCTCTACCTCATGGAGGACGTCAATATAAATATCCTCGATCTGAGGAACATGGATTGGATCAAGTTTCGCCCTTGGTAGACAGCTCCTTGGGTCGAAGGTAGGCCTGGCTGGGAAGTCATGTTTCAAATTGAGTAACTCCAGCTCTGCGAACATTTCCTTCGCCTTGTGGTGGGTAGAGCATGTATACCGGCCCACTGTGAGGGGGAAAGGAGTTCCACCCTTCTTTCTTTTCAGGCATTTCTCATGGTATGTGATTAGCTGCCTTGACAGCTCCAGCAAAATCAGCTTAGGTCCAGCATACCTCGGTAGCCTGGTTGGCTCTCCCAAAAAGTTGGCAGCCCTTAGATAGGTGAATGTAGGGAACTGGGTAAACAGGGCCCCCCATTTTTTGGTGGCTGCTACTATGCTTTTGGTTGTGCAACCATAAGTCATATTCGGCCTCAATAGGCAGATGATGTGATAGAAGAATGCATCGTTGATTTTGGTGAATTGGGAGATGCTATTCTCCAGCCTCAATTCTGGATAATACTCGTATATTTTGACCTGAGGCCAAACTCCACTCCGCGTCAGGCCTAGATAGTCCCTCTCTGACGCTGCAGCGTAGACCACGTAGGAGTTCATATGGAATGTTCCCGTTGTGCTGAATTGTTGTAGCTGCTCGGAGATGGTGTTGCTTATAATTTCTCCCTAGCAAAAGCGCTGATCAGGCATATTCTTATTCATGGTCTCCAAGTACCTCAACATCCATTTATGGAAGTAATGAGCGTCAGAAAGCCCAAAGACCCTGCTCAGGAAGGTAATGGTATCGCTGAGCTCTTATGAGAAGTCACTGCGGTGGATGATTTGGGGCCACCGGGTTATTACCTTCTTGTTCTTCAGATAGACTTCGTTCATTAGTTGCATACATTGATCCTCATTGTCATCCCAGGCCTTAATGCACTCGGCTTGACTGACGGCCACAAAGTGCCGGTGGTGAGGGATGCCGAGTATGATCTCAAAATGACGGGCAGTGAGGTTAATGACTACCTCACCCTTGTTGTTTTCGACACACCTTGTGTCCTTGTTGTAACACTGGGCAACCACCATCATGAATTCATTGTTGACGGCACTGACTGGGATTCCCCCGGCGAAGTGCAGGGCACTGCCTATTAGTTTGTCCATCCATGGACTCCTTGTGACTTTCTGAGTCCTGGCCCGGAATTCCTCCATATCAATATGCCCCAATTTTGAATCTCTGACGTCCATGCTACACTCGGCCTGGGATTCGGGCATCCTGACCCTTTGATATTTATATTTCATCTCTTCTTCCATAAGCTTGGCCTTTCCTTTGGATTTGGTGGGTCTCTTGCTGGATGTAGACATATGTTCTTTCGAACTCAGTTGCTGATCTGCATGAAGAAGAAGCGAGACCCAATCCGAAAAGGTTGTATTAGCCATTTGATTTTCCATTGAAGTGTTAACAGAAGAAAGAGTTAGTTATTTTGAGGCTCAGGGTGCATGGCACATAGATACTGCAGAGTACATTTTATAAAGGGCACATAGACTTTTCATGTTGCATTGGGATTTGGTGCGCCCTTTGGCGCATGTAAGGTTTGTGTAACAGGAACTTTTCGTGCGCCAAAGGGAACATGGTGCGGTGCTCGAAGGGTTGACACAACATGATGTTGCTGTAAGGAGGGATGCGCCTGCGCCTTCAAAGCCTTGTACTTAGCATGGATAAATCCTGTGTTGCACGGATGCTGGGTGCGCCATAGGCGCATGGAAATGTGATGCAACAAGGAAGGTTGGCGCGCCAAAGAGAGTGCAAGTTCAGCGCTTGTAGCATATGAAAGAGGCGCACCTTGGGGGCGTAGAAGTTTACGATGCAGCAGGCAAGGTGGGTGCGCTATTGGCGCAGATCTTAGTCATGTTACAGGGGTGACAGATGTGCCGAAGGAAAAAGAGGGAAACAGTGAACTAAATCATTCTCAGAGGGGTCTTCACATGGTTTAGATTGTTTTTCTCCTCTGTTCCTCTTTTGAAAGGTTACTTGGGGTAATGAAATGGTTTAAACCAGGAGGGTCACAAACCATTGTTTTTAGGATAACATCCTCCTCCAGCAGATCTGGAAAGAGGAAAATAAGGAAAGATAGCACGGGGGGGGAGGGCTAGCTCAAACATGCATTTCAAAAAACCAATCAGCAAGCACAAAGAACCAGAAAGCAAATCACATGGAAGAGACAAGAACACTTACCCAGATAATAATGAGATTCTTGCAAACGGGTCCACAACGTGCTGAAAAATGGCAGGGCAAGGGGTTGACAAGCTCAGAGAAAAGAAATCACGTGCTCTTCGACTAGTGAAAATGACATTTTGGGCGCGCAAAACATATATATAGGTGAGCTAGTCATAAATGCGCCACCCACTTTGTAAAGGGCGCATGAAAGTTGCTGTCGACATGGGAAAGCATGTGCCCTTTGGCACATGAAAGCAATTTCCAACATGAAATTAAGCGCACCTTTGGCGCACCAAAAGGTATGTCGACATGAGATTATGTGCGCCCTTTAGCGCACCAAAACATGGCACAACAAAAGTTGTGCTAACATGAAGGCGCATGTGCCTTGGCGCACGCAGAGAAGACTCAACATACAAGGTGCACCGAAAGGTGTGTTGACACTAAAAAATATGCGCCAAAGGTTTTAAAGGGGGTGCACCAAAAGTTGGTGTTACATAGTAATTCCATGCGCCCAGCCAAAAAAGACCAAAAAAGACTAAGTTCGAAAAACCAGATTTCCCGGGAAGGGATTTTGCAATGTTTCGAACGCAAGGGATCCCTAACGAGGGATCGGAACAAAAATTTCGGTATGGTTATCGGTAAAATTGCCCTTGTCAATTTTACGGGATAACAGGTATATTGTTTGCTTTTAAAATATTTTTGACTGTTTTATTGTATCTTAGATCACATTGCCTGTTAGCTTATATTTTACATGCATGTTTTCTTATACTAATGCTTATCTCCTAACCACTTGTTTTCATGTTCCTTGGTTTCTACCAAGCACATTCTCTCCCCCTACAGGGCTTAGGTTTAGTACAACGATCAATCCTTGTTTGGGCTGCATACTCCTTCCACACTATCACATGCACCCCAAATGAGGGGGAGCATCATTTGGGTGAATCAGTCACCCTATACACCATTATACAGTCACAGTTCAACACACTTCATTACTAGTACAACACATTTATTAGCATTAGATCGGGCTCAGATCCTGACTTGGGTCCTTTGCAAATCATAAACACCAGTGCCCAGACCTAGACAGTAGTGCTTGGGCATCCATGACCCTTCCTGGATGCCTATGACTAAGGGCAGTTACATAATTTTTTTTTAGTTCAACACAGTTTTTGGCAGTTTTACACAACGGCTTTTACAGGACACACAGTCCTTAGCACTCGATATGTATGCACGACACTATCTTTTCCACATTCACATTGGATTAGAACTATTCTAAATGGATTGGATTTTTATGCACCATCTGCAGTGGTGTTCTACATTCGTGGGAAGTAGTTAAAGGTTAGAGGATGACAACAGACTATTCTCCCTCCACTTCTTCCACTTCATAACCGTGAGATCGCCCAAAAAACTCATTCTTCTACATCATCTTTAGGATCCTTTCTTCAATCTTTCCTTATCATGGATCAGGTGCACATCTTCATTTTTCATATTTTCATCATTTTTGCATGTCTTTACACGCTTTTTACACTTATACATGCGTATTTGACTACTTGTTCATTCTTCACTTTTGTAGGGCTGTTTGTATGGGAAGCGGTAGTCAACCATCCCTCAACATCATTCAACATTAACAACATCACACACATCAACATCGAAATCAACAATGGGTACATTGGCCACATTTACAACACATGTTTCTACCCTAGGGTCATCATCTCATCACGTTTTGCACTTTCTCATCCTTAGTATCCACGTTCCACCTTTTTATTACTCCACACTTTTCCTTGTCTCTCGGTACACTTCTCGCCATTGTTCTACATGGTTATCAGGTATGTATCAAGCTATCTACTTTATGTTATCATGCTTTCGCTCAATACCATAAAGCGGGGAAAATGTAGACACAAAATCACACACTTTGGGTAATTATATTGTCCTGATCACATACTACTATTCTATGATTCCTAAGTAAGAAAAGTATGAATTAATCCATGACTTTGGCCATATTTTCTTTCTTTCTACTGCCAATTTTTGTCTTGCACACCTTCTTTCTTAGTATGATCTCTGACCATTCAATTTCTTTGAGTCTGGACACCAATGCCCAGCCAAAATGCTAGCGCCAGGTGCTCCCATCCCCTCTGGGTGCTCCTGACGTCTTTGTAATTTACTTACTTCTTTTGGATCATTTTTATCCATTTGAACATCTTATCTTTTTGGTAGTCATCCTTTTCGGGGTTAATTACAAAATTCAAGGAAGGGAATCATATAAATATAAAGTTACGTGATCATAATAAAGGACCAAGCACCAAGAATTATCTATCACCACCTAAGGTTGCATCCAAAGGCTATCAGAGAGCATCAAAGCATCCATTCAAGGGAAAGGGACTGCATTAGTTCTACATACACTTCATAGGAGGGGAGTCTATTGTATTCCATGCACACATCTATTACGTTTATTTACATCTAACTATTTTCTCACTATCAAGTGTAACATGCACAAGAGCCACCTAAGTCATAATTCCACACACACACACACAGAACTACATTAGGTCTGAGATGTAGTACATCGCTCAGTTGTAAGTTCACCTTTGTTACAGCTGAGGATAGTCTGAACCCTCATTCTGTATTTTTCTTTTTTGGGATTTGATGTCTGTTTGAGGGTTTTGTAGGTTCACATTTCATTGCATGTTTCTAGGGAGCTCAACGATCATTGTGCGACCTCATAGAGACCAAAAGTGAACAACATCAAACAACTTATGACCATGAAAAGTTGCATTTATGACCATTTTAGCAGACATATGCACTTGTTTCCAGTCTGTTGCACCCGTTGGAGCTCCTGTCCCTTTCTGGGCACCCCTATCCAACCTGCTTCTCTAGATATACATTTTTCTGGGTCTTTATGCGACACTCTTGACTTTCTGTCCACGTAGTTAGCACTTTGGTACACTCCATATTTTATTACAAATAAGCTAAGTACCTTTTTTTACTCCTTGCAACTAGGGTTTTCACATTTTTTTGATTAGTTTTCTTGATTTTATTTCTATATTTAATTTTTGATTATTTATTACTACAATAACACTTAGATTAAGCACTTATTATCCACATTTCTCTAATCATTTTGGTGAACCTGACATGATCCATCTATGTCAATAACACTAAATTTGATCCATCATGGCCCATTAGTGCGTGTTCTATTTCACTTCTTGTCACTATTGGATATCCACTTTCACAAATTTCTTATTCAATGCCTAACTCCTTGGGGTCGTCAAGCTTCAAGTTACTATGAGTCCTCTCACCATACTTATGCCCTTTCTTGTAGCACAAATAGGCAAAGGGTGTGACATGCTCTTAGGTCTCAACTAGATTCGTAGGTCTTAGTCTATTATTTCCATGAATCACCTGTGTCTAAAGTTCATTCACAACAATCAAGTCATATCTATCAATGGTATGCCTCCATATACTCCATGGTCACAACCTCCTCTCGAAGTTTCCATTACACCACTTAGACCATCTAGTTCCACGTGACCTATAGAACCTAAAGCATAAAATGCTCCTAGCTTTCCTGTTTGCAGATGACCTACGCAGTCTCATCACTCTACTAGTCTAGTACATAAGTCTAGGTCCATCACTAGGAAACCTCCTTCATCTAGGCATACTTCACCACCTTGTGTTGCTTCACATAGGTTTCCATCACCTCCACGCTCTCCTTCACATAGGTGTTCACCACCGCTGTGTTTTGTTTCACATCAACACCTATCGGCTCCGCAATATACTCATCGGTCACACACATATAACCTCTATTCACATGCACAATGCATATCTCATACACCACTACTCTTAGAGCATGTTCACACACCTTCATCTCCACTAGCATAGGATGAAGGGCCTTTATCATTTACTTTTATCGGATAGTGCACTCACCATCACACACTCGGGGGGCATCACGGTTATTTTTTATCCACGCTCTATCATCAACATGCATCTTATATTCTTATACCACATACACATCTTAATAAACATTTGTATCGTCATTACCTGATGACAAAATATTGTGCCTTGGTTCACACTTGACTGTTGAGGGCATCCTATATACATGAACTTCACACACACTACACATCATGTTATACATGACACACTTGACATACTTCTAATTTATACTTTTTACACATATTCATAACTACATAATCAACATACTTGTAAATTATTCTTCATATCACACGTATTCAACACATAAACAACCCATACCCTCCTCGCACATTCAACATACAAAAAATATGAAATATTTACAACATGCTGCACAATTTCACGAGGTAACTCTCTTACATCATACAACACATCTCTCTTGTGCACAATCAACATCAAAATCTTATACAATTTGCACATTTCCAATGCAAGCGTTCTATAATATACATCATGCACATAATGCGTCTATAATAAATATCTTTCACAAACCAATCAACCAATCAAAAAATTTCTCACACAACCAACACGACACACTAATGCACTCTAGTTCCATGGTCCATACTCGACTACTAAGGGTCTACATCTTAAATGGAACTCTTCACACTAACGCATTCAATCACTCACTCATTCACTCACACGATGACACCTTACGCTTTGTGCATTGACGATCACATTTTATACACACATTTTAGACCATTTCCTGATGACACACTCTCATTTACGATTCATTCTTGACTGATGAGGGGGAATAAACAAATGAACCTCACTGCATATAATCCCATTCAAAATCACTCGGGGGGCATGTGGCTCCTATCACACTCACTCTGCATTCCATTCCATCTACACTCCATAGCATGCTCTAGATCTTGGTCGCACTTAGCCTTGCTTACATTTACTTGTTACATGCACATCTTATAACACATGCCATATATATCTTGTATGTAATTATATTTCCATACAAACATGTGCATTCACTTGCTTTCTAGTTGTGATCATAAATTTTACATATCCATACACACCGAATGGATGCTTGGTGCAGTACTTATTACTAGTCCCAAAATGGCTCCTGGGGGAATCCACTCTTGTACACTACATGTGCTATTGTTTCATCTTGTTTCATAGCACACTACTTTATCATATTATACATGCCTTGACATACTTTATACCTTTCTAACAAGCTAACGGGTGCTTCATGTGTAACATTTGTTTTACAGATATTTTTTTCACCATGGTTGTTCGTTACATTTCTTTTCATTGTTTGCCAATGTTTGCGGGATTTTCCCTTTGTTTTGTGTGCACACTTTTTTGATTTTGGCTTCACTAACCTTGATTGTCTTGCAACATCATGAGTGATGTCCCATGTTTGCAACCCACTTTTTGCAGTCTACTTTTTCTTCTTGCATGTTCACACTATCTTATTGAGTCTTGGATCACATTTTTTGCTAACTTACATTTTACATGCATGTTTGCTTGTACTAACACTTGTCTCCTAGCCACTTGTTATTACATGCCTTGGTTTCTACCAAGCACATTTCCTCCCCCTTAAAGGGCTCAGTTTCAACATAATTTTTGGTCCACCTTTGGTTCGCATACTCCTTCTGTGACCTCACATGTAGCCCAAATGAGGGGGGCATCATTTGGGTGAATCAGTCACCCCATATGACGTTATATAATCCCAGTTCAGCACACTTCAGTACACGTACACCATAGTTATCAGTCTTAGACATGGCTCAGATCTTGAATTGCGTCATTTACATAGCACAAACATCGGTGCCTAGACCCAAATAGTAGCACCCCCTAACCCTTTCTAGATGCCTATGACTAGGGGGTAGTTACACAACATTTTTTATTTTAACACAATTTTTGGCAGTTTTACACAATGGATTTTACAGAACACATAGTCCTTAGCACTCAACATGCATGCACATCACTATCTTTCCTGATTTCACGTTGGATCATAATTGTTCGAAATGGATCAAATTTTTACACACCATCTACAATGGTGTTCTACATTTACGGGAATCAGTTGAAGGTTAGAGGATGACACAAGACTATTTTCCCTACACTTCTTCCACTTTGCTGGTGTGAGATCGCCCAAAAAAATCGTTCTTCTACATCATATTCAAGACCCTTTCTACACTCTTTCCTTATCACGGATCAAGTGCACATGTTCCTTTTTCACTTTTTTTTCAGTATTTTTGCATACTTATTTACATTTTTTACACATATACATGCACATTCGAATACTTGTTTGTTCTTCTCTTTTACAAGTTTGTCTGTATGGGAAGTAGTAGTCAACCATCACTCAACATCATTCAACATCGACAACATCACACACATCAACATCGACATCAATAACATGTACATTGGTAACATCTAAAACATGCGTTTCTGCCTTAGGGTCATCATCTCTTCACATTTTGCACTTTCTCATACTTAGTCTCCATGCTCCACCTTTTTATCACTCCACAATTTTCCTTGTCTCTTAGCAAAATTCTCGTCATTTATCTACATGGTTATCAAGTACGCATCTCTATCTATTTTATGTTATCGATATTTCACTCAACAACATAAAGTGGGGAAAAATGTATACACTAAATCACACACTTTGGGTAATTATCTAGTACTAATCACAGACTACTATTCATATAATTCATAAGTAAGAAAAGTACAAATTAACCAATTTATTTGGCCATCTTTGTTTTCTTTCTACTATCACTTTTGGTCTTGCACACCTTCTTACTCAGTCTGACCTCAGACCCTTCAATTTCTATGAGTTTGGACACCAACACCTAGTTAGGATGCCAACTCAAGGCACTCCTGTCTCCTCTGGGCACTCCTGACCTATTTGTACTTTACTCACCTATTTTTGGTCAATTTTAGATGTTTAAGAAACTTATCTTTTTGATATTCGGCCTTTTCAGGGTTAATTATGAAATTCAAGAAAAGGAATCATATAAATATAAATTTATGTGATCATAATAAATGACCAAGCATTAAGAATTAGCTATCACCTCCTAAGGTTACATCTAAAGGCTATCAAAGAGATTGAAAACATCCATTCTATCATCCATTCAAGGGAAAGGGACTGCATTATTCTGCATACACTTCATAGGAGGGGAGTTTATTCTATTCCACACACACATCTATTACATTTATTTACATCTAGCTATTTGCTCGCTATCAAGTGTGATACACACAAGAACCACCAAGGGAACGATTCCATACACACACACACATAAATACATCGGGTCTATGATTTAGTGCAACACTCATTCGTAAGTTCACCATTATGACACTCAAGGATAGTCTGACCCCTCATTCTGCATCATTCTTTTTGAGGATTTGATGACTATTTGAGGGTTTTGTAGGTTCATATTTCTTTGCAGGTTTCCAGAAAGGTTGGCGATCAGTATGCAACCTCATAGAAAAAAAAAAGTGAACAAGAATGAAAAACTTGTGACCCTGAAAAGTTGAGTTTCTGAGCATTTTTGGAGACATAGGCATATTTTTCTATTCTATAACATCAGTGAGCGCTCCTGCCCCTTTCTGGGCACCCTTGTCTAGTCTACTCCTCTAGATCTACATTTTTATGGGTCTTTGTGTGATGCTCCTACCTTTTTGTCCACCTAGTTAGCACTCTGATACACTCTAGATTTTGTTGTAAATCAACTAAGTACCTTTTTTTCCTCCTTGCAACTAGGGTTTTCACATTTTATTTCTTAGTTTGCTTGAATTTATTTTTGTATTTAATTGTTGATTATTTACTGCTAAAATAACAATTAGATTCAGCACTTACTATCCAAATTTCACTTAATCACCTATATATTGTGTCAAGTTCATTACATCATCTTCTTATAAATGGAATGACCTCAAGATTGGGCATGCAACATTGAAACTATCATCTTCTTATCTTTGTCCATTTTGGGAATTTTCCTCGATTTTTATGTTGAGAGCATCCTCCTCTTGGGTAGAGTGAGCGCTGAAAGGTTGAATTTAATTGAGAATGCTTCCATCTTGAACAAAATCCACCTTAAGACTAAGAAACACTCCATCTCTCCAATTTTTATCAAGAATGTTTCCATCCTCGTGAAAAGGGAATGAGCACAACATTGGATCTAAAATGTTGTCATCATTTTTATCCATATATTGATTACTAAGAACCAAGAAATACATTTTCGTGATGAAATGATCATATCCTTGAATAGGTTCATGTTTGAGAGGCAGAAACATTTTGGAATTTTTTCATTTCTTGTCACGTTTTTCCAATGAGAAAGAAAAGCTTTCAAGTTAACCAACATACTCGTCACATGGAAACTCATACCGAGCCTCAATAATATGATCAGAAACATTAAAGTTACCTGTTAAGAGGTTAGTGAGCATTACTCCTTGATCCATGTTCCTCATCACTTCAAAATTGCTTTGTTGTAAATCAAGGTCCTCATTACCATCGTCAGCATCCAATGGAGCAACTTCATTTATGCTATCCTTGCATGGAAAGTACACACGCGTAAACTCTGATTTCATCAAACCATCATAATGTTCTTTGATTAGCTTGGTGATTCCTGTGCATTCCTCCATCGTCATGGGTATCTCGAGATCATCCTCAAAGGTCATGAAAAATTTGTAAGATTTAGAATTTTGACACTGGATATCTACTACCGGGTCACCTGGTTTTTGTATAGTATACTTCATTTTTCTAATGGGAAGTAGTTTCTTTGTTTTACCATTGAATAAGATGGTGGCGTGTGACCAATCTATTTGCACATCTCCTCTGACATCTTGACAATATCTTCAGCCCAACAAAATACTGTAAGAGGTGGGCATGTCTAGTGTAAGGATTATCATTATGATTTTCTTGTCAGGAAAATCTTCCAATGGTACCTCATAATCCTTGATTTGAATCATAAGGGGAAATTATTTCATTTACATGGAGAGACACTAGCTAGAGGTAGGGGAAAGGGAGAGGCTGAGGGCTTTAGCAACTTTTACAGGCATGATGTTGTCTGAGGAATCATAGTCAATGATGCAATTGTTTAGTTTATACTCGTGGACTAACAAGGCTATGTAGAAAGGTTCTACCTTCATAGAGGTGAAGGGTGTGGAGGAAAGACAATTCAAATATGGAGTGGATTGAGATGCATGAGGTCATTATTTTGTGGTGGCATGTTTAGAAATAGAGTTACTTCCTTTGATATGTTGCACAAGTTTCTCAAGTTTCTTAGGATAAGTTCTCAAGTAGTCAAATTCAGAAATTTGGACATTAGATATTTTAAAATGGTCAATGAAGTCAAAACATGACAAAGTGGTGAAAACTTTTACATGGATGTTCTTAGGATTTGTAGAAACTGATTTTTCAAGAGAAGTTGAATGAGACTTACTTGAAGAGGTAGAAGGATTTTTTGTTGGAGTGATTTCATGCTTCTTCTCACCTGACCCTACTGAAGCGAACTTTGATGATCCTCCTTTCATTTTTTTCTCTTAGAGTTTCCATTTGAGGATTCGATTTATTATCTTGGGTAGTAGAAGAAGGTCCTTTCCCTTCTTTTGTGATTGATTGAACACCGCATATGAGTAACTATCTATGGATTTTTCATCATCAAGTGTGCATTCACAAAAACTAATCGGAGCACTTTTTTCTTCTTGTTCATCTTTAACTTCTAATTCAAAAATATATCCATGTTCATTGATCTCACATATTGTGTTTAATGACAGAGCCTCCAAGGAATGCCTTTAGTGTGCTCTTGTAATCTAGTTCCCATTCTCGTTTGAATGAGGTGTTTGTTGAAAAACCTCCATTTTTAGCATTGTAAATTTATTTTCCAAATTCTGCAACATTGGATCAGTTCTCTTATTGAGAGGTAGAAACATGTTGGAATTTTTTCATTTCTTGTCATGTTTTTCCAATGAGAAAGATAAAATTTCAAGTTCACCAACATACTTATCACATGGAAACTCATATTAAGCCTCAATAACATGATCAGAAACATTAAAGTTACCTATTAAGAGGTTACTGAACATTACTCCTTCTTGATCCGCATTCTTCATCACTTCAAGATTTATTTGTTACAATTCAAGGTCCTCATTACCATCATCAACATCCAATGGAGAAACTTCATTTATGCTATCATCACATAGAAAGTACACACTTGTAAAATCTGATTTTATCAGACCATCATAATTTTCTTTGATCGGCTCGGTGATGCCCGGGCATTCCTCCACTGACATGGGTAGCTTGAGATCATCCTCAAATGTCATGAAAAATTTGTAAGATTTAGAATTTTAACACAAGATATCTACTATTGGGTCACCTATTTTTTGTATATTATACTTCATTTTTCTAATGGGAAGTATTTTCTTAGTTTTACCATTGACTAAGATGGTGGTGTGCGAAAAATCCAGTTGCATATCTCCTCTGACATCTTGACAATAAATTCGGCCCAACAACATATTGTAAGAGGCGGGCATGTCTGCTACAAGGATTCTCATTATGATTTTATTTTTAGGGAAATCTGCCAATGGTACCTCATAATCCTTGATCTGAACCATAAGGGGAAATTCTTTCATTTACATAGAGAGACACTAGCCAAAGGTAGGGGAAAGGGAGAGGCTAAGGGTTTTATCAACTTTTACAGGAATGATTTTGTCCGAGGCGTCAGAGTCAATGATGCAATTGGTTATTTTATACCCATTTCCTAACAAGGCTATATAGAAAGGTTCCACCTTCCTAGAGGTGGAAGGTGTGGAGGAAATACAGTTCAAATATGGAGTGGATTGAGATACATGAGGTGGTTCTTTTGTGGTGACGTGTTTAGAAATAGAGCTACTTCCTTTGATATGTTCCACAAGTTTCTCATGTTTCTTGGGATGAGTTCTCAAGTACTCAAATTTAGAAATTTGGACTTTGGATCTTTTGAAACGGTCAATGATGTCAAAACATGAGGAAGTGGTGGAAATTTTGACATGGATGTTCTTAGGATTTGCAAAAACTAATTTTTCAAGAGAAGTTGAAGGAGACTTAGTTGAAGAGGTAGAAGGATTCTTGGTTGGAGTGATCTCATGATTCTTCTCAACTGACCTTGCTGAAGTGAACTTTGATGATCCTCCTTTCATTGTTTTTCTTAGAGTCGCCATTTGAGGATTTAATTTATTATCTCGGGTAGCAGAAGAATTGCCTTTTTTCTCCTTTTGTAATTGAGTAAACACCACATATGAGTAACTATCTATGGATTTTTCATCATTAAGTGTGAATTCACAAAAAAAAATCCAAGCACATTCTTATATTTTTAGTATGCAAAGGGGCATCATACTAAGAAAAAATCAATCCTTGATATCTTGAAAAATAAGCAACTTCATCGTGTAAAACTAGTTTTAACAAAACTATATTTTCCGAAGACCCTTCCCTCCAAAATTTAGATGATTTCATGTGCTAGATATTTTAGTTATTGAATATTTCTTCAAAGAGGGAAGAATATTGATGAAATACACAGTCCTCCATATTACTAAAAAATAGGGGCTTTGTGGCATGAAAGCTAGTTCATGTGAAAGTAGATTTTTCAAGGATCATTCCGTCTAATTTTTGAGCTATTCTACCCTCTAGAACCTCAAGAAGTGAAGATCAACCTTGAAAAAATTTTGCTTATGCATCATGGAATAAATTAATGGAGGATTAAAAATTTTATAGGTGCGGTAATGGAGGATGAATGGAGAATTCCAAATAGTTAATAAAAAATGAGTTTTCATGACCTTTTTGTCTTCCCAGCTAACTATAACTTGACTGCGATCAAGAGAAAGCATGGTGGGTCAAAAATGTGGTTTTCACTTCATGGATTGGGGTAAATTTTTTGTCCTTATTATCCCCAATTTATCAAGATAGTTTGGAGAGTAAAATGTGCCCTCTTCCCAAGGCATGACAAGTGGCAGAAAATGAGGGGTAAGTCTGGAGGACGAGAGAGAAATGTTATAACACCTAGGATATAAAATTTGAGGTCATATGAAGAACCTAAGCACTAGATGGGGGTGGGGCATATTTTAATATCACAAATGTTCTAGACAATTGGGATAGTAGGAGCAGAAAAATGCACCTAAGGGTGAGAAGGTCAATACTTAGCCAATTTTGCATACTTGGTCACTTAGCACCTTATCAGATAGCAAAAAGGTCACATGAAGGTCCAAGGGCTTCAATTTGGGGTCAGGTAACATTTTTTCCCCCTAATATCCCTAATTTACCCACTTTCCTATACAGTCAGGAAAATCTGGACACCAAAATGCGCCAAACTTCTAGCTACAAATTTGACTAACTACTGAAATCATGAAACCAAATTTCTCAGAGCTGTCAGAGGTCTTTTTAGGTGAAATTTTATATTAATTTGACTCCTAAGACCATTATAATATCAATGGGAGGATTTCAAGAATTTTTTCTTCCTCCTCTAAAAAATGCTTCTTTTTCATTCGGGACCACAAGGTAAGTCTTCTGAGATTGGTCTACACAGAAAATCACTTAGGTGTTGTGAAATATGTGAAAACTCCACCATGTAGAGGATAATTTTATATTTTTAACGATATATTTATTTCTTCTTGAATCATCACTGAGCTCCGAGAATCTTCTATTGTAGTTCAGGTGTTTTTTTTACACTACAAACTCCTCAAGCCTCCAAAACCCACTTTCACTGTTCTAATTCCAAAACCTCTGAAACTTTCCCAAACTTTCTTAAACCCATTTCATTTCATTTAAAAATATTCTAAAACATTTCCAAATGAATTTAGGCTTCTTTATCAATTCCAAAGGATTCATACTTGCCCCGGAAAGGCTAGAGAATAGCCTTTCTAGGCTTAATACATATTTTACCTTTTGACAACATTTCACTGAATGGAATAGATGACCTCATGACCATATTTCAAACACTTGGGAAGGTTTCTCAACACATTATGAAGCTTTTCAAGGATGATATGGTTATGAAATATAAGGTAGACTAACCCATAGGATGACTCAGGAGGGGTTTTGACCAAATTTTTGACACTTGGGCCCATTGTCATGCTTGAAATTTTTGAAATTTTCATGTTGTACATTTGCATGAAAACAACTATCTCTAGCTTAGGGAATTGTTTTGGATCGAATGAAGTTAGGATATGATAAACATGAACTACTATAATCTCGATACACATTCGTGGGACTAGTGCCTTATCCATTGGGATTTAAAAAGTGATCACAGAGAGATACCACACAAATTCTTTTATTGAACACACACATGACCCAAACACAAGCGCGAAAATAAATAAAAACAGTAGATGAGAAGGGAAAACACACAATGCAAGGGAAATGAGAAAGGAAACACAACACAAGGGAAAAAAGAAAGGAAATACACAACAAGAAAAGGGGAACAACCTAAATCACTTATGTACATGTTGGGGACATCCCACTTTCATTGACACACAAATTTGAACTGAGTGCTTACCTGTAAATAGGTATCACTGAAAACCATCCTTTCACAAATTTTTTGATAGGTTTACTGAAGTATGAACCTCTCCTCATCTTCTTGAGAACTCTAGCATGATTTTTAGTGTGATTGGAAGATCAACTTACTCATTTCGTTTCCTGTTTCTTTGAAATGTACTTTGTATTTTCTCCCAAGCTTGTCCCACTTGCTAAATTTCTATTACTACTATGAAGATGAGCCTATATCATACTTTCCTTACCATTTTTATGCCCGCTGTTTTCATTGTTCTCCTGCTTTATGACCACTTTTTCCATGGGTTAATTCTTGGCAGATGCTTTGGAAACTTCAACATTATCACTAACCTCTTGATGTTCCATATTTCTCAATTGTATCAAGAAATCAAATTTCTCATGTTCCAAATATTTCTCAACATGTTGCCCTATATAGTGTTTCAAGCACATTACATCATCCTCTTAGAAATATAATGAGCTAAATATTAGGCATGCAACATTGAAATTGTCATCTTCTTCTCTTTGTCCATTTTGGGCTCTGTCCTCCATTGTTATACTGAGAGCATCCTTATCTTGGGAAGAGTGAGCATTGAAAGGTTGAATTTTATCGAGAATGCTTCCATCTTGAACAAAATCTACCTTAAGAACAAGAAACACTCCATCTCTCAATTTTTTTTCAAGAATGTTTCCATCCTCATGAAAAGGGAATGAGCACAACATTGGAGCTGAAATGTTGTCATCATTTTTTCCCAATCTTGATCACCAAGAACCAATAATTACATTTCTGTGATAAAATCATCATTTCCTTGAATAGGTTCATGTTCGAGAGGTAGAAACATGTTGCTATAATTACATTTCTTGTCATCTTCTTCCAATGAGAAAGAGAAGCTTTCAAGTTCACCAACATATTCGTCACATGGAAACTCATGTTGAGCCTCAAGAACATGATCAGAAACATTGAATTTTACTTGCCAAGAATTTTCTAAGCATTACTCCTTGATTTGCATTCCTCATCACTTCAAGATTGCTTTGTTACAAATTAAGGTCCTCGTCACCATCATCAGCATCCAATGGAGCAACTTCATTTATGTTATCATCCCATGGAAAGTACACACTCTCAAACTCTGATTTCATCAAACCATCATGATTTTATTTGATCAAATCTGTAATGCTCAGACATTCCTCCACTAACACAAGAAACTTGAGATCGTGCTCAAAGGTCATGAAAAATTTGTAATATTTAGAATTTTGACAGAGGATATCTGTTGTCAGGTCTCCTGGTTTTTACACAATATACTTAAATTTCCTTATGGGAAGTAGTTTCTTTGTTTTAACATTGACCTGGATGATGGCATGTGAAAAATATGCCTTCATATCTCCTCTGACATCTTGATAAAAGCTTCAGCCAAATGACATACCGTAAGAGGCAGTCATGTTTGTTACAAGGATTCTCATTGTGATTTTCTTGTCACGAAAATCTGCCAATGCTACCTCAACATCCTTGATCTTACCCATAAAGAGAAATTATTTCATTTCCATGGAGATCCACTGGTTAGTGGTAGGGGAAAGGGAGAGGCTGAGGGCTTTAGAAACTTTTGCAGGCATGACTTTGTTTGAGGCACCTGGATTCAATGATACAATTGTTTAGTTTATACATGTTGACTACCAAGGCTATGTAGAAAGGTTCTTCCTTCTTATAGGTGGAGGGTGTGGAGGAAAGAAGATTCAGAGATGGAGTGGATTGAGATGCACAAGTTGGTTCTTCTGTGGTGGCATCTTTATAAATGAATCTACTTCCTTTGATATGTTGCACAAGTTTCCCAAGTTGTTTGGGATGAGTTATCAAGTACTCAAAGTCAAAAATTTGAACTTTGGATCTTTTGAAATGGTCAACGATGTCAAAATATGAGGAAGTAGTAAGAACATTAGAGGTTATGGCTACTTTGACATGGATGTTCTTAGGATTTACAAAAACTAATTTTTCAAGAGAAGTTGAAGGAGACTTTCTTAAAGAGGCAAAAGTATTCTTGGTTGGAGTGATCTCATGCTTATTCTCAGTTGGCCCTACTGAAGCAGAATTATATGATCCTCCTTTCATTGTTTGTTTTCTCAGAGTCTCCATTTGATGATTTAATTTCTTAGCTTGGGTAGTAGAACAAGGGCCTTCTTTCTTCATTTGCAATCAAGTGAACACTGCATATGAGTAACTATTTGTGGATTCTTCATCATCAAGTGTGCATTCATAAAAATGGATCCAAACACATTCTCCTTCTACTTCGTATTCAACTTCTGAAAAAATATATCTATCTTGATTGATCTCACATATTGCATTGACCATCAGAGCCTCCAAGGCATGCCTTCGGGGTGCTCCTACAATATGGTTTTGATTCTGGTTTGGATGAGGTGTTTGTTTAGAAACCACCGTTTTCAGCATTGTCAATTCATTTGCCAACTTCTGCAACATTGGATCAATTCTCTCATCTTTGTAACCCTATCCTTCATTCAATGATTCTTGATCTTACCTGAAAAGATGAGGTCATCTTCTACCTCAACCGTAATTTCTTGAGAATTATCCAAGTTTCTTGGTTGAACTCTCCGCAGTATGAAACTTACTTCAATCAATTGAGCATTCAAAAAGAACATCTTCAAGTTATCTGTAGTGGGAAGAGAAATGACCAGAATTTTTTTTATCAGCTTATTGAAATTTGCCACGAAGTCTCTCATGGAATCTTGTGATTCTTTCTTCATCTGAGTAAGCTGAGTGAGGAGGGCATGATCATCTTTGGAGGTTCTTGAATATTTCTTCAAACTTCTTTTTCATACCACCCCAATCAGTGATTGAGTGTGAAGGAAAATAGTAAAACCAGTCTACCATGAACATCTTGCAATGTTTCCATGAACAATCCACTACAACATCTTCATGTTGCACTCCAAGGATGCCACAGGCTGTGATGAAGGCTGTGATATGATCGACAGAACATTACATGCCCTCTCCATAGAATTTTTGAGAAGCTCTTTCTTGATCCTCGTGGAAGCTCATGGAGTGGTGGAGCCAAAGCCAATAGACCGATGTTTTGTCCCCACAATATGAGTGCTTGTTTTATCCATTTCTTTGTCCTCTCTTTCTTCTTCCAGTTCTTCCTCTTTTTCTTCCCTCTTCACTTGGGAATTCAAAATTCAAAGGTGGGTGGAAGATATGAGAATTTTTAGGAGTGTTGGTAGGAGTTTCAATAGGTTTACCATGGGTACCAATTGATGAATCAGATGAGGATGAAGCTTGAGAGAAGTAGTATGGATTATCTTTGACTCACTTTTACTGATTTTGCAAATCTTCAAAAGCAAGGTCAATGATTCCTCTCAACCTATTCAATCTAGTATATCTTCTTTTAGCCAGGTTTTCTCAAGAGGCTTGGAAAAAGGATTTTTATCATTCAAGTATTTATTTTTTTTTTTATTTGTATTTTTTATTTTCCAGAGATATTTTAGGGTGCACGAGGTAGATCTCTCCCCAGTGGAGTCACCAAAAACTATCTGGTGAAATAATTTGTCGATATGGAAAATCAAGTGTTTCCACCAATGCTCACGAGGACTTGGTCCCTCTTCATTTAATGGGGCATCTCCCATTAATGAATTTAAACTAATCTACTTCTTATGTAAGTGTTATGGGTTGGCCAAATAGGTCAAGAATCACACATGAACACTTCCCTAAAACTATGGAAAAATTCTTGTATAGGGTATTATGGAGGAAATTGCAGCAGTGAGGGGTGAAGGAGAGAAAGTATACAAAGGAAGGTTATTGTTGTGAGTAGGCACACACATAATTCACACCCAATAACCAAAGTAGTTTGACATTAAATTTAAATGAAAGCAAAAATGAAGCTACCTAGTGAGAAGAACAAACCTAGACACGCAGTTCTTAGATTCATTTATCAAAGATAGACAAATCTTTCTTGATCACTATTCTTGCAAAGTTCATAAAAGAGAGAACTAGAAGAACACATAGGAAAAGGGGAATGGAAAAAATGTAGTTTTTATTCCTTCTATAGTGATGAAATAAAGAAACATCAATCAATCTACCACAATTCACAATTGTTACCAAGAACTAATATTTCTTTAGAACCTTTGGAATGGAGAAGTCATCCCAATTTATAGTCTTGTGAATTGACCTTTCATCTCCCCCCAAATGACTCTTTATGTTACTCTTCTACTTGTCACCTTTCAATTTCCCCTAGAAGAGATAAATTAAGTATCACTCTTATAATTTTGAGAGAATACTTTTACAAATTAAAAATATGTCACTTAAGTGAATAGGACAAAATACAATGATTGTGTACAATGAAGAATTAAGGAAAGGGAGAGAGAGGAGGAATAGGTATTGATTGATCTTGTCAAAGAATATCCCTTTGATGTAGAATTTTCTAATCTAACACATGATAAAAAGACACCTCAGGCTGACAAATGAGTGTTGATAAACATAGTTTAGAGATCCCCTGATGTGAGCTAAAGATGACTACAAGAATTACTCATGATGGTCCCCTTAATGCTTGAATGATCAACTCCCTTGGCTCACTAAGCTCATTGAGCTCACTGAGTTCACTCCAACCAACTCATCGAGCTTTCCCAATCTTATTTGGTTCACTGTAATTCAACTAGCTCACCTACCTTGCTTTACCTGGCTCACTTGCATAGGCATCTTCATGAAAAAGGATGATTTCTTGACTATCTCACTTCCATAACCAGCCCAACTCAAACTCATCTTACCTCAATCTACCTAATTAGCCAACTATCTTGATGAGCTCACTTCAACTCAACTCACTCAGTTAGCTTAACTCATTGTAACCAACTTGCTTGATATGCTCTTTAACCAAAAACCACTCAGCTCACCGGATCATCCAGGTCATCGAGTTTAGCTCAATCAACTCAACCTTATCACTTCAAACAATTCATCTTGATGAGATGATGATTTTTTCAAGCCTAGATGATAAGCATGACGACTTCCTCTGATGAATCTAGTTACTTAGTGATCCAAACATTCCTTTGTTATGCTTTACCATGCTCTTGGGCATAACTTGAGATTAAAAAGATGCTCTCGAGACCCTTATGGAGGATTTATTTTTCTATTTGAGCTATGAGACCAACTTGTAATCTTGTGAAGAGTTAAAAAGGTGAAAATATGAGTGAAAATGGAGCCATCTGCAACATTTTGCATCCAAAATGGAGACTTTATATTTTTAAAAAGTAGGACATGGACCTGTTAATTTGGGACATATCACCTATTTTACTCAAATCTGAAATTCTAAACCTTTTTACACACTCCATCCTCTTCCATTGATGATGCATTATTATTTTTAGGAATTTTCTATTTTTAGCAGGTTGTTTTTTCTGGACTTGTTATTTTGGGAAAATTGCTAATTTTGCCTTGCCTTCCGCTTTGAATCATTTTAACTATTTTTTGTGATCTAAATTCACAATATTTAGTGAATTACTATTTTTAATATGCAAAGGGGCAACATACCTGGAAAAATTCAATCCTTTATATCTTTAAAAATAAGTAACTTCATCGTGCAAAAACTAGTTTCAACAAAACTTGATTTTTCGAAGATCCTTCCCTTTGAATTTAGGATGATTTTTCCTTCTAGATATTTTGGAAATTGAATATTTCTTCAAATATGGAAGCGTGCTAATAAAAAACACAATCCTCCATATCCCTAAAAAATAGGGACTTTGTGGCACGAAAACTAGTTGACGTGAAACTAGATTTTCAAGGATCGCTCCCTCCAATTTTAACTCGATTTTACCCACCAGAACCTCGAGAAGTGAAGATGAGCCTCACTACCCTTTCACTAATGCATCGAGATATCCATTAATGAATGATTGGAGATTTTTCAGGTGCAATGATGGATGATGAATTAAAAATCTCAAACAATTAGTCAAAAAAACGAGTTTTCATGACCTTTTTGCCTTCCCAGATAACTGTAACTTGACCGCAAGTGAAAGAAAGCATGGTGTGTCAAAAATGTGCTTTGAAAATTATGGCATGGGGAACATTTTGTTGTCCTTACTATCCCAGGATAGTTGGACAGTAAATTGCGCCCTCTTTCCAAGCCTTGACAAGTGGCAGAAAAATGAGTGTTGAGCATAGAGGAAGAGAGAGAAAGGTTATAACACTTGGGAGATGAAATTTGGGGTCATACGAAGAACTTGAGCATTGGCTAGGAGTGAGGTGTATTTATTGTCCCAAATTTTCACAAAATTGGGACAATAGGGGCAGAAAAATGCGCCCAAGGGTAGGAAGGTCAATACTTAGCCAATTTTGCATACTTGGTCACTTATCACCTTGTCAGAGAGGAACATGGTCACATGAGGGTCCAGGGGATTCAATTTAGGGGTAGGGAACATTTTTTTTCCCTACTATCCCCACTATCCTTATTTTCCTGAATAGTTGGGACAATCTAGACATCAAAATGCGTCAAGCTTCCAACTGCAAATTCGACTAACTGCTGAAATCATGAAACTAACTTTCCTGGAGCTGTAGGAGGTATTTTTAGGTGAAACTTTATATAATTTGAATCTTAAGACAATTTTAATAACAATGGGATGGTTTTCAAGACTTTGTTCTACATCCTTCTCCAATAAATTCTATTTTTTTCATTTGAGGCCACCAAGTGAGTCTACTGAGATGGTTTGCATAGAGAAGTGCTTAGGTGTTGTGAAAGATTAAAAATATCCACCTTGTAGAGGATCATTTTATATTTTTGATAGGATATATTTTTATTCTTGAATCATTCTGAATCTCCTAAAATCTTTTGTTTAAGTTTAGGTGTTTTTTTGCACTGTAAATTCCCAAGCCTCCAAAACCCACTTTCACTGTTCTGATTCCAAAACATCTGAAAATTTCCCAAACTTTCCTAAAACTGTTCCATTTCATTTTAAAATCTTCCATAACATATCCATGTGACTTTAGGCTTCTTTATTATTTTATGAGGATGCACACCTGCCCCAGAAAGGCTAGGGAATAACCTTTCTAGTATTAGTACATGTTTTACCTTTTGACAACATTTGATTGAATGGACTAGATGACCTCATGACCATATTTCAAACACTTTGGAAGGTTTTTCAACACATTATAAATATTTTCAAAGATGGGATGGTTATGAAACATAAGGTAGATTGACCCAGAGGATAACTCAGGAAGGGCTTTGGAGAAAATTTTGACACTTGGGTCCGTTGACATGCTTGAAAATTTGGATAATTTCATGTTGCACATTTGTATGATAACACATCAATAAAGGATAAAGCACATACATGGAAATATAATTATAGGATGCATGATTGGATAAGATCAAGCTATTATAGTATGGATTAGAGGTTAAAGCAGAAGCTTTGGATGCATGAAATCTATAATTAGGGAGTCTATTGTTAGAACTAAAGAATGTAAGTGGTGAAGTAAAAGTTCCCAAAATGCACATGCAAGTGTGCGTGCAGACGCCCCTATGTGTGTGTGTGTGTGTGTGTGTGTGTGTGTGTGTGTGTGTGTGTGTGTGTGTGTGTGTGTGTGTGTGTGTGTGTGTGTGTGTGTGTGTGTGTGTGTGTGTGTGTGTGTGTGTGTGTGTGTGTGTAAGGGAGAGTTGTGTGGGGAAGAGAGTCTATCTTTATGAGGTGCGTGCATTGTTGTTGAGTATGTAATTCATGATTATTTTGATCTGTTACTCATATGTTTATAATGGGTAATATTTTATGGATTTCCAAGTTTAAGAGAAGTGAACAAGATGTAATTGGAATCTAGATACTACTGTTTTTTTGCTTATGAAGATGAATGAATGATTAACTCTCTTATTTTTCTTATCTATGTATTGATTTACTTACTTCATCTTCTATCTTATATCACACAATGGTTTATACTAACTATACATCTTGCATGATCTAACAAAGAGGGACTTGGTAGGTTGCACGCACTTGAGGTGAACACTTGGACATTAGTTTGAGTGATGTGCCAACGTACCTAAATATTGGTGTTGGTAAATAAAGACTACATTATACATGTGCATGAGATCACTATGCTAATTTTTGTCCACAAAATACTATTAGAGGACCTCCTTCAAATCTCAAAGCCAACAACACATACATGTAGTAGTTGGCAATCATAAATAAAACTTCTAGTCTACTCCTATATAGGTTGCATGTATTTTTTTTGTAATTATGTTCTTATTTTGATTGATATAGGATCCAATGAATGCTTTATTGCACATGAGAAATTGAGTAAAATTACTAGACAAGATAGTTATATGGATAAAACATGGATAGTTAAGTATGGAAGCCAAATGGAAAACAAAATAGAGCAATGTTCATTTGTAGCTGAGTTAGAGTTATTAGGATTTATAATAGAGGTTAATTTGTATGTTGCACCCTTATGATCATTTGATGTTATTTTAGGGGTAAATTGGTTATGGAAACATCATTCTAAAGTGGATTGTTATGATAAAGATTAACATGCCAAGATGATATTGGGTAGTATTAGATTTTTCAAAGGATTAAGAAAGCCACTAAGTTGAGAAAAATTTAATCTATACAATTGAAGGAGGCAAAGAGGAAGGGTCTTATGATGTATACAATACACATTGATGATATGGATGAATAAAAATAACCTACATTTGAGGATTACCATTTCCTATTATATTTTAGTGATGTATTTCTAGAGGAAATTTTGATACTTCCTTTGCATAGAGAATATGATTTCTTTATACACATCATTATAGGATTAGAACCTAAGTCTAAAGTGCTTTATCAAATGAATACCACCAATTTTTTTGAATTAAAAGTGTAATTGTAGGAGTTTCTAGCTAAAGGATTGATTCGTCCTAGTGTTTCACCTTGGGGAGTTCCAATTATTTTTGTGAAAAATAAGGATGGGAACCTTATACATTGTACTAATTACATCATGTTGAACAAGGAAACAATAAAGAATAGGAATCATTTTCATGCATTGATGATATTTTTATCAAATGTGAGGAGAAATTGTGTTTACAAATATTGCTTTGAGATCAAGGTACCATCAGTTAAGGATTAAGGAAAATGAAAAAACTAAGATTTTTTTTTTGCATAAAATTTGGCCATTATGAGTTTATAGTTCTTCCTTTTGGAATCATGAAAGCACCAATATATTTCATTAATTTGATGAATAATGTGTTTTGAGATTATTCATAAGGGTTTGTGCTAGTCTTCTTAGATGATATATTGATTTATTCTCAAATAGAAGAAGAACACATTCATTATTTATACATGGTATTTTGAAGGTTAAGACAACATAAGCTTTATGCCAAGTTATCAAAATGATCCTTCTTCCAAAGAAAAGTGCACTATTCAAGCCATATTATATCAAAAAATGGGATTGTAGTCAATTCATCCAAGATAAAGGTTATCATGGAATGTCCTACACCTGGGAATGTACACGAGGTACATATTGTTATGGGATTTTTAGGGTACTATAGGATATTTATAGAAATATTTTCAAGTGTTGGAATTCCTATTACCTCATTGAAAAAGAAAGGGAATATGTTTTATGGATAGAAAATTGTGAAAAATCCTCTCAACGTCTTAAGGAAATGTTAACATATGTACCAATTTTGAAATTTGTAGATCCTAAAAGAGAATTTGTTGTTATGATGGATGCATCAAGTGAAGTTTACAGAGGATTTTTAATATAGGATAACCAGGTGTTGACTTATGAGTCACGAAATATTAGGAAATGGGAGTTAAATTATTCTTCACATGATCTTGAGCTCGCAACTATAATACATGCTTTACAAATGTGGAGGCATTAAATCTTGGGAAATACCATTTTGCTCAAGATAGATCATTCAATATTGCAGTATATCTTTACTCAACCTAGCTTTAACCCATGACAATGACGTTAGCTAGAATTTTTGAGTGAGTATGATTTTTATGTAAGTTATATCAAGGGAAAGTAAAACCAAGATGCGTAGTCGCTTAGCATAAGATGGCATATAGTTTCCATGACCTCAACAAGGACCAATTTTAGAAAACAAATTTTGAGTAAGCTATCTTCAAATAATTTTTATGGGAAGGTTAAATCTGCATTAGAGACTGAGAACCTATATCATATATATTAGGGTTACCAGTTTGATAGAGATGCACTTATTAGATTCCATGACATAGTATATATACCTAACCTTGATGGATTGGTAACCATTGTATTGGAGGAGGAAAATAATGCTCCTTATTCATGTCACCCAGGTATGATGAAGATGATGGATGACGTTAAACAATTATATTTTTTGTTGGGAATTAAATATGAACACATTCATCCAAATGGGTTAGTAACCCACATGAACCTCTCAAATGGGAATGGAAATTTGTTAGTATGGATTTTGTTCAAGGACTTCCAATTTTTAAGAACAAACATGATGGTATATTTTTGGCCATGGATAAAATCACCAAGGTATCCCCTTTCCTTCCAGGGAATATGAAATACGATTCACCAATTTTGGAAAAGAGGTTATTTCAAGATATTTTTCATTTGTGTGGAGTGCTAGAGAAGATTATTGTTAATTGAAATACCTGTATGAAATCAAGGTTTTGGAAAACCTTGCATAATGCTTTAGGAATGAAACTGAATTTTAGTATTAATTATCACCTAGAGACATATGGTTAAACAAAAAGGTGAACAAAGGTCTAGAAGACACGCTTAGGATGTACTGTATGGATCATATATACAAATGGAAAGATTCCTTATTATTGGTTGAGTTTTTTTATAATAACTCACATCATTCGACATTAGGTATGGGTCCTTTTGAGGCTTTATATGGGAGAATTTTTCACACACCTATTAGTTGGGATCAAATTAAGGATGGGGTGGCTATAGGTATTGACATGCTTAAGGACATGGAGGAGTAGGTGAAACTTATTAGGAAATGCTTGTTTAAGGCTGCTGATAGGTAGAAGAGTTATTTATATAGAAAATAGATTCCTATATAATTCATAGTTAGAGATTAATTTTTTTTTGTAAACCAAAGAAGAGATCTATTAAGTTTGGAAATTCTTCCAAAGTAGCACCTTATTATGTAGGACTATTTCATGTTCTTGATGCGATCAATCCATTTGATATAGACTTATATTATCTTTAGATCTATCTCGGTTGTATAATGTGTTTCATGTGTCTTTATTGAAATGCTATCAATTTGATGAATCTCATGTTATTGATTGGAAATATATACATGTGGAGGATCCAAGAGTGCTTCTATTCTATCCCCCATAGGTGCTTGAGGTTTGCAAGATTCACTTGTGAAACAAGGAAGTCACTCGATGCAAGGTCCAGTGGGACCAATATTCAAAGGAGAGTGCTACCTGGGAGGACTATGATGAAGCTCATAAGTGTATCTACATTTATTTCATTACATGATTTATTTTGCTATTAGTAATAATCATCGAGACGATACTTTATCTTAATGGGGAAGGATGTCACGTTGCATAATTATGTATTTGTTATTTTGGAAAATTGTGAGATTAAGTGGTTGTTGCCACACTTGACACAACATATTATTACTAGTTTGATTTGATTCGATTAGCATTATGATATGTTTTGGGAACAATAGAATTATTATCAATGACTAATTAACAATAGATAATGATTTAATTCATATTATAGTTATGCATTAATATATATGTATATGTATTAGTACTGTATGTCTGTAATGTGTGTCTATAGATATATCATATATATATATATAATATATCTATATATATATATATATATTATATATACTATATATATTATATATTATAGTTCATGTTGGATAGTAATTTTGATTATATTAAATGGATAATGCACTAGGTATTTTTTTCTACTTGTGTACAATTATTCTCAATAGTGAGAAAGGGTATCATCAAGGAAAGACAACAAGATCATATAATGGGTATAGATAGAGATATGCCACGCGTGTTTTGGTATACATGAAATGGTTTCAAACCATACGTTTTGGTCATAGAACCCCTTTTTTGTGATTTCATTTTATTTATATATGTGTCACTTTATGTGATGAGTTTTATTGATGCATTATAACAAGTGAGACATGTTGCATGATCTTATTGTGGAAAGGAGTGCAATGTTGTGTTATGCATTATCTAAGTGGCAAATTTTAACTTTGTAACAATGTATCACTAGCATTGTAATGCTATGTTATTAAATGAATTCGATAAATTTTTTCTCATTTTATTAAAAGAGGAAATAACGAATGATGACATTAATTATTAAAAATGATTAAAAAATGATTGTTGGAGCAATAGGGTATTTATTGCAGTGGGCCACTTAGCTTATGGGTCCTAGTTTTCCTTGTGCTTCTAAGTTTCAATTTCACCTCCAAGCCCTATGTTATATTTATCTCTCTAGCTTGGGAAAATCCATCGAGATGCCCTATGCTCATACCACCTTCCATCTCAGTCCAACCTTCGGTGGGCATGGCCATAACCATGACTATATGATACAAGGTGATTACTCTTATTTATATACACTGAAGATAACCTCCATACAGTAAATCGAGCTCCATCACATCACATTCACTTGAGGATAACCAAATTTTCATGAAACTCGTTGAGCACAGGGGACAATGCAATGAGGTGAGATCAGAAATTTGCATTCACATCCCACTCGCATATAGCTTGTAGAGAAACCAAAAAAACTTGTGATAAAGTGTAACATTAGGACACATGTAATTACAATTGGATCTCATTTAAAATTTCCATAATTCATCCTCATGATACATGTGGAATAATGAAAAAATAGAAGAATACAAGAAGAGCTTTTCATGATTGTAGAACTTGGGAACCCCAACTTACAACTGATTCATGCCTCCTCCCTTATTAGCAGCATAAATCAAACCACTTCCACCACTAAAATCAAGGAAAATATGAAGCTAAAATTGTCATAAGCTAAATATAACCAAAAAGGAATAAGAGATATTAATAAAGAAAGTAAAAAAGATATTTCATGAGAGAATAAAAGGATAGTTAACTCCAGTTTCAAATACAAGAATAGAAGAGAAAGGAGAATAAAATAAAAATGAATGAGTTTAAATAGAAAAATATACATTAATGGAAATCTATAAAGGAAGAGGTCATGGTTGTTAACTAGGACACAGATGAAGAGAGACATTTACGATTTTATCAATTACGCACAAGACAGAAGGAAATTTGAGATGAGATTTCAAAGGCAGAAGGAAATTTTCCCAGAGATAATTTGAAACGTTAGCACACCATGGGGAAAGACAAGCCAATAGTAAACTTATGTTTTCTTCATATCATGCTTTAAATAATTTATTTAATATATGTACATGTCTAGAAGATGGTGCAATGGTTAAATTATTAGAAATTCATGTTAGGCATATTGGGTTTGACCCCTAGCCTTATTTTTTTGTTATTAAATTAAAAATTAGCTTAAATGTGAAATAGAATACAAAAACCATTTCTGGAACAATGCTTTATTAAATATGGACACAACCAAATGGTTAAAACTCTTTGGTAATAAGAGAGGGGTCATAAGTTCAGTACATGGCCTCTAAACTTTTGATAAAAGTATAGATGCATCCCATTTAAATTAAAACTCATTAAAATTAAAAATATTCTAAGAACTTTGGAATGGTTAAATGGTCAAGGTGTGTAATTAGAAAGGGAGGGGTCTCCGTTTGACCCCCCTCCCAACACTTTTGGTTTAACATTGGAAAATTAATTTAACAAAATTATGACCTATTAGACCTATGCGTAAATTGAATATTATTGATTTATGACCTAAGAAAAAAATTGTATTAAAGTTGACTAAGACTATTAAATAACGACCTTATGACAATTAAGACTTAGGTGACCATATAGAAAATGGTAATAATCTATGATTATTAAACGGTGACAAATTGATGAATATTAAATTGCTACCATATTTAAGGGATTATGACCAACCTAGGTTTAAAGAGGGAAACTCATTTAAACAAGGTGGAATAAAATGATAAGTTATGATTTAGGGATTAATATATAAAGAATATAAGTGGACCTAATAATACTTATTATGCAAAATTATATGTATGAAACCCCGAAAAAACTAGCAATATGAAAACATCAATATCGTATGCCTTGAAATATATGGTTGTCACAAGTAGTAGTAATTTCATGACTTAAATATTGTGTTTTTTAATGATACAAAGAAAAACACCTTACTTCATGCCTCCAATCAACTAATAGAGATCAACAACAACTCTCATTGAATGCCCTATACTTAGATTCTTACCAAGATGTCTATAATGACTCAAATATTTGCAAAACCTAAAAAATTCAACACCAATGGTTTATTTAGTCACAAACCCCTGTTCCATACACCTCATTCCATGTCAATTACACCCTCACACTAATTCATCATCAAGGAAACAAACGACTTACTCATTTAGTTCAAATTGCCTTCCTTTTCCTCATTAACTTCTTCTTCCTCAACTAATTACTTATAGCTTTTGAGCTTCATATAAGCCTTCAAGACATTTCATCACACTCCAACACTACAAAAAATCTTATATAAAATTATCTCTAAAGGATCCAAAACCTCACTTTACCTATATAGCTCAGACTATCCTCTAGGTGCCCTTTAGACCACGTTCTTGCTATTTTCATGGATTGATACTTCTAAGGATACACACTTAGAACTATCTAATTTGTCAGATACCATTTTAGACCAATAAGGTGTACCCCAAATTTCAAGACCCAAAACTTTGAACTTCTCTCTTTATCTTCTTCTCACTCTTCTAGCTCACAATGACCCAACTAGCCATGTAAACAAGCTTTTTTAGTCATAACTTTCTCTGCAAGAGGTTTCAAGACACATTAATGACATTTTAGGATATCCATTATCAAATTATTCTTGTGTGCAAGGTTAAGAGCTTGGATTAAAATTTTATACCTTACAACCTTTGTATCTTGGCCTTCTCAATTAGGCATGAGATTGAGTTTTAACTCCTAAACCTGAACTGTTAAGAATAACTCAATATTCCTCTAATGAAAAGTCAAATTTCCTCCTAAATATCCTTAAGGACCATATCTCAGTGATTTATTTCCATTTTAATGAATTTATCATGGTTCAATTGCAAGTAATTAGGGTTTTAGTCTCTAAACCCTAGATAAACTCAGTCATAGTCCTGACAAAAGGTAAATGTCATGGATATCTTCAAGGGTTCACTGTATTTGTTTTAAATTATTCTTTCCCAAATTTAAGGGAATTATAAACATCATTTATTTAAAATATTTGGCCAGTATTCGTGAGTTAGATCTTTCAAACCTTGAATTAATTCATCAAAACCTCATAGTTCTCTAAGTTAACCTGAGAACCCTAAATTTCTTATATCTTTCTAGGAAATTTCTCTCAAGATATCAAATTGTGTAAGGAGGTATTTTTAAGGTCTCTCATATATCTATTTTACCAATGTAAATAAAATGAATGCCCACACATGTGAGTGAAGTCTTCCTTCTTAAACTGGTCTATAGATGCACATAGATACAATTTTATAGATGACATTCTTATAAACAAAACATTAGGTTTCTTTGTTGGGACTAAACTCAGTATCTTATCATAAAAAACTTTCTCTTCATGCCATTTGTAAGGATTTATCATACCTAACATGCTAAGGAACACTTTCAAGGTTACTTCTCAATCAAGAATAGGGTATCTAAACTCTCTTCATCCTTAATATTGAAGGTTTGGATCTTTATTCAAGGAAATTTTCCTTTTCTTAGACACACACCACATGAAATTCACTGATAACAACATGCATATCCTTCTCCTATCTTAATGACAATAAATAAAGATTTTTTCCATTGTGAGAACTCAGTCATAGTCCCCTTTAGTTTTCTAAGTGTGCAAAATGAGATACCATTGGATTCACTCTCCTAATCTCTAAAACAACATAGCTCACCACTTCCATTACATGTGAGATCATATCCTATTTAGAACACACTTCCAAAATATAAATAAATCATTGCAAAGTTACAAACTCACTATTTATCACAGTCCTTAGCAACAAGACAGGGTATTAGTCTTTTATAGATTTGACTCTACCAACAAAAAATAATCACCTTTAGGGTACCACTACATTGAATACATCACGAGTAAGCTTCCGAAGGAGGATTCTCATTTCATAAAAAAATATGCTATAGTAAACCATGAAAATATTAAGAAGAATCATGTATTCTTGCAAAACAAAGAGTTTATTAACTATACATATCAATATGTATACAAAATTGTTCCTCTTCATTCATTCTTCCTCTTCTCCATGAGAATTTTTCTTCTCTCCTTACTCATTACCTCCTCTTAGAGGACATACTAAATCCTTTCCTTAAAATTCTTCTTCTTTTTATCTCATTCCACCCTTCTATTAAACCCTAACTGCCTTATAAAAGGTTCATCATGCTCATACATGGCATGTTACAACATTTTAAAATTCTTACACCCTTACTAGGACCTACTCAAAATTTCCTAAACGTCTAATATATCATTTACATTCATTAAAAACTTTCTTAGTCACTTTACATGCCTAGATTGGCTACATACACATTTGAAAATTCAAATTTCCTTTTAGGAGGGAAAACAATAACAAGTTTGAATTAAAATTCTAGGTTATATTATCATATTGTAATTACTCCTATAGAATCATGAATAACTTCAAGACACTCCAACCTCCTATATTGACTCATTATCATACTATAAAGGTGAATTCATCATTTAGAGGCCTTTTTAGTAATGTTCCTGTATCATACTCCCAAGGTGGAGAAAAAATGCCCTTGTACTTTGTTTGTTTAGCTCCATATTCATCATCCTTGCATGATTTTATCTCTCCTTATTAATTTTCACTATTCTCGTGTGTTTTAAAGCCACCTGGGTCCCATATCATGTCTTTTGTCCTTGCATTTTATTTAACATTAATTCCATTTGTCTTGAATTGTATCTCCGCCTTCATCATTCTCAACCTTGTATCCTCTGTACCGGCACACACAAGTATAATGACACTAAGTACATGTCCTTCTTCATATTTTATCACCTCTTTCATGTCCATGTAGCTTACTCTCATGTTTTAATCATCAATTTTCCTATTATAATCCTCATTTCCTTGCTTGTTTGCGTGTTGATGCAAGATTTTCATCATACCAAGCTGCTCCTCAGTTGTATCTACTTCTTCTATCTTATTATTTTGATCCATATTTTCCTAAGAAATCATTTATCTCTCAACTAGGTAACTTCCCTTTTCTCTTCATTTTCCATGAAACCAGTAAAATTTGGTAGTAGTTCATGTAGTAGTTAATCATCATGTCTCTTAAGTTCATCATACCCATCCATCCACTCACTTTTGGTTTTGTTATTATTCTCAATTGCACTAGTAGAGTAATTTGGTACAATTTCAAAGAGTTCACTCACACAATCATCATTTTCAAGTAACAAATCATCAAATTTACTCACCTTTTCTTTATTTCTTACATGTATCTCCTCTAAAGAGTTAAAGAATTATTCAATTATATGTATTTCCTCTCTCAATATGAGAGTGTCTTATTCATCAATTTCCTCATCAAACTTGGGGTCATCTTGGTCATCATTATTTGCATAATCTGCATCTTCTCTCCATGGTTCTTCTTGTCTTGTGTAGGATAATTCACCACTCTTCCATCTAGATTCTTTATGGGTCTCTTTACAAGCTGTGTATTCCTTTTTGTTGATTCATTTAATGAAATCAAATAACCATGATCACCAAATATTTCATACACCACTTATTTATCTTGAATTTTATCAATGCCCTTTTCATGAATTTTTTCACTCTTCTTTGAGATTCTTGGTTGCCAACATCTGGGCTGATTCTTTTATGCTATCTTGTTTCTTTAAACTAGAATTTTCCTCTTCCTTCATGAATTATTGGAGTATATTTATGTAATTCTTACTCTTGAATATCCATTTCTTGCTTACCATATGCTTGGGATGAGTTCTTGTCCTTATATCAGCTTCCCAATTGCATTTATAGCTTGAAGTTTATTCTTTATCAGCTCCTTTGCTCTTGGTTATTATACTTGACTTAAATCCTTGGTAGATATTCCATTTTATTACATCCTATTTATGCTCCACTTTCATTACATTTCCCTTAAACCATTTAGGCACAATATAGCCATGGTTCATGATCTCCTTTGAATGAGAAACTTGGTGATTATTCTTAGTATACTTTCTTTCTTTCTTTCTTTGCTTCATTAGGAGTAATTTTGAAACCTATATCATATTCTTCTCTAACATGTATAGTATGATCCATCTTCAATGTTTCACTGTTAGTAGTATTCCTTGGATCACTAGCTCTTTTCTCTTCTTCTAAGAAAATTTCCCATGCCTCATAGAATGGAATTTGATCTTCATAATCCTCTTGATTAAGTCCATAGTCTTGTTCTTTATCTTTTTTTTCTTGTACCAAATGTACTTGTTCTTTTTCAGCCTTATCTTCATTCAAGTATGCTTCGCTTGACCTATTTTTCAACCATATTAAGGTATTTTCTTTCACATTTATCACAATTGTATTTATACAACACTCACTCACTCACTCATGAAGTTATATAACAAAACAAGATTCCATAAGGCACCCATGAGAGTCTTCTTCATAGGCTCTTTCTTCTTTTCTTATCTTTTCACCTTATTCTATTTATTATTCTCTTCAATGAGAAATATCTTCTCAAAATATTCTTCACATAGTAAGTCATTTTTATTCACCCTTTCATAAGTATATTTTACTATTTCTCTTTCCAAATAAATCACATTTTTCCTCTTCTTCTTTTCCATAAGTAGCTTGATAGGCCACTTTATCTTCCTTTTCAGCTTTCATTCAAATCCTTGGACATTCTCTTCCATCATGGTCTTTATAATTGTTTCAATCTTCTCAATCCTTTCTTTTTCCTCCTTTAGATCTTTCTCAGAGAGTATCTCTTTCCTTTCTGTGCTTTCTTTCACCTGGTTATGGAATTTTCTTTCCGTCTAATCTTTGCGTTTTCTGCCCATGCTATTTTTCAATATCTCCATAAGATGTTCACCCAAGTCTGTTTCACCTTGGTCTATTGATCTCATTAAGTCCTCACCTATGTCTTTTGAACCCTAGTATCTTATTCTTTCGAGATATCTTCAATCTCTTTTCTAGTCTTCCTCCTCTCCTTAGGTACTTAACTAAGATTACCAAGTCAAACTTGTCCTTCTTGTGAATTAGTTTGGTTTACTGAGTGCCAGCCCATTAACCATTAATAACTTCACACTTTTTACGGTAATACATGCCTCAAAGCTCATCAAAATTTAATTCTGCAAATATAATCTCGAAATATGCCAACCCTCAAGGTTCCAAATAGCAAGAAAGATTCCGATATTTATGGTTTAGTAGTACGTTTAAATGAAAGTCTAGGAAAGACCCATTTCTCAAAGCTGAAAATCTTCAATGAAATTCCCCGCACAGATACAAGTCTGTAAAATTACCATAAACAAGGAAGAAATTATCTGTATGAAGAGTAATGGCCACCTTCAATATTAGTCCTGCCGACAAATATCAAACTCACAAAAAATTTCCTTTAACATCTTCCTCTCCCAAAATTAAGATTCTTTCGGAGCCTTACAACTTATCACTTCAAAGTAGTTCCAAAATATGCAAATTTAAATAGCGTATAAACCTCACTCTGATACCAAAATGATGTAAGAAAACATTATTCATGCCTCCAATAAAAAATAATAGAAATCAACACTATTTCCTTGAATTCCTTTCTACACGGATCTTACCACGTATGCCTATAATGACCAATCTTTTGTTAAAAACTGAAAAAAATCACCAAAAGGTTTATTATCAAAAGACTATGTTCCATGACCGCATTGTATGTCAATGACACCTTCACACTAATTTCATCATCATAGGCAAACGGAAACACAAAAAAAGTCGTCAGGTCGCTTTTTTCCCCCCCCACACTGCCACAGTTGTCAACTCATTAACCCACTATTTTTCCTCAACTAACCAAAATTATAGATTTTGAGATTGATAAAAGCCTTCAAGACTTTAACAAAATCAACATTAAAAATATCAATCCACTTTATCTCAATAAAGCCAAGAGATCCACCCAAACTCGCCGTCCAACTCCCGAACGATGACCCTACAGTCCTTCGTACTGTGCACCTATATTAACACGCTACTCAGACATAATAGCCCAGACTGTACTCTCTAGGTGCCCCGTTTAAGACCACATTCTCTATTTCAGGATGGAGCGTCGAGACTTACACCATTGAACTATAAACTTCCTTAGATACCATTTTATCCAAAAAGGTTGTACCCTAAATTTAAAGACCAAGATATTTGAACTCTCTCTTTAATCTTCTCATGATTTAAGCTCACAATGACATAACAAGCATTTTTAGTCATAAATTTCTGCAAGAGATTTTAAGCCACAATACTGACATTCAGGACACACATGATTGAATTCCTTCTGGTGTGCAAGTTAAGATCTGGATTTAAATTTATATTACTCTATTGTATCTTGGCCTTCTCCATTAGGCTTGGGACTGAATTCTAACTCCTCCTAACCCACTTGTCAAGGATAAACTCAATACTCGCAATAATATTAAAAAGTCAATTTCCTTATAAATTCTCCGTAAGGACTCTTGTCCAGGATTTATTTCCATTTTCATGAATTTTCATGGTTTCAAATTGACAGTAATAGGTTTTTAGTCATCAAAACATAGGAAAAACCTCAGTCAAGTCATGCCAAAAGGTAATGTCATGGATATCTTCAGGTTCCCTTGTATTGTGTTTTAAACTCTTCTTGAACCACGGCTAAAGGACATCACCATTTTTTTTATTTAAATTTATGCCAAATCGTGTGAGTAGATATTTCAACCCTTGTAATTGATTCGTCAAACCCTCATCGTGCTCTAAATTACCACTGGGACTGGAGTAACAGGCTGGGGAGAGACACATCACCAATAAAATTTCTTATATATTTATAGGAATTTCGCTCAAGATCTCAATCACATTTATCAGGAGGTCTGTTTTTAGGTTATTATGTATCTATATTTTACCACGTGTAAAGATAAAATGAATTCTCAACAGCGTGTTGATGAAATGTAGTCCGCGTTCCTCCCCAGTCTGTAGATGGCCACATATATACAATTTTAAGATGACATTTATCCCCAAAACATTAGTTATTTGTTGGGACTATTGTCACTTGGATCGTGCACACATTGAATTGTTAGTGAGTGATTCTAGTGCAATTTAATGGACCATCCCCCAGGTGTGGGACATGGCTCCTTGGGATGAAACCTCTGGAGTAGCGAATTCCTTCTTCACTTGGCATATTGATTTAACATCACGTGAAGAGTTATAGTGCTGAAAATAAAAAAACTTAAATCTAATGTTCTTGGGAAGAGGAGAAGAGATTCATTTGAAATATTAATTAAAGTGGTGATCACCCCCCCTGTAATAGAACAAGATATATCTACTTCCTATTGCTGAGTAATATCTTAGCACAATATATAACCTGCATATATCCTAACATAATTTCAACATGACCTTCCTAGTGAAAAACTTCAATAACATAAGGGATTCACGGATTTCTTCCACAACTTAAATGGAAATATTTGTTCATACCAAAACTCATAGATAAATTGAAGGCGTTAATTGATGTAACTGAACTCTATCACCCACCTATAAGGAATTAAAGCTTCACAAGTATTAAAAAATTATCAAATTGCACAATCCTTGACAGACAAGTATTGCAACGATGAAGAGAAGCCGATGATTCGTGGATCTGTACTATATACGGCTGAAAAATGAAGTGAAAGGCTTGGTCTTTGACTCTTCAAAATTATATATCCCATTCACAATCAAGCACAGAGAAGAGATCTAAAAGTTTTTTAAAAACATAATGAATCCTCTTCTTTATAGAATACGCGGATTGAGTGATTATGCTTGGCCTTTAACTATTTCTACTAAAAATAGAATGCATTTCGTTTAGGGAAACAACCTTCCATGAAAAATACCAAAAATAGTACACAGGTTGCCCCAGTCCAACCCTGTGTAAAACTCTAGGACGCTAGTGCTTGGAGGTTGTCCAACAATGGCTTTTCCCATGCTAATAGGCTAGCAACTCTCCTTCCTTCTCTGGTTCTTCTTCTGTTTTTTTTTAGCCAACTGTGCATGAAATCAGGAAAACAATTACAATTCAATGAAGATTTTCATTCGTCAGGTCCAACATGTATAGCGCGTCCAATCGTCGGCTTCTCGGCTTTCTGCTGTCCAATTTTCTGAGTAGTCTTCTAATCTTTTCATAACCTTCTTACGATGCGTTAGGCATTTTTTCTAATCAGATACTTAGCGTGAATAGCGTTCCCCTCAACAGATTTAGGCCCCCTCGTTATCTCGTTTACAATACTCTTGACTTGAGCAAACAATCTCTCGCCTGGCAGTGTATTAACAATTTTTCTAGCAAATTGTACTTAATCTGTTTGCATCCTGAGCATGTTTCTTTGGTTGTAGTATTCATTCACTTTATCTTCGCGCATGTAGTTTCGGCTGTCCTCTTTATGCTTCGTTTCTTGTGCAAAACCGGGACGTCCATATTTTCCCATTTACGCCTCATTGGTCCATACCCAGCAAGCTGAGCCTCATATACTGCACCATCCGTTTCGCGCACGTTAATAATACTCTGCCCGTTGCTGGCTTTCTTTCTTGGGACCCTACCTTTTCTCTGGTCTCCTTTTCGCCCTCTCCTTAATGTCTCTCTCAAGGTCCGTCTGTTGTGAAATATGTCTGAGTCTGAACTTTCCACCTCCTTGCCCTCAAATGGCTAATGATGGCATCAATGACTCCTTCCTTCAAGAGTAATCTGATTTAAAATTGGCAAACTTCTCCACCAATCTTCAGGTAGTCTCAGTTATCGCTTTCTCAGTGAGAGTCACTATTTATTAATAGGAACTTCTGTGAATTAAGTTATCCGATTGAAACATCCTTGATACTTTTTCTCGATTCATGATTATATTCTCCACCAACCCCCAACTGCTGTCCCTTTCTGCCAAATTTTCAACCATGGAATAATATTATCATCAAAATCTCGAAGGAGGGAATATCAAAGATCGGTGGTTACAAACAGGCTTATGTATTTAGTTAAAAACAAGCAATTAGCTGTAACAAAACCTTTCCTTTAAGTCATTACTTGTTCAATTATTCTTTATCAAAATTTTCCAAGAAAGTGACCCACAGCGACTTGAAATCTGGTTAAGTTTTCTATTATGAGGGTTTCCTAGTTTTTCCATAGTGGCCTATATCAACAAATCTTCCCTTGTGATCACCGGTCTGTTAGCAACAACCCTCCTTCACTTGCTTGTCTTTGGGGTGTATGTAAGATCTAGAACACTTAATAGAACAACATCACCAATAGGTACTTTCTTCTTCTATTTTTTTGTTCGCCCTCTGCAAACCCGTGGAACCCCGCAGCTGCTCTAGAAGATAGTATAGGAAACTTGTTACCCAGTAACTTGGTTGTAGATGATCGCCTCTGGCCCTGGTCCCAGTACTGAATCTTGCACTGCAGTGGTTGCATGCCCAAGGATGATGAAGGAGTGGAAATTATGGCCCTAAGATGTAGGTGAAAACAGACGTGGATATGGGCAGAGAAATTCTGGGGACGATGGTGGGGGCGGAAGGCGGTCCCATCCCTAGAATGTCTCTAGTTGAAAGCAGAGGAAGGGAAGAGAAAGAGCCGACTAGGCCATAAAAGGAGATGGGTCGATGAGTGGAGGTGAAGGTGAAGTTGGGAACTGTAGTATCGAATGATACACCCCCAGACATTCCTGTAACGCGAAAGTCCTTCAAGGTTCATGACGACCTCTAGGTATATAATTTTTATCAAGAATAATCTAGAAATATTCAAACATCAAGGTTCCCAAATTATCAAGAAAGATTCAGATATTTAGGTTTAGTAGTACTTTTAAATGCAAAAGTCTAGAAAGACCCATTCTTCAAAGCTGAAAATTCTTCAATGAAATTCCAAGAAAGATACAGTCTTTAAATACCATAACAAACAATTATTCTTTATGAAGGTATGGCCACCTTCAATATTATTCCTGAGACAAATATCAACTCCCCAAAAATTTCCTTTTAACCATCTTCCTCTCCAAATAAGATTCTTTCGACCCTACAACTTAATCACTTCAATATTAGTTCAAAATATGAAATTTAAATAGCTTATAACCTCACTCTGATACCAAAATGATGTAGAGAAAAACACCTTACTTCATGCCTCCAATAAACTAATAGAAATCAACAACTATTTTCATTGAATTCCCTACACCGAGTTCTTACCAAGATGCCTATAATGACTCAAATCTTTGTTAAAACTGAAAAAATCAACCCAAATGGTTTATTTAGTCAAAAAGACATGTTACATGCACCTCATTGTATGTCAATTACACCTTCACACTAATTCATCATCAAGGAAACAAAAAAAAATACTCATTTATTTCAAACTGCCATCCTTTTCCTCATTAACTATTTCTTCCTCAACTAAAAACTTATAGCTTTTGAGATTTATACAAGCCTTCAAGACCTTTCAACACAATCCAACACTTAAAAAATATCAAATAAACTTATCTCAAAAGGATCCAAAACCTCAATTTATCTATATAGCCCAGACTGTCCTCTAGGTGCCCTTAAGACCACATTCTTGCTATTTTCATGGATGGAGACTTCTAAGATACCCACTTTGAACTATAAACTTCCTTAGATACCATTTTATCCAAATAAGGTGTACCCTAAATTTAAAGACCAAGATATTTGAACTTCTCTCTTTATCTTCTTCTCATTATTCTAGCTCACAATGACCTAACAAGCATTTTTAGTCATAAATTTATCTGCAAGAGATTTTAAGACACAATAATGACATTTCAGGACACACATTATTGAATTCTTCTTGTGTGCAAGGTTAAGATCTTGGATTTAAATTTTATAACTTACTTCTATTGTATCTTGGCCTTCTCCATTAGGCTTGGGACTGAATTCTAACTCCTAAACCCAAATTGTCAAGGATAACTCAATACTCCTCCAATAAAAAGTCAATTTTCCTCCTAAATCTCCTTAAGGACTCTGTCTCAGTGATTTATTTCCATTTTCATGAATTTTCATGGTTCAATTGCAAGTAATTAGGTTTTTAGTCTCCAAACCATAGATAAACTCAGTCACAGTCCTGCCAAAAGGTAATTGTCATGGATATCTTCAAGGGTTCACTGTATTTGTTTTAAACTCTTCTTGAACACGTCTAAGGACATCACCAATTTTTTTTATTTTAAATCTTATGCCAATATTCGTGAGTTAGATATTTCAAACCTTGTATTGATTCGTCAAACCCTCATAGTGCTCTAAATTAACCCGAGAACCATTAATTTCTTATATATTTATAGGAAATTTCTCTCAAGATCTCAAATTTATTAAGGAGGTATGTTTTTAGGTTTATTATGTATCTATTTTACCAGTGTAAAGAAAATGAATTCTCACACGTGTGATTAAATTATTCCTTCCTCAACCAGTCTGTAGATGCACATATATACAATTTTATAGATGACATTTTTATAAACAAAACATTAGTTTTCTTTGTTGGGACTATTGTCACTTGGATCGTGCACCCATTGAATTGTTGAGTGATCTAGTGCAATATGGGAACATCCCCAAGGTGTGGGACATTGGCTCCTTGGGATGAACCTCTGGAGTAGGCCGAATTCCTTCTAAACTTGGCATATTTGATTTAACATCAAGATGAAGAGTTATAGTGCTTGAAATAAAACTAATCTAATGTTCTTGGGAATAGGAGAAAGAGATTAATTGAAATATATTAAAGTGGTGATACACCAAGAGTAAATAGAACAAGAATATCTACTTCATATGCACTGAGTAATATCTTAGAACAATATATAACATGCATATATCCTAATAATAATTTTTAATCATTGAATTAACTAAGTGCAAAACTTCAATAACATAAGGGATTCAAGATTTTCCACAACTTAAATGGAAATATTTCATACCAAAACTCATAGATAATTGAAGGAAGATAATTGATGTAAATGAAATATAATTCACCACATATAAGGAATTAAAGCATTCACAAGTATTAAAAAAATTATCAAATTGCACAATACAACAAGTATTTGAAGGAAAATTAGTGTTATGAATATATCAAAGGCTGAAAGCTTGTTCTTTGACTCTTCAAAATTATATATCCCCTTCACAATAAGATCTAAAAGTTTTTAAAAACATAATGAATCCTCTTATTTATAGAATAAGAGGATTGAGTGATTATAGCTTTGTCCCTTAACTATTTTCTACTAAAAATAGAATGCATTTATGTTTAGGGAACAACCTTCCATGAAAATACCAAAAATAGCTACACAGGTTTGACCAAGTCAACCCTGTAACTTCTAGAAGATTCGTAGCTTGGAGGTTGTCCAACAATGGCTTCCATGCCTAACTAGGACTAGCAACTCTTCCTTCCTTCTCTGGTTCTTCTTTCTTTTCTTCTTCTTTAGCCACCCTGTGCATGAAATCAAGAAAACACTTAACAATTCCATGAAGATCTTCATCGTCAGGTCCACATGTATAGCGATTCAATACGTCGGCCTTCTCGGTTTCTCTGGCCAATTTCCTGAGTAGTCTTCTAATCTTATTCATAACCTTCTTAAGATGAGTTAGGAAGTTCTTATAAGATACTTATCGATGAATAGAGTCAACATCAAAAGATTTAGTGACATCGTTATCTTCGTTTACAATACTCTTGAATTGAGCAACAATCTCCTCGACTGGAAGTGTATTAACAATTTTTTTCTAGAAACTTGTAATTAATCTTGTTGAATTCCTGTGTGATATCATTCAAGCCATCAACTGCTTTTGTCCTTCTTTCCTCCAATTTCTCTAAGGCTTCTTGTAATATTATGATTATGAACTTTACTACCTCATTGAACTCAAATGGCCTCATGATGTCATCAATGACTCCTTCCTTCAAGAGTAAATCTGATTTCACATTGCGCAAATCCTCACAACTATTAAGAGTAAGTTCTAAGTTATCGCTTTCTCAAGTGAGGAGTTCACTCATTTTATAAATAGGAACTTTCTGTGAATATAAGTTATACAGATTGACAACATCCTTGATACTTTTCTCTCGTTCATGAATTATATTCTCCATCCAACCCCCAACTGCTCGTCCCTTCTATCCAATATTTTCCACCATGGAATAATATTTATCATCAAATCTCGAAGGAATATCAAGATCGGTGGTACAAACAGGCTATGTGATCTTAGTTAAAAAAGCAATTAGCTGTACAACCTTTCCTTTAAGCTCATACTTGTTCAATTTATCTTTATCAAAATTTTCCAAGAAGTTACCCACAGCGACTTGAAATCTGGTAGTTTTCTATTATGATTGTTTCCTTAGTTTTTCCCATAGTTGGCTATATCAACAAATCATTCCCTTGTTTGATCAACCGGTATGTTAGAAACAACCCTCATTCACTTAGCTTGTCTTTGGGGTGTAAGATCTAGAACACTTAAATAGACAACATCAACAATAGGTACTTTCTTCTTCTATTTTTTTGTTCGCCTATGAAACCACGTAGAAATAAAAGAAGATGATCTAGAAGATAGTATAGGAATTGTTACAATAGTACTTGGTGTAGATGATATGACTATGGCACTGGTCACAGTCACTGAATGCTGCAATGAAGTGGTGAAAATGGATGAAGGAGTGGAAAGTATGGCCTTAAGTGTAGGTGAAACAAAAGTGGATATGGGAAGAGAAATCTGGGGAAGATGGGTTCCGGAAGGCGGTCCTATCCCTAGAATTTCTCTAGTTGAAAGCATTGGAAGGGAAGAGAAGACCTAGGCCATAAAAGGAGATGTGTCGAGAGATGTAGGTGAATGTTGGGAACTGTAGGTAGATACCTCCCCATTCCTGTAATTCCTTCCAAGGTTCATCTGATATCCTCTAGGTATATAATTTTTTATCAAAGTAATAAAGGAGGACTACAAAGAAAACATTGTTTATCCTCCAAAAATTCTTGGGACCTTTTGCCATGGCGAGTTTGGGGTAGTACTCATATATACAAGCTTTGCTCCTAGATCACTTTAGAGTTAACCCTAGATAATATCTCATTCCTGTTGCTGCATACACCAGGTATGAGATCATGAAGACTTTTCCTGAGGTTAACACATCAAACAATTTAAAGAATATTGAATTGCTTATATGTTCACCCCATTAAATGAGGTCCTTATCTCTCTTGATCATGGCAATGTAAGTGTACATCCACTCTTATAATTTACCTTGAGGAAGGAAGGCCCGTAACCTTTCTTAACAATGTGATAATATCATTCACTTCTTTAATTAAATTAGACCAGGGAATTGTCTTGGGGAATCTAGACAATGAAGTTTTAGTTTTAACCAAATAGCTTTTGTTGACCACTCTTATGCAAGTATCATTCTTTATAACCCAATTATCTATAGAAGAATCTAGGGAGATAGTGGGATATTCCTCAATGTCTTAGAGTTTTAGTAGATATTCAAAGAAATCACTATCTAATTTGATCATGAAATTCCCATCATCATCTTTTACAATACGCGATTCTTTGTCAAAATGAGATGTTGTGGCAAGAATGAATTCAGGACATTGCATAGATTGGGAATTGCAACCGTAAGGGGAAGTATAGTATTGTAAATGGCCCGCATCCATGACTTCTTGTTTGGAGATTTTACTGTCTACCAAAATTCAGACATGTCAATATGTCCTAAATCTATATCCCCAATATTATCTACCTTAAAAGAGATACTAGAAGGGGATGATACTACTTGGTAGTTGTATTTCATCTTGTCCTTCCCTTTGGATGAAGAACCAAACATTTTCCCTGTTGAAGAACTCAAAAAATAGAACTCGGGGTGGAAGTGTGTTCTTGTAGAACACCTTGTAAAACCAGCCCGAAATTCTAAAATCCCAAAGTCTGAAGTTATGAAACCTAAACTTAAACCTTGACTAAAAACACCAAAACCCCCAAAGTTCCAAAATTTGAAAATCCCAGACTTCTCAAAAAACACACTTCCAAAAACCCAAGCTCCAAAGCTCCAAATTCTGAAATCCTGAAATGCCAACCTCAAAAACCCTAAGTTATGAAAACTTGGACTTCCGAAATCCAAAGAGAAGAAACTTCAGAGCTTGAAAACCTTGCGTTATGAAATTGGAATTGATAGCTTCATGAAATGGTATCGAGGTTCTGAAATGATAACTTCTGACAAGAAAAACTCAGAAAACTTGGACTCTCGAAATGTGAAATCTTGGTGAAAACCTGAACTCAAAATTTGAACCACTGAAAAACAAATTTGCGAACCTCAAACTTCCACAAAACTCCTTATTTTCATAGTGCCAAAATTTCTTCTTTCCTACTTGTAAATTACCTTGCATTTTAGACTTAAAAATCAATACAAGGAAGGTTAAGCCATTGCTTGAATCTTAGGAACTAAACCGAGGAGGAATACTGATAATGAATAATGGAAGAAGAGGAAAAATATGAAACAAGAGCCCCAAAAATAGAAACCAAAATACTCTTGCAAAACTTACCCAAAATGATGAGAAATTCATGAAAAAAATGTTTTGAAAATCACCTTAGAGGTACGGTTGGGGTGCATAGATTTGTCAGTGCATCACTGTACTTAATCATCCAGTAAAAATGATAAGTAAAAACTCACATATTTATAGGAGGGTAAAAATTAACTACTACTGGATGACATGTGTGAGGTGGTTTGGCATTTATTTCCTTCAGAAATTGGAATTCAGAGGTCAGGATGGAGGCTGCATGCAACATGCAATCTGGGATTTGAAGTCTGAAATTCTGAAGTTTCGAAATGGTAGAAGGGGGGTTTTTCAAAAATCAGGATCTAACATGCAAAAAACATGTAACTTGCAATTTTTGCTCCAAAGTATGAAATAATGGTGTGAAATCAGACTTCAGAACTCAGGAGAAACTTTGTGCAATATACACCTGTAGTTCTGAATTCTAGTTCTGAATTCCAATGGGACCAGAATTCAAACTTCAGAACTCAATGCTCATTTTGTATGCAAAATGTAGGCCAACTTCTGAAATCTGAAATCTAGTGAAAATGATGCTAAGGCAATTTTTAAACAAAATTGTCAAAAAAATATAAGGAATGGGAAAGGAAAAAAATTGCAAGAAAATTTTAAAAGCCCTCATAGCAAGGGTAACTTGTAAATTCAACATTTTGGTGACCTCTTGGGGATGCTTTCCCGCTAAGCACTAGTCCAATAGCCTTCAAAAATCTATTGGGAAAAAGAGTCTTAGACCTTGAAAATTTTCAGAACAAAACACAAAATAGAAAATCAAAACCAATAAAAACAAACAAAACCAAACAATGTGCAAAGCACTTGGAGGAAATAAACCTAGACTAAACTGTACAAGTTGAAACCTTCTCAAATTTTTTTTTTAAGATGTATCTCATTCATAGGGATATGTAGTGCTTCTCCATGGATTCTGGATAGGAAAAATGAATTTACCTCTTTGTAGCTCGTAATAATGTATGGCCTGTTCCAGAGAGCATCAAACTTTGCGTATATTTCTGGATTGGCCCTGTCAGCATCCCATTTGAGAACCAAATATCCTTCCTAAAATTTTTTGAGAGATGGTTTCATGTCAACAGTATTCTTCATTTGAGATGTTGTTCCAAATTCTTCATTTCTTTGTTCTTAACTTCTTCCAATTCCATTAATTTGGAAACCCTAACCATCATAGGTTCACTTCTCATAACATCCAATTGATGTGCTAAGTCCAAGGAAGGTAATTATAGAGATAATGCAAGTTGTGATTCCCTACCATATACAAGAATGAAAGGGGAATTGCCTATGGAACTCTTTGGTGTGATCATGTCTGCCCAAAAGCTAGTATTGAGCTGTGTATGCCAAGTATGTTTATTATTCTCCATTGTTCATTTGATTATTCATATGAGATTTTTGCTGCTAGATTCAGCCAAACCATTACCTTATGGGTAATAGTTCAATGAAGTCTTAAGGTACACTCCATTTTTAACACCCCACTTATTGAGTTTCAAACTAAGGAAGGCCATGGCATTATTTGGAAACACTGTAAAAGGAATACCAAACCTTGTCATTATACCTTCCAAGAAATCAGGAACGTGCTTCTCATTTCCTTCCTTTAATGCTATGGCTTCCATCCACCGAGTGAAATAATATGTTGCGGTCAACACTCACTTATGTCCATCACTGGATGGAGGATTAATCATTCTAATAAAATATAATCCCCATTGAACAAATGGCTGATCCACCTAAATCAGATGGAGAGGAAGGGCAGCTAGTTTCTACTTCCCTATGAAAAAGGCACATTCTTTACATCTTCTCACCCACTGATGGGCATCCTTGAAAAAATTTGGCCAATAGTAGACAACCCTCATGATCTTTGTAGCAGTGGTTCTTGCTAAAAAAATGTCCTCCTGGAAAACCATTATGGAATTATTCTAGTATTTTGTCTACTTGTTTTGGCCCTATACACTGGAGGAGAACACCGTTCAAATATTTGTGAAAAATAACACCATCTATAAGAACATAAGTAATGGAATGAAGTCATAAAATTTTCCTTTGAGTTTTATCGAAGTCAAGGGGATACTCTCCCAATAAAAGAAAACTCTTCGTATTTGATAGCAAGTCGGTAGGAGTTCTTGAGGATGATTATGAAGCACCATGTCTCCTTCGTCTTTTATTTCCAAATCAGCAGCGATTTGTTGACATAAGTCTTTTCCTCTGACAAACTTTGTTAGCTTAATATGTACATCATACTTCATGACCTTGGTGATCCATCTAGCTCATTTCTCATTCATATCCTTATTCAACTAAATTGTTTTTTACTCTTGGATAAAACACCATCAACTGTATCTTGTTATTGGAAAACATATGTTTGAACTTATTTAACGCCCAGATGACAACAACAAATTGTTTATCAACAAAGTATTATTTGAGTTCATACTCTTTGAGGGAATGGCTGAAAAAAGCAATTGATTGCTCCATCATGTCATCATTCTACTGAGTGAGGATTCTTGAAATACTTTTCTATCTTGTAAAGGTGTAAAGGATAAAATATTTTTCATACCTAGGATCCACCAAAGTAGGAGCCTGGGAAATAACTGTCTTAATAACTTCAAAGCTTTCATTCTATTCTTTTTTTAGCTAAAGGGTATATTATTTTTCAACATGGTCATTAATGGTTTGAAAAAGGCTGCAAAGTGAGCTATAAACCTTCTTACAAAGTTTATCGTTCCCAAAAAACTCTAAAGGAATTTCTTATGGCTTGGAAGGGATAGAGAAAAAATTGCAAGAATCCTTTTTGGGTTAATAGAGAGTCCTTCCACTAAAACTATATACTATAACAATTTTCCTTTGTGCACTACAAAAATGCACTTCTTGGGATTTAGTGAGACCCCAAATTCCATACATTGCTTGAAGACCTTTTCCAAATGGGTGATGTGATCTTTTGCATGCTTAGAATACACTATTATATCATCAAGATAAACAAGGATCATGTCATTTATTATCCCTTTGAAGTCCATATCCATAGCTCGTTGGATAATACAAAAGTAATTTTATTGTAGGCATACATACCCCACTTGGTAGTGAATTCCGTTTTAAATAGATTAGATTGCTTAACAAAAATCTGGTTATAGCTTGAATAACCTTCAAGTAGTGAAAACCTTTCTGCTCCTTCCACTGTTTGAAGAATCTACTCTATAAGTGGAAGAGGGTAATGATCCTTGAGGGAGGCTTAGTTCAGATTTCTAAAGTCCATGCATAGCCTGATCTCCCCATTCTTCTTTCTAATGAGAAATAGATTAGCCACCCAAGAGGAATGTTTGATTGGGAAGATGATACTAGCTTCGATGAGCTTTGACAACTCTTTCTTCATAAGCGACTCGATCTTGGGATTAAATAGAATCTTCTTTTTCCAAACCACCTTGGTATTTAGATTGAGCTCAATAGTGTATTGTGCCAATCCTGAATCAAAACCATGAAGGTCTTCATAGATCCATGAAAAAATATCATTATATTCCTGGAAAATATCAACAAAAGATCATTTTTCTTCTGGAGAGCATACTTTCCCAATTTTAAAAAACTTTTCTTTCGCGACCTGAACCTACTCAAAATAATCTTCCTTGATTACCATATTGGCACTTTGTCTTTTAAATTGATAATATGAATTAAAGATTGATTCAAGAGTGACCAAATCCTTTGGAATTTTTTTAGTTTTCAACTGTCTAATTTGATCATTGTATGCTTCCTGAAGCTTGGCTTGGTTTTTTATGTAAACTCAGCTTCCTCCCGTAAGTAAAGAATGATTTGTTTATCACTATCGAAAACTTGCCAACTACCTGCATTTTATGGTACTGCAAGTTGAAAAACTATTTTAATGGGTTCTCGTTGATCCTTTATGATATCAACAAGTACGTCATACTTTGAACCAATTGTGGAAAGCCTATTAGCATCTTGATTTTGATTTCTAGGAACCACATGGATTCCAAAGGCTTCAAACTCTTCAATCAAATCACATACCTAATTTTTTTATGACCTCAAGAGGTCATTTTTGATGCACTTTGCACTCTTACCTATTATATGAAAATATCACTATCTCTAAAAACAACTAATTCCTTTATTCCCTTCTTCTGAGCTAGCTAGATTCCTTGTACTAGTGCTTTGTACTCGACCACATTATTAGTTCAACTGAACTGCAATTAAAAAGATGAGAAATATTTATATCTTGTGGAGAAATTAGCATGACACCAGTGCCTACTCTATTATTACTGCATGAACCATTGAAAAAGAGTTTCCACTGTCCCTCAAGGTTGTCCTGGGTTTTAAGAAACTGGGGTATAATTGTTCCCTTTTCATAAATACAATACGTGCCTAACCCAATTTCCTCTAAAAACAAAAAACTAACTTCCTCTTTTGCCAATGCCTCAACATAAGGATCGAACTAATGCTTCATACTTACATCATCAAGTACAATATCAAAGACTTCTTCCATAAGAGTAGCGGAGTCATGATCTACAAATTATTCTTCTTGGTCACATATAGTATAATTTCCATTAATGGTGTTAGTAATATAAGGCTCAACATGATTCTAACAAATTAGTTCTGCCCTTATGGTTACCTTAGTCCCATATGTAGTCCTAAGGAGCATGTGTGACCAATCAACAGACAAATAACCACCCATTTTTGCATTAAAGTCTCAAGATAAACATATGACGAAGAAAGATGGAAGATCAATGATTGATATGTCTTGTGTGAATGAAAAGATGAGACATGCATGAATAGTTAGTTGGAGATCCTTAATAATCCCAATAGTTTAAACTAATGTTCCATCCAAATGAACAAATCCTCTTGAGACTGGCATGTATTGGATACCTATTATATCAGTAATTTTTTTAGGCATGACTGAGCTGCTTGCACCAGAATCAATCATGTAGTTATGTACCAAGTGCTTACTAAGAATTAAGGAAATATATAATGGGGGTGGCTTATTGGTAGTAGTAGTACTTCTTCCTTCTAGTTGTCAATATCTTGTAGCATTTGATGCTCCACGATTCACTACTTCACCAAATGTACCAAAACTTTTATGAGCTTATTGCAACAAATTCCTTTAAGAAAGAATCAAAATTTCTTCCCACATAGTGACATTCAAGTTGTTATTATTTATTTGTTCAATAATACTGAAGGGGATACCTCTTACTCTACAAATGTTTCTTTGAACGTTGGTATCTTCCTTTGGAAAAAAGGTATTTGGTACTCTAACACCTGAAGAAATTTATTTCCCCACAGTTTGTTTGGCCTATGTTTCTGGTAATATTTTTCCTGCATCTTTTTTTCCAACTACTTGCGAACGAGATTAAGAAGTGGATTCTTGATCGACCCTTGGAGGTTGGGATTCTATTGCTCTCTTTTTTGAATGAGTATTAGCTTCCACCGACGTAGATTCTTTATTGAACCCAAAAAAATCTTCCTCTTACAAATTTAGGAAGGTAGTCTCTCCTGATGCATGTGACTGATCAGGAACCTCTTGCAAAGATGCATCCTCTGTTGGTTGTGTAGGTGCAAATATAATCTGGACTATAAGGGCTTGACTAAGCACTCCATTGGACCATAGATTTTGAATATGGGGTTAAGAGCATTGATAACACCATTCATAATTTTAAACCAGGTTATTTTGGACTGGGACAAGTTCTCAAGAGGAACTAGTGGAAAGAGGGTTCCTGACATTCAAAGTTTTAACATTTACAACTTGATTTTGGGACTGATTATTTCTTTGAAAATGTTGTCCGTTAGAGTGATATTGTTGATTTTGGTACTGATAAGGATGAGTGTATTGGGATTATTTCCTCTTAATGGATATTAATTCATTGCTAAAAGTTTTCAATAATGATTTAAATTCAAAAAGATCATTTGAAGGAGAAGGTGAAGACTGAGCTGGTTGGTTAGGGGCTGCTGGAAGAGGGGCAATAGTTGGTTGATTGGTGGGAAAATTAGTATATAAAGGCATTAGTGGTCTTGGAGATATTTTCCCAGCTCAAATAAAATAGTTCTCCACTCTTATGGCAATATCATAAGCACCCAACAACATTGTTCCTCCCATGGATTGGGTCATAACCACAACATTGTTATCCAATGCTCTAAAATAGTATAAAAATGCATTATTTGGGGAAGGTTTTATTGACATTGGGATCCTATTCTAAGTTTTCTGAAAAAAATATTTGAAATCTCCCATAAAATCTTGGGGATCTATTTATAGTAGTTAATTTTTCCATGAGTGATAAGTGATCATTCTTATCCTAAAATTGTTTGCAGAGTTTCTCTCCTAATTCATCCCACATGTGTATAGTACCATCCTTTGCCACTCATAACCATTTGAGTGATTTTCCTTTAAATGAGGTGGTGAGGAGTCTGACTACCACATCATATTCTGTGATGTTATGTACTACAGAGATACTAGCCACATCTTGTATATGCTCAATAGGAGTAGTACTAGTTTCCCCTATGTAAAAGGGTAGGCACTTAAGAGCAGCTAAGTGTATAACATCGTGTTAAGAAAGTGTTAGAGGAATATCATTTTTTAAAATAGGGAAAACTTGATTTCTTATAGCCATAGCGATGAGTTGTTGATCATATCTTGGTGGAGGAAACCTTCTGAAAGGGGGTGTTGAATGAACTTTATAAGATGATGTCAAAGCACCGCCACTTTTTCTTGGAGGGGAAAAAGATAGTTCAATATGCTGATAATTTTCATTCTTCAAAGAAGCTCTAGTATGAACTCTTCACATAATTTAATACACTTAATCTTGAAATTCAGAGAAATAGAGTCACCATGCACCCTAACTTCTAAGAAGCAGTACTAATTTATGATCCCACCGAGCATGCCAAAAACTGTTGTTACTTAGATCGCACACCCATTGAATTGGTAAATGATCTAGTTCAATATGGGACCTGTCATCACCAATCCGGCACTATGATAATTCTTCACCGGGAACTCCTCGTGCTATGATTATTTACTAATGCACAGCCTTTAGTTTGGTGGATGTAATCTGGAAACAAAACAACAACCGAACACAAGAATACCATTGACTATGATAAGACGGAATGATGACAAATCTGAAATATCAAAGTAAATTATAATATTAACATGAAATTTTTACAATCTCACCCATGAGGTACTTCAACAAGACTATGGGAGAAACTTTACAATTACACCTCTCGATGGCTTCTTCAACACACCTTTAACTGATGGCTTCCTTCGCACACTTCCTACAATATTTCTAACTACTTCCTTCTATGCTAAATGAGGGGGGTGGCCTCTGTATTTATAGAACTTCCAGGCTTATCCATCCTATCTCTAAGATAGGATAATAAATCTACTCTGACGAATCATATTCCATACCTTAACTCTTATCTGTACATGTAAGCTTATCTCTTAAGATAAGATAAACCTTATCATTTTACATGGGTTCCACATGTTTAGACTTTTTACAAATAAAATACACAAAATATTTATGACCTCACTCCTTGTCCTTATTACCAATATAATATTTCTAATTCCTAATCATGTAGACCCTACTTCTCTAATTACCCAAACTTTGACATTTTAACATTACCGGACCACTTACGACAAATATTTACTTTTTACAACATTCCTATTGTACTTTGACTGTTACCATACTCCACATTATTGGCGACACCGTACTGACGGTGTCGTTATGTTCTATCAGACGCTACTACTAATTATACTTAACAACATCATATTCCTAATACATACATTAATGAAATAGAAATTACAGAGGAAAATTTTAGTGTCGACATCTTCCCCCTTCCTAGCTTCTACTCCGTCCTCGGAGTAGACTATTCTGGTGCTTGAAAAATATTCAACTTGTCATGGTTGACCCATTTCGTAATGGGAGTGCCATCCAATTCCTCCAGTCGGTACATATCCATTTTCATGCACAGCTGCTATTTTGTAGGGGCCCCATCCATTTTGGAAGAAATTTTCTCTGTCTTCTTTTTTTTGTATCTGGAATCATATACTAGGACCAAGTCATTCACATGAAATGGAGACCATCGGATCTTTTGATCAAAGTATTCCTTCTGCTTCATTTTCTTCTTATGGCTTGTATCCTTTGCTATTTCCCTCATTTCCTCTAGCAAATGAAGATGTACCAACCTTTCTTTTACTGAATCACTTTCATCCATCCTTCCATTTTTCATAACTCTCACAGTGGGAATATCAAACTCAATAGGAAGAACTGGATCAATGCCATAGGGCCAACTGAAATGGGGAGTATCCTGTTGCTGACCTTTGATGTTGCCCTATATGCCCACAATGCTGCATGAATCCTTTTATCCCATTTATGTACCTGCAAGGCTACATCTTTTGCTAGAATTTGACACAGCACAAAATTTGTTCGTTCCACCTGTCCATTTATGCTTGGCTTGTATGTTGTTGCCTTCCTGTGCTTAATAGAAAACTTATTGACTAGGGCTTCCTTCAGTTTTCCAAAAGATTCATGCACCTTGTTTCCTGGTTCATAAGCAACATCCTTCTTCAAGAACTGGGTTAGTGGCTGTGCAATATTTGAGAAATTCTTGATGAACCTTCTATAGTAACCCACATGGCCTAAAAATGATCTCAACTTACTTCTATTCATAGGAAATGGTAAATCTTTGATTTTTTGAAACTTTATCTATTCATAGGAAATGGTAAATCAGAAAACTTTATCAGGATCAGTACCAATACCATCTCTGGATACAACATGCCCTAACAAAACACCTTTAGAACATCCAAAGACACACTTTGTAGGGTTTAGTGAGGCTTGTGCTTCATCTAACCTTTGAAATGCTGTCTCCATCTGGTGCAGGTGGTCCAACTTGCTCCCATAGATGTAAAAATCATCCAGAAATACTCTGATGAAGGTCCCAATGTAGGGTTCGAACACCCTATTCATCAAACGCTGGAATGTTGCTGGAGCATTACACAACCCAAAAAGCATAACTCTATAAGCAAACGTTCCCCAAGGAGTGGTGAACGTGGTCTTCAGCTGATATTTCTCTGCTATACGAACTTGGTTGTAGCCGCTATATCCATTAGCAAAACTATAGCACTCTTGGCCAGCTACTTCGTCCAAGATCTGATCTGAAAATGGAAGAGGGTAATGATCCTTCTTTGTTACCTTATTGAGCTTCCTATAATCAACACAAATGCGTAGCTTCCCATTCTTTTTTATTGAGATCACAATGGGAGAAACCCATTCTGAATTCTCCATAGCAAATATGAATCCTGCATCAAGCAACTTATCTATTTCTTCTTTTACAGTCTTGGAAAAATTAGGATTCATTCTATATGGCATTTGCTTTATGGGCTTAGCACCATCTACCAGCTCAATAGAATGTTCTACCCAACTTACTTGACAGAGTTCCTTGTAATCAAAAGTGAATAGGTGTATGTACCTTCAAAAGAGCTGGAGGTAGGATTCCTTCTCACTCTCCATCACAACATCACCAATCTTTATTTGTTGGAGATGATCATCAACTTCTTCTTCAGATAATTTTATGGGGTCTTGGGTTGGTGTGACTGGAAGAATATCCATGACTGAAACATCAACCTCACTTTATTCATCTTTAGTGTCCACTTCACTGGTACTAGAGTAATCAGAGGATGTCCAATCATCAGTTTCATCACCTGAATCCACAGGTTCTACTTTATGATGTTGAGGGATCACGTTTATCTTCACCCTCTCTCTACCACATCCAAGTGTCATGAAACCTTCATTCCAGTAGTTTCTTGCATGAACTCTCCTTAGCCATGGTCTTCCCAGCAGCATTGGGTACGCAATAGTACCATTTTTCATCACCTGAAAGTCTACCACACATACAACACCCATAACAGATATTGCCACATTTGAAACTACACCTTCTGGTTTAGTTTTTTCCCTTATTTAATGACCTTAACATAAGTGTTGAAGGGCGATCAATTTTTAAACCCAACATATTCATTATAGACTCGGTCATTACATTAACTGCAGCACCTCCATCAACTAAGACATCATGAATTGAAATATCATTACATAATACCTCAGCTTGTGGAGCATAGGGATCTGCCTCTGCCTCCAAAACAGGGACCTCAACCTCCTTCCTTCTTCGAGCATTGAGTCCACCTCGCAACTCCCGCCTCTTCTCAGAAGACATATCTAAGAGTTGACCATATGTAATATTTGCAGGCCTTTTGGACAGATCTTCCAAGATGGAGTATGGTCCTTGCCCCTGTGAAATCAGAAAATCCTGCACACCCAACTTTCTTCTCCTATGTTTCTTACTAGTTTCTCCTTTCATCTTCTTAGGATCAGTTCCATCTTGATTATCTTTTTCTTTCTTTCTTTTTGTTACAAAAACATCTACTTCATTATTTCTACTCTTATCTACTACATCAAGAGAATTCACAGGTGCTTTTCCTTTATCATTATCTCTTGTACCAGATGTAGAAGCTCTATCTGGATAATTATACTTATAATGACCCTTTTTATAACAACCATAACAAACAACTTCAGAAATATTTCTTTTTGGACCCTCTATCTCCTCCCTGAGAACTAAATTCCTTTCCTTGAAGAAGATTAATAGTTAGCTAGCCCATCTTCCTAAGCAGATCTTCATACTCAGTAGATGTACTAGGAGAAATATTTGTGCTCATCGGGAGTGGTTGTGGATTCTGGACCAAAGGTGCTGGTGTAGGCTCTACTTTAGCAACAATTTCTTTGGGCTCCTCTTCCATGCTTTCTTCTTGCCTTCTTGCAATCTCCTTTGCTTGTTCAATGGTAGTTGGGCGGTCATACTTCACTCATTGTCTGATCTCCAGCTTCATCCCAAGAATGAAGTGCTTACAGAGGAGATTATCCACGCCATTCATCAACCCATCCGCTAGTCCTTCCTTCCAGATTTGGGCATCGAGCTTCCTTCTTAGCTCTAGAACACGAGCATGATAATCCCTTATCTTCTCCTTCTCTCCTTGGGATAGCTTTGTGATCTCGATCATGAGATCTGCATATTTTTGTTGTTCACCAAATTCTTCAAGAAAACTTTCAGTTAATAAATCCCATGAGTTTTTCACATTATCACCTAGTGTTTCAAACCACCTAAGTGCGGGAACCATCCAAAAAGGTAGGAAAAAATTCAGTCCATTGTTCCCTTCTTATAAGGCCATTACAAATACAAGATCGCTTAAACTCTTGAATGAAAGAAGAAGCATCTTCATTAGATTGAGCTGAAAAAACAGGAATCTTTCCCATTTTCAAAAGTAACCACCGTGAAATACCAACCCACAAGTACAATCAACAAGACTTATGTGCACAAATAATTGGAATTACTATAGAAATGACCACAGTAAACTATGGTAAAACTTGACTTACTACGGTAAAAACTGATTTTACTGTGGTAAACACTATTCACGGTAAAAAGTGAAGTTACTGCAGTAAATACTATTCACGGTAAAAAGTGACTTTACTGTGATAAATACTATTCAAAGCAAAAATGACTTTATCATGGTAACTACTATGCACAGTAAAAACAAGGTTACCCTCCAATTTATTTTTGACTAAGTGGGAATATCTCTCCAGAAAATCCACCAACGAGAAATGGTCCCGGCAACGGAACCAAAATGTCATCACCAATCCGGCACTATGATAATTCTTCACCGGGAACTCCTCGTGCTATGATTATTAACTAATGCACAACCTTTAGTTTGGTGGATGTAATCTGGAAACAAAACAACAACCGAACACAAGAATACCATTGACTATGATAAGACAGAATGATGACAAATCTGAAATATCAAAGTAAATTATAATATTAACAGGAAATTGTTACAATCTCACCCATGAGATACTTCAACAAGACTATGGGAGAAACTTTACAATTACACCTCTCGATGGCTTCTTCAACACACCTTTAACTGATGGCTTCCTTCGCACACTTCCTACAATATTTCTCACTCCTTCCTTCTATGCTAAATGAGGGGGGTGGCCTCTGTATTTATAGAACTTCCAGGATTATCCATCCTATCTCTAAGATAGGATAAGAAATCTACTCTGACGAATCATATTCCATACCTTAACTCTTATCTGTACATGTAAGCTTATCTCTTAAGATAAGATAAACCTTATCATTTTACATGGGTTCCACATTTTTAGACTTTTTACAAATAAAATACACAAAATATTTATGACCTCACTCATTGTCCTTATTACCAATATAATATTTCTAATTCCTAATCATGTAGACCCTACTTCTCTAATTACCCAAACTTTGACATTTTAACATTACTGGACCACTTACGACAAATATTTACTTTTTACAACATTCCTATTGTACTTTGACTGTTACCGTACTCCACATTATTGGTGACACTGTACTGACGGCGTCGTTATCTTCTATCAGACGCTACTACTAATTATACTTAACAACATCATATTCCTAATACATACATTAATGAAATAGAAATTACGGAGGAAAATTTTAGTGTCGACAGACCATCCCCAAGGTGTGAGACCTTAGATCTTTGGGATGAACCTCTGGAGTAGGATGGAGTCCTTCTAAACTTGGCGCATTTGATTTAAGATCAATATGTAGAGCTATAGTGCTTGAAATAAAACTAATCTAATGTTCTTGGGAATAGGAGAAAGAGATTAACTGAAATATATAAAAGTGGTGATGCATCAAGAGTAAATAGAACAAGAAGATCTACTTCATATGCGCTGATTAATATCCTAGAACAATATATAACATGTACATCCCCTAATAATCTTTTTCAATCACTGGATTAACTAAGTACAAAACTTTAATAACAAAAGGGATTCAATATTTTCCACAACTCGAACAAAAATATTTCATACCACAACTCACAGATAATTGAAGGAAGATAATTGATGTAAAGGTAATATAATTCACCACATACAAGGAATTAAAGCATTCAAAATTATTAAACAAATTATCAAATTACACAATACACCAAGTATTCAAAGGAAAAATAGTGTTATGAATATATCAAATCCTTAAATCTTGTTCTTGGACACTAAAAAATTATAGATCCCCTTCATAATAAGATCTAAAAGTTTTTAAAAACATAATGCATCCTCTTATTTATAGACTAAGAGGATTGAGTGATTATAGCTCTGCACCTTAACTATTTTATACTAAAAATATAATGCATTTATATTCAGGGAACAACCTCCCATGAAAATAGCAAAAATAGTTGCACAGGTTTGACCAATTCAACCCTGGAACTTCTAGCAATTATGTATCTTAGAGGTTGTCCAACAATGGTTGCCATGCTTAGCTACGACTAACACCTCTTCCTTCCTTTTCTGATTCTTCTTTCTTTTTTTATTCTTCAGCTACCCTGTGCATGAAATCAAGAAAACACTTAACAATTCCTTGAAGCTCTTCATCATCAGGTTTGCATGTATAACGATTCAGTACGTCAACCTTCTCAGTTTCTCTGGCCAATTTCTTAGGCAGTCTTCTAATCTTGTTCATAACCTCTTTAAGTCGAGTCAAGAAGTTCTCGTAAGATATTAATCGATGAATAGAGTCAAAACCAAAAGATTTATTGACATCATTATCTTCGTTTACCATGCTCTTGAATTGAGTAGCAATCTACTCGATTGGAAGTGTATCAACACTTTTATATAGAAACTTGCAATTGATCCTATTGAATTTCTGTGTGATATCATTCAAGTCATCAATTTCTTCTATCCTTCTTTCATCCAATTTCTCCAAGGCTTCTTACAATATTAAGTTTTTTGTTACTTCATTGCCTCATTGAACTCAAATGGCCTCATGATGTCATCAATGACACCTTCCTTCAAGAGTACATCTGATTTCACATTGCAAAAATCCTCCCAAGTCTCAAGAGTAAGATCTAAGTTATTGCTTTCCTAAGTGAGGAGTTCACTCATTTTAGAAATAGGAACTTTTTCTTAATACAAGTCATACATATTGACAACACCCTTGATACTTTTCTCTCCTTCCTGAATTATATTCTCCATCTAAACCCATAATACTCATCATTTCTGTCCAATATTTTCCACCACGAAATAATATGTATCATCAAAGCTCGAAGGAGTACCAAGAGTGGTGGTACTGACGTACTATGTGATCTTAGTCAAAAGAGAAATTAGTTGTTTAACCTTTCATTTAAGCTAATCCTTGGTTACTTTATCTTTATCAAACTTGTCTATAGAGTTACCCAAAGCCACTTGAACATATTGCTTCACCCCTTCATGAGTGGATTTCCCAAGAGAAAATTTTGAAATCAAGTAGTCTACTGTTGTGATTTTTTCCTTAGTTTTTCCCGTAGATGGGGTGGCTATCTCAAAAATTGTTCCCCTATTTGATCAACTGATAGGTTAGAACAACCCTAGATCGCTTAGCTTGTCTTTGGAGTGTCAAATCTAGAAAACTTAAATTGACAACATCAACAATGGGAAATTTCTTCTTCTATTTTGGTGTTTACCTATGTACCCACACATGAATAAAATAAGATGATCCGAAAGAAAATATAGGCATTATTACAATAATATTTGGTGTAGATGATATTTCTAGGGCATTGTTGTAGTCACTAAAAGTGGACATGAAGTGTTGACAATGGAGGGCAGAGTGGAAAGGATGGCCTTAGGTGTGGGTGAAATAGAATTGGAGATGGGAAGAGATTACTATGGAAGATGGGTTCTGAAAAGAGATCCTATCCCCATAATTTTTCCAATTTAAAGCATTGAAAGGGAAGAGAAGACCCAAGCCATAGAAGGAGATGTGGTGAAAGATGTAGGGGAAATGGGAATAGATGAAATGAAGGACACAATTAGAAGACGAGTGAGAGGTGGAGGGGAGAGATGAACTAAAGGTGGTGAAGATAGAAAAGATGAGGAGAGAGGTGACTGTGATACTTGAGGGATTTGTGGTGAGACTCTCAGATCTATAACTTATGTGGATTACAATTAGGAGATTCTACTCCAGTTGTGGAAACTCCTGAAGAAGATCCTGAACCTCCAACAACAAAGGAAATCTTACAAGGCCTTGAAATAGGTTTGGGGTTCACCCTTTTTCCTTTTGAGGGAGTGGCATGGCCCACCTAAAACTGTGTCTGAATGGGTTCCAAGGTGAGTTGCTCTAACGCTTTGGGTGTGATTACCAAAGATATACACCATTAATAGGTTTGATTTAGGATATGACCCACCCATTCCTTTGTGCTGCTACATTCCTCAACTGAATGATCAATCCAAGGTAAAGGCTAATTCATGACATTGTTTTTATCATAAACAGGATCTAAAACCTGGTTGTCATCTTGTAGGTCCTCTAGAACAACCACAATTCCATATTGGGTTACCTCTTGAAGAGTTAACCTTTCAAATTATCTTTCCCTTATTACATAATCATCTCGACAATGGATCCAAATGTCCTTCAACTGAGGTATGTGAATGCTATATGATCCTATTTTCCCAAATTTTTCCCAATAGTAAAAGTTCGTGCATGGATGAAATGTTCTCATAGTCATCTGAGACATCTCCTCATCAATATTTTAAGCTTTATATGTAGAAGCCCACATAGATCTACCTATGGTTATGGGAAATTGGACCCCTACTTTATATCGATCATGTTGGATCTTATGATAACTCAGCAACTGACAAACCAATTCCATTAGGACCCACTTGCACGTTGGGCATCTTGGTAGATTTTTAGGAGCTCCTACAAATCCAGGCACTCTAATGTATGTGAATGTTGGGAACTATAGGTAGATACCTCCCCACTCTTTTACTTCCTTCCAAGCTTCATTTGAGATCCTCTGGTTAAATTATTTTTTATCAAAGTAATAAAAGAGGACTGCGAAGAAAGCATCATTAATTCTCCAAAAATGCTTGGGACCTTCTGCCATGGTGAGTTAGGGGTAGTACTCGTATATCTAAGCTATGATCCTATATCCCTTTGGATTTAACCTTGAATAATCTCTCATTCCTGTTACTGCATACACCAGGTAAGAGGCTACGAAGAAGTTTCCTAAGGTTAACACATCAAACAATTGAAATAAAATTTTATTGCTTATATATTTACCCCATCAAATGAGGTACTTATCTCTCTTGATCATGACAATGTAAAGGTACATCCACTCTTGTAATTCCATTCAAGAAGGAAGGCCCTTAACATTTCTCAATAGTGTGATAATATCATTCACTTCTTGAATGAAATCAGACTGGGGAATTTTCTTGGCGAATCTAGACAATGAAGTTTAAGTTTTAACCAAATAGATTTTGTTGACCACTCTTTTGTAAGTATCATTCTTTGCAATCCAATGCTCTAGAGTGGAATTTGGGGAGATAGTATGGGACATCTAAGAAGGTTATGATTGTTTGTGTGCTATTTGTGGTTCGATGTGTATTGTTTTGGGATAACAAACTAGGATTAAAATCCATAGAACATTAATGTGAATGGGTGGTATGGGACATTCGAGAAGGTTGGTGTTTTTTGTGTTCTAGTTATAGTTTTCCAAAGTTTTTAACATAGAGATAGACATGTCTTGTTGTGAATTTTTAATAGGGAAAAGGGTATGTTTTGAGAATTGTGTTATTAAACTGAGTGACCCGTACAATGGTTAGGTAATTGTACGCAGAATCAACACGTGACTCCTAGACACACGTGACCTCCCAAGGTCATGCCGAGACAACCAAGATGGAATGGATAGGTGGCTATGGAATGCGTAAATGGAAAATATGTGGGATATGTGAAATAGGTAGTTAATAGATACACGATGAATCAAGACAAAAGAATGTCCTCAACGAGCACAATGGGTATTTTCTCGTTAAGGGAAATGAATGCCTATCTAACATACTCAGGTTAAATGGAATGATTGACAATAATTGCCACACAAATATAATGATCAATATTAGTTGGACCAAATAAACCTCAAACTATTCATGCAACGTGGGTGAATCGTCCATCATCTCTCGTAAATTTCTCTGTAGAGAGGGTTGTCCATATGGGACAAGGGATGGGGAAATGACAAGCCTAGTCTCTACCCGATTGGTTTTCCTAGAACTTATTATCGTTATCTTCCCCATCCTTCAAATAAATCATAAGATGGATGATGTTAGGTGGAACAGGAGTGGTCTAGAAAATGAGTTTTCTAAGGCCCTGGTCAATATGGGTCAATTACGTAATGGTGTTTGGTTACGGTAAAGTTGGATCAAAAACCCTTTGTCTTGGTTGTCTTGGGCCTTAGATGGTCATGTGGGCATGGTACAAGTAGTCTATGGAAGTAAACAAAGCACACAAAGAAACCGAAAGTGGCTAAGGCTAATTTTAGGTAACTTAAGCCACTAAGGAAACATAGGGAGCTTGTGTTAATTCCAATCTAATTAAATCTATATTCCTAATTTAAAAAATTAACACAAATAAATTCAAATTAAACAAACTTGATTACTCTCCTTTAATTTAATTAAATCTACATGTAACTAATTGATTAGAGGAATGAAACTAATTAAATAAAGAAATGTAAACAATCTAATCTACTTGTTTTTGTATTTTCCAGAAGCTTTTAAATGAAAGGAAATAAGAAAAATAAACAAATCTAATTATTTTAATCTATGTTTTTGAGGATTTTTTGGTTAACGAAAATAAATAAATTAAATCCATACACACAATGAAATTTATTCTAATTAAATTAAAACTATTTCTATTCTAAAACAAAACAACACACAATGAAATGACTGGATGTGGCTATTTCTTTGTTGCAAATTGAATAACTCTAATCTAATCTAAATATAGGATTTCTTATAATTTTTAACTGTGGATTTTATTTCCCATGTTGGCTTTACCTCGGAATCAAGGGAGCAAGTAAAAGCTTCTAAGAAGAAATTCCTTCCCTTGAAACTTCCCTGGCAAAACACTACAATTCTACAAAAGATCTTAACTCTGAAGAAACTCAAAAAAATGCACAAACATAAAATCTTCTTCAAATTCACTTCCCTTGTAGATCCATAGGGATAAGTAGGGAAGAAGATATCAATAAAATCTTTTCTCGTGTGTTAATAAAATATGAATGATGAATGAAATGAAATCTACTAGTAATTTGACAATGAAGAATTGGAAGAGTCTGCGCACAAGTACATCCTCCAGATATTTTCCAGAAAAATCCACAAGGATGATATGAGAAATATTTTTCAACGGAAGATAATTATAGGAAATGAAGCTAATTATAAATTCTACCTTTCTTAAAACAAATGTTTAAATTTATTACAAATTGAAATCTAAACTAAAAACAATGAAAGCTTCAAATGAATTCAATTACACCCCCAACATGGAAATGTAGAAATGAGACAATATCCAATGTTGGTTGTGCTTTTCTCTATCCCCTCAACTTATTTTCATATAATGAATCCAATGTAGGATAGGGATCTGTGATGGTTGGTATGCAGAAGAAGTTGTAGAAGTATTAGAGCTAGCTAGTTGCATGTAGTCTGGTAGCAATGAAGGAAAGAGAGTAACAAGGAAAAGGATATGAATTTGCATCTGTGCTTCTTGGAAATATTCCAAAAGAGTAACAGTACAATTTGAATTTAAGAGACTCTAACCAATGCTTCGGGAAAAATATTGGTTTTATAGAAAGTTGGAAGGAAAGTCGTGCACACTTAGCAAACAAGAAGTACAAAATAACCATAGGAAGAGGTAGTTAAATTAATAATAGTAGTAAGTAAAAAAGAGGAAGTCTATACGCATATAACAAGCTCTAAGGTAACTGATTTGGTCAAGAAACGTGTGAGAAATAAACTTGGGAAGAAGCAACACACTTACAGAACACGTTGTTTAAGTCTCATATTTATGTGCACAAAATTGTCGGTTTGTGTAAACCGGTGGTTATGCAATCACTGTGGCAGTTATGTAACGGCCTCCTAAGAAAGACTGGCAATTTTGTAATTACTGGGATGGTAACACAACCATCATGAAAGTTGCATAACTTAAGGGAAAGAGCTAAGGTAAAGGGGACAAAAAGCATTTGCAAAAGTGTGTAAGGATAGGAAACTAAGAAGTAGATAATACTAGGTCACATAGCTAAGAAAAATCAAGGGAATTGGACTTGAATTAATCATTTAATATGGAAATGAAAGTTATCGTCATTAGGGATTTTACTGTTCCAACATTATAACAATGTGTAAATTTGGGTGCGTACATATTACCCCCTCAAAGAATATTTTAACCATGCAGAGGTGTAAAATTCAAATTTCAAGTATGGCGCTCCTAAACGAGAAAGATAGAGATTATACCTAACATGTCTATGTGTTGAAATTACGCCAATCCAAGCTTCCCACAACCTGCAAGAGAAAACAAGAATCAAGTGTAGATAAAAATATAATCGACGAAATATACTAAATAAAAATGACAAGAGGACCTACTATTTTTGTGAGGAGAGGATATATACCGACACAAATTCTCCCACCCTACAAAACAAGCACTCAAAAAAATATTAGAAAACATGCTATATATATCAAAATTACTATTTCTAGAACTCATTTTCACTTACCCACTTAGTAGATTTTTGTACTCTGGATTAACTGTGACTATTTCACACATGAGTATAGATTTTTGTACTATGGATTACTTGTGACTGTTTCATGATCAGGTTAGTTATTTTCGTTTGTTTGTTTCTACCCTAAAATGTAGGAATTCATGAAAACTAGTCATAGGGGGGTAATTTTTGTTAAATTTATAGTGAAAATTACCACAAGGGGGCACCATGTAGCATTTGTAATATTTGTAATTTAATTTTATGTATTTTTCTTTTTTTTTTTTGAATTTTTAGGCCTTAAGGGCATGATCCGTACTTTGTAGATGAAACTGTTGCGGTGATTATGAAATTGTCTCTCTTTGAAGAGTGGCGATTATAAAATTGTCGTGACAGTTACAGAATTTTCACTTAGACAAGTGATAAATGCACAACCTCCAAATCGATTACGCAACCGCCACTTTTCGGCGGTAGTTTTACCATAAAGGTAGTTTCCCATTTTTGACTAAGTATTGATTTTTTTTGTTTTTGTTATTTTTTGCAATGTTTTGATGAGCTTATTATGCATGTATATGATTCTAAATTGCTCATTTTTTGTGTTAATGAATGCAAGGAAAGTATGTCAAATGGATCAGGGCCCATGAGTGTGACTGGTTGCCTCTAATTTTGGAGAGGCTAACTTAGGATGAGAGGGACTTACTTTAGAGGGCTAGGATTTGGAGGATATCTCAAACATGTTTGGTTATGTCTGTCAACCATTTATTATGTGACTTAATGACCTATTGGGATACATACCAAAATGCTTTCTAGATGCCTAGAGGTAGAGGTGAGTGGATGATCACCTTGGAGGACATTTACAGGATTTTGAGGATTCTTGTCACTGGAAGGAAGTTAGTACTGACTTGCGTGAGTTCAGTGGCTCAAGCCCATAGTCAGATAGAGGCATGTCTAACACAGTGGAGAGGAGGAGGAGGATGAGACCAAGGAGGAGGCTGGGAAAGAGGCTTAGTCATAGGAGGATAGGGAGGCTGGGATAGAGGCAAAGTTAGATGAAGAGAGTGACATAGAGTGGGAGGCCACCAAAGAGGCCTTTGTAACTACTAGAGTCAAGGTAAAGGAAAATGCAAAGACACTGCATTCAGAGGAGCCTTTGATTGTAGGAGGTGGAGATGAGGATTCAGTCCATCCTCAGTAGATGGAAGAGGAGGTGAGAGTAGAGGAGTAGCCCATTCCAGCTCTTGCTCCACCACCAAAACCAGTTGATCCAACCTAGATTCTTGGAGATTCGAGTAAGTAAAATACTCTTCTCCCAAATTTACTTTATAGACTAGACTGTTAGCAAACTACATATTATCTCTCTTTTTCTTAAATCATTTTCTAACTCACCATTGTTTACTTGTGTTTTTTAGCTACCGCAGATGGATGGTGACATCTTATTAGGAGGATACTCCTTGATATGTTAACACTCCCCACAAAGATGACACATGAGAAACTACATGCAGATACTGGACACCCAGTGATGGCTGGACACCATAACAATTGGTTCGTGCCAACATGGCATGTAGTAGAGGTCATGACTCAGATGAGGATTGAGCTTGCTACCTATGAGTTTGTTGAGAGGAGACAATAATGAGAGAATTATCGTAGCAGAGCTACTACTACTAGTCAATCACCTGCCCCATTGCATGGATAGTCTCAGAGGAATTCTCATCGATCAGCACATGGAGGCTATGAGGCTACAACTATTCATTCTCGTCACAGGATCTGCAATAGGAGCCCTCTCCCTACACCTTCAGTGGGATGCCAAAGAGAGGGATAGTTCATGACCCTTTATTGATTTTGGACCATTTTTGTGTATATATCAATTTTTTTTTTAAATTTTCAGCTCATAGATGAGCATTGTGACCACACTTGTTAGAGTGTGATGGAATTGTAAATTAAACTTGACATTATTATATATGAATACATGGATATATTTTTTGGGTTTGAAATTATTTGTAAGAGTTGACTTATCATGATTTGTATCATTTGGGTACTCTTAAATAGTTTAGAATTTCTGATCCTTTTTTCTATGTTTTACGAATGCATGCTATGGATGATGATGCAAATGTGATAGAAAAAATGATTTTGTATATGATAATGCATATGATAACAAATTTTATTTTATATACTTTTATTTTCAAGAAATATCTAGTACTTATTTTTTATTGGAAAAACGTTAGTGAATGTGTTGTGATAAAAGATGAACTCACTTGATTCTTAACTCTATGCAACTATTAAGATGTGAGGGATCATCACTAAGATCCAAGAAGGATGCGAGTTATATGATCTTGAAGAATGAAGATGGTGACAAGAATAATTTATTTTGACAAATATCCAATTGGGAAACTACCACTCAACCCTAAGCAAGGTCATCTAACCAATTAATAATGTAATTTTCTTGCAAGTTTGACTAGTCTTACATCCATAGATGGCATTTTGATTGGAAAAATCTAGTTTTTAGGAATGAATCTCTTGTAACATAGACATATAGCTCATTTTCTAGGGTTTTTTTATATTTCAAAGCACTTTTTATTTCGTAACTTATTTTAAACTTTTTTATTTATTGATATGACCCCCTACATCTTACCCCATGCCACTAGTAGGAAGCATGGGATATCACCAAGGAAAAGGCATAAGTGACTAAGGGAGCTTCCCTCCTTTCCCAACCTCATGCTACCAGTAAGAAGTATGGGCTCATCACTGAATATTGGTAGGGCCAAGAAGTATAGTCTTATTTGTAAATGGAAGAGTTTTGTATTTATTATTTATTTACATTTTTTTGACTTTAGATTTTGGATTGTGCTTTTGGGGAGGAACACTTTCCCCTAGTCTCAACCCCATGTAACCAGTAGGATGAGAGGGCTCACTACCAAAGGTTGAGATAGGTGAAAAAATGCTCCAGGTGAAATGTCTAGAATGTTTCTATCATGAGAGATATTTTTAGGGAGAGATGTGAAATCAAGAAGCTTATAGAACAAACCATGGGAAAAAACACCTAAATTGGAAGGAACCATGAATATAAATAAGTGTGCAAGTATTGGTAAGATCAATGTCAAAAAAATTCTTAAGAACTGAGATGATGAAGAGATTAGATAATTTGGTGATGATAAAATGGATATTAGAAGAGGTATGATTGAATGTTCTTTGTCAATTTTTGAAAGTTTTAAAATTTTCTTGAAAAGTAAGTTTCCAGTTTACAATTTACAAGATGAAAATGTAAATGACAAACAATATGTATGTAATAATGTACAATATGGAAATGTAAGTGAATTATGCATAGAAGCATTTGAGGTGAAGTGAATTAAGTTATTTGATGAATTCTTCACCTTCTAAGGTACACAAACAATACACACCATTCTTTTAGTCTTCTATTACTCGGTATGAGCCTAACCACTTTGGTATAAAATTCCTTCCTTCGATGACTTGTTTATCGATCTGACCGTCAAGTCTCAATACTAGGTATCCTACCTGTATTTCATGTTCATACACCTTTTTATTTTATTGGTGATACATTATATCAACGTAGACCAAATGGTGTTGCTCGAATCTAAACTGTCTCTCATTTAGGACTTCTAAGCATAACATAAGGTTCCCTAAGGAGTTGTGAAAGTAGTCTTTGTTTGGTCCTCCTTGGAAATTCGTTATTTGGTTGTAACCAAAAAATCCTGTCCATAAGAGACAACAACTCATACCCAATTGTTGCATCAATGATGATGTCAATTGAAGGAAGTGCAAAATCATCTTTAGGGACAAGTCTTTTTAATGTCCTCGAAAGTAAATATAAATGTCGTATCTTCCCATGTATTTCTGAGAATTGGGATTATGTTAGACAAAAATATAGAATAATCTAGTGGTTTGATAAGGCCTACTATAACAAGTTTCAGTACCTCCTCCTTAACCATTAAATCCACCTCTAGCTTCATGGGTCTCAATTTCTAATTTACAGGTTTGGCATCAAGTTTCACAACTATATTGTGAACTACAACATCAGGAGACATACACCTGGCATCGTCCCTTTATAGATTAAGGTGAAAGATTTAGTATGATATTTAAGCATATTCATGGGTGCATTTCTATCTCTTCTATTGTCATAAACGAAGAACCAAAGCTTCAGGATTTTTTGTTCCTCTTCCCTCCCTATATTAATGTCTATCGTTCCTTCAATAAAATAAGCAGTTACCTTCTTCAAGACTCAAGGTGGGGCTAGGAGGAAGCTCCAGTTCTTCTTCCTCATATTTTATAGATTTAAAAATATTCAGATGGAAGAATACTTCATCGTACGATCTTCAAAGTAAGAGGAAGGGTGAGGTAGAATCAAAAATCCCTTCTTGTGGTGTATGAGATGAAGGTATGTATAAGCATTGAGGTATCCTAAGATTTCTTCATAGTTTTCTATAAAATCCAATGTGATGGGCTTGTTTTTAGTCTCAACCTATACTAGAAGTGCATTGTTGGGCATTTTATCATACCAGAGCCTTCAGCTGAGAGTGAGACGGTGAACTCAGTTTCCTTTAAGTCATCACTTAGCACAAAAACGAGATGAGGAAGTGACAATCGAATAAATATAGTTGGCTTTGTCTCTCTTGGAATGGATGATATGGAAGATGAAAGTCAAAACCATTACAAAGATTGAGAATGGTAGATTTGTAGAGTTAAATGTGCTCAACTATGGTCTCATAGACTTTTGAAACTTAATTTGACAATGTGTTTTGAGTCTACCAAAGACTCTAACATTTTTCACACCCATCGTTTTGGCCATAATAAGACCAAGAATAATGAGATTTCATCCTCAGTCTCCATTATTCATACACTCAAAGTTTAAATTGATGGTGAAAGGAACATATCCCTCGCTTCTGGGGAAGTGAGAATTTCCCTGGCCCCAACGCCATAATGACAACATTGTGCACCATCATAGTTGAGGGTCCAAACAGTTATTCAGGGGAGATTCAGATGTTTTATCATTCTTTGAATATCTATTCATTAACTTATGAGACTTAAACAATGCAAACCTCTTCTAAATGGATATTATGCATGGGAGAGAGGCTGATTCTAAGAGGATGAACTATGCCCATGGAATCAAATGGGAAGAGTGAATCAGTAATATAATTCTCCTAAAATATTAACAATATTTGCATGTTGTTTTTTTTTCAACACATGGAATCTACTATAAATAACCTTGTCTCTATTAATGCATCCACCCCTTAAATTTCCTTGGGTTATTCTAGACTCAGTCATTAGTCACAAACAATGTAGATCATGGGAACTAGTCCCTTGATAAGAATTAAGATTATTCAATTGGTTAGATAAGGTAAATCAAGATTTTTGTTTTAAGGGCACCAAAAAAACCTTCATATAAAAATTGGAGAAAAGGATAAAAAAAGGATTTGAAGCTCAAAGGGGATGCTTCTACAAAGACAATCGATAGACACAAACCAATCTAGTACATTACGTGGAACCACGTGGATAGGAATGGCCTTCATACAAAATTGAATCTGCAACGTGTGATCCAGAGACTTTTCTATAGAATATTTTTTGGGTTGGACCATATGGTCCACCTAACATCATCCAACATGAGTCAAGGAATGGATTACAAACACCCTCACAGTCAAGCCAGAAGGACTGAATGTTATAACTAGCCATTATAATTCACCCAATAGTCTGCTAAAGATCCAGCCAACTGCATTGAAAATAAATCCAACATGGACAGGGTCAGATGAGGAAATTGGAGTAGGATTAGGTCCATTAATTTTATTTCTGAAAATTTAATTTGGGCCTACCTTCCCCAACCGGATCCTCCTTCAACCTGATCATGAATAGTCTTAATCATAATTGTTCCTCAGAATCCATGTAACATTTTAATATCAATGGTAGGATTCATCTTGGCATTCACTAGTGGTTCAGCACCCAGTGGGCATTTTAAAACTGCGACTACCGGTGAAATGGCCCCGATGATCTCTTTACATGACACGCTAAGTAGCCACATCAAACATAACTATTCCATAAGATTGATTTTGAATTTGGGAGGACTACCAATGTGAATTAAGTGACCAAGAGCCAATGGTTCTAATAACATTAGATCTAGTGTGTCTGGCCACTTCTGGATGGACACCATCCACCAAGCATATGCCAGATAAGGTCCTGAATAGGTCTGACCAAGCAATGTTTCATCAGGCCGATTCCTCCAGCTGAGGCTCTCATCTGGTCCCCCATCTTACATTGACTGATTAATCTCCAGGAGAGGTTGTGACAAATAGTCCCTTGAGTCATGGGTCAGTACCCAAGGAAACTTAGAATCCATTAATCTTTAGATTCCTCTAGACCCCATGTTTCTTCTTAAGGTTGGTTAACTAGATATTCTAAACAACTTTGGGTCTACTCATTGATCAACCTAAATGTAGATGCTTACCTATCATATAAGATCCTAACTTCCTTAGAAAAGCGTAGAAGGGATTACTTTCCTTGTTGCTGAATCCATGAGGTCTTCCAAGAATCCCATATTATCAGGGTGTGACTTCCTGATCTATGGGTATCTATAAATTCATTCAAGGGTAGCAGTCTGTGGAGTCCACAGAGTGACATGTGAGGAACTTTAGTTAGTGCACGGATGGGATTATCCTTTAGGATATCATAGTCAATGAAGAGTTGTCTCTGCTATTCTGGAAGACGTTGTATGAAATTTTTACAATCCCTACAAGTACATGCATCATGTCTTATAACTCTATGGAAACCACAGTACAAGTTCAGATCATGGTATCAAGGTATTTAGTTCTGATTTTTCTATGGTTAGTAGTTTACGTATTATTGTTGTAAATCCAAACTTATTAAAGTTATAGTTCATGAAATCTCTCTGACCATTGCTCAGATATTGAGTTCAGGAATTGTGCTCGATAGGAAACAAAAATGGCTTTAATCTCTATAAGCTTGATACCTGTATTGGGGGGAGCCATCATTGAAGTCATACATGATTTATTTTGGCCTCCTAGGAGTAGGGGTGATTCCTTTGGATTAGTTTGTGTTTGCCAAAAACGAAGACTGTCTAATATAGTAAATTGATGTTGCAGTGGAATTCTTTAACAAAGTTCAAAAAAGGAAATTTAGAGAAAAGGTCTTAGTTATATTGTCTGTTGATAAAATCATAGGATTCCGACTGAGGAACTTAGGAGCTACTGGAGTATTGATTATCTAAACCATTTAGGAATAAACAGGGAGATGACCTTCTGAATAAGTAATCACTTGTGCGATTTGGACCACATGGACTTTCATCTTTTGTCTATCTAACTCAACTAGGCTTACAATATTAGGTTAATTTTGGTTTTCCAAAGGACCTCTTCATAGCTCACAAAGTGGAATAGATGTTGTAGGCTTCATGATCACTAGTTTCTCGATCTTCTAGGGAGTGGAGGAATAGATCATGAAGATTTGTTACAATCACAACATGTTTGGAGCACTGGAAGTGTCCTATAGTACCTTATGGATCACCACTGATTATAATTTGGGACCATCAGATCTCAAATTATTTGGTTTTGATTTTACTGTGGCTCATAGAAATCTCTAATTGTTATTCTTAACTATTAGTTATTCATAATTGAAAGCCTTTATGAGGCATCTAAGACCTTGAGTTTTGATATTAATTTGTAATGAATGGAGTCAGATATCCTAGATTGGGTATTGGACCGGGTCCTGGGCCTAGACATCCATTGAGGAGTGAAAGGTAGGGCATATCTAAATTACAACTGCATTAGTATAAGGAGTGAATTTTTTACTCCTTTGGATTTTTGTTATATGTCATTTTTATTTCAATTATTTGTATCCCTCCCCCTTGAACTGTTAACAGGTATTTAAATTTTTATATTGATCAATTACACCATCCATCATAGCACCATGGTTTCAATCTAGAGGACTCTTTAAAGTATCTATGATTTTGCTATTAATGTAAAATCATATCAGGTAATTGGACATAATCCTTAGTAGGGAGTGACTGGTTTCCCATTTGAACCATATGTCATTCATATGACACATCATAGGCATCTGCTTGAGTCAATGTGGAGAGCACCCTATAATACCTGAGCTTATAGCTCCTAAGAGGACAATACATGTACCATCCTCCTTATTATCTTGATTGAGAGAGTGGACGAATAGATCAAAAAGATCCGTTGTGATCCATGAATTCGAGCAACTGGCAGAGGAGTAGAGGAACTTACGCATTTCACATGTTGGGATGGCAGTGGGTAGTAAACTCACTTATGGCTGGCCCTTATGTTAGATGTGCATATGGAGACTGAGGGGACATTCCTAGTGTGCTTAGTAATTTTTTCATGTAAAAAGGTCCTTTATGAACTCTGAACACCCAGTTTCCGAAATGATTGAATGTGAGGCTTTTGGTATCCTGATAGTGCCATTAATTATAGAAATCCCTTCAAGGTTCTTCTGGGAACTATATGCCTTGTGCTACGACCACGGTCCCAAGGGATTGTAGCACTCTGGGAATGTTCGGTCACATATGCCTTGATGTGGTCAACCAAATTGGTTAAATCCCTCTCACCTCAATGATGGTGTTGGAGGTCAGGAAAGGCATCGTGGGAGTATGAAACCTTGGATAGGTTGAAATATAGAGGCACATGATATCTTAAGCTATTCAAAGTATGTATCTAATGCATACGATTCAACCATCTTTAGACGTATTTCCTATGGTGAGGAGGTGGAGGTGGAATAGGATCTTTTATACGACACAACATATGGTATGCAGTTTCATCCTAGCATAAGGAACCCCCTGATGCTATAGTGTTGAGAAGCTCACCACTTCAGGCGAGACATGCTAGGAACTGTCCATCCTTGTGGTGATTTTGAATACATGCAGAAAGAATCATGGGGCATGTGGAAATGGGGCCTAGATATAGATTGATAGGAATAAAGCTAGGTTCTCCCTTGCATTTCATAGTTGGAATAGCAGTTCAATAACACCAGCTTTGATTTGGTCCTTGTATTTGGTTGGTCCATATGAGGAATGGGTGGCATGCCTAGTGTTCTTGATCTAGTAATGTAGGTCTTGAGGGATAGGAATTCCCATGTAGACCTAATAAGGTGACGGTGCTGAGAGGGTACATAATTATTTCTCTGAACCTAGTGGCAGGGAACTTTTCCTTGTCCCTGTGAATGGTGTGGAATGTGCAAGGTTTGGGAAAGATCTAATTTTCTAATTCTATCCACCAAATGTTTAAATCACATTTCCTGATGAAGGTATTGCAGTTTTGTATTATGTGAATGTGTTGAGCCTTGTTAGGTTGCAAAGGAACAGTGATATCATGCAATGAATTGATATTTTACAGGCCACCCCTCTTTAGACGTATTTCCTCAGTTGTAGGTAGGAGGGGTAATAACATTATTATTGAAGGAGAATATATGGTATACCCTTTCATCCTATCCAAGGATTGATCTATAATGTTGAGAATGTGTGTCCACTTCAGGTGAGTTGTGCTAGGAACTAATCATCCTAGTAATAGATAATAAGGGAATGAATTATCTTTGGATACTTAATTCGATGCCTAAATAAGAATTCACATGGATAAAATCTTTTTTCTCCCGTGAAGTGTCATGTTATTTGAGCTGGAGAAATCTTGTTGTGCAACCGTGGTTGAGTTGATCATATGTCATCAATCATAACTGATGAACCATGGTATTAAACCCTTGAGGAGGGGGATTGTGAGGAAATGAATATATTTTTTGAGTAATTATCATTCCAACTTGACAATGACAGGAGGCACTGTTGCATACTCATCTGATTTTAATAGGATCCTCGAGATCCAAAATGTTCCTATCCATATTCCTGAACTGACATATTCAAGGGGTGTATAAACACCCACAAAATAATGGGAGAGGAGAAGGATGGATGAAAGAAATAAAGAAAGAGGATACAAAAAGGAACTAGTCCTTCATGTTATATTCACCAATTTTTTACTTCTGATAATCAATGTAGTGCCCACATTTTTTTTATATAGTTCCAGTTATCTGTTGGTTCCTTTATGCATAGACATGTTTTGACTGAGACTCTGATATATTTTGGACATTATGCTATGTTATTTATCCTCTTGGACATTATGGTATTTTGGGTGCATAGCGCCAATTGGACTAGATTAGTATATTGTTATATTCCTTATGATGTTGAATACACTAACAAAGTTACATGATGGTGAGATTTATTGGTTAGATGTTGATTTCTTGTAATCATTATAATCAATGATATAGTCTTTTGGATTTAATAATGGTAACTCATGCTAGCATAGGTGTATGTCGTTTTAATCATATCTGTGGATGATTCATGGTGAACTATGTGTATAAATGTATGTGTTGCACTATCAGTTTTATAATGATGTTAGGATATTATAGGTTTGATTAATTTTGTGATGAGTAGATGATGTTTATTATATTGGACATATGCGGTTAATGTGTGTAATGAGTGTGCATGTGACAGGTTATAGGAGAATGTGGGTTTCAGGGTAGCTAGGCAATTGTGTACAAGCAGCCCACGGGCTGAGTCCTAACCATGCTAAATGTTTGAGGCCTTAGAGTAGGTGTATTAATTGGGCATCATGAGTGAACCCTCAATTGTAATGTATTTATGTCTTGTAAAATTAATTATGTTTAGGGTGTGTTTTATTTAAGTAAACTAGTTTAGGGGTTAATGATCTCATTTTAATTTAAGTGATGGTTTTGAGTAAGTGTGTGTGTGTTGGTATAATGGATTAGGGCCACATGTGAACATTAGGTGGACCCCACACCCTCTACCCTTGTGCCCAAGTGTGCCAAACCCGAAATTGGGTTATTTTGGGCATTTTTAGTGACCCCTTTTTAGTTTGGGAGTTCACTTAACATGAAAATGGGCCCTTGGACCCTACCTAATAGGTAGGGGGGCTTATTTCCAAGGTTTGGAGGGAGTTTCCCTCCCATTTTACCTTCCTTTGGTCACATCCATGTAAGGTGGTTGGTTTGTGTGTATTTGTTAAAAGTTGCTCCACTTTGTTTTATTTTCATTTTTAGTATTTTGGGTGATAAGGGCTAAAAGGTGAGTTTACTCTTACTTATTTGGTTTTTGGAATCTTTTACTTGTGGGAGGGGAGGGGGTGACACATGTCACCTTCCTATTGGCAAGGAAACTTTTGGGTTCCTCTTGATATTCTTCCTCATGGTGAAGGAAGGGGACCTTTTCCTCATTTTTTTTGGACTGGGAGAAAGTTTGGAGAGCTTGAGGATTGCTTAGACAAAGTGGGAAAATATTAGAGTCTTGGAAAGCATTGTAGAGGTAGGATTCTTAATCCTTTTCTTTCCTTGTTTTTGCTTATATTGTTAACTATGCAAGGGTCAATAAAAGAATGTGTGTGAAATGATGTGTTGTAAAGGTTTATGAAGAATGTAGTTTTTTTTGTTTTGTTGCTTTGTTGTTTCTTTTTGTTTTACTCTCCACCATCATATGGATTGATAGTTTTTGGAGAATGTTGGGGAAGAGAGAGGTATCTCCATCTCAAACCTTATGACTTGTTGGTCAAGCCATGAAGGTTCCTACTCACCCCCTCATATGGTTTGAGGTGGGAGAAAGGTTCATATGGCTTAAACCTTTCCCCATTCTTAGAGAGGAAACCCTTTTTTGGGTTTAAAAATCCTCCCAAGAAGGATTTCTTTAACATAAAGGTGGAGTAAGGGGGTTATTAAACATGCTTTTGTTGGTGTATCCTATGGTTGGACACCTTTGTTTTTGGGAATCCTATTTCTTCTCTTACCCCTTTTTGTGAGGGTGACCTTGTTTCTCCTCATGTTGTTGTCTTACCATGTGTAGTTTGTCTAAGTGTTTAAATGTTTCTATGTGTTCTTGTTGTGTTTATCCCCATTATACTCTTGGACATTGTGGTTGCTAGTTCCTTTCTCCCATGGGCTTGGGGGAGGCTAGCATGTTTTTCCAACCATGGAAAGACATGTGATGGTGCTTATTGGTTGGGTGGTAAACAAGTCATGTCTCTTGTTGCAACATTCTTAGGAGAATACTCAAGGTTAGAGACTCAAGGATGAAGTTTTTTTGAAGTGGTGACTTGTTCTTTTATCCTCAAAAATTCATTGTAAATATTACACCTCCTTGTATTTATGTGTTATATGGCTGATTGTGGATATCCTCATCTTATAAACTTTTTTTTTTTTGGTGATTTGGGAAAAATTGTGTTTTATGGACCTTTGTTATGTAACTTTTGTTCAATATTGCAAAGAGGACTTGATTTATTGGACTTGAATGTGTTGAATGTCTTAAAATCCATTTTGGAAATTTGTAAACAAAACTATGTTGAAGAAAGAAATTTGGTATTAAAAGATCCCTTCTTATTTTATGTTCTAATGGGATTGGAAAAGAAAATGTTTTGTTAAAAAAAAATCTATGAAATGGCATATGTATATTTTTCTAAAAATAAATATGAAATTTATAACTTAGGCATTCTTTTAAATCTGCATTTTTTTGGGCTTTACAATCAACACATGACTCCTAGATGCATGCAACCTCCTGAGGTTTTTCCAAGACAACCGGGATGGAATGGATAGATGGCTATGGAATGGGTAAATGGAAAATATGTGGGATAGGTGAAATAGGTGAAAACTGGATACAAGACGAATCAAGGAAAGTGAATGTCCTCAACAAGTACAATGGGTATTTTCTTGTTAAGGGAAATGAATGCTTGTCTAACCTGCTAAGGTGAAATGGAATGGTCAAGGATAATGGCCTCACGAATATTACGATCAATATCAACTGGACCAAATAAACCTAAAACTGGTTGTGGAACATGGGAGAATCATCCTTCGTCTCTTGTAAATTGATCTCTAGAGAGGGTCATGAATATGGGATGAGAGATGGGGAAAGGAAAATCCTAGTATCTACCTGAATGGTTTTCCTAGAACTCGTTAGAATTATCTACCTCATCGTTCAAAGCAATCAGCTATTGGATGATGCTAGGTGGAATGTGAGTGGTTTGGAAAATAGGTTTTCTAAGGCCCTGGTCAATATCGGTTGATTGCGTAACAATGTTTGGTTACGGTACAGTTGGATTGCAAACCCTTTGTCTTGGTTGTCTTGGGAATTATATGGTCATGTGGGCATGGGACAAGTAATTGATGGAAGTAAACAAAGCATGCAAAGAACTGAAAGGGGCTAAGGCTAAGATTAGGTAACCTAAGCCACTAAGGAAACATAGGGAGCATGTGTTAATTCCAGTCTAATTAAATCTATGTTCCTACTTTAAAGAATTAACACAAATAAATTCAAATTAAACAAAGTTTATTACTCTCCTTTAATTTAATTAAATATACATGCAACTAATTGATCAGAGGGATGAAACTAATTAAATGAAGAAATGTAAACAATCTAATCTACTTGTTTTCGTATTTTCCAAAAGATTTTAAATGAAAGGAAATAAGACAAATAAACAAATCTAGTTACTTTAATCTATGTTTTTGAGGATTTTCTAGTTTATGGAAATAAATAAATAAAATCTACACTGAAAATGAAATTTATTTTAATTAAATTAAAATTATTTCTATTCTAAAACAAAACAACACAAACAGTGAAATAGCATGATGTGGTTATTTCTTTGTTGTAGATTGATTAACTATAATCTAATCTAAATAAAGGATTTGTTCTAATTTTTAGTTGTGGATTTTATTTCCCCTATTTGTTTTATCTCATAATCAAGGGAGGAAGTAAAAGCTTTTGAGAAGTAATTCCTTCCCCTGAAACTTCCCCGACAAAACACTATAATTCTAAAAAAGCTTTTAACTATGAAGAAACTCAACAAAATGCACAGACACAAAAGCTTCTTCAAACTCATTTCACTTACATATCCAAATGGATAAGTAGGGAGAAAGATCTCAATAAAATATTTTCTCATGTGACAATAAAATATGACTAATGAATGAAATGAAATCTAGTGGTAATTTGACAGTGAAGAATTGAAAGACTTTGTGTAGAAGAATTTCCTCCAAATCTTTCCTAGAAAAATCTACATGGATGAGGTGAGAAAGAGTTTTCAACATAATCTACTTAATGGAAATGAAGATAATTAAAAATTCTACCTTTCTTAAAACAAATGTTTGAATTGATTATAAATTGAAATCTAAACTAAAAACAAAGAAACCTTCAAAGGAGTTCAATTACACGCCCAACCTGGAAATGTAGAACTAAGACAATATACAATGATCGATGTGTTTTTCTCTATCCCCTTAGCTTCTTTTCCAATAATGAATCCAATGTAGTCTAGGGAGTTGTACTGGTTGGTATGCAGAAGAAGATGTAGAAGTGTTGGAGCTAGCTGGTTGTAGGTAGTCTGTTAGCAATGCAAGCAAGATAGTAACAAGTAAAAGGCTCTAAGTTTTCTTGTGTGCTTCTTGATAAGTTTCCAGAAGAGTAAAAATGTAATTCAAATTCAATTGATTTCAACCTATGCTTCGGGAAAAATATTGGTTTCTATATAAAGTTGGCAGGGAAATGGTGTAACACACTTGATAACCAAGAAGTGCCAAATCACCATAGGAAGAGGCAGTTAACTTACTAATAATAGTAATTAAAGAAGAGGAGGAATATACGCATCTAACAAGCTCAAAGGAATCTAATTTGTTCAAAAAACTTGTGAGAAATCAACTTAGGAAGAAGCAACATGCGTATAAAACATGTTGTTTAAGTCTTGGATTTATGCGCCCGAAACCGCTAGTATGTGCAAACCGGTGATTACGTAACCACCATGGCGGTTGTGTAACAACGACCCAAATCATACCAGAGGTTACATAATAATTAGGGTAGTTGCAAAACCATCGTAGCAGTTGCATAACTTAATGGAAAATTCTAAGGTAAAGGGGCCAAAAAGCATTTGTGAAAGCATGTAAGGCTAGGAAACTAAGAAGTAGAGAATACTAAGTCACATTGGTAAAAAAATAAAGGGAATTGGACTTGGATTAGTCATTTAATCTGGATATGAAAGTTATCATCATTGGGGATTTTACCGTTCCAATAATATAGCACTGTGCAACTTTGGGTGTGTACAATAACCTAGGTACGGTGGATCACACATGACAAGTGCTCATGGGGGTACAATAGAGATAAGATAAATCTAAGGAATATCTTCATGATTATTTAATTAGAACTATTTCATGTGCTAGCACATTTTTAGATTTAAGTAGGGGTGAATTATGTTATCCTAAGTATTTTAGAAAAAAGCATAATCATTACTTATATAATTTTAAAGATATTTTATATTTTTACCTTTTCCTAATTCTACTAGTTTGGGTGATTGTACTACACATGGTATTCTCTCTTATCTTATTGATTTTCTACATCTTCCTTATCATGAAGGGTAGGAATACTCTTAGGTTATGAGAGGCGTGTGGGTATTCGTAAGGCTTGTGGTTTGAGTTAAATTGATCCAATGATACTCTTTCTCACACATCATAGTTTGACATTGGGATGGATATATGACAACATATGACGATAGTGTCTCAACGATGGATTGTTGTGTTGTATATGATGATATCTATTGTATTGTATATTGAGAAACGAATTGTAAACGTTATAAAGTTTTTTTTAGAACTATGGCATATCTAAATTATGTAAAGGATCCTATGTATTTCATGTGAATAAAGATGAATTTTATCCTTGATATGTCAAATTGTGTAGGTATGTACATTGGTAATTAAATGGAAAAAACTTACACTTAAATTATTGGAATGGTTTGGTAACTACGTGATTCAATTAAAGTTGATTAAATAAATGTTTATGTTTAGGTTAATGGATGAACCTAACTAAATAACATCACTACTTAAAATATTATTTCTCTTATGTATGAAACAAATGGAATGGATAAAATGGAATTAATTGCAGTTCCTTTTTTTAATTGGATGAACTATTTAATGCAAACTCATGTAGCTTTTAGTACTTAATTATTACATGTGGTTAATTTAATTACTTGAAATGGAAGAAAACTATAAAATTTTGAGTGAATGGACACAATTAAATTTACTTGGATAAAATATATTTATATTATTATATTTCTTTCACGAGTTAGATTATATGTGTAGGACTATGACATTGAAAGGAATCAATTTTTATTTTTGGTTGTGAAGGGTGATTGAAAATTATGCCTACAAAGAAATTCATATGTGTTTTTTTGTTCACCCACTGGGGATCTCTATAGTTAACATGTTCATTAGATCATTGTAGTCTCCCAAGTTGTAAGACTAATATCATGTTCTCTCGAGAGGGACATTATTATTTTGTTATTTGCATGGTGATTCATATTGAATATCCTCTGTAAGGCTATGATTCCAGTGGGCATGTCATTTGTTTTTAGGTTCATAAATACATCTTCATCCCATTCAAGTTATTCCTTACTAATTTCCTTGATGATTTGAGCTTTAAATGATCCAGAATTGGAGAGGAATTTATCTCCAAAATTACGAGTCTAATGTTGGACCTATCATTAGGGAAATGAATCATATTCAATGTTATTTAGGATGGATGGATAAGAAACCAATTTACCAAGAAGTGCTTGAGCTTCAAACTCTGTATTGGATTTAGGGTGTTGGTTGTGCAATCTTGTGCATCTACAATGTTATTTTAATTTCTTAAATGGAATAGATGTAAAATGCATCAAAATATTAAATATGGTTCCATACAAAACTCTGATATCTAGATAGGAAATTGTCATAGAAAGTATAATGGATTCTTACTTGTTTGTTAATTAATTATGAACCTGTAAATTCCCTTATGAACGTTGGGCCTTTCTGTAAAGTGGACTTCAATCCATTTATAACTGCTTCATATTTTATGACAATATCTATACACAAGAGATAAATTTTAAATGTTGTACATTATATTTCCCTTTTAAGGTTGATTAACTCAACACTTGTGTCATATCCTTATCTTTATTTGGACCTATCAAAGTACAAGGTAAAAATATGGTCTTCCATTTTAAAATTTTATGGCTTAGAAGAAGAAACAAAGTGTTCTTATTTGACAGCTATGCAATGAAATATTTTGTATATTTCTTCACATTCAATGCACTCTTTAACTCATCCTATATTCTAATGAGGGGGTGCCTTAAAACAATTATCCTCCTTGACATACAAAAATAGTTTTGTGTGCCATATATTGTGTATAGAGCTTTAAATACACTATGTAGAACACTCGGATTCAATTTTACATACCACACGAGACCCAGGTTATTTTGGGTCGCAATGTGCCACTCTCTCAACTATGTAGAATTATTAACCTTTTATACTCTCTATTGTACACTTATATATAGATACGAAGGCCTTAGAATTTCGTTCATCATGATCTTTTGAATGCATATGACACCAATTGGGAAATGTGATCCAATCAAAATATGTTAATTGGCAGAGGACCAAACAATCATTTGTCACTACACATAGTATCATTTTTGTATTCCTTTTTACCTCATATGTAGCTTATTTATCCTCGAGTATTTCATCTTCCATGTTTCTCATGCACACCTCCTTAACGAGTTCAATGTTTTATATCTCTGCACGTGAAGTCTCTTTTTATTTAGTTATGCACTAACTGCACTAACTGCACTCCAAAAATAAAATATTTAATTTCTTTGGTGCCTTATTCTCCATATCATAGACTTTATCTTCATTCTCATGAATAAAGTTTCACCGACATTTTTATATTTAGTGATCATGAATTTCATTGAGGCTCCCAATCAATCCTCACCTAATTTGTGACACCGTGTAATGGAAACCACATATGTGAAAAGTTTTTTTCCATGTAGTTATTGATAGTCCGCAACTAATATCTCATTACGAGCATATATCATATGCCTCAAGGATGTCCACAACTTGGATACTAATGATTTTCTATACTCTTGGATCTATGTTAAGATATATATGGATGGATTATAATTATCTGACCACATTCACCTCTTTCTTGTCCAACTACACAACTCCGTGAATATATTTTTTTTGGAGAAAAAACTTTTTTCCAGTAAATAGAAGATGACATGAAATTTCTAGAGGTTATTTAATAAACCAAAAAATTGTGTGTATTCTTACCAAAAATTCTAAATGCTAGTAAAAAAGGAAGAGACTCTAATTTTTCTTGATATGTATCCACATGTGCATCAATTGATTCAATTATGGGTTCTCCATATAGATGAAATAGATCTTTAAAAAATGTGTCACTTTGGTTTCTTATTTGGAAAAGCTCAAACATAGAGATATCGACCTTGGTTTTTCATAATTCATTAACAATGTTATATTATGCAAGAATTTTTTCTGCAAGCTGTGAAAGGATTGTGTTATCTTTTGTAGGGTACACATTGTTTGGCCCTTTAGGTGGTAGAGTATTATTGGATATGTGCACATTAGGAGGAACTTGGGAGGAGTTAGGAGGATTAGAGGTATTCATAGTCTCATAAGCTTTAATGTAGAGGAGATAATTATTTACTCTTTGGTATTGTTTGTAAGCGTAAAACTCCACTAATTTATCATTGGGTTCTTTATCACTCTCCCCTAGAAACTCACATGTTTTCAATATCTAGTCAATCTCAAGGTGGTTCTCAGTGTCTTACACAATATATTCATATGTGGGAACTATCTAAGGGTTTTCGATTTACTTTTGTAAAATGATAAAGGTTGAGAGGAATTTTGTGTGATCCACCTCAAAGTGGTTTGGGGTGGTGTGGAGTATGCACCAATATTCTAAGGCTAAATCTTCCAAGTTGATAGAGTTTGAGGGATGATTAGAGCTACTACCACTTCACATGCTTTTTTCCAAAGGACTAGGAACTCCCCCATTATTTGGTTTAACGTTCCATTTTTGTTTATTGCATTGGAATGTAAAGTTTCACATGGAATTAATAGTTAATAGTTGGAACCGGTTTAATTGTGTACCATGTCTATTTAAGTTTATAACATCATTTGATGATTTTTTATGATTTGGTGCAAGTTCCTAGTTTTTGTGTTTAAAGTTGAAGATGTGGGCATGAAAGAAGAGGGTTGGTTTTGAAATGATTCCATCAAGATGAATATATGAAAAATTTTGCATTGATTTTTGCGTAGGGGTAAAATTGTTATGGTTGGTGACCACTACAGCATATTGAATGGGTGAGGGTAACACAAGAGGCTAGTTATTATATTGTTGTGTAAATTGGTTATGTAAAAGGATCATGGGGGAAGGAATATATGCCAAAGGAGTATGAAATTGAGAATACATTGACATCCATGCACTAGGGATCTGGTTGAGCATAGGATGGTTATACATAAGTGTTTGATCTATGAGTTGCACTTTATTTTATGCATTAGTCTAACCTAAGGGTGGAAAATTTCTAGTGTAACCAAGACCTTGAGGCATCATTTATTGATTGATTTTGAGAAACTCTTTGTAGGAGAGGGGGAAAGTGATCAAGGTGGTGGGTGCTTTGTGCTAAAAAATGGACTATGCATAAAGGGATCTCCCCAAGGTTTTGTTACACCAGGTCTTAGTTGCCATGATGTTTCTTGGAATTTAGATTAAGGTGGGATGGTGGCTGTGATAATTTTATGAAGGTATTTGTTGGTTTTTTTCGGTTCTATCCAAAGGGAACTATTGGATTAGGAATAAATAATGAGAAAGTCAATTTGAATGGTGTTGCAAGTAAAGGGAATTGATTATCATCCATTCAAGCTTAATGATTGCATGAAATCCATTACAACAAATATTTGGATATGAGTATCACTTGTAACATAGATAATTCCATTTATATGCATACTATAAGCTTTAATCCTAATACTAACAAAGTTATAAAATGATAAAAAGAGAGTAAGGTATGGAAAAAAGAGAAATATTCTACAAAATTGTGAAGCTTTCTATATCTCTTTTAAATACCAAGATCCATCAAAACCATGCTCACCCTTAGACTAATAAGCACTCGATCAAGACACATGCATTTGCAAGATTATGAGGGAAAGGAATTAAAACACCAATATTTTAGAACAACACCATTGGAAATACAAAATGTATTCTCTGGTTTTCTAGTCACCAAAATGGAGGATATTTTAATTAATCAACAAGAGTAGATCCTTTAATATTAATTCAAGATTAAGAAAAAAAAACAAAGAATATAACTCGGGCCAAGAATATAGAAAGAAAAGGGAGACAAGGAAAATTCATAAAATCTCAGAAGCTTTTCTATTCAAAATCCAAGGACCCTTATAATGAGATCATTATAGGTATTTATAGGAAAACGAAGGAGATGAAAAATGTTTACAATAATTAATGGTAGTAGGCTCTGTCATATTCTAGATTTGATAATATTAATTACATTATAGATGCATGGTTTAGTTTTATTTAATGTAAAGTTATCCCTCTAAAAGCGTTTTCCATATTAGAATATCCTTTGTAAGGAGGATCTTCATTAAATGTCGTTAAGGCTTAAGAATAAGTTTGGATACTATCTTATCAATTTTAAGATTAAAAAGTAATATTGCATGCATGGTTTCATAATAAAAATTATTCATTTAAGATGTTCACTCATCTCTTACATGGTGTGTGCATTCACTAAGCCAAATCTTCTAAAAAATAGACTAGTTGCGGCAACATGATTTACGAGATATCTTATTTGTCTCCTAGTTGAATTGATAGTTTTGTTGTTTTTTACTCTTTGGTTTGTTTCGTGTAGTGGTGTGAGCACTTAGTTTACATGAAATAATATTCTCTTTATATTTCTTCTAGTGTGTGTGAAAAACTTTGAACAATGGTGACCTCATCATGTATTAGGTAAATTTCAAGTCTTTACTATTACATGCAAAAAGTACCTAAAACTCAAAACAAGGTAGGGTTTAATGATACCTGCACTGATAGTGGAAATTTTGGGATGGTTGGATGTACCAATGGATAAGTACTCCTCATCTTTCCAAGTCAAGAGACCTATAATCAGAGACAACTAAACTAAAAATATTATATAATATGGGGAGACGAGCTACTTAGCAAAGGCCGATCCCAAGAATTCAAAGGGACTTCTTTAGAGGATGTCAGATCATTTTTAAACAATCAAATGAATTGATGATAACAATAGAGTGATAAACAATGATAAATATGGAGCTAGAAATCAAGACAGAAAGGAAAGTCATGTTTCACTTCGTAGGTGACCTAGACTAATGTGGCAGATATTTGGACAACTTTGAAGTAATTGTACCAGTAGTCCATGGTATCTTGTTGGATCTCGTAGAGGAATTCTTAATGATTCTCGATATCCTTGATGTCAGGTGTGAATATGATGGCACATAATGTGTGCTCATGAAGGATGTCAAATCGATCCCGCATGAAAGGTTGTTGGATGATTGGGAGGTTATAAATGCTTGTGATGCAGTTTGATTGGCTTGGAACAATCATCTAAAACAAAGACATACTTGCAAAAAATAATTTAAATCCAGAGATATAGATAAAAGTTGATGAAATGATATGATTAATAAAATGGAAAAGATAGACATAAATCGCAAGTGATTCAAAGGAATCACTAGCGATTCAGCATAATCGTGTGCGATTCAAAGGAATCGATGACGATTGTTGTAAAAATGATGATTTTCTCAAAAAATGATAAGTTTAAGAAATAAAAGATCAAAATTATTGATATGTAGATATTTATGTAGTAAAAATAATGAAAAAAGGAGAAGAGTACCTTGGAGTGTTGGAGAACAATGACAAAACACCTACAGATGATGATTGAAGTCAATGTAGTTGATTGTTTATTACTTTAGGATGGTTATTAAGGGAAAGGCTACAAATATTGATGTGATTATAGGATTTTTATGTTGTTGATGTTGTTGTTTGGCTTGGAGATCACTAGAGTGGTAGAGCTTCACTATTAGGCTCGACAACAAATATACAAAGATGTCTGAGAGAATTTTGAAGATATCTGAAACAGGGGATGAAACTCATATTTATAATTACTGGCAATCTATTGGAATCACTGGCGATCCATAAATTTTGGGGGAAACATTTAGAAGTGGTTCTAACCACTTCCCAAATGGTATTTTTCGGGTATATAGATGAGGGAAAATGGTTGGGAAGAGGTTACATGAGTTGGGGAGGTTAAGATGTTGGGATAAAATGGGTTAGGGATGGTTTAGAAATGGTTAGGTGGTTTTTGGGGGGTTAAGGTAAATTTAGATGAGTTAATTTTAATTTTTAGAGAGGGTAAACATTGATTTGACAGGGTGAGAGTAATTACTTCAGGTAGTGTTTACAATGCTATTTTTTGATAAAGTAATGTGCGTATGCAGGGAGTAGGCGGGTAAAAAAAACATGGTGTCTACATTTCCCCCTTTTTATTGAGTGGTTTGTGATGGGAAAACTAATGGAAAAAAATGGTTTGCTTTATTTTTGGATAGATGATTCTCCCCCATCAAACTGGGGGTGATTGCGATAAAGTGTAATGATCACCATTTTGATTGAGTTGATTGGATAATTTTGACGTGCATGTTTCATTTTAAGTTACCCCAAGATGAGGTATAGAAACAAGATGGGTACCGCCATGGAATCAAGTGATAGGGAAACAAAAGGGTTCATGTCCTATGGACGTATGATTTGTTGGAAGAAAATGTGGTTGCAAAGATGAGCTTCTTGAGACTAGGGAGCCAAGTGATAGGGGAGCCAAGGGGCTCATGTCCTATAGATGTATAGCTTACTGATGCTGAGGTTATCAAGAAAATCCATGATGGATTTGCAGACGAGTGTTGGATTTTGATTAAGCTTAGACTATGTTATCGAGGAAATCGTTCATTGGTTTGTTTTTTGATGTTATGAGGGATTCATGGACTTCAAAATGGGACACATGCTAGACCAATGTGCCACTTGGATGAATAAGATATTTCTTCGAATATATTTTCTATTGTCAAGGTGTGTTTTTGATGATTAAAGGGAATTGCGGGTGATTTAAAGAAGTCGCAAGAGATTTTAGGTGATCACTGGTGATTATGGGAATCATCGGTGATTCTAGGGAGGGAAAATTAGTGCCCTATAAATGGTCAGATTGACCATGGTAAATTCATTTTGACCATGCAAATTGAGAAAACTAAAGCTCTAATCTAGTGATTTTTGATAGAGAAGTGAGAGATGGAGGGTGTAGTTGGATCTAGGAGGCAGAGGAGGCCCACCTGAGGGGAGGTATGTACCCATTTTTGATGTTTTTATGTATTTTTAGTTATTTTTTATTTTATTTTGGGGCCTATACCATGGCACATTTGTTGAGACACTAGAATCACTAAGAGTTTTGGCAAATCACTTGCGATTTGGGTGAAATTTCGATAATGGTAATGAATCGCTGGAGATTGATGTTATTTTGTGTAAGTTTTATGAAATTTTGATTAAAATTTGTTCTAATGAATGTCTTATGTTTTGTGGATGCAGGTGAGGGACAAGTTGACTATTCGGGATAAGATTCCTTTGATCCTAGAGGAAGTGTGTGCTTCTTTGTCAGATGATGATTGGTATCATTTGGAGGATGTAGGATTGGGTGTGATGCGTCATAACAGATAAATCCATAGGCAACAAGGGCTATTTCTTGTGTTATTGGAGAGATGGGATCCCATGACATGTACATTTTGGTTGCCGATATGTGAGATGACTATCACCCTGGAGGACATGCACAAGATTATGAGGTTGCATGTGTAGGAGAGGGTATATAGTTGATTGATGAGACAGATAGAGCTAGTGTATGAGGAGGTTGTACGGTTGTAATGCTAATTTTGTGGAGTTTTTTGTTAGGTGGTTTTTCATACTGGGATTTATATTCTCCCAAGACAGAGGTTCATGCTTTGATGGCCTTGATGATGATAGGGATTACGTGCTATACTTTTCTAGACTATGTCATGAGTCAATTTTTGTGGATGATGACCGGCGTGGTGGCCGATATGATGGAGCAAAGGACTATTTTTGTATGGGAGGTACTAAATTACTTGTCCAAACCTATAGAGAGTTATGGGTGTGGGTGATCTAGAAGAGGTTTGGGATTGATGTTGGTTTTCTATTTCAATGTTGGGTGTATAAGCACATTATAGTGGCTTGGCCTAGAGGTTTTCCATGGGGAGTCTTAATAGCACTAGAGGGGACAAATAGCTTTGTCCGATGGTGACTGGATAGGGGAGAGGCAGGGCCAGTGTTAGATGAGGCACATTATCGATAGCTCATTATTTCAACATTTTCTAGATCATTTCTTTGAAGTATTGACAAAATAGATAGGGTAATAGGCGTAAGAGGAATACCTGTTTTAGTGCTGGTTGATGGGTTGTTGCGCGCGTATGACTTCTAAATCCACAGCTAGTTGTGAAAGCTTCCTGTTGGCTAGGACGAACTACCTGTAATGAAAGCAAGACCACCTAAAAAATTTAAACAATATATACAGTGAATTGCCTAGAATGTGCTAGATCCAGGAAGTGTGATACTTCCTAGATGGCTGTCAGTCCACTGTTTTAAACAATTTAATGTGGTAAATAAGGTAAAACCTATTATAATTCGAAATGATTTAGGTATATCACTTAAAACACAATAAGAAATAGATCTAATCTAAAAGGCTAGGTTAGAGTAGGATCCAAAGGTCAAGTAACTCGTTCTGGGTCTCTGTAGGTATGAAAGAGGTCTCAGGTAGATCACAGGTGAATGAGGGTCACGGTTCTGAGCTATATGGGAAAATACAGTAACCGATGTCGGTTAAGGGTGACTGATGATAGTTGGGTGTAACTGGTGCCAGTTACTGTGGAGTTTTGGGAATGCCACAAAATGAGTTTTGGGTCTCCTTTGTGATTGCACAAAAGGACCTTGGTTGGTTAGGATAAGGTATTGGGTGATTTGGGAGCGATTTGACAAGGTTTTAATGGGTATATGGAGGGGGAATGTTGAAGGAGGTCAATGGATGGCTAGGTAAACAAAAGATGATAATATAATGATGAAATGGAATGAACTAGAGAAGTATAACATCTACTTACTTGGATTCTAGTCCTAGATGCCTGTGAGTGAGGGTTGGAGGTGTTGATGAAAGGTTTTGAAGGCTGCACGTGGTCTCCAACTGAAGGAAAGCTTTTGCATGGGCTGCATGTACATTCCTCTTTGCTTGGTTGGATCAAATAATTGCTGGGATGGTTGTGCTAGAAAAGATGCTTGATCTTCTTCCTTGCATGTGTGTTCTCACTGGAATTCACTGTTAGAAGATGCGATATCTCTCTGGGATGTGTTAATGTTTTTCAAATTGTCCAGTATTTTTCCAACCTTCTACCAACCTTGAGAATAAGGTTTTTTGGGGTTAAAAGGGTAATTGATTGTGGTTCCAGCTTAACTGGCACCAGTCAAGGTGGGATTTCCTAGGTTTACTAAACTAGGGAGATCCTCTTGATTTTCTTAGATCTTATGTCGTTAACCCACGGATTAGAGTGGGAGCTTCTTGTAAGCATGCGAGAATGTGGTTAGAGAGAATGTAGGCATTGATTTTTAGGGTTTGGGTAAGTCTTAGTTAGTTATGGCAACTTACTAAGAATAGGTCTTAGGGTGAGTTGGCTTGATGAGGTGTCTAAGTGAAGTGTATGTGTGGATATTATTTAAATTAAGATATTTACATAATGAACATGGTGAGGATAATGAATTAATTTAATTAAATTAATTAAAGTAATATTAGTGGGGTGAAGGGGGCCATAGATAGGTGAATGTGATGAAGGGTGCTTATTTGTCGAGGCATCAAAGGGGATTGTGACCTAATTTTAGTGTCTACATTTTGCCCCTTTTTGTTGTGTAGCTTGTATTGGTAAGCGAAGCTAACAAAAATAAGATGTGGTTGCCCCATGTGTGGGTGAAGGTGATCCCCCTCAAACTAGGAATTGACAAGGCCGAAGGAAAAATTAGTAAGTGGTTTGATAAAAAGGTGAATGAGAGAAAGGGGAAGGTGGGGAACAGGGGGAAAGCATGGTCTACTCTGGTAAGCTAGGTAATGGGGTCTGGGTCAAATGTAGCAAAAGTCAAACGCACGTACATGTATAAACTGCAGCACGCTACTAGGTTAAAGAGCAAACAAAATCTACATTGTCTAAGGTCGATAGGTTTATCCAAACAAGGTTGAAGTGATTCTGGTATCCAAGGTATAGGATATGGTCAGGAAACACAACATAGGTTAGGTGTAGGAACGTGTAGGTATGTTCTGATACACCAAAGGTAGGCTCAGGATAAACTGTCATAGCAATAGGCTAGGTAAGGTCATTAGATCAACAACACAAGTAACAATGCCACAAGGTATAGCAAACACATGAGTTCAAAGGTCTCTAGCGATGGTCCAGGTCCAAATATCTAGGTCAATTAAGGCCAAGGTACGGGTAGAATAATGAGTCCCTAAAGGAGGAAAAAGGGAGGTAGTAAATGATGAGGTCAAGAAAGGTGAGGTAAATGGGTAGGGTAAAGGTGGGGTGGGGTAAATGGTCAGGGTGAAGGTTGGGTGGGGCAAAAAGGGAGGTAGGGGTAGGGTAAAGGTTAAAATTGAGGGCAATGTGTAGGTGAGGGTGACCGATGCCGGTCATGGATAACTGACATTGGTAGAGGGAAACCAACGATAATTAGGTAGGGCATGTGACCGATGCCGGTCAAGGGTTATCAATGTCGGTTAGGTCAGGTTTGTTATAAAAACAAAAAATCCACGTTTTTTGTTATTCATTTGTTATTGTTCGAAGTGAGAAACTGATAAAAAAGAGAGAAAAGAGAGAAAAGTGTCCAGATGAAATGGAACAGTGAGCTGGTAGTGTGATTGATGAGTGATTGGTTGGTGAGCAGTGGGTCCACAAGATCATTGCGAGGGATTCGATTGGTGAGAGGTTGTGAGTAGGTATTTGGTGATGGCAGAGGTTGGAGAGGGATCGGGTGGCCCACTGGTACAATGAGAAAATGTGCCACCGAGACGGTGGTAGCATGAAGAGGTAAGTGCTCTACACTACGTTGTGGATTTGATAGATTAGAGGAGTATTATATTTTTGTTTGTAGGTTGTGTTGATTTTTCATTTTTGTGGGTGGGCACAAATTGAATTTGGGAATGGGGGAAATAGGGGGTAAAAAGAGGAATGGGGAGGGTAATAAATGGGATAGGGGGTGGTTGGAGGTCCAAGGGTAGTTTAGGTCATTATAGGTGGGTAAAAAGGGGCAGGGGATTTAGAAAGGGGGTTTTGGGAAGTCAAGGGTTTTTCCACGATAGTGACTGGTGTCGGTCAAGTGTGGCCAGCATCAGTTAGGTGGAACCGGTATCGGTCACCAAACAGGTGACCGATGCTGGTTAAGGGGTAACCGGGGTCGGTAAGGGTGAACAGGTATCGGTCACCAAACAGGTGACAAATACCGGTGAAGGGGTGACCGGGGGTCAGTTAGTATGAACCAGTTCCAGTCGGATTACTGGGCACAAGGGTCCATAAAGTGATGTGGGCTAGGTAGTTCAAATGGGTAGGGTGAAAATAAGGTATACGGAAATGCTAATGGTTGACTATGGATTGATATATGTAAATAAATGGCATGTTTTGTATTAGATGCAGGGGAGATCACAGCTACATATGTGGGACAGGGTTCTGCCTCTACTAATGACAGTGCGCAGCGTAGTGACCCTAAAGGAGCTGTAGCATGTGGAGGTAGTGGGCTTGAGTGGGGTTCGTCGTTATAGACATGTAGTCTAGCAACCTAGTTTGATAGTCGCGCTCATCGATAGATGGGATTCCGTGACCAACATGTTCCAACTGCTGATGGGTGAGATGACTATCACCTTGGAGGACATGTTCTGGATTCTTCGGTTACCCATATTGGGTTCCCAGGTTTATTCTATCTGCTCCAGGGCCTCAGAGGAGCTGATTGTGTCTATTTTTGGAGAGGGGATGGTTGATATGAGATTCTATAGCACTAGTTTGAGCTATGGAGAGATAACTAGCCCATCCAGAGGAGACGAGGCTAGTGGTTCTGTTGATGGAGGTAGTGTGCTGCTATGCACTGCCAAATGTAGAGGGTGGACGCTTTCCCTAATCACTGATGGGGGTACTCCATGACATGATGGTGTATGAGACCCACTTTTCCTGGGCATCAGCATTCTTGGTGTAGCTGTACAAGGAGTTGTGGGCATATGGGTGGCTACGTAGGTTTAGCCTGAGTTGTACCTTTTTACTTCATTACTGGGCTTATGAGCACATAGTTTGTGTGTAGCCTATAGGGATGCCCCGAGAAGATGCATTCCCAGTGCAATTTGTGTGAGTGGGATTCAGGAGATGGGTACTGTCATCACCAATCCGGCACTATGATAATTCTTCATTGGGAACTCCTCGTGCTATGATTATTTACTAATGCACAGCCTTTAGTTTGGTGGATGTAATCTGGAAACAAAACAGCAACCGAACACAAGAATACCATTGACTATGATAAGACAGAATGATGACAAATCTGAAATATCAAAGTAAATTATAATATTAACATGAAATTTTTACAATCTCACCCATGAGGTACTTCAACAAGACTATGGGAGAAACTTTACAATTACACCTCTCGATGGCTTCTTCAACACACCTTTAACTAATGGCTTCCTTCGCACACTTCCTACAATATTTCTCACTACTTCCTTCTATGCTAAATGAGGGGGGTGGCCTCTCTATTTCTAGAACTTCCAGGCTTATCCATCCTATCTCTAAGATAGGATAAGAAATCCACTCTGACGAATCACATTCCATACCTTAACTCTTATCTGTACATGTAAGCTTATCTCTTAAGATAAGATAAACCTTATCATTTTACATGGGTTCAACATTTTTAGACTTTTTACAAATAAAATACACAAAATATTTATGACCTCACTCCTTGTCCTTATTACCAATATAATATTAAAATTCCTAATCATGTAGACCCTTCTTCTCTAATTACCCAAACTTTGACATTTTAACATTACCGGACCACTTACTACAAATATTTACTTTTTACAACATTCCTATTGTACTTTGATTGTTACCGTACTCCACATTATTGGCGACACCGTACTGATGGTGCCGTTATCTTCTATTAGACACTTCTACTAATTATACTTAACAACATCCTATTCCTAATACATACATTAATGAAATAGAAATTATGGAGGAAAATTTTAGTGTCGACAGTACCGGTGATAGGAGAGCGGAGATTTGATAGGCCGACACATGATGTGGCCCATTTCTAACAGTTACTGGAGGGGTTATCCATAGTGGACATTATATGGAGGCCATATGTGGGATTCCCATCATATAGGCATATGCATGAGGAGCTAGCTGAGCTCTAACTAGAGAGATGGATACAGGGTCGCCGTGCCGGGGAGGATGAGATGATCCCAGTAGATAGAGTCTGACAGTAGTTCGGGCTAGTACAGGACATACCTCCGCCCTTCCCATAGTATCACAGAGATGACATGGAGAGGCCCCTACCTCTACCATAGCCTACAGTGCCTACAAGGTAGGAGGAGCAGCCAGTGGACCAGCAGATAGATGACACCAGGTGTACAAACAGGTACATATAGTGGTGGGCAGCTCAGTTACGAGCCATACCACCCAGACCGGGGCAGCCGGATCTAGCTACCATTACAGTGCAGAGAGACACCCTACAGGGGCAGGTAACTACACTCATTACCTAGTTGGGTATACTATAGACACAGCTAGAGGGCTTGGAGGTGGAGGTAGCAGAGCTACGCGTACAAGTGGCCAGTCTGCAGGCCCAGATGGCTGGTGGAGGAGATGGAGATGGAGAGGAGGGGGATGGTCAGGTGGTAGCCTTACAGGCTGAGGGTGGCAGGTTTACAAGGCCAGTTGGCCAAAACCCAGGCACATATTAGGGTCTTATAGGCCCAGATATAGGAACATGGGTAGGGGGCACCACCATAGGCACCAGGACCGGGTCCCAGTTCATAGGCAGGAGCGGGGCAGGGTCTCGCAGGGAAGGTACAGAGGCCGAAACCTATGGGACCACCACAGACTATTCCTGTAACCAGGTTACGGGATGCCTTAGGTGAGGTGATGTACTATCAGGACGAGCTGATGGTGGTTGGGATATACTTCATATCCTATGCTGAGTACCTGGCACAACATGCATCTAGTGAGAGGACGAGATCCTGTACACTCGCAGTGTGGAGAGCACAGGGGGTAAGCAAGCTCTGAGGCCCAATCAGGTAGAGTCTACTAGCATACGAAGACCGAATCTAGTTGAGGCACCAGTAGGGACTTAGGAGGCTGAGGGTACAGCTGATACAGAGATGGAGGACATCCCCCGAGATGGCTGATATGCGGTCACCTAGTTTTTGATTAATGATTGTTATTTTGTGATTATATATTAGCCTGTGTGCCGAGAGATAGTTACAGTTTTGATCACATACCATCCTGCGTGTCGATGACAGTGAGGATGTATGAGATATTTCGTATATTTCGAGCATATACTGGCCTACGTGCCGAAGAGATTTTGTATTTATTCATTATTTTGTTGTATATATGAGACCAACCTGCATGCCGATGACATTTTGTACTGTATATCGGCCTGCATGGCAATGATTTTTGAGATGATGGACATGAAAAGATAGCCATGTATATTTGAGATACACATTGATTTATTTATATGATGAGATACATGGTATTTTTTTTGATTTTTTATGTGTTGATGAGATATGAATTTGTTGTGTTGATATGGATGGAAATTAGGTGAGTTAGGCATGATGGAGTCAGGTTGGTATAGGCATGGATTGAGTCAGGTTATAGGCATGGATCGAGTCAGGTTAGTTTAGGCATGGATCGAGTCAGATTATAGGCATTGATCGAGTTAGGTTTTGTTTAGGTATGGATCAAGTCAGGTTAAAGGCATAGATTGAGTAAAGTTGGTTAGGCATGGTGGAGTCGGGTTGGTTAGGCATGGTTTGCGTCAGGTTATAGGCATGGTTGAGTCAGGCTATAGGCATGGTTGAGTTAGGTTTGTTTAGCCATGGTTGAGTCGAAAGTAGGTGAAGTGGTGATTCATTATTTTATGCAATGAATGATAATATGGGTTAATGTGAGATGCGGTATAATCTATGCATAGTGATGATAGAGAAATGGTAGGCATAATAAATGTATGTTGTGATAATGTTTAAAATATGAAACAATTTGTTATTTATGTGGTTTAATTTCTGATTTTGGGTATAAATGGGAAATGAATTTAGGTGTGATGTAATGTGAGGCACATGGAAGATCAATTATTTAGGGTAGATGATGGCTGAGCTAATCTCCAAGGGCCCCATGCCCTCGGAGTGCTGCCTACATAGTCCCGTAGAAAAGGGACCTCAGGTCGATGTAGTTCTCCCATAAGCGAGGGAAGAATATGAGGAGGTATGAAAATTGAGTTAGTACGTTTGAGGCAAGGTGTGGGTTTAGGCTTGTTAGGTGTGGGTAGATTATAGGTAAAATGATGTAGGTGAGGGTGATTGTGGTGAAAGAAGGAGATTACCCCAAAAGTAAGCGTCGAGGACCATGTCCTGTATAAGGTAATCAAAATGTAAACAAAGATGGTTAAAAGATAAGAGGGGGAAATAAAGCCACCTGATTGGGTAGGATCATACAGAGTAGATCATACCTTGGTGGAGGTGATGAATGTAAGACCCTAAAGACATTATATGACGGACTGTTCTACGGTGAAAAGTAGTCACATGATCATAAAATTTCTAAGTTCCAAGAAGTCCCTTGAGGAAGTAGGAAATGAGAGTGGGCATGGTTTGCAGGGTGAAAAGTAGGTAATTGTTATGCGATATGAGGTAACATGCAATTTTGGCAAGAGAAACCTAGGTCACAATGGGCAAGTCTATTACAAAAGGTTTTTGTTTTGACTTATAGTTGAAATAGATTGATTGATGTGGGAAATCTATATGGGTTGAAGAAATATTTAACTCCTTGAGGTCTTCGTGAAGTTGATTGATGCGAGAAGCTTCGGTTGCTCTCGTTTTAAAAAAAAAAAAATTAAGAGCTTTTGCATAGTTTTACTTCGAGAGAGCAGTCTATTTATAACAACAGTTGTTGAGAGGAAGATGTCCTTTTGAGGGATTCATCTTTTTATTAGTAGTTTGACTCAAGGAGTTTGGTCCCATGCGAGGTCTTTGAAGTCATGGACAAGACCAATGTGGAGAATAAGACTCTTGTTCAAAAGGCAAGATGAAACAACCATGGGATCTCATCTAGAGGTAGACAAAAAGTATCCATGAGAATCATGCTATGTGCAGCACTGTGGTACACATATTCAAGAGAAGATAACAAGTGACGGGTACTCACGTGATTCTTGTTTAATTGTTAATGAGGTGTATGAAGTGAATAACACTCAAGGGATTGAGCATGGAAAGAGACAAAAGGTGAGGTAGGACAACAAGTCAACAATAGAATGGTCAAAGATGTAAGGCGTTAACGGGCTCAGGTTCAGGTTTACCATTGATTGAAGATAAACGATAAGCACCTGATCCATGGGTATGAGTCACGATGTATGATCCAAGCCAATTAGGAGAAAATTTTCCCTGTTTACTTTTTTCTGCTTTAGTTACATGTTGATTTTCTTTCAGGACAAGGTCACCAACTTGGAAGGTTCATTCATGGACACATTTGTCGTAGGCACGTTTTATATGGTTTTTGGTAAACTTGAAGGTGATCTAGAGCGTTAAGACAACGTTCATCTAATAACTCTATTTGTGCTAAATGGTCCTGACAAAAGTCATCATCATTGAGCATGTCATGGAGAGAAATGTGAAGTGAGGGGATTTGGACTTTGAGAGGCAAGACTGCCTCTGTATTGTAGACCAGAGAAAAAGGTGTGGCCATGGTGGAAGTGTGAATACTAGTGCAGTATGCCCATAAGGAAAAAGGAATGTGCGTATGTCCAATCCTTCCCAGTATCATCAACCAATTTCATAAGAATTTTGTTGAGGGTTTTGTTAGTGGATTCAACTTGGCCATTGGTTTGTGGGTAATAAGGTGATGAGAAACTGAGTTGAATGTTGAAGGCATCATAAAGTTTTTCCAATTTTTTGTTTTTGAATTGTTTTCCATTATCAGTGATGAGGTGATGAGGAACACCAAAGTGACAAATGATGTGGTGGTTAATGAACTTACATATTTTCTCAGATTTTATGGAGATGAGTGGTATGGCTTCCACCCATTTTGTATAGTATTTGGTAGTGGTAATGATCCATTGATGGCACTGAGAAGAATGAGGATTGATTTCTCCGACAAGATCTAAACCCCATTGAGAGAAGGGCCAAAGGTCACGAGCAACCTGTAAGGCATGACTGGGTGTATGATGAATATTGGAATGTTGTTGGTATTTTACACAATGTTTGACATAGTCGCAACAATCATTTGTTAAGGATCAGCCAGTAATAGCCCAGGTGAAGAATATGCTTAGCAATAGCAAGGCCATTGGAGTGACCTCCACATATGCCATCATGAACTTCCTTAATGGTATAAGGAATTTCAGAACTTGTGAGGCATCGTAAGAGAATACTGTCAAATCCGCGCTTATAGAGGAGACCCCCTATGATGACATAACGGGAGACCTTTTTAAGGAAGACACGTTGTCTGTTACAGGTGAGATCAGGAGGTAAGATGGAGAGAGAAAGGTAGTCAGAGTATTGTTTATACCAACGGTCACTCAAGTCAGGGGTAGCAGTTTCGATTGAGTAAACATCATGAGGTAAATAATAAGGTGATTAGAGTTGTTGTATGGTGACAAAGATTATAGAATTGGCGGATGAAGCGGGTATTTGGGAAGCTAAGTAGGCCATGGTATCTGCAAACTTGTTGGTTGAACGTGGGATGGTTTCAAGGGTGTAATGATCAAAGGTGGTCAAAACTATGTCTACATGATGTTTATACTTTTAAAGTATCTTGTTACGACATTGGTACATACCATTGACTTGGTTTACGACTAATTGAGAATCACCAAAAGATGTTGATTGATTTGACATCTAGGGCCTAGGTGGCTTGGAGACCTAGTACGACCGCTTCATGTTCGGGAATATTGTTGGTACATTAAAAATCTAATTTGAAAGATAAATGCATGTGTTCACCCTCAAGAGGAATGAGGATAATACTAGCCCCACCTACATGCTGACACTTGGAACCGTCGAAGAAGAGTGCCATTTGGTAAGGGGGTTCATCCAGGGAAAGGGTAGCAATCGAATCATATGGAAAGTAAAAAATTAGAGGGTTGATCCCCAAAAATAGGTGAGTTGGCCAATTGGTCAGAAATAGCTTGGCCCTTGATGGAATTTTGATGAATGAATTAGAGGTCAAGATCAGCTAAAATCATAAGCCATCATGTGCGGCATCCTGATTTTGATAAGGTTTGGCGTACATGAAGTGTAAGGGGTCGGTGTTGGTCACAACATAGGTTTTTTGGTTGCGTAGTTAATGACGGAGTTTGGTAGCAATGAAAACTAAGGCTAAGAAAAAAAATTCGGGATTGGTGTATCGGGTTTCATAGTCCAAAAGAGTACAACTTATGTAATAAACCACCTGCTCCATGTGTTGTTCATTGTGATGAGCGAGCATGGCTCCGAAGGAGTGATCAGTAGCGGATATGTATATGTAAAAAGGTTGATCATCTTTAGGTGGGATGAGTACGGGTGGTTGGAGAAGGTATTGTTTTAAGTGCCTCAAAAGATTTGTGGCAGTCATCATCCCATTTAAAGGAGACATCCTTCTTGAGCAGATGATGAAATGGTTGGCACGGATCCGATAATTGTGAAATGAAATGGGGAATACACTACAACTTACCTTGCAGGCTACGGAGTTGTCTAAGGTTGGTAGGCAGAGGTTTTTCAAGAATGGCCTTGACTTTAGCAGGGGTCAACTTCTATACCATGGAGGGAAATGATAAATCCCAGGAGATTTCTTGAGAGAACCGCAAAGACTCACTTCTTTAGCTGAAGGCGGACGCAATATTTAATGAGAAGGTCAAAGATTGTTTTGAGGATGGTTAGGTGCTTGGAGCAGCATTTAGATTTGGCCAAGAGATCATCCACGTAATCTTACAATATGCGATGCATGATGTCATGGAATATGTAAGTCATATCTCGCTGATATGTGGTACTAACATTTTTAAGGCCTGAAAGGCATGAATCGATAGCAGAAGGTCCCCCAAGGGGTGATGAACAAGGTTTTGTGTTGATCTTCTAGAGTAAGTAGGATTTGGTTATAACTTGAGAAGCCATCCATGAGTGATAGCATCTCATGGCTAGTGGTAAGGTCAACTCGCTGGTCAATACCAGGTAAAGGAAAGTCATCTTTTGGATATGCTAGGTTGAGGTCACGGAAGTCTGTGCAAATGCAGAGTCCCCCTATCGCTTTAGTGACAGGGAAAATGTTAGAAATCTAACGAGGATAATCAATGGGTAATATGAAGGAAATGGAAAGAAGGCACTAAAGTTTTTCTTTGACGAGAGGGGAAATCCGAGGGTGCATTTTCCTCAGCTTTTGTTTATTGGGTTTGGCATCAGGAATGGTTACGATATTATGGACCACTATAGTGGGGTCAATACTCAGGCATGTCTATGTAAGACCAAGCGAAAGCATGGTTATGATCCTTGAGAAAAGAAGTGATGGCTTCCTATTCAGCAGCATCTAAAGATTGTCTGATCTTTAGGATGTGCGGGTCGTCCTGAGTATGAATGTTGATCTCGATAGTTGATTCATTCAACATGGTTTGCGTCTCAGAAGGTAACGACCAATGAATATATGAGTCTTCTGCACCAAGGTAGGTGAGTATAGATTCATCATCCTGACATTGAATGACGTTAATTGAAGGTGTATCATCATTGATCATTTCAAGGATACAGGAAGGGAAGAGTGGAAGGGGCCTCGCCCTCGTGCATTGATAATTCAGAGGCCCTAAGGAAATGGTGTTTATGAAAAAAAAAAAAAGTTAGGAGGGATAGATTCAGGATCCATCGACTCCGTCGGTGAGGGTGGTGATGAAGGTGGAGCGGGTGAAGAAGATGGAGAAGGGTTAGTGTCCTTAATGAATTCCATGTGGGCATTTTTGGTAGGTAGTTCAGGAAAGCCGATACCACTACGGTTGTTATGTTTACGGGTGGTACATGGAATAACTGTATGGTGGAATTTCTTATAAAATCCAAAACCAAAACCCTTCCATACACATTGGTGTAGGAAGGTGTGGGCAAAATGGCGATTGTTAAGTGATTGGAAGTCAGCGGAAAAGGGGCGAGTTTGTGACGGTGGTTCAGGTGTGTAAGTGGTAGTATTAAGTCCCCTATAGCTGAGACTAGTACAAAGGTGAGGGGGGCCATACAGGAGACATTCTCCTATACGGTGATTGTAGTGAGGGGTGTTGGTGAAGGCTTCCATACTCTTGTGTAGTAAGGAATGTGTTGACACTATATAGGCGGTACTCCCCCAGAGTGAGGCGTTGAAAAAAACCTTCCAAGGGATCAGTGGTTAGTATGTAGGTAGCTGGAATGGATGATGTGTCAAAGGTCGATGCGAAGGTGGAGTTAACAGATTGGGAAGCTGATGGGTCATTTGTGGAGGTTATGGCAGTGGTAGAAATGGAGGAGGTATGTGTGGTAGAAGTAGTGGCTACACTGGTAAGTGGAAGTGTAGGTGAAGAAGTAACGGTTGCAGAGGTAGTTGGCTTAATATGTATGAGCACATCATTGGGTCGGTAAAGCATGTTGCATGTTTTGAAAGTTGAGGGGTCAGCTGGAATAGTATAGGTGTGTCCTTCATGTTCAAACTTTACACAACAATGCAAAGTGGAAGGAACGAAACCCATGACATGAATCCAAGGTCTGCCAAGCAACAGGTTATATTGGAATTCCCCCTTTAAGACGTAAAATAATTCTAGAACAGTGCGGGGGCCCACACGAATGTGGAGGATGATGGTACGTAGTGTAGAGGTGATAGCATCATTGAATGAATGCAACATGACCGGATGTTTATGCATGCAATTGTTAGGTATGTTCATTTGAGTTAATGCATGGGATGAAATGATGTTAATGCTAGTGCCCCCATCAATCATCACATGGCGTACTTGTATGTCATCGATGTGGATAGAGATGAAGAGGGTTGGGTCTAAGTCATCATTTTGTGTGGTGAAATCTCTTCCTCTGAGAAGCTAAGGGAGGCCACTTGGTGAAAAGGGTGGGGTGAAGATAAAGGTGGTAATTTGGTGAGAGAGGCTACATGATGGGGTGTGATAATGGAGGCCACAGGTGTAGGGTCATTGGTTAAAACCTCAATAGATTAAAGAACCTCTATGAGAGCTTAACGATGGGATTTTGAGGTTTGGATGAGGTCATATAGGGAAATTTTGAGGGGAGACTGGTGTAATTGTTTGAGCATGGTACGATGTGTGACCCCGTTAGAAATGGGGTACGTAGGGCCACATATAGTGATTTTAGGTATGGGTGTAAATGGTATGTTGGGTATAGGATTGGTTGGTGGTCAGTTGCCTTTTCTTTACCCTTGTCCTACTAAGCACATGTAGTGATGTGTATCATGTTGATCTAAGGGGAGTTGGAAAATGGAGAAGGTGTAGGGTGAGTGGTATAACGACACGATGGGAAAAAACCTACCGGAGGAGAAAAACCTTGTGAGGTGATTTCGGTGCAACGATATTTGGTTGGTGGCGTGACAAGTTCTCTTATGTGAACCATGTTAATTTCAAATCTTCAAGGTGGTTCTAGGAGCTATGAGGATGGAGTTGGTGGTTGTTGAGTGGGCAGTGTGGGAATGAGTGTTGGTGAAGTAGGATCCTCGTCGAGAAGGTCATCATTCATCAAAGTTTGCTTCTGGGGGACACAACTGGATCACGACGGTTTTCAAGGCCTTACAATTTTCCACATCGTGCCCTGGCACATGATGGTAAGCATAAATTTTAGTATCATCAAACCCTTTTGGCTTGGGTTTGAGGGGGTCATAAGGTCTGAGTGGAGGTAATGTGATGACAAAAGTCTTAAGGAGGTTGGTTAAAATTTTGGCATAGGACCGTGCTAGTGGATTGCAATGGGAAGTGAAAGTGGGTTTGGGTGTTGGTGTGGTTTTGGGTGTCAGTCATGTTTATTTAGGTATGGGAATAGTAGGTGAATGAGTAGGAGGGTGTGTGGTTGTTTTGACTACCTTATTATGGGGTAGTGGAATTTTTTTTTTGGGTTACACCCTCTTGGGTAAAGGTGATGTGGGTGTACGAGGTCTAGAAGGAAAGGTAGATGGGGGAAGAGGGGCGAGTTACCCATGGTGATAACGGGGTGTTATGAAGGTAGATGACACGGGTCATGCTTGGGGTGTGAGAGACAACGACTAAAGTTTAGTGGGTAGTGAAGCAACAACTGAGGGTATTGGAGGTATGGGTGGTAAAGATGCTGCAGGTGTTGGTGTAAGTTGTGTTGGGCCTCTGGGTAGGTTAGAGGTTTGTGAGGAAGGAATGGGTTGTTGTGTTTTTGGTTTATTGGTGGGTGGAGGTTTCTTGACCATGTCGGGCAGCTAAGATCCTAAGACAAACGGGACAGGTGCAGGTGTGATTGGCATATTCGGGGTATGAGTTCTATGGGTTTAGTGCTTTTGCTTGGGTGTCAGAGTAGGTGTAGTGTTGACTTTGGAAGATGTAGCTAAATCTAGTTTGATAGGTGGATGATTAAGGATGGTGATCGGGCTGACCCTTAAAGTGGTAATAGGTTTAGTTAAGGATGATGTCATAGGTGTGGGTTTGGGTTTAGCTATAGATTGGGCTATGGGTAAGGATGTGTTTTGGGCTATGACAGGTGTCGTGGAAGGAGTTATGATAGAGGTGGTTGTGTTTGGTTTGATTGGTCGACATATTTTTGGGTAGATAGTGGAGGTATTAGCAAGTGACCTTTGCATCTGCGTTGAGATAGGAAGCAAAAGGTGTCCCAATAGTGAGGCTCTATCCACATAATCTAATTGATCGACCAAATGTGAGAATGACACATCTATAGGTGGAGTCGATGAGGACCTAATGGAAATTGCCATAAAATGTGTCTTAGAGACAGGAAATTGGCTAGCTTCAGCTTTTGTGGGTAAGAGAGCCGAAAGTAGGTCTTCAGGATTTTGGGTAGCGGATGGAGAATGCTCACCAAGAGGCAACATTATCTCAACTAGGTCTATGATAGGTGGAGGAGATGATGGGATCTCTTCTATAGGTGGAGGAGATGATGGGTACTCCTCTGTGGGTGGAGGAGGTAATGGGTGCTCCTCTATGGGTAGAGGAGGTACTGTGGGTAAAATTTCTCTAAGTGGAGAAGCCAGGGGTGAGATGGTCTCGATGTTAGTGGAAGACTCCTCCATAGGTGATGAAGGAGATGAAAGATGTTCCTCTGTGGGTGAAGGAACAGGGGAGGTTGGTTCTGATGTAGAAGGAGGATTTTGAGCTAGGATTTCCTCTATGGAAGGAATGTGAGGTGATTGGGTGGTGACAGGTATGTCATTAAAGATAGCGTGGACCTCATGGGTATGGGTATCATGAGTTGAGGTCTCACTAGTTTGATCAGACGAAGGGGGCATGGTTGGGAAATGGTTTCTTGAAGATGTGTAGGTTTTGGTTGGCAGGTGCATTAGGATTATCCATGGTTAACTCACCTTTCTCAAGCATTTCTTGGACAATATTTTTGAAAGTGATGTAATTGCTGTCATTATGACCGTTTACTCGATGATAGTTACAGAAGTCATGTTCTTTATACCATGTGGGCATGGGGCGAGTAGGGTCAAAACTAGTGTGTGGTTTTATGGGTGGAAGGGTAATGGCCCCAGCTTTGATAAGATTTTCTAAGACAGACGAGTAAGGTTCCCTAATTGGGGTGTATTTCCGTTACTCTCGTCTGAATTGAAAATTTTGGACGGGTGAGAGATTAGATGAGGGGGTAGCCTGATTTTACGGATGAGCTGGGTTGGCCTTAAGTACCACTGCATTAGCAGTGCCCTTATCTTTTGAATAACTAGTTTGTGGTTTGGAAGAAGAAGAGGTATCATTCAACTTGAATGCCAAATTATTATTGCGTAATTGGATTTTCTTCTCTTTGATGGCCCAAATCTCTAACTTTCGTGCCATAGTGAATGCTTCATCAAATGTTCGGAAGGTTTGGACCTACAAGGTCAGTGAGATATGTCTAGCACAAGCCCATGTGAAGAGCTCGATGAGTTCTATTTGTGGAAGTTGGAAGGTGAGTTGGTTGATCAAGCTACGCTAGCAAGCAACAAAATCTGTGATAGATTTGTCCTCATATTGACGCGTGGAGTATAGCTCGGTCATGGTAACCTTCGTGACGATATTGATAGAAAAATGATCTAAGAAGGCTTGGGCTACTTGATTGAATGATAATATAAAGTGTCTAGGTAACCCACCATACCAATCTAATGTAGGTCCAGTCAGAGACATGGGAAAGGTTCTCGAGAACAAGGCATCATCGTGAGCTATCAGATAACACCTGTGTTTGAACAACCACAAATGATGTTGCGGGTCTTCTTTGCTATTAAAACAATTAAATTTATGAATTTCCCAATGCATGGGGTATGGGAAAATAGGAATGGATGGGTGGATAGGCTCATTGTAAATCTCATCGTAGGGTGAGAGTGTTGTAGGAGCAAGAAACCGATGCCTCTAATGTCTACATCTTATCCAACATAAATTTGATTAGGTCATTGGTAGGTTGCGATGATTGGGTGCCTCCTATAATGTGAGAGGGTTGGTTTTGGGCATATAATGGGGGTGACACTCCAGTGTATTGTGCTTCCATGTAGGATGATTGGGAAGAAGGCAATGAAACAAGGGGTACACACGCTGAGTGAATAATGGAGGAAACAAGAGGCTACTGATAGTATGTATATGGAGCTGGAAGAGTCGTGGTAACCCTAGTGGCAATGGGAGTTAATGATTATGGAATGGAAAGGACCACATTTTGAAAAGGGGTAGGGGTCACCGACACAGGAGGTGGTAATAAAGCTACGGGTATGTGTGAGACATTAGGGGCATATGAGGTTGCATTTTGGGTAGTTGTTGAGGGTATGCTGGATGTGGCGGGGGTAATATAGGTGGTAGACATGGCAGTCATAGTGGGTATAGACCCAACTATGAAATGAATGGGGGTAAGGTAGATGCGGGTGGCACAAAACTAGATGAAGTCGATGCAGGAGTGGAAGCGAGAGTAGGGGGGATAGATACGGGCATGCCGTATATCAACTGACCTGAGGCATCTCAAGTGGATGAGTGGGAAAGGTAGAACTACAAATCAGTAGGGTTTTGCTCAAGGAGTTGTGCGAACTCCTCATCTCTGGTAGTGATAGTGATAGGTTGGATGGGATCCATGGTTGGTGATAAAATGGAAGGTGGTGAAGGACTAGGTCGGAGTGGTTGAAAACTAGCATGAAACACAAGTGCACTTACTTGTCTTCGGGTCAACACCACGTGAACCAGTACTGATTGGGTAGGGCTGCTTCTCTGAAAATGACATAGAAAATAACAGGAACAGGTGAATTTGATGGTAAAAATTGGATTAGGTACTAAATGGTGGTTGGAAAGTGAAACAGGATAACCAATGCTGGTTAAGGCAAACCAATGGCGTTTAGGGGTAACCACTGCCGGTCACTGTAGAAAATGGTCAGTGAGTGAAAACCAAGTAAAAGGTCAAATCTGATAGGTATGCCAAATCTGATGGTGTTTTACAATTTCTATGGGAATGATGGCAGTGATGGGGACTATGAAAAGTGGAAAAAAAATGAATAAAATGTCCTTTTGGTTAGGTTAAAAAAAGGACCTGGAACCGATGTCGGTTGGGTATAACCAACGATGGTCAGAGGGTAACCGACGTTGGTTACTGTGAAATTGAAACAGTGATGAAAGAAAAGTGGTTGTGAATTAAAATCTGATGTAGAAGTAAACCCAGAATTCTAGGAATGATGATGATATGGCCTAGGCACACTCAGGTGAAGCTGGAATACACCAGCTATGATGAGAAGCATGCAAGGATGAACAAGAAAAATGAAGAACGTGATCTCTCACCTCAAAATGCAAGCCAAGTAGAATCACTAAGAAAAATGTGATCCTAGGAGTGCCTTTTCTATTATGTTTATTTAGCTTATGATATTTAAGGACTGACACATGAATTGTGAAATAGATTTTTTTTTGGTGAGGATGGCTTCCTACAAAGAAGGAGATCTAAAAGGTGAGGTTTCAGGTATGTTATGGTGGGGGCGGGCGTTGCTCTGAAGTATGATTCGACAGAGCAGTAAGCTGGGTGCCCACTATGTCATGATCGTGTGATCACCTACAACTTCTTCTAGGTAAGATGTTGTTTAAGAATGTGTGTATTTTCAATTTTTGTGAGGTTTGGTAAGACTCAGAGAGAGAGAAAGAGAAAGAAAGTGCTGTCTATGGTTCATTTGTCAACCATCAACTAGTCATGACCTCTAGTGTATAGGTTTCCCACAATTAATATGAGCTAATGCGATAAATCAGAATGCAATGCACTTATTTTTAAGCCCAAATAAAAGTGTGAAGTTGGATGACACAAAAATATTAAGAGGAAGAGGGATGCTCTTTCACTATAATGCAAAAAACATGAAGAAATGGTTATTTTTAATTACACCAAAAGAAAGGTTTCCTTTAGATCAAAATAGAAAGAAAAGGTGGGTTACCAAGGAAGAAAATTAATGTGTATGCTTTTTAGAAGGGAAAAAATCACACAAATTTTCCTAGGAATGAATGAAATTCAAGGAACCTCAGATGGGTCCCACCGGTCATGCCAAAATTTTTTACCGTTTTCTAGATCGTTTCTTTGAAGTATTGATGAAATAGATAGGGTAACGGGTGTAGGAGGAATACCTGTTTTAGTGTTGGTTGATGGGTTGTTGCACGTGTATGGCTTCTAAATCCATAGCTGATTGTGAGAGCTTCCTTTTGGCTAGGAGGAACTACATGTAATGCAAAGCAAGACCACCAGAAAAAGTTAAACAATATATGTAGTGAACTTCCTAACGTGTGCTAGATCCAGGAAGTGTGATACTTCCTAGATGGCTGTCAGTCCACTGTTTTAAAAAATTTAATGCAGTAAATAAGGTAGAACCTATTGTAATTCTAAATGATTTAGGTATCTCACTTAAAACATAATAAGAAATAGATCTAATCTAACAGGCTAGGTTAGAGTAGGATCCAGAGGTCAAGTAACTAGTTCTGGGTCTTTGCAGGTCTGACAGAGGTCTCAGGTATATCACAGGTGAATGAGGGTGAGGCGGAATTAGGTGGGTAGGTCACTATTATGAGCTATATGGGAAAATATAGTAACTGATGTTGGTTAAGGGTGACCGATGATGGTTGGGTGTAACCGGTGCTGATTACTGTGGAGTTTTGGGAATGCCATAGAATGAGTTTTGGGTCTCCTTTGTGATTGCACAAAAGGAATTTGGTTGGTCGAGATAAGGTATTGGGTGATTTGGGAGGGATTTGACGAGGTTTTAATGGGTATATGGGGGGAATGTTGAAGGAGGTCAATGGATTGCTAGGTAAACAAAATATGATAATATAATGATGAAATGGAATGACCCAGAGAATTATAACGTCTACTTACTTGGATTCTGGTCCTGGATGCTTGTGAGTGAGGGTTGGAGGTGTTGATGAGATATTTTGAAGGCTGCAGGTGGTCACCAACTGAAGGAAAGCTTCTGCATGGGCTGCATGTACATTTCTCTTTGCTTGGTTAGATCAGATCATTATTGGGATGGTTATGTAGGAAAAGATGCTTGATCTCCTTCCTTGCATGTGTGTTTTGACTGGAATTTACTCTCAGAAGATGCGATATCTCTCTGGGATGTGCTAACGTTCACCAACTTGTCCAATATTTTTCCAACCTTGAGAATAAGGTTATTTTGGGGTTAAAAGGGTAACCGATGGTGGTTCCAGTTTAATCAGCGATGGTTAGGGGTAACCGGCCTCGGTCAAGGTGAGATTTCCTAGGTTTACTAAACTAGGGAGATCCTCTTGATTTTCTCGGATCTCATGTCGTTAACCCACGGATTAGACTGGGAGCTTCTTGTAAGCATGCGGGAATGTGGTTAGAGAGAATGTAGGCATTGATTTTTAGGGTTTGGGTAAATCTTAGTTAGTTATGGCAACTTACTAAGAATAGGTCTTAGGGTGAGTTGGCTTGATGAGGTGTCTAGGTGAAGTGTATATGTGGATATCATTTAAATTAATATATTTTAGTAATAAACATGGTGAGGTTAATGAATTAATTTAATTAAATTAATTAAATTAATATTAGTAGGGTGAAGGGGGCCATGGCTAGGTGAATGTGATAAAGGGTGCTTATTTGTTGAGGGATCAAAGGGGAGTGTGACCTAATTTTAGTGTCTACACTCGTAACTGGGTTATACGATGGTGATGTGAAATGGAGATTGTATGTTAGGTTTTTAGTGTGGGAGGGGGAGGAGGGAGATCTTTGGGCCATCCAAAAGGATATGTGGGTACAAAGATGATGACTCATAGAGTGAGATTTGATTCATTTCAGTCACATCAGGTGATAGTTTGGGTTGATTCAAGATGTAATGGAGGTAGTGATAACATATAGCCATGATGACAGGGATGTAGATACACCATAGCTAGCATTTTCAATGTCTTTTTCCGTCGCTGATGAGGAGGGGGTGATAGGTGTAGATGATTAGGGAGTTCCTAGGGCTATGGATGATGTCGGGGTTACTAAGGAGTTTTCCACATGGTGGCAGGATAAGCCTACTAGAGCTGAGAGATGAGTACGAGCTCATGTGGAGGCATCTCACTAGGGAGGTGATGATGATGGTGAGGGAGAGGGAGGTTGGGGTGAGGAGCTAGTGGTGATGACAGGGCAACTTTGGAGGTCACCATTGTTCATTTAGAGGATAAGAAGACTGCACTATTGGTTGAGCAAGCTACTTTGACTGTGGAGAGAGATTATTTGATAGGTAAATGGGATGGCCTAGGTTAGTGGTTAGCAGGTGTGTTGGTGGATCTAGCACATGTCATATCTTATTGTGATCGACATAGATAACAGTAAGAGGTCTTGAGAAGTGCCATCGGTATTACGAGTACTTTAGTTTTAGGAGTTGAGCTACATGAAGCAAGAGCTATGGCTAGTGGGCTGATGAGGCCACTTGGTAGTGTTAGCTTAGATAACTACCAGTCTTTATGTAATTAGTTAGGGTATTATGAGGAGATACTTCGAAGGAGGGTTCTTGATGAGCCCTATTTTGCTATATATTAGGCATGAAGATTAGTAAGACCTAGTGTCAGTACAATAAGTGTGGGTTAGCCACTACGAGGTCCTGATGGAGGTGGTCCTAGTAGAGGACCTGATGGAGGTGAGGGTGGGTATTAAGGGAGTAGTGCTCGAGGAGGCACTTTCTTAACAAATGTTGGTTTGATTGAGTAGTTATGATGCTTTTGATGTATACGACTCTTTGTGAAGCCTATTTTTGATATATGGAGCTTTGAAATTCCAGATGATGTATAGAGACATATTGGCATGATATACGATGATGATTTTGACTTATGATCTATGTGTTGATTTTACTATAATGTGATGTTTTGGATGTGGAAATGAAATATTTAGATATCATCACGATTGTATGGATATTGATGGATGTTGATGTTATATGGATGTTAATAGATGTTAATGTTGCGTTTTTTATGTGATGTATTGATATTTGATTTTAAAGTGCCTTTAATGTATATTAAAATGTGTCTTAATCATGGTTAGAAATAAAAAGTGAAGTGATTGATTTTATACTGGATTTGATATATATGTGATGAGAATTAGCAACGTGAAGGATTTTGCACTTTTTGGCCTTATAACAGATGTTAACACTTGACTAATAATGGGTAGTTACATGTAAGACCTTGGACACAGAGGGAGGTGGAATGTATACCTTCCTAGGATATGGGAAGGGTTGACATATGTAGGCTATGCGGGAGAGTAGGTTCTCCTCTCAATTGTTTCATAAGGAGATCCCCCAATTGTACATTGTATTTTAACGCAAATTGATTGATGTGGGAAGTTTAATTTTATGGGAAAGATTGATTTATGCAGGAATATTTTCTAGGATGATTTTTGATATTATTAATTTTTGAAGGTTGATCGATACGGGAATCCTGTTTACATGGGTAGCCATCCTTCAAGGGATTGGTCTACAATTTTTGAATTTTTTGATATCCATCCTTTGAGGGATCAATCTATGATTTTGATGGGAAGATGACCTTCAAGGGATAATTCTATTTATTTTTACACTAAGATCAGTCTTAATTGACCATTTCAAGGAGGGGAAGAGATGTGTACACAAATTATACATGTATGCCTTGTGGCATGCCTTCATTTGATAGACAAGGTGGATGGATGTAATGATTACGAGTATCCTACTAAGGATGAAATTTTCCATTTGAAAGATGTGATGAACACAATCATGGTGCTCATATTTAAGGTTTTTGAGGATAGTGTGAGAAAACCACATACTATCAAATCATTGCAGTGATGGAATGAGGGGTCGGTGGATGGAATAAAATATTTGATGTGACTACTGTCATGATGGTTGATGTGTTAACAATAGAAAGGCCACAATTGAAAGGAATTTAGAGGTTCCTTTTTAGGTGTGCCATCAAGGGAGGCCAAGTGGTAAGCTCCCAACCCATACTTGTGAGTGATGACATATGGGTCGATCCAGTTAGGGGAACACTTTCCATGTTTACTCCTTTCTAGAGTAGTGGAATTTTGATTTTATTTGACAATGAGATCACTTTATTAAAGCCACATTATTTGACATATTTTTTATATGTGCACTTGATGCAATATTGATAAACATGATGATGTTTGAGAGCTGTTAGACATTGTTCATCTAGAAATTCTAGTTGTGCTAGACATTCTAGACGATAATATTCATCTGGGATAAAATCTATGAGGGATACGAGGAGTGATGTGATTTGAACTCTAAGGCATAAGACCGCCTCAGATCCATAGACTATAGAAAAGGGGGTAGCATCTGTAGGATTACAGATGTTAGTGCAATAATCCTAGAGAGAAAATGGGATCTGAAGGTGCTAATTCCTACCTGCTTGGTCAACAGTTTTCATGAGAATTTTTTTAAGTGTTTTATTAGAAGCCTTAACTTTTCCATTTTCTTGTGGATAGTATGGTGATGAGAAGCTTAATTTTATATTGAATGTGTCACACAATTTAATAACTTCTTTATTTTAAACGGATTTTCCATTGTTTGTGAATAGCTTAAGAGGGATGCCAGAGCAACATATGATTTGTTGATAGATGAAATCAATGATTTTGTTAGATTTAGTAGATATTAAGGGGATATCCTCTATCCATTTAGTGAAGTGTTTAGTACCTATGATGATAGAGTGGTGTCATTTTTATGAACAAGGGTTGATGAGACCTATTAGGTCAAGCCCCCATTGTGAAAAGGGTCATAGATTTTGAGAAGGTTGTAAATATTGAATGGAAATCTAAGGGAGATAGGAATTTTGTTGGAATTTAATGAATTTCTTGATGTATGTGCAATAATATTGATTGAGATTTGGCCATCAATATCCCATCCGAAGGACACATTTAATGGTTGTTGTCCCGTTAAAGTGTCCACTGCATATGTCGTTATGGACTTCTTGAATGGATTTAGTAGATTCATGAGATTTGATACATCTTAACAAGAGGTTGTCAAATCCATGTTTATATAGAACACCACCTACGATGATGTATCAAGTAGCGAATTGGAGAAATGATCACTTAGGATTTTTAGATAGGCCATGAAGAATTTTGGATTCTGAAATATAGTCAAATGTGTAAGTATACCAGAGGCATGTTGGATTATTTTCAATGATATTCATAGACAAGAGTTCATTTTTGTGTGATGGTTGATCAATTTTGTGCACAACAACAAAAAATTTAGAGTCATCGGTTGATAAAGGGATTAGGGATGCAAGAGAAGCCATAGTGTCTATGAATTTGTTAGAGGATCATGGAACTATTTGGATAGTGTAACAGTCAAAGGAATCTCAAAGGAATTCAACAATGTATAATCTCATTTGTACATTGATAAATTCCTTTGATTTGATTGATGACAAGTTGTGAGTCTCTGTAGATGTCCAGGATTTGAACACCAAAACATGATGGAGGTTTGGAGACCCGTGATTAAAGCTTCATATTCTACCATTTTTTTGGTACATTTGAAATATAGTTTGAATGATAGAATGATAGGATCCCCCGAGGGAGGTATGATAATGATTCTGACACCTCCCCCTTGCTGACAATTAGATCCATCAAATAAAAGTGTGATTTTTATGAGAGTCTATTCATGATCAATAATACTGATAGACTCATCAAGAAACTATTTATGAGGTGGTTGATTGTCAAGTAGAGGAGATTTGGCAAGTTGATTGGCAATAGCTTGTACTTTGATAGATTTTTTTAATATGAACTCAAGGTCAAACTTGGTCATAAGCATAAGCCATCGAGTGATGTGGTCACTGTGATATGGTTTCGAGTGCATGGTTTTAAGAGGATTGAAGCTGGTAACGACATAAGTCTTATGATTTATTAAGTAATAGAGAAGTTTGGATGTTGTGAAGTACAAGGCATGACATAACTTTTTGGATTCCATATAACAAGTCACGTAGTCATGGAGAGTACGACTTCTCTACTAAACAAATTGTTCATGACCCTTCTCATCTCAATGAGTGAGCATGACACCCAAGGCATGATTACTAGTGGATATGAAGGGGTAGAGATTCTCCCCATCATGTGGAGGTATAAGCACATGTGGTGATAAGAGGTATTGTTTGAGGTTATCGAAGGTCTTTTTATAATCATGATTCCATTTGAAATTTACATCTTTTTGAAGGAGGTGATGAAAAGGATGACAAAAATTTGAAAGTTGTGAGATGAAACAACAAATCGATTAAAGCTTACCATGAATGCTAAGAAGTTATTCAAGGTTTGATGCAAGGGGCATCTTGATGATGGATCTAATCTTGGTGGGTTCTACTTCAATGCCCCTGATAGAGACAATGAACCCTAAGAGCTTACCGGTGAGAACACCAAACATGCACTTAACTGGGTTAAGACAAAGGAAATATTGAATAAGGAAGGAAAAGATAATGTCAAGGACTATGAGATGATCCTTTTGTTATTTTGCTTTTCCTAAAAGATCATCAATGTATTCTTCTACAATCTTGTGGATAAGATCATTAAATATGTATATCATAGCACGTTGATAAGTGGCACCAAAATGTTTAAGTCCAAAGGGAATTACCTGGTAACAAAAATTCCCCCAAGGAGTGATGAAGGATGTTTTATGTTGATCATCAGTAGTGATGAGTATTTTGATGTATCTAAAGAATCTATCCATAAGGGAGATCATTTCATGGCTGGTGGTTAAATCGACAAGATGATCGATGTTTAGAAGAGGAAATTCATCTTTACGACAAACAAGATTGAGGTCTTAGAAGTTGGTGTAGATGCATAAATTTCCTGAGGCCTTGTTACGATCACGATATTAGAGAACCATTGTGGGTAGTCAATGGGTATAACAAAATTAGCAGAGAGTAGATGTTGTAACTCATCTTTGATGAGAAGAGCTATGTGAGGGTTCATCCTACGTGATTTTTGTTTGACAGGTCTTTCGTGAGGATAAGTGATGATATTATAGAAAATAATGTTGGGGTCAATGTTTGGAATATCACTATATGACCATGCAAAGGCTTGGCTATGTTTGGATAGGAAGGCGGTAAAGTCGTTTAAATCTTGTAAATCTAAAGATTGACTGAAATTAACTATGTGAGACTCCTTTGGAGTTCCTATATTAATGTTGATAGTGGATTTGTTGAGAGGTGTCGATGTATCAGGTGGTAATTTTTTTTAAGATAATGGTCCTCTAATCCTATGTGCGAGAGGATGGCTTGATCATCTTAGCATTAAATAATATCAATGGTGTTTGAATCCTCTTTTATCATTTCAAGCTAGATTATAGGAAGGGTTTTGGCACCATGATTAATTTGATAAGTCAATGGTCCTAATGTAATAGTGTTGACTAGTTTTTTTGGATGGGATGGAAATGGTGTCATCTATATCCATGAGGTTGTCATGTGTAGATAAGGAAGATGGTTCCAATTGTATGATGGGTTTGGACATGATACTAGTTGAAGGCTCGGAGGTTGGTTTTTCAAAACCTAACACATATTTTTCATGCGGTTTGTGCGAGTAATCAAGGATCAATTTGTGGATTCCTTTTTCGTAACGTCTAAGTCCAAAGCCTTTCTAGGCACAATGATGAAGATATATCTTTACAAAGACCTAATTATACAAGAATGTGAATTATAATATGAATAGTTTGACATGACACTGATTAGTAGGAAAAGTAGAAGGGTAGTTAATCCCTCCATATACAAGATTCATTTTGAGATGTTGTGGACCATAGGAAATGGCATCTCTGATGCTAGGTTTGTACATAGGCTATTTTAAAGCCTTCTGTATGTGTTTGGCATAGGAAGTGAATTAAGTGTAAGGAGATGATACACCGCAGTGAAAGGTGTTGTATGACATCGTCAAAGAAAGTGTCATTTAGTAATTTTGATGATGGAATGGATGAACTAGTAGAGGATTCATTATAGGAACCCGAGTTTGATTTGGGAACAATCACATCATTTAGATGATATGTCATGTGAAAATATTTGAAAGTATTTAGATCTACAGGTATCATGAAAGCTTTTCCTTCATGTTCATATTTGAGACATCGATGGAGTGTAGATGGGAAACAATGCATAGTGTGTATCCAGGGTTGGCCTAATAGAATGTTATATTGGAACTATCCTTATACTAGAGAGAATATTTTATGGAGGATTTTAATGCAAAATTTCACTGGTAGGATAACAATGCCCAATGTGGGGGTGATGGTGTCATTGAAAGTTCGAAGCACGGTTGGTGTTTGGGAGACAATGGTGTTGGGTAATTGAATTTAATCAAAGGTGTTTTATAATATGATGTTGATGTTGGCACCATTTTCGATCATGAACCTCTTAATGAGGGTGTCATTTATTTGGGTGGTGATGAAAAGTGGAAGTTCATAGTCCTCTGGTTGTAATGATGGGATTTCTGAGCTGTCAAAAAAGATAACACATTGACATTTTGGTGTACCAACTAGGTTTGCAAAAGGTTGTGGATCGTCTGAGGGTAATAATATAGATTGGAGTGTTTCGATCATGGTTTGTGGTGAAGTTGTTTGATAGTGATACTTTGTATTGAGGTAGTGACTTGTGTATGAGGAGTGAAAAGAATGGACACCTTATCCTTAGCGAGAGGTGTCAGAATAGATGAATCAACAATGAGTGATATAGAAACCTTAGATTAATTTTAATTTCCAGTGTTGAGGTCTTGGGTACATGCTCTAGTGGTGATAAATACTGCATAAATTTGTTGAGGGGATTTCTTAGAGGAATCCCCACATTTGGTGGTTGTGAGTGTAGATGATGGTTTAGATGTGATAGTTATGGATGTATGATGGGATTTTTTTGATAGTTCTAGATCCAGAGGGAGAATACCCTTGTTATCAAGGCTTCAAATAGTAGTGTGAAGGGCCTTGCAATCTTCTATATATTCTCCTAGTATGTGATGGTAATCACAAAACGCTTCAAAGTTATACCAGGAGGGATTCCATCCTTGAGAGCCATATGGCTTAAGAGGAGGTAATGTTATGATGGATTGTTAGATAAGCCTTTCAAGGATTAGTGCATAATTTCCTTTCGAGGAATATTTTGAGGGAAGAGGTGACTCTTTTGATTATACATGTGTTAAAAGGGCCATTTTTGATGGGATATTTTTAGATGTTTGTTGAGGGATGATTTTTTATTTCGTAATTGTGATTGATAACTTTGACGAGGGGTGTGGTCCTAAAATGGAAGGAAATGGGGTTGATTTTTGTGTTGAGGTGGTCAAGTGATTATATGATATGATTGTCTCCTTTTTAGATGAAGGGGTGTATGGTTGTTTAATGAGTTTTTGAAGGTTACGTATATACTGTTGAGTGACATGGTCATCGTAAGAACTTTTCACATATTGTAAGATGAGTTTCTTTTGTGTAACTTATGAAGAGCTTATTGATGGGTTTGAAGAGGATGAATAGAGTAGGTTAAGATGTAATATTTTTTATAGAAGGATCAGGGGGAACACCTGATTTAATGGGTGTTTTTTCTATCATTTTTGTGACAGAGTTACTAGTGGATGATTCGGATGGTGACTCTATGATGGGAGATTATTGATATTTGATTATATTGATTGTTTGATGAGAATAGATGAGATCATACTATGGTTGATTGGTGGGTGGGCGTGATTTGGAAATGGTTGTTTAAAAATGTCCAGATTTTGATTTGGAGGTGCATTCTAGTTATCAAGTTGCAACACACCTTTTTTGATAAAATATTGAAGGGCATTTCTAAACAAAGGACACCTCTTAATATCATGGCTTTTGACCCTATGGTATTTACAATAATCATTATATTTATACCAAGTGGGATTTGAGATATATGTATCAATAGGATGGATTGGAGGAAGGGTGATCATATTAAAAACTAGAAGCTTATCAAATATTGTTCTATAAGATTCACCAATAGGTGTGTAGTTGCGTTGAGGACGGGTGCATTCAGAGGTCAAACATTCCTTGGAATAAATCTTTACAACAACTACTTTGGATGATGTTTTAGATTTTTTGTGGGTAGAAGATGGTTTGAACAAAGAGTTGGGCTTAGGTTTATTTGATCCAAATTTAACTCTACCATCTTTGAGAGTGTGAAGCTCGAGTTTGCGACCAATAATGAAGGATTTGTAAAAAATTTGGAACAATTGGATTTTTAATGTAGATGAAATGTGTTTATCATAGGAGAGAGAAAATAATTTGATTAACTTAATCTGTGGGAGGGAAAATTATAATATATTGATAATTCCCCTCAAGTGGGTGATGAAGTCTAGGTTAGATTCATCTTCAATTTTTTTGATGGCGTATAGATTGGTAATAGTGATTTTACATGAAATGTTGATCGATAAGTGTTCTAGAAATAGTTGTGTGAAATGATAAAAGTGAATACTAAGGAATGATATTGTACTAATCTAATGCAAGGCCAGCTAAGGACATAGGAAATGTCCTTATCATAAAGTTCTAGTTGTGTGTTATGAGGTAATAAGCATGTTTGAAGGAGGATGTGTTGTTGATGGTCTTCTTTTCTGTAGAATTTGAGGAACTTAGAAAGTTCTCAATGTGGAGGATATGCTTTGTATGGTAGTGATGGGTGGATAGGTTTATTGTAGATTTGTTCATAGGATAGTGTGTTTTTAAGACCTATAGAAGTAGATTCAAGACTAGATATTTTGTTCATCAACACCTGCAAAGGGTCATTTTTTAATGGTTGGTGTTGGGGATTGAATGAGGAGGAATTGAGTTGATTGTATGCAAATGAACTTGATTGTTTGTATGGTTGATATTGTAAAGGGTTATTATGTTGGAGAGGATGTTCATAAGAATACTATATGTATGTTACGAGGCTATAGGTTGTGAAGATTTAATATATTGATATTGAGTGGGCATGCATGTGTTCAAGAGAGGTTGTGATTATTGAGGTATGTGTTGTGAAGGAGTAGAGGAGTGGGTGAGAGGTTGATATTGTTGAGATATGTGCTGGAAAGGAGTAGAGGAGTGGATGAGAGGCTGGGATTATTGAGGTATGTGTTGTAAAGGAGTAGAGGAGTGGATGGGAGGTTGAGATTGTTCAAGTATGTATTGCGAGAAGGTAGGTGTGGTTGATGATTGTTTGAGGAGGGATGGACCATAGAGATAGAACTTGTATTAATGGGTGGTGTTGATGTTGGGATAGACATAAATACATTTTGGATAGATGATGTGGGTTATTGAGAGGAGATAGGTTGAGATGTGTTTGATGGGGTGGATGTTGAACTTATAGGAGGATTATGGATAGTGGAGCAAACAAAAGGCATGTCATGGATGAAGTTGTGTTGGTGTTGTTTTAGGATGAGTTAGAGCCAGTTGAGGGATCTAATGAAGATGATATTGTTGATTATTCGTGTCCTGGGAGGAGATAACATTGAGGTGAAAAGAAATGATGGGACTCAAAGAAACGACATTGGATGTTTCTAAATCACTATCAGTGGGATAAGGATGTACTTGTTGGATGACCATCTCATGGTTAGGATCAACAAGTTGGGAGAAGTCATATGTGGTGTTAGAGATAGGGGGTCATGGTTCAAGTGTATAATGTTGAATAAGGACGTCCCAAGTAGCTAGATAAGCATTGAGGGCAACGGGGTTTGAATCCAAAATATCAATAAAGATTGGATCCCCACTATTGAAGAAACGAGGACTAGATGGATAAGGAATTTCAGATGAGGTAGATTGGTTACTAGGAGAGTGTGGAGGTTCATGATTGTTTTGTGAGGATGAGAGATTCTAGCTCACGATACGAGGAATGTCATCAAGGAAAGACATGAAGTTTTTCATGGATTATTGTAAAATTCCAACTATGTTTTTATATTTTTTTATGGGAATATGGTCGTGTTAATACCATGAAAATAAAAAATCAATGAAAATTTAATGTAGAGAGTTAATTACAAGCAAACAAGTCACACTAGAGAATTATTTTTATCTTGATTAAGTTAGAAAAAGGTGAAATGTGAAAAATGGTTTATGGGGTCCTAGGAAATGGAAATCTTTGGTTGGTTTCAAATAGTGTAAAATGTTGGAGTCCTTGATATACCTGAAGGTACATGAGGCCTAAATCTATTTTGGTGTTGGTACGAGGTGTGGTATTAAGGCCTACCCCCTCACTTCACAGTCCCACAATGATAAGAGTGTCGGGTGTTTAGCCAATATACCACCCACCAACTTTTTTATACTCATCCAGAATACCGAATCAGATTATCCCCTTTGTGATGAAATCCAAGCAAGTCCACCTAGGTAGGACTGTTTCGATGTAAGTTTGTATTGAATGTGGTTTGGTTGTGTATGAGGGAAATTAAGTTAGCAATTTGTTAATTTCCTACTTGAAATAGATAATCATGCAAAAATGAAATATTCATTTTAACCCAAAAAGAAATACGAGTTTGATGAAGACAATAGACAAATGTAGTGCAAAGGAAATAATATAAAAATTACAAATAAATCATACTTGTAATTTTGGTTTTGCTTTTTTGATTTTTGATTTTTGATTTTTGATTTTTGTGAAAATAAATGCTATAGAAGGGAAAAAACTACAATATTTAGCTAAAAATAGGAAAGCAACAAGAAATCACAATCTTAGATGTATATCAGCTAAGTAATCAAAAGTAGCCCACAAAGATCGTCGGTGATTTGAAGGAATCACAGGCGATTCACTAAAATCACAGGAAATTCTATAGAATTGATAGCAATTATAAAGTAAACAACCTATAAATACTATAAGTTAATTTTAATGAAAAATTAAGGAAACAAGGCTCCCACCAGGCATATAGGGAATGTATTAGGTAAATTTTGGGTCTTTTTTATTACATGCAGAAAGTACCTAAAACTCAAAACAAGAAAGGGTTTAATGATACTTGTGCCAATAGTAGCAATGTTGGGATGGTTGTATGTAGCAATGGATAAGTAATCCTCCTCTTGTCAAGTGAAGAGACCTACAATCAAATAGAGCTAATTTTTTTTTAGATAATATGGGTAGACGAGATTTTTGGAAAAGGTCAATCCCAAGAATCTAAAGGGACTTCCTTAGAAGATGTCAACTCGTTTTTAAACAATCGAGTGAATTGATGATAATGATAGAATGATAAACAATAATTAATAATGACAATGATAAATATGGAACTAGAACTCAAGAAAGAAAGGCAAGTCCTTTACCACTTTGTAGGTGTCCCAAGCTAATGATGATGCGGTCTCTTGTTGGATCTTGTGGAGGAATTCAAACTGATTCTTGATATCCTCAATGTCAGGTGTGAATCCAATGCCACATAGTGTGAGGTCATGAAGGATGTCAAATTTCTCCCACACGAAAGGTTGTTGGATGATCAGGAGGTCATAAATGCTTGTGATGGGGTGTGATTGTCTTGGAATAGTCATCTAAAATAAACACATACTTGCAAAAAAAATTTAAAATCCAGAGTTATAGATAAAATTTGATGAAATGAAATGATTAATAAAAGGGAACTGATAGACATAAATCATAGGTGATTCAAAGGAATCACTAGCAATTTAGTAGAATCATGTGCGATTCAAAGGAATCACTAAAGATTGTTGTAAAAATGATTATTTTCTTGAAAAATGACAAGTTTAAGAAAAAAAAGATCAAAATGATTGATTTGTAGATGTTTATGTACTAAGAACAATGACAAAAGGAGAAGACGATCTTGAAGTGTTGGAGAACAATGAAATAACACCTGCAAATGATGATTGAAGTCGATGTAGTTGATTGTTGATTTATTGAGGAAGGTTATTGGAGGAAAGGATACAAATATTCCTGTGATTTTAGGATTTTGATGTTGTTCATTTTTTTGATCGGCTTGGAGATCACTTGAGTGGCAGAGCTTCACTATTAGGCTCGACAACAAAGATGCATAAATGTCTAAGAGAATTCCAAAGATCCCTGAAGCATGAGTTGAAAATCCTATTTATAATCACTAGCGTTTGTTGGAATCACTGGTGATCCAAAAATTTGGGGGAAATATTTAGAATTGGTTCTAACCACTTCCCAAATGGGATTTTCGGGTATATGGGCAAGGGAAAAATGTTGGGAAGAGGTTACATGAGTTGGGGAGGTTAAGAGGTTGCGATAAAATGTGTTAGCGATGGTTTAGAGATGGGTAGGTGGTTTCTAGGGGGGTTAAGGTAAATTTAGATGAGTTAAATGTAATTTTTAGAGGGGGTAAAAGTTGATTTCATGGGGTGAGAGGAATGACTTTAGGTAGTGTTTATAATGCTATGTTTTGATAAAGTAATGTGCATATGTAGGGACTAGGTGGGCGATGAAAACTTGGTTTCTACACCTAAACCTTCTGCATTATATTTTTTGCACAATTATCCTTTATATGTTCTATTTTATGTGTGCATCTATCCTTTGTGTGGTTCTAGAATTCACCTTGCATACATAGAATAGAGTTAACCAATTAGTGTTATGCATAATAAACTAAACCAAGGGATGAATACTTACAAGACATGCACAATGTTTACGTGCGCTCTATATCATGTTAACTATGTGAAAGGTGTGTGAAAAATATATGGTGTACATCAATACTTATAAAATTTTCCCAACTCTTCTTCCAATTTGAATATGTGCACAATAGATTGTGTAATAATGATAACCCTTGGGAGAGAAGTGTTTAGTGGGGGATATAGCCAAGTGATTGCATAATGTGGAAGTTTGATTGCATGGGGGATAAAAAAATTGTGAAATGATAAAGGTATAAAACTATATTAAGCATGTGAATGCATGGGTGTTCGAAATGGTTTTACACACTCTTAGGGTAAGTGGAAGTTTCAAAAAGTCATTAAGGGATTTGCAAAACTCTTGATGAAGTTGCAAAATAGGATTGCACGTAAGATTTTCTGAATGTGCATGGCATTGTAGAATGCTTCAAACTAGATGTGAATTTTACAAAGAACATGTGAAATAGGTTAGATATCACTACCTAATAGGCTTGTGTAATGGACCACATAGAATAATTTTGCATGGGATTTGAAGGAGTGCATGCAAGAATTACAAAATAATATGGGGAGTCTTTTGCATAATTATATGTAAGTATATTTGTGAAGGAACATAGAGGATATAAGGAAAGAGAAGTTCCTGGGAAAAATGGATTTGGGGCATGTGGAATACTTGTGAATGGGAAGTACACACAATATGAAGAAAATTTGGGGTACTTAATCCTAAACTACCTTGGAAAATTCCAAGGGGTTACTTAATTTCACTTGTGTTGTAGACACAAAAATACATTGATATCAAAATTAATACATAACATGTGGTCATAGGGGATCCTTTTTACATCGTAAAATGGTTAATCAAAATGCGCCATGGTAGCATGTCACCAATTTTTGTTTTGGGGTCATATCATGTAGGTATAGGTTTTAAAGGTTTCAAATATTTTTGGGTCTCGACATGATTTGTTAGATTTTGCGATAACTTAAGGGTGGTTGGTAAGGCTTTGATTGAATAGTTAAATAATTTGGATTGGAAGAAGATGAAGGCATGATGTATTTTATCTCAGGAGGGGATATTATTTTAAAGGGATTTTTTTCATTAGTAGTTTATTTGATATGATCATTGATTATGTTTTTTAGGTTTCTAAAGTTTGTTTATATAGTAGTCCTGCATTTTAGTTTGTTATAACAAATTTTTCAATGTATTGAGGGAGAAATATCAAAATATATATTAGAGAGTGGGATTCAAGGATTGAAGAAAGAGTTGAGAGAGATGTTGATCATCTAGGGTATGCTCAGATTATATTCTCCTGATTTTCCATCTTTTTATAAATTCATCTATTGAATCTTTGGGAAATTGTTTCACGTTGAAAAATATTTGAAAGATATTTTTAGGAAGTTAAAGTTGTTATAAATCCTCTATTAAATAATTAAGTAGCTCCTATAGTTTTTTTGTTTGAATGTTGTGGTATTTGATTGTACTTTTCTAAAGCCTTACACATTAGGGTTTTATCTAGTAGTTTGGTAGAAACATAGGTATTGGTTTGGATCCACACTTTTAAGAGGTTTCTAAAAGCATTAAGATGGAGAGGGGGGTAAATTTTCCTCTTATAAGATATAAGTGATGAAATCCACCCTAAATACATCGAAGCGATGTAAGAATCTAAGGGTTCATTTTGTGTATGTTATAGAACCTTATTACGAATTGGAGGTTGAGTTATTAGTTTTCTTGCGAAATTAAATTTATTAAAGGTATAGTAATAGGATGAGTAGGTCTTAAAATGATTTGGGAAGGATTATATTCCATTTTTAATATTTGGGTTTTCATAAGGGTTATGTTTTGATTAGTTTTTATTGTATACGACCCATTTCTCCCAATAATTAAGCCATCACGAGGTTAATTTCAATCGATGGAGTTTCACTAGAGGTATGAAGATGATTTATAGATTTTTTGATTACATTTTAAGGTTAATTTACTAGATTTTGAGGATTAGGATTTAGAGGAATTTCACTATTATAAGAAGGATCTTAATTAAATATCTAGCAAGAGTATTGGGAGATTCAATTATAGGATCTAGAGTGGATTTATGGAAAGTTCATTCCAAGGAAATATCAGTTTTAAGTACTTGAATAATGGATTCATCCTTATTATGAGTGCCTACATCACCAATATCCAAATTCCTAAAGAGAATATCAGTCCATATATTTCTTCAATTTCAACTATATTGCATTGAGTGTTTGACACAAATCAAGGTAATGTTCCCCACGAGTTAGGTTTCTCAATGGTAGGTGTAGGGGAGATAGAAGGAAATCAAGAAATGGTAAGGTCCATTTTTGGATCTTTTACCGTGGTAAAGTGTTTAAGTAAGGGAAAAGGGGTAATATCTACTATTATATATCCATCCATAATATTATAACATGGAATGGGAAGATCATTTGGTGAATATTTTACCATGTTAAGTTGATGATATATGGGAATACCACTTTGTTAATCTTCATCCATGGTAAATTGATGAAGAAAAGGAAAGGAGAAATGTTTGCTTCTATATTTTCATCTATGAGAGAAATAAATATATATAAGAGGTTTTATGAGGATTTTAGAGAGATGAGAGATAAAAGATAAAATAAAAAATAAAATGAAATGTGAATGCACGGATCAATTGGAAGAGAGAGTAAGGTTCACATTGGTTTCACCAAAGTTTATGTAAATAAAGAATAGCCTAATAGAATAACCTCTTTGTCTATTTCTAATGGAAAATATAGACTAGGATAATGACATAGGTCATGGTAAATATGCATGCCTTAGGGTTATTAGTTACAAAATATATGGAACTAGGAAGTTAATACTCTACACTCTATTGGATATGTAGGGTTCCAAATCCTAAATCTAGGATAGGGTAGTGACATCTAAATAGATACGATATTAATTTGATACTAACAAGGTTGTGATAGAATTTTAATATGATATAAATTACTTTGTTAAGATTGTATACATGGATTATAAGCATTGATAGGTTATAAAGGTTTGTAAAGCCCAAAATGGGCATATTATAAGGAAAGGGATGATAGATAATAATTAAAAATATTAAAAATGTGTTTCTCTATTATAACATATGCATGACCACATAAAATAAATATCTAAATCTCAAATGACACAAAGGAAAAAGGGGGTTATAGATACTTACCTGATTTTAGACACCATTAGCTCATTAACTTACCTTGAGGGTTAGAAACACCTCATGAAATATTTTATGGGGGTTCAAAAATGAATAAGAGAATACCTATACAAGAAAATTATTAATGATTCTAATAGATATGTAAACCATAGTAAGTGTGACTCCTATCCTTCATAATCATAAATACTAAATTCTCTAAGTCTAGACTCTAAAAAGATAAGTAAGACAAACTTCATTGAGACCTCTAAGGATTTAAGGGAAAATTTACGAGTGTCAAAATATTGAATGAGTGATGATGTTCTGATGGGATGAGTGCTCAAATTTTAAATGTGTGTGTGTGTGTGTGTGTGTGTGTGTGTGTGTGTGTGTGTGTGTGTGTGTGTGTGTGTGTGTGTGTGTGTGTGTGTGTGTGTGTGTGTGTGTGTGTGTGTGTGTGTGTGTGTGTGTGTGTGTATGTGTGTGTGTGTGTAATGATTGGATATTACAAAAAAATTATTTGACATTATTGATTGTGGTTGATGTCATTCACTAATAAAAATTACAAGCCATATGGCATCATCTATAGTTAATACCATTGTCTAGGGGAAATACCCTATCAAGGGGGTCTTAAAGGAAGTCATGGGTGATCGATGGATACTTAAAGCTACTTAAGGGTGACATGATGAATGTATGTTTGCATTAAAAATGGATATGGAGGAATATGTAAGAGGATATGATGGTAGTGTAGTGGGGAGACTATAAAAATATGAGTGTAAAGGTATAAAAACATCTAAATCTATTTATGCCCTAATTAATTTCACTAGGATGTTATGGGATACACAAAAAAGAAGGATATAAGGTTTTACAACTGATGGACTATTTTAATATAATTAGATTTTAAAATTAATCATTCAAAATCAAAATAATGCATTCATACATGTAACAACTGATCAATGATAAATACTTGCTCAAATACACAAGAGAAGAGAGAAAATTAGTTATACATGGAAAAATGAAGAGCATGTGGATGTACAAGATGATGGAATAAGAAAATTAGAAACAAGAAAATAAAAAACTTTGAGCTTTTCACAAAAGTGAAGAGAATAAAAACATGGAATGAATAAACCTATTCATTTTACGGAGGGAGAATATCCCATTCACGTTATTCCTTATAGTTGGTACAGATATGTTAGAGGATTGGGTTGACCAATCCCTAATTTTGTGACATAAAAGAGACTAGAGTGTTGGGTACACCCTAAAACTGGAGAGACTTATGAGAGGATCCAAGCTTCCCCTTTTTTCTGATCTTTGTAAAGAGGAAGGGTTTAGACTACTAAGAACTCAAGTACTGTTGATCAGAGAATAATTGTTAGAGATCACACAAGAAGTCTGCGTGGAAGAGAAGGCCAGGATCAAGGGAGTAGAGGGACAAGAAGAACCCACATGTGGAGGGCAAGTTCAGCTTTTGGGACTTAGCTGATTTTGAGCATGAAGACCTATTTTTAGAAGATGGCGTGTAGAGTACATAAACAAGGCAGAGACATGCGCACCATGCATTGTCTATCTATAGAGGATTGGATCAAAGCATTTTGCATGGAGACAATATAAGAATAGGATTGTCACTTCAGTTAACTATAAGAGGTATATAGATAACACACTTACATGTGTGGTTATGCCTGTAAATGGCACTTGGCTATTAGTAACATGCGGCCTATTTTTGGAATAGATAAGTGGTGAAGGGAAAGTCCCCACCCTATATATATGATGTGAATCACATAGTAATAGGGAGATATATAGGTATATGCATAGCGTAACAAGTAAGAACAAAGAGATATGTGCATATGACTCGATTACTGTATAAAATCCATGCACACATCAGAATATATTGCAATTATTTTAAGGAGCTTATGTGTTTATTAATAGATGGAAGATATTGGTTGAATCTAAGTGTCATTCCTATGTGTGATTGAGTAGTGCATGTTCTTGATTCAATTATGATTATTGTTTAAGATTGTTATTTCCTAGATCTGAATATGGCATGCATTGTAGAATGATAGATTAGTTAGGGATCTATATGTTTCTTCCTTCATCACGCTAACATCCTACTACAGCAACCTTGAAGAGGGACCTGGTACCTTTGCGTGCTTTGGGTGAGCACTCAATCTAGGCTAAGTGATGTGTCAGCATGTCTAGGGTGTTATCTGGTGAATTCTAGGCTGCATCATTATTTCTATTGCGGACCATTCTTTTTCGTGTTTTCAGAT